>OY804589.1:31681230-32881230 GCA_963680875.1 Bathymodiolus brooksi
GCCTAGAGCTAACCTTCTCATCAATTTAGCTTGTATTTTAAATGTCGGTATTTCACTACAATTTATCAAGCCTAGAGCTAACCTTCTCATCAATTTAGCTTGTATTTTAAATGTCGGTATTTCACTACAATTTATCAAGCCTAGAGCTAACCTTCTCATCAATTTAGCTTGTATTTTAAATGTCGGTATTTCACTACAATTGATCAAGCCTAGAGCTAACCTTCTCATCAATTTAGCTTGTATTTTAAATGTCGGTATTTCACTACAATTTATCAAGCCTAGAGCTAACCTTCTCATCAATTTAGCTTGTATTTTAAATGTCGGTATTTCACTACAATTTATCAAGCCTAGAGCTAACCTTCTCATCAATTTAGCTTGTATTTTAAATGTCGGTATTTCACTACAATTTATCAAGCCTAGAGCTAACCTTCTCATCAATTTAGCTTGTATTTTAAATGTCGGTATTTCACTACAATTTATCAAGCCTAGAGCTAACCTTCTCATCAATTTAGCTTGTATTTTAAATGTCGGTATTTCACTACAATTTATCAAGCCTAGAGCTAACCTTCTCATCAATTTAGCTTGTATTTTAAATGTCGGTATTTCACTACTATTTATCAAGCCTAGAGCTAACCTTCTCATCAATTTAGCTTGTATTTTAAATGTCGGTATTTCACTACAATTTATCAAGCCTAGAGCTAACCTTCTCATCAATTTAGCTTGTATTTTAAATGTCGGTATTTCACTACAATTTATCAAGCCTAGAGCTAACCTTCTCATCAATTTAGCTTGTATTTTAAATGTCGGTATTTCACTACAATTTATCAAGCCTAGAGCTAACCTTCTCATCAATTTAGCTTGTATTTTAAATGTCGGTATTTCACTACAATTTATCAAGCCTAGAGCTAACCTTCTCATCAATTTAGCTTGTATTTTAAATGTCGGTATTTCACTACAATTTATCAAGCCTAGAGCTAACCTTCTCATCAATTTAGTTTGTATTTTAAATGTCGGTATTTCACTACAATTTATCAAGCCTAGAGCTAACCTTCTCATCAATTTAGCTTGTATTTTAAATGTCGGTATTTCACTACAATTTATCAAGCCTAGAGCTAACCTTCTCATCAATTTAGTTTGTATTTTAAATGTCGGTATTTCACTACAATTTATCAAGCCTAGAGCTAACCTTCTCATCAATTTAGCTTGTATTTTAAATGTCGGTATTCCACTACAATTTATCAAGCCTAGAGCTAACCTTCTCATCAATTTAGCTTGTATTTTAAATGTCGGTATTTCACTACAATTTATCAAGCCTAGAGCTAACCTTCTCATCAATTTAGCTTGTATTTTAAATGTCGGTATTTCACTACAATTTATCAAGCCTAGAGCTAACCTTCTCATCAATTTAGCTTGTATTTTAAATGTCGGTATTTCACTACAATTTATCAAGCCTAGAGCTAACCTTCTCATCAATTTAGCTTGTATTTTAAATGTCGGTATTTCACTACAATTTATCAAGCCTAGAGCTAACCGTCTCATCAATTTAGCTTGTATTTTAAATGTCGGTATTTCACTACAATTTATCAAGCCTAGAGCTAACCTTCTCATCAATTTAGCTTGTATTTTAAATGTCGGTATTTCACTACAATTTATCAAGCCTAGAGCTAACCTTCTCATCAATTTAGCTTGTATTTTAAATGTCGGTATTTCACTACAATTTATCAAGCCTAGAGCTAACCTTCTCATCAATTTAGCTTGTATTTTAAATGTCGGTATTTCACTACAATTGATCAAGCCTAGAGCTAACCTTCTCATCAATTTAGCTTGTATTTTAAATGTCGGTATTTCACTACAATTTATCAAGCCTAGAGCTAACCTTCTCATCAATTTAGCTTGTATTTTAAATGTCGGTATTTCACTACAATTTATCAAGCCTAGAGCTAACCTTCTCATCAATTTAGCTTGTATTTTAAATGTCGGTATTTCACTACAATTTATCAAGCCTAGAGCTAACCTTCTCATCAATTTAGCTTGTATTTTAAATGTCGGTATTTCACTACAATTTATCAAGCCTAGAGCTAACCTTCTCATCAATTTAGCTTGTATTTTAAATGTCGGTATTTCACTACAATTTATCAAGCCTAGAGCTAACCTTCTCATCAATTTAGCTTGTATTTTAAATGTCGGTATTTCACTACAATTTATCAAGCCTAGAGCTAACCTTCTCATCAATTTAGTTTGTATTTTAAATGTCGGTATTTCACTACAATTTATCAAGCCTAGAGCTAACCTTCTCATCAATTTAGCTTGTATTTTAAATGTCGGTATTTCACTACAATTTATCAAGCCTAGAGCTAACCTTCTCATCAATTTAGTTTGTATTTTAAATGTCGGTATTTCACTACAATTTATCAAGCCTAGAGCTAACCTTCTCATCAATTTAGCTTGTATTTTAAATGTCGGTATTCCACTACAATTTATCAAGCCTAGAGCTAACCTTCTCATCAATTTAGCTTGTATTTTAAATGTCGGTATTTCACTACAATTGATCAAGCCTAGAGCTAACCTTCTCATCAATTTAGCTTGTATTTTAAATGTCGGTATTTCACTACAATTTATCAAGCCTAGAGCTAACCTTCTCATCAATTTAGCTTGTATTTTAAATGTCGGTATTTCACTACAATTGATCAAGCCTAGAGCTAACCTTCTCATCAATTTAGCTTGTATTTTAAATGTCGGTATTTCACTACAATTTATCAAGCCTAGAGCTAACCTTCTCATCAATTTAGCTTGTATTTTAAATGTCGGTATTTCACTACAATTTATCAAGCCTAGAGCTAACCTTCTCATCAATTTAGCTTGTATTTTAAATGTCGGTATTTCACTACAATTTATCAAGCCTAGAGCTAACCTTCTCATCAATTTAGCTTGTATTTTAAATGTCGGTATTTCACTACAATTTATCAAGCCTAGAGCTAACCTTCTCATCAATTTAGCTTGTATTTTAAATGTCGGTATTTCACTACAATTTATCAAGCCTAGAGCTAACCTTCTCATCAATTTAGCTTGTATTTTAAATGTCGGTATTTCACTACAATTTATCAAGCCTAGAGCTAACCTTCTCATCAATTTAGCTTGTATTTTAAATGTCGGTATTTCACTACAATTTATCAAGCCTAGAGCTAACCTTCTCATCAATTTAGCTTGTATTTTAAATGTCGGTATTTCACTACAATTTATCAAGCCTAGAGCTAACCTTCTCATCAATTTAGTTTGTATTTTAAATGTCGGTATTTCACTACAATTTATCAAGCCTAGAGCTAACCTTCTCATCAATTTAGCTTGTATTTTAAATGTCGGTATTTCACTACAATTTATCAAGCCTAGAGCTAACCTTCTCATCAATTTAGTTTGTATTTTAAATGTCGGTATTTCACTACAATTTATCAAGCCTAGAGCTAACCTTCTCATCAATTTAGCTTGTATTTTAAATGTCGGTATTCCACTACAATTTATCAAGCCTAGAGCTAACCTTCTCATCAATTTAGCTTGTATTTTAAATGTCGGTATTTCACTACAATTTATCAAGCCTAGAGCTAACCTTCTCATCAATTTAGCTTGTATTTTAAATGTCGGTATTTCACTACAATTTATCAAGCCTAGAGCTAACCTTCTCATCAATTTAGCTTGTATTTTAAATGTTGGTATTTCACTACAATTTATCAAGCCTAGAGCTAACCTTCTCATCAATTTAGCTTGTATTTTAAATGTCGGTATTTCACTACAATTTATCAAGCCTAGAGCTAACCTTCTCATCAATTTAGCTTGTATTTTAAATGTCGGTATTTCACTACAATTTATCAAGCCTAGAGCTAACCGTCTCATCAATTTAGCTTGTATTTTAAATGTCGGTATTTCACTACAATTTATCAAGCCTAGAGCTAACCTTCTCATCAATTTAGCTTGTATTTTAAATGTCGGTATTTCACTACAATTTATCAAGCCTAGAGCTAACCTTCTCATCAATTTAGCTTGTATTTTAAATGTCGGTATTTCACTACAATTGATCAAGCCTAGAGCTAACCTTCTCATCAATTTAGCTTGTATTTTAAATGTCGGTATTTCACTACAATTGATCAAGCCTAGAGCTAACCTTCTCATCAATTTAGCTTGTATTTTAAATGTCGGTATTTCACTACAATTGATCAAGCCTAGAGCTAACCTTCTCATCAATTTAGCTTGTATTTTAAATGTCGGTATTTCACTACAATTTATCAAGCCTAGAGCTAACCTTCTCATCAATTTAGCTTGTATTTTAAATGTCGGTATTTCACTACAATTGATCAAGCCTAGAGCTAACCTTCTCATCAATTTAGCTTGTATTTTAAATGTCGGTATTTCACTACAATTGATCAAGCCTAGAGCTAACCTTCTCATCAATTTAGCTTGTATTTTAAATGTCGGTATTTCACTACAATTGATCAAGCCTAGAGCTAACCTTCTCATCAATTTAGCTTGTATTCTAAATGTCGGTATTTCACTACAATTGATCAAGCCTAGAGCTAACCTTCTCATCAATTTAGCTTGTATTTTAAATGTCGGTATTTCACTACAATTGATCAAGCCTAGAGCTAACCTTCTCATCAATTTAGCTTGTATTTTAAATGTCGGTATTTCACTACAATTGATCAAGCCTAGAGCTAACCTTCTCATCAATTTAGCTTGTATTTTAAATGTCGGTATTTCACTACAATTTATCAAGCCTAGAGCTAACCTTCTCATCAATTTAGCTTGTATTTTAAATGTCGGTATTTCACTACAATTTATCAAGCCTAGAGCTAACCTTCTCATCAATTTAGCTTGTATTTTAAATGTCGGTATTTCACTACAATTTATCAAGCCTAGAGCTAACCTTCTCATCAATTTAGCTTGTATTTTAAATGTCGGTATTTCACTACAATTTATCAAGCCTAGAGCTAACCTTCTCATCAATTTAGCTTGTATTTTAAATGTCGGTATTTCACTACAATTTATCAAGCCTAGAGCTAACCTTCTCATCAATTTAGCTTGTATTTTAAATGTCGGTATTTCACTACAATTTATCAAGCCTAGAGCTAACCTTCTCATCAATTTAGCTTGTATTTTAAATGTCGGTATTTCACTACAATTTATCAAGCCTAGAGCTAACCTTCTCATCAATTTAGCTTGTATTTTAAATGTCGGTATTTCACTACAATTTATCAAGCCTAGAGCTAACCTTCTCATCAATTTAGCTTGTATTTTAAATGTCGGTATTTCACTACAATTGATCAAGCCTAGAGCTAACCTTCTCATCAATTTAGCTTGTATTTTAAATGTCGGTATTTCACTACAATTGATCAAGCCTAGAGCTAACCTTCTCATCAATTTAGCTTGTATTTTAAATGTCGGTATTTCACTACAATTTATCAAGCCTAGAGCTAACCTTCTCATCAATTTAGCTTGTATTTTAAATGTCGGTATTTCACTACAATTTATCAAGCCTAGAGCTAACCTTCTCATCAATTTAGCTTGTATTTTAAATGTCGGTATTTCACTACAATTTATCAAGCCTAGAGCTAACCTTCTCATCAATTTAGCTTGTATTTTAAATGTCGGTATTTCACTACAATTTATCAAGCCTAGAGCTAACCTTCTCATCAATTTAGCTTGTATTTTAAATGTCGGTATTTCACTACAATTTATCAAGCCTAGAGCTAACCTTCTCATCAATTTAGCTTGTATTTTAAATGTCGGTATTTCACTACAATTTATCAAGCCTAGAGCTAACCTTCTCATCAATTTAGCTTGTATTTTAAATGTCGGTATTTCACTACAATTTATCAAGCCTAGAGCTAACCTTCTCATCAATTTAGCTTGTATTTTAAATGTCGGTATTTCACTACAATTTATCAAGCCTAGAGCTAACCTTCTCATCAATTTAGCTTGTATTTTAAATGTCGGTATTTCACTACAATTGATCAAGCCTAGAGCTAACCTTCTCATCAATTTAGCTTGTATTTTAAATGTCGGTATTTCACTACAATTTATCAAGCCTAGAGCTAACCTTCTCATCAATTTAGCTTGTATTTTAAATGTCGGTATTTCACTACAATTTATCAAGCCTAGAGCTAACCTTCTCATCAATTTAGCTTGTATTTTAAATGTCGGTATTTCACTACAATTTATCAAGCCTAGAGCTAACCTTCGCATCAATTTAGCTTGTATTTTAAATGTCGGTATTTCACTACAATTTATCAAGCCTAGAGCTAACCTTCTCATCAATTTAGCTTGTATTTTAAATGTCAGTATTTCACTACAATTTATCAAGCCTAGAGCTAACCTTCTCATCAATTTAGCTTGTATTTTAAATGTCGGTATTTCACTACAATTGATCAAGCCTAGAGCTAACCTTCTCATCAATTTAGCTTGTATTTTAAATGTCGGTATTTCACTACAATTGATCAAGCCTAGAGCTAACCTTCTCATCAATTTAGCTTGTATTTTAAATGTCGGTATTTCACTACAATTGATCAAGCCTAGAGCTAACTTTCTCATCAATTTAGCTTGTATTTTAAATGTCGGTATTTCACTACAATTGATCAAGCCTAGAGCTAACCTTCTCATCAATTTAGCTTGTATTTTAAATGTCGGTATTTCACTACAATTGATCAAGCCTAGAGCTAACCTTCTCATCAATTTAGCTTGTATTTTAAATGTCGGTATTTCACTACAATTGATCAAGCCTAGAGCTAACCTTCTCATCAATTTAGCTTGTATTTTAAATGTCGGTATTTCACTACAATTGATCAAGCCTAGAGCTAACCTTCTCATCAATTTAGCTTGTATTCTAAATGTCGGTATTTCACTACAATTGATCAAGCCTAGAGCTAACCTTCTCATCAATTTAGCTTGTATTTTAAATGTCGGTATTTCATTACAATTGATCAAGCCTAGAGCTAACCTTCTCATCAATTTAGCTTGTATTTTAAATGTCGGTATTTCACTACAATTGATCAAGCCTAGAGCTAACCTTCTCATCAATTTAGCTTGTATTTTAAATGTCGGTATTTCACTACAATTGATCAAGCCTAGAGCTAACCTTCTCATCAATTTAGCTTGTATTTTAAATGTCGGTATTTCACTACAATTGATCAAGCCTAGAGCTAACCTTCTCATCAATTTAGCTTGTATTTTAAATGTCGGTATTTCACTACAATTTATCAAGCCTAGAGCTAACCTTCTCATCAATTTAGCTTGTATTTTAAATGTCGGTATTTCACTACAATTTATCAAGCCTAGAGCTAACCTTCTCATCAATTTAGCTTGTATTTTAAATGTCGGTATTTCACTACAATTTATCAAGCCTAGAGCTAACCTTCTCATCAATTTAGCTTGTATTTTAAATGTCGGTATTTCACTACAATTTATCAAGCCTAGAGCTAACCTTCTCATCAATTTAGCTTGTATTTTAAATGTCGGTATTTCACTACAATTGATCAAGCCTAGAGCTAACCTTCTCATCAATTTAGCTTGTATTTTAAATGTCGGTATTTCACTACAATTTATCAAGCCTAGAGCTAACCTTCTCATCAATTTAGCTTGTATTTTAAATGTCGGTATTTCACTACAATTGATCAAGCCTAGAGCTAACCTTCTCATCAATTTAGCTTGTATTTTAAATGTCGGTATTTCACTACAATTGATCAAGCCTAGAGCTAACCTTCTCATCAATTTAGCTTGTATTTTAAATGTCGGTATTTCACTACAATTTATCAAGCCTAGAGCTAACCTTCTCATCAATTTAGCTTGTATTTTAAATGTCGGTATTTCACTACAATTGATCAAGCCTAGAGCTAACCTTCTCATCAATTTAGCTTGTATTTTAAATGTCGGTATTTCACTACAATTGATCAAGCCTAGAGCTAACCTTCTCATCAATTTAGCTTGTATTTTAAATGTCGGTATTTCACTACAATTTATCAAGCCTAGAGCTAACCTTCTCATCAATTTAGCTTGTATTTTAAATGTCGGTATTTCACTACAATTGATCAAGCCTAGAGCTAACCTTCTCATCAATTTAGCTTGTATTTTAAATGTCGGTATTTCACTACAATTTATCAAGCCTAGAGCTAACCTTCTCATCAATTTAGCTTGTATTTTAAATGTCGGTATTTCACTACAATTTATCAAGCCTAGAGCTAACCTTCTCATCAATTTAGCTTGTATTTTAAATGTCGGTATTTCACTACAATTTATCAAGCCTAGAGCTAACCTTCTCATCAATTTAGCTTGTATTTTAAATGTCGGTATTTCACTACAATTTATCAAGCCTAGAGCTAACCTTCTCATCAATTTAGCTTGTATTTTAAATGTCGGTATTTCACTACAATTTATCAAGCCTAGAGCTAACCTTCTCATCAATTTAGCTTGTATTTTAAATGTCGGTATTTCACTACAATTTATCAAGCCTAGAGCTAACCTTCTCATCAATTTAGCTTGTATTTTAAATGTCGGTATTTCACTACAATTGATCAAGCCTAGAGCTAACCTTCTCATCAATTTAGCTTGTATTTTAAATGTCGGTATTTCACTACAATTTATCAAGCCTAGAGCTAACCTTCTCATCAATTTAGCTTGTATTTTAAATGTCGGTATTTCACTACAATTTATCAAGCCTAGAGCTAACCTTCTCATCAATTTAGCTTGTATTTTAAATGTCGGTATTTCACTACAATTTATCAAGCCTAGAGCTAACCTTCTCATCAATTTAGCTTGTATTTTAAATGTCGGTATTTCACTACAATTTATCAAGCCTAGAGCTAACCTTCTCATCAATTTAGCTTGTATTTTAAATGTCGGTATTTCACTACAATTTATCAAGCCTAGAGCTAACCTTCGCATCAATTTAGCTTGTATTTTAAATGTCGGTATTTCACTACAATTTATCAAGCCTAGAGCTAACCTTCTCATCAATTTAGCTTGTATTTTAAATGTCGGTATTTCACTACAATTTATCAAGCCTAGAGCTAACCGTCTCATCAATTTAGCTTGTATTTTAAATGTCGGTATTTCACTACAATTTATCAAGCCTAGAGCTAACCTTCTCATCAATTTAGCTTGTATTTTAAATGTCGGTATTTCACTACAATTTATCAAGCCTAGAGCTAACCTTCTCATCAATTTAGCTTGTATTTTAAATGTCGGTATTTCACTACAATTGATCAAGCCTAGAGCTAACCTTCTCATCAATTTAGCTTGTATTTTAAATGTCGGTATTTCACTACAATTGATCAAGCCTAGAGCTAACCTTCTCATCAATTTAGCTTGTATTTTAAATGTCGGTATTTCACTACAATTGATCAAGCCTAGAGCTAACCTTCTCATCAATTTAGCTTGTATTTTAAATGTCGGTATTTCACTACAATTTATCAAGCCTAGAGCTAACCTTCTCATCAATTTAGCTTGTATTTTAAATGTCGGTATTTCACTACAATTGATCAAGCCTAGAGCTAACCTTCTCATCAATTTAGCTTGTATTTTAAATGTCGGTATTTCACTACAATTGATCAAGCCTAGAGCTAACCTTCTCATCAATTTAGCTTGTATTTTAAATGTCGGTATTTCACTACAATTGATCAAGCCTAGAGCTAACCTTCTCATCAATTTAGCTTGTATTCTAAATGTCGGTATTTCACTACAATTGATCAAGCCTAGAGCTAACCTTCTCATCAATTTAGCTTGTATTTTAAATGTCGGTATTTCACTACAATTGATCAAGCCTAGAGCTAACCTTCTCATCAATTTAGCTTGTATTTTAAATGTCGGTATTTCACTACAATTTATCAAGCCTAGAGCTAACCTTCTCATCAATTTAGCTTGTATTTTAAATGTCGGTATTTCACTACAATTTATCAAGCCTAGAGCTAACCTTCTCATCAATTTAGCTTGTATTTTAAATGTCGGTATTTCACTACAATTTATCAAGCCTAGAGCTAACCTTCTCATCAATTTAGCTTGTATTTTAAATGTCGGTATTTCACTACAATTTATCAAGCCTAGAGCTAACCTTCTCATCAATTTAGCTTGTATTTTAAATGTCGGTATTTCACTACAATTTATCAAGCCTAGAGCTAACCTTCTCATCAATTTAGCTTGTATTTTAAATGTCGGTATTTCACTACAATTTATCAAGCCTAGAGCTAACCTTCTCATCAATTTAGCTTGTATTTTAAATGTCGGTATTTCACTACAATTTATCAAGCCTAGAGCTAACCTTCTCATCAATTTAGCTTGTATTTTAAATGTCGGTATTTCACTACAATTTATCAAGCCTAGAGCTAACCTTCTCATCAATTTAGCTTGTATTTTAAATGTCGGTATTTCACTACAATTTATCAAGCCTAGAGCTAACCTTCTCATCAATTTAGCTTGTATTTTAAATGTCGGTATTTCACTACAATTGATCAAGCCTAGAGCTAACCTTCTCATCAATTTAGCTTGTATTTTAAATGTCGGTATTTCACTACAATTTATCAAGCCTAGAGCTAACCTTCTCATCAATTTAGCTTGTATTTTAAATGTCGGTATTTCACTACAATTGATCTAGCCTAGAGCTAACCTTCTCATCAATTTAGCTTGTATTTTAAATGTCGGTATTTCACTACAATTGATCAAGCCTAGAGCTAACCTTCTCATCAATTTAGCTTGTATTTTAAATGTCGGTATTTCACTACAATTTATCAAGCCTAGAGCTAACCTTCTCATCAATTTAGCTTGTATTTTAAATGTCGGTATTTCACTACAATTGATCAAGCCTAGAGCTAACCTTCTCATCAATTTAGCTTGTATTTTAAATGTCGGTATTTCACTACAATTTATCAAGCCTAGAGCTAACCTTCTCATCAATTTAGCTTGTATTTTAAATGTCGGTATTTCACTACAATTTATCAAGCCTAGAGCTAACCTTCTCATCAATTTAGCTTGTATTTTAAATGTCGGTATTTCACTACAATTTATCAAGCCTAGAGCTAACCTTCTCATCAATTTAGCTTGTATTTTAAATGTCGGTATTTCACTACAATTTATCAAGCCTAGAGCTAACCTTCTCATCAATTTAGCTTGTATTTTAAATGTCGGTATTTCACTACAATTTATCAAGCCTAGAGCTAACCTTCTCATCAATTTAGCTTGTATTTTAAATGTCGGTATTTCACTACAATTTATCAAGCCTAGAGCTAACCTTCTCATCAATTTAGCTTGTATTTTAAATGTCGGTATTTCACTACAATTTATCAAGCCTAGAGCTAACCTTCTCATCAATTTAGCTTGTATTTTAAATGTCGGTATTTCACTACAATTGATCAAGCCTAGAGCTAACCTTCTCATCAATTTAGCTTGTATTTTAAATGTCGGTATTTCACTACAATTGATCAAGCCTAGAGCTAACCTTCTCATCAATTTAGCTTGTATTTTAAATGTCGGTATTTCACTACAATTTATCAAGCCTAGAGCTAACCTTCTCATCAATTTAGCTTGTATTTTAAATGTCGGTATTTCACTACAATTTATCAAGCCTAGAGCTAACCTTCTCATCAATTTAGCTTGTATTTTAAATGTCGGTATTTCACTACAATTTATCAAGCCTAGAGCTAACCTTCTCATCAATTTAGCTTGTATTCTAAATGTCGGTATTTCACTACAATTTATCAAGCCTAGAGCTAACCTTCTCATCAATTTAGCTTGTATTTTAAATGTCGGTATTTCACTACAATTTATCAAGCCTAGAGCTAACCTTCTCATCAATTTAGCTTGTATTTTAAATGTCGGTATTTCACTACAATTTATCAAGCCTAGAGCTAACCTTCTCATCAATTTAGCTTGTATTTTAAATGTCGGTATTTCACTACAATTTATCAAGCCTAGAGCTAACCTTCTCATCAATTTAGCTTGTATTTTAAATGTCGGTATTTCACTACAATTTATCAAGCCTAGAGCTAACCTTCTCATCAATTTAGCTTGTATTTTAAATGTCGGTATTTCACTACAATTTATCAAGCCTAGAGCTAACCTTCTCATCAATTTTGCTTGTATTTTAAATGTCGGTATTTCACTACAATTTATCAAGCCTAGAGCTAACCTCCTCATCAATTTAGCTTGTATTTTAAATGTCGGTATTTCACTACAATTTATCAAGCCTAGAGCTAACCTTCTCATCAATTTAGCTTGTATTTTAAATGTCGGTATTTCACTACAATTGATCAAGCCTAGAGCTAACCTTCTCACCAATTTAGCTTGTATTTTAAATGTCGGTATTTCACTACAATTTATCAAGCCTAGAGCTAACCTTCTCATCAATTTAGCTTGTATTTTAAATGTCGGTATTTCACTACAATTGATCAAGCCTAGAGCTAACCTTCTCATCAATTTAGCTTGTATTTTAAATGTCGGTATTTCACTACAATTGATCAAGCCTAGAGCTAACCTTCTCATCAATTTAGCTTGTATTTTAAATGTCGGTATTTCACTACAATTGATCAAGCCTAGAGCTAACCTTCTCATCAATTTAGCTTGTATTTTAAATGTCGGTATTTCACTACAATTGATCAAGCCTAGAGCTAACCTTCTCATCAATTTAGCTTGTATTTTAAATGTCGGTATTTCACTACAATTGATCAAGCCTAGAGCTAACCTTCTCATCAATTTAGCTTGTATTTTAAATGTCGGTATTTCACTACAATTGATCAAGCCTAGAGCTAACCTTCTCATCAATTTAGCTTGTATTTTAAATGTCGGTATTTCACTACAATTGATCAAGCCTAGAGCTAACCTTTGCATCAATTTAGCTTGTATTTTAAATGTCGGTATTTCACTACAATTTATCAAGCCTAGAGCTAACCTTCTCATCAATTTAGCTTGTATTTTAAATGTCGGTATTTCACTACAATTTATCAAGCCTAGAGCTAACCTTCTCATCAATTTAGCTTGTATTTTAAATGTCGGTATTTCAATACAATTTATCAAGCCTAGAGCTAACCTTCTCATCAATTTAGCTTGTATTTTAAATGTCGGTATTTCACTACAATTTATCAAGCCTAGAGCTAACCTTCTCATCAATTTAGCTTGTATTTTAAATGTCGGTATTTCACTACAATTTATCAAGCCTAGAGCTAACCTTCTCATCAATTTAGCTTGTATTTTAAATGTCGGTATTTCACTACAATTTATCAAGCCTAGAGCTAACCTTCTCATCAATTTAGCTTGTATTTTAAATGTCGGTATTTCACTACAATTTATCAAGCCTAGAGCTAACCTTCTCATCAATTTTGCTTGTATTTTAAATGTCGGTATTTCACTACAATTTATCAAGCCTAGAGCTAACCTCCTCATCAATTTAGCTTGTATTTTAAATGTCGGTATTTCACTACAATTTATCAAGCCTAGAGCTAACCTTCTCATCAATTTAGCTTGTATTTTAAATGTCGGTATTTCACTACAATTGATCAAGCCTAGAGCTAACCTTCTCACCAATTTAGCTTGTATTTTAAATGTCGGTATTTCACTACAATTTATCAAGCCTAGAGCTAACCTTCTCATCAATTTAGCTTGTATTCTAAATGTCGGTATTTCACTACAATTTATCAAGCCTAGAGCTAACCTTCTCATCAATTTAGCTTGTATTTTAAATGTCGGTATTTCACTACAATTGATCAAGCCTAGAGCTAACCTTCTCATCAATTTAGCTTGTATTTTAAATGTCGGTATTTCACTACAATTGATCAAGCCTAGAGCTAACCTTCTCATCAATTTAGCTTGTATTTTAAATGTCGGTATTTCACTACAATTGATCAAGCCTAGAGCTAACCTTCTCATCAATTTAGCTTGTATTTTAAATGTCGGTATTTCACTACAATTGATCAAGCCTAGAGCTAACCTTCTCATCAATTTAGCTTGTATTTTAAATGTCGGTATTTCACTACAATTGATCAAGCCTAGAGCTAACCTTCTCATCAATTTAGCTTGTATTTTAAATGTCGGTATTTCACTACAATTGATCAAGCCTAGAGCTAACCTTTGCATCAATTTAGCTTGTATTTTAAATGTCGGTATTTCACTACAATTTATCAAGCCTAGAGCTAACCTTCTCATCAATTTAGCTTGTATTTTAAATGTCGGTATTTCACTACAATTTATCAAGCCTAGAGCTAACCTTCTCATCAATTTAGCTTGTATTTTAAATGTCGGTATTTCAATACAATTTATCAAGCCTAGAGCTAACCTTCTCATCAATTTAGCTTGTATTTTAAATGTCGGTATTTCACTACAATTTATCAAGCCTAGAGCTAACCTTCTCATCAATTTAGCTTGTATTTTAAATGTCGGTATTTCACTACAATTTATCAAGCCTAGAGCTAACCTTCTCATCAATTTAGCTTGTATTTTAAATGTCGGTATTTCACTACAATTTATCAAGCCTAGAGCTAACCTTCTCATCAATTTAGCTTGTATTTTAAATGTCGGTATTTCACTACAATTTATCAAGCCTAGAGCTAACCTTCTCATCAATTTAGCTTGTATTCTAAATGTCGGTATTTCACTACAATTTATCAAGCCTAGAGCTAACCTTCTCATCAATTTAGCTTGTATTTTAAATGTCGGTATTTCATTACAATTGATCAAGCCTAGAGCTAACCTTCTCATCAATTTAGCTTGTATTTTAAATGTCGGTATTTCACTACAATTGATCAAGCCTAGAGCTAACCTTCTCATCAATTTAGCTTGTATTTTAAATGTCGGTATTTCACTACAATTGATCAAGCCTAGAGCTAACCTTCTCATCAATTTAGCTTGTATTTTAAATGTCGGTATTTCACTACAATTGATCAAGCCTAGAGCTAACCTTCTCATCAATTTAGCTTGTATTTTAAATGTCGGTATTTCACTACAATTGATCAAGCCTAGAGCTAACCTTCTCATCAATTTAGCTTGTATTTTAAATGTCGGTATTTCACTACAATTTATCAAGCCTAGAGCTAACCTTCGCATCAATTTAGCTTGTATTTTAAATGTCGGTATTTCACTACAATTTATCAAGCCTAGAGCTAACCTTCTCATCAATTTAGCTTGTATTTTAAATGTCGGTAAGAAATACTATCTTGGTGAAGTGTTAATACACGTATGGTGTTAAAGTGCTAACATCCTTAAAAAAAATCTCTTAGCAAATTTCATAAAATCAAAAATGGTTTAATATGTTAAAATCATAGTCTTTGACTTCGTTTTTTTCACCTTCTTGCACGAAAGCCAAATTAAAAATAATTTTCTATTTATTCAAACAAATTCATTTCTAATTTTCACTTGTATGATTCCAGTTTTACTTGTCACAGGGTTCCGACAAGTGGGTTAGCATGAAGACTGCAATCGTGATGATTTTTGGGTGGATACAGCATGATCAGAAATGTTCACATACCAATCTCAGAAAGACTAATCAAATCCATTTCATGAATTATCATAGAGGGCAAGTGTGTCATCATTGATTGGTTTATAAGCAAGTCATATATTTCTTGTATTCTGGCATGAAGTATTACATTTTGTACTGTAATGTATCACTCAAGTGGTTTACATACTTGAAGGAGGGGTCATGATCATTTGATAGTTGGGTTACTACCCATGCAATCAGTGCCTATCACCACTAACGCTGTGTACTCGATACAACATTTGAGATAAAGTTTGTCAGTGACTTGCGGCAGGTCTGTGGTTTTCTCCGAATTCCTCCACCAAAAAAAATGACCGCCACGATATAACTGGAATATTGTTGAAAGTGGCGTTAAACACCATACACCCTAACATACTTGAAGGCAATTAACAAAAACATCTTAAATAAATTCCTCATCGGGCAGCGGCAGCCATCTAGGATTTCAGATCACCCACCAAAGTCACAAGTTTTGTAGAGGTTTACTCAAGTATCATTTGCAGATGAATTTGGTTGAAATGTGTGAAAAGGTTTCATGATAAAAAGCTGTTTCCGTGGCAGCAGTTATCTTAAATTTTAGATCGGCAGCAAAATTAAAAGCTGGTAGAGGTCTAACTTAGAATCCTTATCAGTTATATGGTTTATGAAAAGAAGTTGTTCCTATATATTTCCCGTAGGGTCCCAAGTTCTGTGGTGGCAGTAATCTCTGGTTTAAACTCTTTTTGACAGAACTAGTCCAGAACCATCAAAGAAATATTCTTATAATATCACAATTTGATCTTCCCAGAAAAGATTTCTGAGGCAGATTTTTTAAAGTCCTGTCAACTTCAGTTCCGATTAGCAAATTGGTTTCAGAGAAGAAGAATTTTATAGGAGCCGGATTTTGTATATTAGGCAAAACTATTACTTCAGAGGAAAATACGGAAAATATGTTAAGAAATGTTTATCCCGTAGTTATCAATTTCAGCCACTTCCTTCTTAAAATAAAAAAAACTTGAGACTATTTAGTGTTTTATCGTGTTCTATTTATGGTAACAGCAGCTATGTTAGTTGGTCTTGTTCTATATATAGCTGTAAAATCATAATATCAACAATTACAATGCGAGTAGAAGACTTACAATATCCATACAGATATAGCCTATCGTCTCCAAGGTGGATTCTTTCATCATTTCAGTACCTTCTGGATTAGTGACATTTGTAGTTAAAGCAGCTACAAGGTCAGGCCAAAGACCGTGAGGTAGTTCTGTACATGCTATGTAGGCCACACACTGAGCTGCAGAACTTGGACGTACAGTTTCTGTTCCTAAAGCAAGTAGTACCTGAAAAAAGACAATACTGATCAGTCTGCATCATAAACATTTTGACAAACTAGCCCGAACAGCATTTTAGAAGAATTTTTTCTATTTGATTAAGCCAAATTTATGCAATTTTTACTAGACTGGGGCTTAGGACTAGTGGCTTTTGGTCCAGACTATTGAATTACACAGAGTTTTCCTGACAATACATTTTACCTAAATATACATCATACACAATATTAACAAATAAAATTAATCTAGTTCCGAGATCTTTTTTTTTTTGGCAACTCACCTAGATGAGTCCTGGACTCACCATTTTCAGATAAGACTCCAAAGTTGTCAAATATTTATTTTTTTTTACAATGGTGGGACTCAACAAAGTGTTCAGAAATATCTTCTGGACTCATAAAAAATAATTATTTGTATCCTGGTAGATTGCAATATCCTCTTGATGCAACCCATTCATGCATAAAATATAAAATTTTATTTTTCTAGGACAATTAATATATTCAAGAGATTTTCACACCATCCTGCCGTTAGACTATTGGAATTTTAATTCAACAAAAAAATAATAATCATATAATATAAATCTGTTTGAAAAACGCTGACAACACATTTCACAAGGAATGTAAAAAAAACCTTCCTTCTTGACTAAATCGTAAAAATTAACAATGCAAAATCATGTTAAATACATGTTATTTGATTTTTGAACACACATAGGTCAACCTAAATATTGACCTAAATTCCATAACATATGGTATATAGAAATGCAAGTAATACAGGAATCCCTAATTGTACATACATTTTGTTTGATGTAGCTTCTGACATCTTCAGGAAATGTCAGCCATCTTTGTTGATGCTCCTGACGAACAGTTTGGTCTTTTGAGTACAGTGCATTCTTAAGCTGAAGACCTGCCTGCATACGCACCACAGCACTGTTGGCACCATTACGTAGAATGTCTGACAAGGATTTCAACAGTTCTTGCTGTAATAGAAAAACTTAAGACATGCAGACAATACAAATGTAAGTAATATATGTAAGAATAACGGCAGTTATGAAGGCCAAGACAGACATTGCTAGTATTGGAGGGAGTACAGATGTGTATATATCTAGACCTTCAAAATTAACGACGTTTTTATCAGCTACATTTATTAAAATTTGTTTTATGTCACATTTACCCCTTATTTATATTATCAATTAATAAACTGTTTAAACAACAATTGCTACTAAACATAAAGTTGATCATACAGGAACAAGATACAATAAATTCAGATGTTTATTTATTTGTTTAACTGATTACTATGCACCCATGCACATTGACCATTACAGTAGCTAATTGACTCTTTATTGGATAACCATAAAGTGACCCACACCCAGGTTTGTCTCCAAAGTAAATTTTAAGTCCATAATGTCCAAGATGTTAAGCAAGGAGACATAAATATTATACAGAATGAAATTATTGTACACCACTGTTATTTCACAGAAATCAACGTGCTCAGTATAAGTCTCATAACATAACAGAAATCAACGTGGTCAGTATAAGTCTCATAACATAACAGAAATCAACGTGGTCAGTACAAGTCTCATAACATAACAGAAATCAACGTGGTCAGTATAAGTCTCATAACATAACAGAAATCAACGTGGTCAGTATAAGTCTCATAACATAACAGAAATCAACGTGGTCAGTATAAGTCCCATAACATAACAGAAATCAACGTGGTCAGTATAAGTCCCATAACATAACAGAAATCAACGTGGTCAGTATAAGTCTCATAACATAACAGAACGACACACAAATTAATATGACAGCAAATATTGCATTTGTATTTTAAAACAAGGACGAGACCAACATTTCAAAAATACTTTCAAAAAGGTATCAGAAGCAATTGTTTTGAACAAACTATCAGGCCAAAAAAATATATGTGTGTTTACTGTCACATGTCAAAAAAATCTAGGGTCGGTCAGTCGGGATTAATTTTTATTTTATTTTTATTATCGGCAAAACCGGAAATAGTCGTTCCCCGGAATCCAATTCCGGTATTTCATTTTTGAAATTTCTGGTAAAATGACGAATTATGCAGTTTTTCTACCTTCTTTGCTCTCAATTTCGACAAAAAGCTAGCAGTAGAATAAATAAAACATTGCTGCTGGTTAAACAACAAAAATGGTTATCCGAATTCTGTGTAAAAATTCATAGGGTCGCTAGCAAAAATTAGAGTCGGTCGGGTGACCGTAAACACACATATTTTTTTTTTTTGCCTCATACTGAAGCACCAAAATATTTAAACAAAGAACCAGATAACCTAAGATTGTACGCCACTGTTTGTCAGTTGGAATTGTGTGACAACAGGGGTTTCAAAGTGGGCCGGTACCCGGTACTTTTACCCGCCTGAGATCGTGTATAGTACAGACAGAAATTACTGGACCCCCCAAAATTAGCGGTGGTCAAAACCACAAGTACGATAGTTGATTGGCTTGTGGAATATTTTTCATAAAAAATTAATGATCACGTCAATTGCTGAATTCTCGCATTCAAATCGAACAACTGCGTCACGACCAAGTTGATGGGATATTCCCTGTTTTAAAAATAACTTTACCTTAGAATCGTAAATAGCAGTTTGCTCATGCGGTAAATAGATATGTTTTCGCCCCAATATCTTTTCATCCTTGTGTAAAACTCGGACCGGAACAAAGCTGACATCATTTCAAAATAAAAAAATGACCGATTACAAATTATGTTCAAATACAATTTAGTGTAATCTCCAGTAATATAAGTATGATCATTATGTATTATGAATATATGACTACACAATATTTTGTGCGATTTTTTTTATCCATTTAAAACCCAAGGTCGAATCATTCTGGGGCGTACTTGTCTTGTTGCTTAACTCCGTCCATATTGTTTAACTTCCAGTATAAAAAAATAAAAACCTATGGCTAATTTATTTACATATTCTGACGGGGCCCTACCGCGGTTGTTCACAGAAATGAAAGTGTGCTGAAAAACATTTTTAAAAGGGGGTACGAGGAGATAAGGGATAGAAAATTACTAGAAATCTTGAAAAAAGACCGGACATGGCTCAAATACGAATTACATTGTAATGTCAAAACGCCGGCCCCCCTTTTTTCCCAAAATAATTTAACTTTTGTGATTCAAATGTTAATAAATGTCTTCCCGCGAATCGTTTTTGTTCGAACATTTTTTTTGCACATAGGTCGTGAAAATAACAATTTATATTGTTTTTGTTTAATTATATTTGTATTCATCTATTAGAAAATTATAAATTTTATTAAAGATTGATGATTGCAAATTAAATTTATATGTTTCATCAAGGACGTATTCTATATACGTCCTTGGTTTCATTAATTATGACACTTATATGTCTTGATCCTGCCAATGGTCTTTGATGAGTTTAATTACTGGTAATAAAGTAAATAAAAACACACAAGCCAAGGTATTGTGAAAAAGAAAAGGACAAAGCCAACAAAAGTATTTTGAGAAGTTTAAGCTTTGATAACAATGGCTTGGTCAAGCCTAGCTGCGGAACCGTAGCTCTTTATGGTCCTTTTGGTTTTTTTAAGATATGGCAGACTATCTATGAATAATCTTGGCTGAAGTCTGTAAACTGAAATATTCAATAAAGAAATTGGCAGGGGGGGAATCCAGGCATTATGCATGGTCTTCACTCTTGGTGAAATCTGAACTCTAAAGTTAATGGGATTTTTCTTTCAAAAACACTTAATGTTTTGCAGTCTCTGAAGTACATTTTTTGGTCCACAAAATGCTAGATTTCAGGAGCTTCCGCCCCTGGACCCCATACGGCCCTCAGCCTAATTTTTTAGGTACCTCCTAAAATTTAAGAAGTACCTCCTATTATTAAAAACTTTGAAACCCCTGGTGACAATCTCAAAATTTTGTGCGAAAAATGCCAAATTTCATGTAACGCAACCTCTGCATTCATGTGCTTTAAACAATGGTCAAGTATAATCATCAGTTAATATTAAATTACTACAGATTTTGTCCCAAAAAAAAATATATGAAAAAGTGACGAGGTATAAAAGCAGGCAACGTGGAAAAGCTGTCTCAAAATTCTAGGCTGTGTCATAAAAGCAGTCTGCTCATAGTAAGTAAGTAAGTAAGTAAGTAATGACTTTATTTCAAGAGGGTAACACAGTTAGCAACAATAAGCTAATCTTCCCTGTGGCCCTCAAAACAATAATAATCAAATACAGCAAATACAATTTCAAACAATACATACATATTCACGACGAAATATCACAATCTGAGTATAATCAAGGATAAATCCTTGGTATAATGAATATAATCATTCGTTATTTTGTTTTGACATCAAATAATCTGTATATCTCTTTTTGAATAGATCTATGTCTTGAATTAATTTTAAATTAGGAGGTAAAGAATTCCATAAAATAGTTCCGGAGTAGTGAAAAGTTCGTTTCATAAAATTAGAATTTGGTCTTGGGACGAACAAATTTCCCTTTGCAGATGATCTTAATGAATAAATATTAGAATTTGTATTCATATCAAATAAATTACACAAATAATCAGGAGCAGAATTATTTATACATTTATACATTAAAACACTTTTATGATATTCTAATCTATTTTGAATAGACAGACAACCAAGTTTTTTAAATAATTGAAGAGATGGTATATCATATTTTGCATTAAGAATAATTCTTGCTGCACGCTTTTGTAATTTACATAGTTTTTCAAGATTCAAATTTGTGGTTTCTCCCCATACAGTACAACAATAATCAAACAGTGGTAGAATATATCCATTATAGTACATGATTAAGCCTTCAGTAGGTAAGTATGTTCGCAAACGACACATCAATCCAAGCCTTGATGAAATCTTTGAAACAATATTATTAATTTGTTGACACCAAGACAAACAATTGTCAATAGTAATTCCAAGTAATTTTTCATATTTTACATCATTCAATAAAACATCGTCATAAAAAATATTAAAATTAGACTCAAGATATTGTATCTTTCTAGATGAACCCATTATCATTGATTTTGATTTCATAGTATTTATAACCATATCATTACTAGTGCACCATCCCTGTACCTTTTCCATATCTTCATTCAACTTAATGTTAATGTCAGTTATGGAATTAGACGAGAAGTGTATAGTGGTATCATCTGCATACAAATCTGACATACTATGGTCTACATAAAGGGGTAAATCATTTATATACAAAAGAAAAAGCAAGGGGCCAAGTATGCTTCCTTGTGGTATTCCATATCTAATATTTTGTGCAGATGATTCATAATTATTGATAATTACTTTTTGAGATCTTTCCGACAAATATGATCTAAACCAATTTAAAGATAAGTCATCAAGTTTATATACTTTTAACTTTGATAATAAAATAGTGTGATTAACCATGTCAAATGCCTTTTTAAAATCAAGAAACAAAACCCCTGTGTAATTCCCTTGATCCATTTCTTTTAGAATATGATCAACAATTTTAGTTAAAGCTGTCACACAAGAATGCTTAGATCTGAAACCAGATTGATTCGGATAAAGCCAGATTAGCTAAAAAAAAAAATATATTAAAAAGATGCCTTGTATTAATTATTACCAAATTATTCTGTGATGCTTGTTCAAGGAATCTTTGTGCTGCTTCCAACTCGTTTTGATCTGAAAGAACAAAATAGGGTATTAAATTCATGGCACTGTCAAGCTAAATCATTGCCTATCATCACCAACATTGTGAGTTTGAATACCGCCCATGGCGAGGTGTACTCGATACAAGTTACATTACAACATTAAGAGGAAAAGGTGTCTGTGACTTGCGGCAGGTCTGTGGGTTTCTCCACCAATAAAACTGACTGCCACCATATAACTGAAATATTGCTGAAGTGGCGTTAAACACCACAATCCTTACCCCTATGAAGAATCAAGAGACGTTTATTTTTATGCTTCAGAGAAAATCCCTGAAAAGGTCAGATATTGTAAAATGATTAGTGATTCCGAAGGTCAGTCAGACATGTCCGGTAAAAATCAGCATGGTCCGATAATGTTTACCGGAACTCCGGACCGAAAGTCTGACGACCGATTCAGTAATTATCTACAACTGTATTTCTCATGTTTTAATACTGCCACGATCTGCTCTTTGTCGGTAAGAAAATATTTTATGTAGCTCATCAGGTCATTGATGATGATGGTATTTGTTCACTATTGAAGCCTAGATTTGTTTAATTTCGTTCAATAACAAACAACATTGGCGCCATTTTAAAGAGGATGCAACCCGACATTGTGCTATGGGAAATGTTGACCAAACGTTTTGTCCAAAGCTACTTTCAACAAAACAAGTGTCAGGCCTCTACATTAACATATTTTTCAACTTGTCCCTTCATACAACTAACTAAAAAAAGTACTTGTCTGACTCAATCTTTTAGTTGTCCGAAAAAATTAATAAAAATTACAAAAACTAGAGAATAATTATCCAGGGCTCCCACTACTTTCAGAGAGCTCACAGGGAGAAGTGGGGAGACTTCTGGGAGAAGTCCATTGCGATTAATCGAAACTTTGTTTCGCGACCCCTCTGACGTTACCCTGCCTAAATTTAGTAAATAGTTAAAGTTGCCTGAACTGATTTATTCTGTTTTTTTTTTTTATTTATTCATAACTACCTTAAGGACATATATTCAATGTCACATTTTTATTTCCTTCTACCTTGATTGGAGTCTTGCATAGCAGTGATTTTTATCCATATTGCATGTACCCCCCCCTTTTTTTCCTTTTGAAATATTACTGTGTCCAATACCACACAAATTGTAATAACTCATATTTGTGTTATATAAATCCTTGTTTCTGGTAAAAAAAAATATACCTAGATACCTGTGTTAGCAGTAGACATTTTTTTTTATTAGCCACTGTGGCTAATGGGTAATAATTTCTTTTAGCCACACTCAATTTCAGCTAGCCACACTAAATATAAACAAAGAGCATAAAACAGTTGAAAGATCAAAACTTTATTATTTAATTAACTAACAATAATAATTCATATATTATCATGATAAACAACAAACTTTGAACATTAGATAAACAGAACATTCAATATTCATATGATTTTGTTGTTTTATGCTGTGTGGGGGCATTGCCAAAAAAGGATAAAATAGATCCTTGGTGCTTGGCCATGCTTGGTATCGGGTCCGTTCGCCCTAAAAGTGGGTCTGTTTGCCCTGATAATTAAAAAGTATCTTAATGAACATAATAAATATTGTAATTGAAATTAAAGAAGTAATGATATAGAAAAGATTTAATCAAAAATATAAGCTTTTGTTAAAGAAATTAAGCAGCTATTAGATATTGTTTGAAATGAATGATTGTTGATTTCATCATTACAATTAATTGATGTAAAGCTTGGTTTGAGTAAAACAAATTTAAGCATAAAAGAATTATTTACTTTATACAGCCTGTGTTCTTTGATCTCGTGTGTGTTTTGATAAACTTTTTTATTATCGAAATACACTTTTTAGTTTTTAGCATGTCAACACCATATTTAAAATTTCTAAATTTTTAAATCATCAAATATCATTAATACTTCATTTATTTTCAATAACTTTCATATATATAATTATCAGGGCGAATGGACCCAGGGCGAACGTGTATTAATTAGGGCGAACGTGAATTAGTCATGCTTGACCTTCTCGTTGTCAAATAATTTACTGGTTTTAGATACAAGCGTAGACAGAAGGACAGACAGAATAAAGCGTAATTTAGGAAACCAGTCAGTCGGTGACTAAATTCGAAACTATTTCCGGAATGGGACTCGGATAATGTTATTTCAACTGAAAAAGCTACCGGAAATAATCAATTTGACCCGCTTTAAAATCATTTTGGATATTATACATCGATCAAATCATTGTCTATAACACGTTTTATTCGACGTCGACTTTCTACATAATAAAAGATCGTTGTCAGATGCACGCTCTAAAAGTTTTTCGTTCGCCAGTGTGGCTACTGCTACACAAATTATCCTCGCCACACTACCGTTATATTCGCAAAATGCGACGTGGCGATCGTCTACCGCTAACACAGGATACTATATATACCAGCATCTAGGTATATTTTTTTTTACCAGGAACAAGTGCCTGTGATATAAATAAAGCAAAGTATTTTATTTAAATTCAGAGAAATAAAAATGTTAGTGGATCTTTTCAACCAGATCAGGAAAAAGCCTAATATTTCCCAAAAGCCTAAATCAAGTCCTCTATCGTCTTTTGCACAAAAGACAAGTTTAAACTTGGCGCCAAATTGATATCCAAAATTTTTACGTGTCCGTTCCGGAGTGATTTTTGTTCTTATATTTCAAATATTGATATTTCAGTTCATTAAAACGTTTCTGAGATTGCAACTTTAATTTTGTCAATGTCCTTGAACTTCATCAAAGCATTTCTGGAGGAACGATAAATGCTAAAATAAAAGAGTTTTGATCTGGCGTTTCACTTTAGTTTTAATCAAAATAAATTATGGACAAATTGGAGATCAAACAGGGCTCTTTTATACAACAAACTCAGTATTTTATACCAGTGGAACTAGATTTGTCCGTCGTACCGGCACGTTTGAGAATCCGATTTTTTCACTTGTCCCGTCGGACAACCGTAATACAAGATCTACTTGCCCGACGTCAGTTTTCACTGGTACCGGACAATCGGACAAACGTTAATGTTGAGGCCTGAGTGATGATTCATTTTGTTCTCATTTCTGTGACATAAATCATAGTTCTCATGTTCACATTTGCGAGTGTTGGCCATAAAAAATTCGTTAAAATGCACGGGGACACTACACATTCTTATCCATCCACAGACTATTATTGATACGTGTAAACGTAAATGCCTATGCAATTAAAAAATAGACTTTGAACTACAGTAACTTTATTCAATTGTTGCAATCTGATTTAAGGTCTGACAAATAATAACTTCATTTTTGACTGCCAGTGTTCATGACAATATACGTTTGTGCTATATTTTCATTATCTAGGCTCTAGCTATATATAGTTAGACTGTTCAGGTAATTGGCAGAGACATCTTTCTTCTGCTGAAGATAACACAAATATTAAGTTATTACCATTTGTGTGGTATTGGATCACAGTAATATTTCAAAAGGAAAAAAAGGGGGAGGGTACTTGTAAAAAAAGCACAGGTATGCAAGACTCCAATAGTCAAGATACATCAGTGATTGGGATTGATTTTTTTTCAATGGGACTATGGCCCCCTTTCCTTCCTTGTCAATGAGACATTTTTTGTATATGAATGGGCCATAATGACAGAACTATGTGCCAAAATCCAGTGTGAAAAATAATGTAGAATAAAAACGTTTAACAAACTTTAATACATGTAATCAAGTATTTGCAACAATTGACAATTTTGTTTTCCCTTTCTATTTTTTACCTAATTGGAAGCTTCCCTCCGAAAATCAACATACATTTAATGGCATATAAGAAAAAACAGACAGTCCGAAGATTTCTACCGTCAAAAACAGACATTCCGAAGGTTCGTCGGAGTGGCAAAAGTCCGACAAAATAATCTTAATCATTGGACCAATTGACCGGTTAACATATGCCATGAAGTATTTTATTTTTGGCAAGTTTTCAAACAATTGTCAAATCAAAATATTTGATCATTGCTCTCATCGTAAGTTCAGCTTGATTTCGCAGAAAATCCCATTTCTATTTTTAAAATATTGATATGGGGACTTCAGTAATTGTCGAAAGGGCATTTTAAATCCTTATCTTTACTACGCTTTAAATAACGAATTGTGCATGGCTATATTTTAAAACGCCGCTGTGACTGAGAATAATTCAAGGTTTTAATACTAGTTACACTCCCCACTCTTTAGTGACCCTCAAATGAAAAACGACTTTGGCATCAACACGGATTTGTTTACGTTGGTTCTCAGAGTTAAACTAAAGGAAAAGACATGTCCGTGCAGTCTTGACAGAACGGTTCGGCTGTATGTACGTCTGACTTCATCAGAAAACGAATGCGTGCGTATGACGCAGAGTTTTTATGTAGAAATGCGCCATTTCGTTGGGTATTGCGACTATGGCGCTGGGCACGTGGTAATCCCAATCACTGATACATGTAGATAGAAATAAATATTTGACATTGTATAGATGTCCTTTAGGTAATTATGAATAATAAGAACAGAACAAATCAGATCAGACAGCTTAGTTTATAACTATTTACTAAATTTGGGCAGGGCATCTTCAGAGCGGTAGCAAAATAATAATTTGATTAATCCCAAAAGTCTCCCCACTTCTCCCTGTGAGCTCTCTGAAAGAGAAGTCACTTCTCCCTCTAATTTGAAAGTAGTGAGAGCCCTGGATGTTTGGCTTAAAATATTGTGAGGGTGCTAACTCAGGTAAAAGAAAGCGAGAATTAGTTAAAATTGACGATGAAAAAAAAGAAGGAAAAATCGGTGAAAGAATATGAAACAAAAAGAACAAGTGTCTTGCAACAGTTGGTCAAAAGACCGAAAGTGGCTGACATATGATGAAGAAAATACAGTGATATTAAACTATATGGGAGAGGAGGACAATTGGACATTTCTTCTTATTTTTGCTAGACTGTTAAATATAATATTTAAATATTACACTAATGAATTGAATTAAAACAGCAACAGCTTTGTGTTTTATTACTTTAATTATACCAAAATATTTCGGTCAGGTAAATTGTCTTCTTGTCAGGTAAACTTTGCAGGTTTACAGGACCAAATGTCCTGTAAAAGTGAAAACACCTTGGGAAACACTGTGATTGTTTGGTCGTGATTTGCCTCTGTTAATAAAATTGTGTAGTAATTCCCCTTCCGCCATTGTAAATGTTTCAAAAGATCAAATGTAATTTAAAATGTTTTGTACCACTCTTACCTCATTGAATGACATTTAAAAGATTATAGGTTCTATTTAATTTTATGAAGGATTGCTTCAAACATTAATCAGATTTTAGTTAAAAAATTTCTTCTAAAGTAATGAATCAACAAAATGTGGATGTCACTGCTGTCGGTTCTGGACTGATTCTGCCCAACATGTTCGTCTGTATTTCTCCATGTTGATACGGTTCATATGACAAGCATGTAGGGCTGTAACGATACGGTGCGTAAGAGTTGGCGAAAATAACGGCCGGTCCGATTAATTAATGAACCGTGTCTGTCCCAATGTCCGTCACGAAAATATTACTTTGTGGTCGTCCAGTTGGAGATTGAAATTTATTCACTCCCAGTTTCCACTGCCAATGGCATTAAATTCCGTTTTCGGTTTTATTAAAATGTCAGACAGAGACTTGAAATTTGTTTATTTATTCTGTCAGACCGACGCGTTCCTATTTGTAATCGATATTCCTTATACGTAAATGTAAACATCCTTTTAGTAGGAACGAGCACCTGCAAAACGTGGAACATTAAAACTGAAATATATTACTGCGCACAGAAATAAGTTGACTTCCACACTCCCCAAGTATCAAAGATTGTTTGTGTTTAATTAAATATGTTTTGAGATGCTTATATATTGATGATGACAACAGATTCATATTCTTAACTGAAATTAAAAATGTAGGTAAACCGGAAACTGACATTGATGTATAATATTCAGAACATGATCGGACCATTAGATACGGATTGTTGGCTATATCTGCCTTATCTTTTTAGATAAAAATATGTATACAGAAAAACATTTAATTGAGTTGTTTAATGATCACAACTATAGGTAATCTTGCATTCAGTTCTGTATAAAAAACAAATTTGACAGGTTATATACAATATTACAAAAAAAATGGTGGGACAGACACAAAGGCCATGGGTTAGACAGAACCCCAGTTCCATTGGGTCAGATAGAAAAAAAAAGTTTTCACCAACTCTGGTGCGTATCGCGATACAAGGGTCATGATGCGATACATTTTAAGTAGAAACTAAGTCGTTTGGTCTTCATTTTCAGTGTTGTATCACATTCCATGTGTTATCAGATTTTTTGTATAGATTATGTTTGTTATTAATCTCTGTGTGTTATTTATATGTTCCTTACACGAACTATAATTAGGGCTGCTCCAAATAAAATAAATGGCAAAGGGGTCTTTCAAAGGATTGAATTTGGTACACTTATTATAAACCCCCCCCCCCCCAGAAACATTTGCTTGGCACAACCCTATGTGAAATGTAAAAATATAAACCTGTTTACGTTGTTTTGCAATATTTAATGAACTCTCAGAAATCAAGTTTATTTATTCATGTTACTTGTTCCTATTTTGTACGAAACTGTCAACACTTGCAAAGCATATTTTACAAACGGATTTCGATTTGTCAACCTTTCCATCAACTTCCAGGAAGCCGAAATACTTCCAGACTGCTGACCTAAGGGAAGCAGGTGGATCTATTAATTTGGGTTTGCCCTGTAGCTCCACTGCCAAGTTCTTCAGCGTTTTCCGACGTAGCCATGTTAACTTTGTACAATAAACAAACTTAATTTGTAAAACATAATTTCATTCGCCAAAAAAGTCATTCTAACTACCGTAACATCACGGACCGAATCCGAACCGAAATACGGATCAAATGAATCAAAAATAGCGCAGTTCATCGAAAATTCGGTGAATCGTTTCACCTCTACAAGCATGTTAGCCAAAATATCACTAGAGCTTGTGTTGTATTTGTTGTTTTGACATGCCGACTTTAAATAAAACTGATCTCAACATCGCTTTGCACTGCCCACAGACAAATTTGGAGAGGGCCGTTTCCTATAGGTTTCTTTATTGCTTAGCCAATACAAAATGTTTTGAAGCACACAAAGAAGTTACTTCTCGGAGATCGTCTCCCAGGGGTGGCGAATAAAACACAAGTACAGTAATCACCTTCCCCCCTCCCCCATCATAATTGCTAACATAAACTAGAGAAGTTCATTGAAACAAGGACAGTCGATTATAATAAAATTGTATTTTATAATGATTGTCCCATAATATCATAATCACTTTCTTCAATTGATTCGGGAAAATATTTTATGCCCACATGAAATAAGAATTTTCCCGCAGTCAGCAAGATGGGGAACGTCAATGACAATGAATGAACGACAAGAAAAAATGGTCACCTGACGAAATCGTTTTCTCTAAAATGTTCACAAGATCCATTTTGGAGTATGTTAACAGATGATCTTCAGATATAATCTGATTTATCGTGAAATTTCTTTGAATTTCGACTGTTCACCCAGTCCCATGTGGGAAGCGTAATAATCCAAGATGGCGAAGAGAAGGTTTGCCGGCACAACTATGCCGAACCATTTTATAAAACTAATTTTGATTGGGTAAAACACGAATTTTTCACATTTCTTGCAAATGTAATCCAATCAAATACACATTTCTTTTAGACAGAACTATTTGTATGGTATTGCCTTTTTAATGATTTTAAACGATTAAATGACATTTAAAAACATTTGCGTTCCCAGATTTGTTCACGAATACCGATAGTTAGCAAACCTGATGAAATGTGTATTAAGATATATAAGTTAAGCGTAGTTCCAGAGTTTGCACTTGAAATGTGATTCGGTTATATTTTCCCGCCAAATTTAAATTTAGTGAATTTTTTTGTTTATTTTTTTGCTGTTGCCTTTTCTATTGGTCCTTTATTTTATTATATATATTTTTATTGTGTTGTGTCGTATGTCATCAACCCCTTTGTGCTTGGAGTAGCATAATTCCCATCTTGGTTTGGGTTGCCACTTGTGGAGCAGGAACTACAAACTCTTCCGGAGCACCCGAGTTCACACCCGGTTTTTAGTGGGGTTCCTATTACTCTATCTTTAGTTTTATGTGTATGTATTGTAGATCGTTGTTTGTCCTTTTGTCCTTTTTTCTTTTGGTCGTTGAGTTGTCTGTTCTTCGATATACGGATTCTGATTACCCCTTTGGTATCTTCAAACTCTTCTTGCACTTAAAATTAATAAAGTTATAATAGAGGAGACGAGAATCTTGTGAAAATATTGAGAATTTATCGCGGCCATTTATATTGTGAAAAAAATAACCCAACCTTGACCAAGGATTTATATAGTACTATCCTTGCCTTGACCGACAGACAATTACACCAGCGAGATCGCCATACATTATATTGAAATATTTCTACTCCTTTATTTATTTTTTAAAATATATATTTATTTAATGAGAAGCAAAATATGAATTGCGTATAAAATGGGAAGGAGGACTGAGTATATTTAAGGACACAATTATTAGTCAATTTTCTTTATTTAGATACAAACACGCTTCGCTTGATTTTTATAGTGCTTGCTCGCTGAAACAACAGTTCGCGAATAGACATGTCGCCCCACTTGTACATATTAATTATCCTGATTCCGAGCCAACCAGTGCTCTCCTTAATGCTACTTGCTTAGTGGAGAAGTAACAACAAATTTTAATCTTTTCAGTCATTGAAACGGATACAGCCACTTCCGGTCCGGTCTAAATTTATTTAGAAAATTTAAAAAAGGTGCTTTGAATATCAAATGTCAGTAATTTGGAGTTGAACATATTTTTATAATCTGCATTGGAACAATTATCTGTATGATTTTAAAGGCTTACTTTACATTTGAGGGGAGATGCTCATGATGTCATTGTTACACATGGCCGGTCTAGAGAATTTCCGAATGCATATGAAAAATCCAGCGCAAATCGGAAGTGGCTGTATCCGTTTCAATGACTGAAAAGTAGACCATGCGACGTTCGCTGAATATTTTTGTCCTATTCGTCTGAGGGGGGCCCGGTAGGTATATTTAAATGTGGCAGACGAAAAGAGAAATATCTCGGGAGTGTAACGATATAATTGGGTCAGCGAAAGGATCACAAATAAGCGAAAAATATCGAAGCGAAGTGGGAAAGGGGAAAAGGGCAGATGTTTACCTTGAAGTAAGGAAGAGGAGGGGGCCATATATTTTTTCAATGAAACAAGTGCCTGTGGGATTATGGCTAACATTAGGTAAAATTCGTGTCAAGGTTGTAGAGTTATGGTTAGCTTTAGATAGAGTTAGTGTCAAGGTTGTAGGGTTATGGCTAGCTTTAGGTAAGATTAGTGTCAAGGTTGTTGGGTCATGGTTAACATTGGGTAAAATTAGTGTCAATGTTGTTGGGTTATAGTTAGCTTCAGATAAAGTTAGTGTCAAGGTTGTAGGGTTATGGTAGTTTTAGGTAATGTTAAATTAATGTCAAGGTTGTAGGGTTATAGTTAGCCTTACGTAAGGTTAGTGTCAAGGTTGTTGGGCTATGGTTAGCTTTAGGTAATGTTAGTGTCAAGGTTGTTGGGTTATGGTTAGCTTTAGGTAAGGTTAGTGTCAATGTTGTTGGGTTATGGTTTACTTTAGGTAAAGTTAGTGTCAAGGTTGTTGGGTTATGGTTAGCTTTAGGTAAAGTTAGTGTCTAGGTTGTTGGGCTATGGTTAACATTGGGTAAAATTAGTGTCAAGGTTGTTGGGTTATGGTTAGTTTTAGGTAAGGTTAGTGTCACTTTTGTAGGGTTACGGTTAGCTTTAGGTAAGATTAGTGTCAAGGTTGTAGGGTTATGGTTAGCTTTTGGTATGGTTAGTGTCAAGGTTGTAGGGTCATGGTTAGTTTTATGTAAGGTTAATGTCAAGGTCGTTGGGTTATGGTTAGCTTTAGCTAAGGTTAGTGTCAGGGTTGTTGGGTTATAGTTAGCTTTAGGTAAGGTTAGTGTCAAGGTTGTTGGGTTATGGTTAGCTTTAGGTAATGTTAGTGTCAAGGTTGTAGGGTTATGATTAGCTTTAGGTAATGTTAGTGTCAAGGTTGTTGGGTTATGGTTTATTTTGGGTAATGTTAGTGTCAAGGTTGTTGGGTTATGGTTAACTTTAGGTAAGGTTAGTGTCAAGGTTGTTGGGTTACAGTTAGCTTTAGGCAAGGTTGGTGGGTTAAGGTTAGCTTTATGTAATGTTAGTATCAAAGTTGTAGTGTTATGGTTAGCTTTAGGTAAGGTTAGTGTCAAGGTTGCTGGGTTATAGTTAGCGTTAGCTAATGTTAGTGTCAGGGTTGTTGGGCTATGGTTTACTTTAGGTAATGTTAGTGTCAAGGTTGTTGGGTTATGGTTAACTTCAGGTAAGGTTAGTGTCAAGGTTGTTGGGTTACGGTTAGCTTTAGGCACGTTTGGTGGGCTATGGTTAGCTTTATGTAATGTTAGTATCAAGGTTGTATAATTATGGTTAGCTTTAGGTAAGGTTAGTGTCAAGGTCGTTGGATTATGGTTAGCTTTAGGTAAGGTTAGTGTCAATGTTGTAGGGCTATGGGTAGCTTTAGATAAGGTTAGTGTCAAGGTTGTTGGGTTATTGTTAGCTTTAGGTATGGTTAGTGTCAATGTTGTAGGGCTATGGGTAGCTTTAGATAAGGTTAGTGTCAAGGTCGTTGGGTTATGGTTAGCTTTAGGTAAGGTTAGTGTCAATGTTGTAGGGCTATGGGTAGCTTTAGATAAAGTTAGTATCAAGGTTGTTGGGTTATAGTTAGCTTTAGGTAAGGTTAGTGTCAAGGTTGTAGGTTTATTGTTAGCTTTAGGTAATGTTAGTGTCAAGGTTGTTGGGTTATGGTTAGCTTTATGTAAGGTTAGTGTCGAGGTTGTAGGGTTATAGTTAGGTTTAGGTAAAGTTAGTGTCAAGGTTGTAGGATTATGGTTATCTTTAGGTAAGGTTAGTGTCAAGGTTGTAGGGTTATGGTTATCTTTAGGTAAGGTTAGTGTCAAGGTTGTAGGGTTATGGTTTACTTTAGGTAATGTTAGTGTCAGGGTTTTTGGGTTATAGTTTACTTTAGGTAATGTTAGTGTCAAGGTTGTTGGATTATGGTTAGCTTCAGGTAAAGTTAGTGTCAAGGTTGTTGGGTTACGGTTAGCTTTAAGCAAGGTTGATGGGTCATGGTTAGCTTTATGTAATGTTAGTATCAAGGTTGTAGGGTTATGGTTAGCTTTAGGTAAAGTTAGTGTCAAGGTTGTAGGGTTATGGTTTACTTTAGGTAATGTTAGTGTCAGGGTTTTTGGCTTATGGTTAGCTTTAGGTAATGTTAGTGTCAAGGTTGGGTTGTTGGATTATGGTTAGCTTCAGGTAAAGTTAGTGTCAAGGTTGTTGGGTTACGGTTAGCTTTAGGCAAGGTTGATGGGTTATGGCTAGCTTTATGTAATGTTAGTATCAAGGTTGTAGGGTTATGGTTAGCTTCAGGTAAAGTTAGTGTCAAGGTTGTTGAATTACGGTTAGCTTTAGGCAAGGTTGTTGGGTTATGGTTAGCTTTAGGTAAGGTTAGTGTCAAGGTTGTTGGGTTATGGTTTACTTTGGGTAATGTTAGTGTCAAGGTTGTTGGGTTATGGTTAGCTTTAGGTAAGGTTAGTGTCAAAGTTGTTGGGTTATGGTTAACTTTAGGTAAGGTTAGTGTCAAAGTTGTTGGGTTACGGTTAACTTTAGGTAAGGTTAGTGTCAAAGTTGTTGGGTTATGGTTAGCTTTAGGTAAGGTTAGTGTCAAGGTTGTTGGGTTATGATTAGCTTTAGGTAAGGTTAGTGTCAAGGTTGTTTGGTTATGGTTAGATTTAGGTAAAGTTAGTGTCAAGGTTGTTGGGTTATTGTTAGCTTTAGGTAATGTTAGTGTCAAGGTTGTTGGGTTATGGTTAGCTTTAGGTAAGGTTATTGTCAAGGTTGTAGGGTTATAGTTAGCTCTAGGTAAAGTTAGTGTCAAGGTTGTCGGGTTATGGTTATCTTTAGGTAAAGTTAGTGTCAAGGTTGTAGGGTTATGGTTTACTTTAGGTAATGTTAGTGTCAAGGTTGTTGGGTTACATTTAGCTTTAGGTAAGGTTGTAGGGTTATGGTTAGCTTTATGTAATGTTAGTATCAAGGTTATAGGGTTACGGTTAACTTTAGGTAAGGTTAGTGTCAAGGTTGTAGGGCTATGGTTAGCTTTATGTAAGGTTAGTATCAAGGTTGTAGAGTTATGGTTAGCTTTAGGCAATGTTAGTGTGAAGGTTGTAGGGCTATTGTTAGCTTTAGGTAAGCTTAGTGTCAAGGATGTAGGGTTACGGTTAGCTTGAGGTAAGGTTAGTGTCAAGGTTGTAGGGCTATGGTTAGCTTTATGTAAGGTTAGTGTCAAGGTTGTAGGGCTATGGTTAGCTTTATGTAAGGTTAGTGTCAAGGTTGTAGGGCTATGGTTTATTTTAGCTAAGGTTAGTGTCAAGGTTGTTGGGTTATGGTTAGCTTTAGGTAAGGTTAGTGTCAAGGTTGTTGGGTTATAGTTAGCTTTAGGTAAGGTTAGTGTCAAGGTTGCAGACTTGGGGTCAATTACTTTCAAATGTAATCGATTACATTACAATTACTTTGCAATTGTCGTGATTACATTACATTACGATTACATCAATTTCCAAATGTAATCGATTAAATTACAATCACTTTGTAAATGTAATCGATTACATTACTGATTACATTTAATGTCATGACAACCAATACATTAGTGTTTTATGTTAATTTGTCTCATGTGCATCTGTCCAATATTTCTTCTTTTTTTTAAATGTATTTCTTAATCAGAACTATGAATTACAATTCAGTTGTTATGTGATCATTACATGCAATAACAAACAGTACATTGTAAATTATTAACAGCAATTCTCATTTTCCTATTTTTCATCAAATATGTCTTCTCTTATTACTATATATGACCAATATTGATTCCATCTTATACTATTAGTAAATATTATAACATACATTTGCACATTTTAATAATATATATATCAAATAATTTCAAACATCCTGTGAAAGTCTATCGGGGATAATAAACTAGCAGTTAATTACTTGATAAAATTTGTAATTAAGGTATTATTTTATGATACCAAATTATGTAACAATCACCATTACTAAATTCCACACTATTTGAATGTTTGTCCTTGATATATAATTCAGAAGATAAAAAAACAAAAATCATTCTGATTCTAAAAACGTGCTTAAAAATGTACATAATTTCTCAGTCTAAATATGAAAACTAAATCCTTAATTTATGTAAATAGGTTTAATCAAATATCCATTACAAGTTGCATAGTAACCCACAAGTAATGAACAAATTATCATATAATCCAATATTAAAAGGAAAATCAGCACCAAAATAAAAAGCAGAAATATCACATATATCTGAATATATTAGAATATTCTTTAAAAAATAAATCCAAAATTTTACAAATATTACAACTTGTTATTTATCAGTTAATTTGTAATATACATGTATGTACGAGCATCATAAATAAATGTTTCTGAAAATTATAATTTACAATTTGCTTTTTTTATAATATCTTTATTGAAATTTAAATTTCTTTTTAAACTTATATAAGAAATCTTCTTGAGATACAAAAATGTACCTATGTTTTGGTTTATATAAAATATTTCTTTATTTTATGCGAATCATGAGGACATGGTGATAGTCTTTCATAGAAGCAATTTCATATATGAAATCTTGAAAGTTGTGTCAGATAATTTAAAATTTTAGAGCTTGTTGTGTTTTACACAAGCCGACAAACTGTTTTCACTGAATTTTTGAAACCCTAAAGAAATTGAAATTGAGATATTATTTGTTTGGAGATCAAGTCTTTGAAGTCATAATTTATATTTAATATTTTTTGTAGCTGTGATTGTTTTGATTGCAATTAAGCATATAATAATATCTACATTATTTGTTTAATAAATATCATGAAGAAAATTCATTTACATAAATCATACATTAAATATCTAAGGAGATATATGTTTCAGTTAAGACAAAATAAGTCAAAATGATGAAAAGTAATCTAAATGTAATCAGAAAGTAACCATGAGTGCAGGGTCAAAATGAATGTAATCGATTATATTACGATTACATGTAATCTAAAAAAATGTCTGATTACAGATTACATTTGATTACATGAAAAATATAATCGATTACAACCGATTACGATTACAAATTACGATTACCCCATGTCTGCAAGGTTGTTGAGTTATGGCTAGCTTTATGTAAGGTTAGTGTCAATGTTGTTGGGTTATGGTTAGCATTAGGTAATGTTAGTGTCAAGGTTGTTGGATTATGGTTAGCTTTAGATAAAGTTAGTGTCAAAGTTTTTGGATTATGCTTAGCTTTAGATAAAGTTAGTGTCAAGGATGTAGGGTTACGGTTAGCTTGAGGTAAAGTTAGTGACATGGTTGTAGGGTTAAATGTTAGCTTTAGGTAAAGTTAGTGTCAAGGTTGTAGGGTTATGGTTAGCTTTATGTATGGTTAGTGTCAAGGTTGTAGGGTCATGGTTAGTTTTAGGTAAGGTTAATGTCAAGGTCGTTGGGTTATGGTTAGCTTTAGCTAAGGTTAGTGTCAAGGTTGTTGGGTTATGGTTAGCTTTAAGTATGGTTAGTGTCAAGGTTGTAGGGTCATGGTTAGTTTTAGGTAGGGTTAATGTCAAGGTCGTTGGGTTATGGTTAGCTTTAGCTAAGGTTAGTGTCAAGGTTGTAGGGTTATGGTTAGCTTTTGGTATGGTTAGTGTCAAGGTTGTAGGATCATGGTTAGTTTTAGGTAAGGTTAATGTCAAGGTCGTTGGGTTAAGGTTAGATTTAGCTAAGGTTAGTGTCAAGGGTTTTGGGTTATGGTTAGCTTTAGGTAAGGTTAGTGTCAAGGTTGTAGGGTTATTGTTAGCTTTAGGTAAGGTTAGTGTCAAGGTTGTTGGGTTATGGTTAGCTTTAGGTAAGGTTAGTGTCAAAGTTGTTGGGTTATGGTTAGCTTTAGGTAATGTTAGTGTCAATGTTGTTGGGTTATGGTTTACTTTGGGTAAGGTTAGTGTCAAGGTTGTTGGGTTATGGTTTACTTTGGGTAATGTTAGTGTCAGGGTTGTTGGGTTATGGTTAGCTTTAAGTATGGTTAGTGTCAAGGTTGTAGGGTCATGGTTAGTTTTAGGTAGGGTTAATGTCAAGGTCGTTGGGTTATGGTTAGCTTTAGCTAAGGTTAGTGTCAAGGTTGTAGGGTTATGGTTAGCTTTTGGTATGGTTAGTGTCAAGGTTGTAGGATCATGGTTAGTTTTAGGTAAGGTTAATGTCAAGGTCGTTGGGTTAAGGTTAGATTTAGCTAAGGTTAGTGTCAAGGGTTTTGGGTTATGGTTAGCTTTAGGTAAGGTTAGTGTCAAGGTTGTTGGGTTATGGTTAGCTTTAGGTAAGGTTAGTGTCAAAGTTGTTGGGTTATGGTTAGCTTTAGGTAATGTTAGTGTCAATGTTGTTGGGTTATGGTTTACTTTGGGTAAGGTTAGTGTCAAGGTTGTTGGGTTATGGTTTACTTTGGGTAATGTTAGTGTCAGGGTTGTTGGGTTATGGTTAGCTTTAGGTAAGGTTAGTGTCAAGGTTGTTGGGTTATGGTTAGCTTTAGGTAAGGTTAGTGTCAAAGTTGTTGGGTTATGGTTAGCTTTATTCAAAGTTAGGGCCATTGTTCTTAGATTAATTAGAAAAATGGCGACCTTCAATTATAGTACACTATATACTCAACTTACGGGGATCTGATCGATAGTCCGACGGTTCGATAGTCCGACAGTTCGATAGTCCGACGGTTCGATAGTCCGACAAATTTAATAGTTCCGCCGTTCATAATTTAATAGTTCGGTAGTCCGACAGTTCGATAGATGTTCACGGCGGAACTATTAAATCTGTCGGACTATCGAACCGTCGGACTATCGAACTGTCGGACTATCGAACCGTTCATGCTACCTCCGAAGTCTTGTGTGTAGTTGAGGTATCTCAAGGAACGCAACAGAAGTCTAGTTTACGGACACGATTTGTACTATTTGCCGAGCAGGTATCGTCTGAAGCGACTGACGTATGTAGTGCAATTTAAACGTCAAAAACATGAAAATTTCCGTAAAAAGATATCTCGACTTGATTTGATTTTTGGTATGGAGATTGTACTATGTATGACTCCTATTTTCAGACCTGTGCCACACTTCTTGTTTGCTGACGGCAGGGGGCATCCATTTCTTTCGGACACGTTTGTCTTTTATTTGTATTTACTAACCGTTAATTTAATCATTCATACGTCCGTGGTTATTTGGAGAAGTCGCCGATTGCAGTATTGAAGCTGACGACTGCCGAACTTCTTTTTTAACGTAACTACTTGGCCATACTCGCTGCTGTCAAATTACCTAATTTTCCGTGCAACGGAAATTGTCGAGTAGTTACCATTGTGTCGGACTATCGAACTGTCGGACTAAAGAGCTGTCGTACCATAACTACGCACTCCAACTTACGTGGTGTGCAAAGTTCGTTATGTTGTGGACAAAATTAAAATTTCTGATTCCGCCGAGGATTGTGCCACATCATGGTCAAAACATGAAAGACAGATACTCTTTCTGAATGGGTTAAGACTGTGGATATGTTGATACAAATGAAAATTAAGAAACTTAATGTGTAACACCAATCTTAAAAGACCCAAATTTTTCTATAAGCATCTGACAAGCATATTGCAGAGAAGGCCCCTAACAATATCGTTTATATATGTAAAACATATTACACGGACTGTTTGATAAAGGAAGCAGGTGTTCACAAATCACTTGACAACTCTTTATATACCCCAACGACACATACGCAAGGGCAAATCCTTTGCAGTCGTATTTCTGTTTTGTGTTCCTTCATAATTCAACCAAGCATGACGAACTGGATCATCAGTCTCTCCACTGCATAGCATTCTTAAATTACACAAGTGTCCGTCCAAACAGCGATATGTCTGCAGTGGGACTGTCAAGTGTTCCACGAAACTCGGCTTTAGAGTTACTGTGACACTAACTACTCATTGGACGGTTAAAGTTCATGCAATCAAGGTCTCTCACATCATGCAACAGCATTAAAACATTTGACTTCTCTGCCCTTTGCGAAATTATTCCCCACTCAAAATTAAAAGACAAATTAAAAGAATTATTTCAACTGTGTTTCATGCATAAAATAGATTGAGTTTTTGATTTGCAACATATTTGCTATGTTTGGCGAGTGGACGTGTTTTTTAACAGACAGGCAACTTTCTTATGGGTACCGACTGTACTCCTCTTCTCGCCAACTTGTTCCTTTATTCGAACGAAGCAGGGGCTTCTCAAGAAAACAAATAGAAGATAGAACGATCCTTTAGTTTCCTGTTCCGCTATACAGATGATGTCCGTTCACTGAATGATTCTAGGTTTGGTAATTATGTTGATCGTATCTACCCCCATTGAGCTTGAAATAAAGAATTCCACAGATACAGCTATGTCTGCTTCATACCTTGATCTACACACAGAACTTGACAGTGAGGGTCGGGTAAGAGCGAAACATTACGACAAAAATATAATTTTCACATGGTGAACTTTCTATCTATATCTAACACAATTCCATAAGCACCTGTATATGAAATGTATGTCTCTCAATTGATACGATATTCATGTGGTTCCTGTCATGATTGATTTCCTTGATAGAGGGTTGCAGCTAACAAGAAAGCTACAGAAACAAGGGTTCCTAGTGGTTAAGTTGAAGTCCCCACTTAAAAATGACCACGGATATGTTCCACTTTTCGTAAACACATTCCAGTCCTTTCCTCATTCATGACTTATCACCGGTGTGTAACTAGATTAACACGACGGGTGTCACTAGTGGAGCAGCAACTGCTTACCCTTCCGGACAACCTGAGTTCACACCCTGTTTTTAGTGAGGTTCGTGTTACTCGATCTTTAGTTTTATGTGTCTGTTTTGTCGATCGTTGTTTGTCCTTTTGTACTTTTTATTTTGACCATTGTGTTGTCTGTTCTTCATCTATTTACGGATTCTGGTTATCCCTTTGGTATCTTCAAACTCTTCTTTCACATTCGCTACCACGACTTGATTACGGATTATCTGCATCACAAAAAAAAAGATGACCACGGTTAAGTTACGTTTGTCGCAATGAAAAAAAACCCCAACAAATCCTAGGCTCATTAATGACCTGTCACCGTGTTTGTAACAATAATAAGCCGACGGGTGTCACTAGTAGAGCAGAAACTTTTAACCCTTCCGAGCACAAATAAACTACCGGTTTTAATTGAGGTTCGTGTTGCTCAATCTTTAATTTTCTTTATATTGATTTCAATAATATTTCAGTTAAATATCGTGACAATCAGTTTTTTTTGTGGATAAAACCGGAGTTCTAGGAGAAAATTACCGACTTGCCACAAGTCATGAATGAGAAAAACCGGACTGTGATTACGACAAAATGAACATGACCGTAGACATTTGTGACACCGATATTCCGCAACGGTTAATAAGGTCATGGTGGTGACCGTAATTCTTTCGAAGTGATAATTCCAACTTAACAACTAGGAATCCTTTGTTCAGCAGCTTTCGTCTACAAGAAGGGTTTGATAGAATACCGGTACCTATGTCATAAATTTTGTCGTTACAATCATACATAATTATATAGTCTGTTGCAGTCTCTAATTCTCGGGTGGCTCAATAAGTTAGGTAGTTGGATTACTTAACAACTCATACAAGCCTATCACCAATACGGCGTGGGTTCGCGTCCGGCTTTGTAAATTACAAAAAGGGTGCACTCGACTCGCAGCCGCAAGTGATAAAGTTTACCAGTTGCTTGCCCGTGGTCGGTGGTTTTCTCCGGGTACTCCGGCTTCTTCCACCACTAAAACTGGTCGCCATGATATAACTGTAATATTGCTGAAAGTGGCGTTAAACAAAATAAAATCAATCAATCAATCTAATTCTCATATCCATTAGTCTTTCTTTTGCCTATGGAGAGGTGATCCAAGTTTTGGCATACCGGTATTTATATGTCAATGAAATTACTTACTACATGTATGTAATTGAATTGTCTATTTACCTTGAAAAGGTGTATTCACAATTTCACTTGCAAATATTCAAATATGATTTAGTCTCATTTGAAATATAAATTATCATTTGCAATTTATAACTAATACTGAATGCAGTAAACATGAAAGGTTAAATAACAGTACAATCTAATGCACTTTATCTGAGGAAGGTAACTCTTAAAGGTGACAGAAAGCGAATTTTTTTCCCACTTTTTTTTTGGATTTCTTTTATAAAGTTTATATATCACATAGGCGTAGCACCTAAAAAAAAAGTGGTACGGCCAATTTTTTTTTTTGGAGGGGGTTATCTCCCGTATTTTTTTTAGGTATATGCACAAAAATCAATTCTTGTGCATTTTCAGCCAAATAAAGAATAACGCTTACCTACCGGTGCACCTGGTCCATGATCCCAGTTTTTAGTGGAGTCCTAGTTACTCTTTTACTTTTAGTTTTCTGTGTGTTTTCTTTCAGTTTCTGTATGTTGTTCGTTATTTCTCTTTCCGTTTTCTTTGCTTTGTCTTTGTCTCTTGACTTTCCAACCTTTCGATTTTGAGCGTACATGTACCTGATGAAGGTTATTCCAGAAACGCGTTGTGCATACTAAATGTGATGTCTACGTTTAATTACTATCACTGGGTCGATACCACTGGTGTTGGACTATTAGTCCTCGAGGGTATCATCCGCCCAATAGTCAGTGCTTCGGCACTGACATGGCTTAATAGATGTGTTATTGAAATTTACAGTTTCTAAATAATAAAAGTATTATTAAAATTAAGGTTCTCCTCCCTCGGGTATAGGTGACCTTAGCCGATTTTGGCGATCCTATTTAGGCCCTTTGGTTTACTTACTCGCAAAACGTTTTAAATTATTTGGCTTTCCAACCTTTCGATTTTGAACGCACCTGATGAAGGTTATTCCAGAAACGCGCACTAAATTTGATATCTACGTTCTATTTCGAGTTTTGGATATCGCTTTAACCGTGGTTACCCTTGAATTCACTGGTACATGATATCTTTGGCAAAATTTATTTGAATTGTCCAAAAATGTTTTGTCTATATTCTATGAAACTAAAGTCTCTTGCAAGTTCATCTCATCAGTCTTGTCTTTGTGCACATGTAAAATCATTCCTTCACAATATAAATTAATTATTTTTGTCGCAGCCTAATTTGATTTTTCCAGTAATTCTTTTCATCATTTTTTTTACATATACTTTGGGTACTGTTTGTGAAATTCTTCATAAGTTTTTATTACATAAATGATAAGAACATATGTGTGTGTTGGCAGTGGCGTAGGAACGAGTGATCAAAAGTGCACGCACTGGAGGTTTGGGGTTTTCCATTCAAGATATAGGGGTACTGGGGCAAAGTCCATATGAAATTTGGAAAATCTAATATATATATTATATAGATAGCAGGAAAATCGATTTAAAACTACTATTGACATCCTTTAATCATGTTAATAATGTGATGGATGTTTACACACAAGCAAAGCAAATATATTTGTCTTTGTCTGGAATTATTAAACTTGTATACAACTGCAGAATCCAATGGAAGCTGAATGTGGGGGTGGCATTGTCAGCACAATTTTCAGCATACAACAGATTTTCGGATGCAAGTTTTTTTTGTTTACAAGTTCTAATGTCTCACAAAGATGAATTGGTGTTACCTGGTCTGTGATATAGTTCCCACCTTGCTTTCCATTTTGTTTACTCAAGAGTAAACTCTTCCTGGGTTTGCAAATCTGCTCTATAAGCATCATAAATATGCAATTCATCCTCCTGTAGTGTTTTAGTTTGTTTAAATTGATCAGTATCAATAACTATGCCAGAAATCGATCTTCGTTTTTCATCAAATGGTCCCTTAACTCATTCAACAAGTGATCTAGGAACTGGTAATACAGTGTAATCCGCCAGTAATCCTTGGTATCTGTAACCTACGGGTTGGCACGATTTCGTTGTCTACCGGTTGTTCGTGTTAGACGAGACAATACCAAATTGCTCCACTAGATCTACAGCTTCATCATGTAAAGTGTTGTAAACTCTAATGTCATTTCTCTCAGTCTTAAAATATCGAATCAAGATTTGACATTCACTCACAGCCTCTATCAAATCGCAGAAGATGATATGCAACATTGCTGCAATCAGAACAACAACGTGCAAAATGTGACTGCAAACCACTAGTGGCAAAATACAGTCAAATTCGCAAAAGGGCAGATAAATGGTCGCATGTCACCATTGGTTTGTAAATACTCTAGGGCGCGAAATATCATATGACAGAAAATGCAGCTTTAGAAGTTGCAAGTGTAGATGCGTAGTGGAAGGAGATTGAGATTTCTTGCACAGTAGACATCATGGTACTTACTGATACATCTGATGACGAATGTGCAATAGTTTAACACATGTGCCTTACAGTGTACGCATTGCGCTGTTGGAATCCGTTCCATAATCATGACTAGGACTCCTCTATGAATGCCCGACATGCTTGTTCTTCCATCATACCCTTGTGCTCTCATATTATCAAGAAATTCTCAATACTTGCTAAAACAGTTCAACACGATTTTCACCAATATGTTCGCTTGCTCTCAGAAAAACAAGAAATTCCTCCCGAAGAGTGGCTCTACCACCAGTACACCCTACAAACCTTACACACACGGAGACTTGTTCATGTGTTGATACATCAGTTCTTCACCACAAATTAAAGCAAAGTATTCGGAGATATTACATGCTCTTACAATGTTTTGACGTACCATTTCACCGCTAATTTCGATTATCTTTTTCTGTATATCTGGGGATGTCTATTTTATTATTTCATCGAATTAGAGACTGTGTTATCCAGGTGATACTGTAGTATTTCATGGACACATGAGGCAAAATTGCCATGGAATTACTTTTGTCTTTGTTATGCCAAAGAATTGCAATATTTTGACGACCATAAAGAATCAATACTTCGATTATCTCCTTTACAATGTGTTTGTTTCTGGCAATATCCTCTTTGCGGTGAGAGGAAAGAATTGAAGTAATGGACACCGTCTTTGACGTTTTGGACTTAATATCAAGAAAATGAGCGGCTGTCTGTTGACTAGCTACATGAGAACTCAGTACTTCGTGTCGTTTTATATAGTTATGAATGTTTGATCAGTCGTTTAAGGATGTAGATACAAAATTATTGTCTCTACTAGCCTTACTGTCAAATAAAACAAATGAAATGCAATTAACAGCATCCTTTGAAAATGAATACCGAAGACAGTCTTTTTAAGCCACTGAATATAACATTTCCTTTTGACGGCACATATTTACAGCATTTGAATAAAACTCATATACATTTAGTTAATATAGAGGTGTATTTGTTTATCTTGCTACAAAATATAACATCATTATTTTTTTGCTGATTTGTTTATGCACGCAAGTGCGTCGTTGCGTCAATGGTAGCTACGCCAATGGTTGGGGGTTAACTACTAATAGTTATGTAATATTTTCACGGAGATGTGGGACAATTTCAAATGGGTTATAGTAGGGTTTTAGGAGCTCCTCAGACTGGTAGTATTTCAATGCATGTTTTATTATCGTTTTCTCCCAATCCTATCTGGTGGGATGTGATTCTTCTGATGTCTTGCAACTGTTAAGTTAGTACAGTCAATGGACATAATTATAAGTATTCCTGATTTCCGATTCTCCCTTACTTTCTATGTTATTTCATCTTTCTTCAAAAAAATATTTTGAAGCCATTCCTCCACCAATTTTCATTAAATTTTTCCTTTATAAAGAAAAATATTTGGAGTTTTTATTTGTAATTCCCTTTCCGATTTTTTATTTCTGAAACGCAATGGTACCGTTTAATTGCATAAAAACAATAGCAGATCAAGATTAATTAATAGAAATAAATAAGTAAACCGATTCCGGTTCCCTATAAAGATCGGATCCCGATTTCTTGATAATACAAGAGAGGCAACTCGTCTAGCTGTAACAATTTTGTAACATTTTATTGAACAGACATTCAAAATTTTTTTTATTACAACGACATTAACAAAGAATATCCTTTCTTCATCTCAAAATTATTTTTTTCTGTCCAAATTGTGGTACGGTTTGCCGTACCAGCCAAAAAAAGTGGTACGGTCGGAACCGTACCAACCGTACCGGGTGCTACGGCAGTGTATCAAACACGGCTGGTAATCGGCACAAGCAGAACAGTTGGTTCTGCAAAGAAATTCGTGAGGATAACTTCCGGTTTTGGTGGAGGAGAGTTCAAGAAGACGCTTCGCAAGGTATGTACATGTCAAAAATTGGAATTTTCTTTTTTACTGCTCGAATATTGCAAAATCAGAGAATGCTATGTTGTGGCGAATGCTTTCACGATTAGAAACATGTATAGTTTATTCTTGTATATGAAGTGTAACTCTCGCAAAATCAATCGTCCCACGAAAAACATGACGAAAATTGTGACACTCGTGCATTTCTAAGTTGTTCTTGACAAAGATGCAAGTTAAATTTTCAATATTTTTTCATCATGGGAGTCTAGATGTAATCGGGGATAAATTCCGATTCGTCAGAAGTAAATTGAAGTCTCGATAAATCTACAAACTGTCAATTTTCTCGTTTTCCTGCTTGAGGAGATCGGTTCTGATAGAGCACATTGCGAATGCATGAGGAGATTTGCTAGTTTTGGTACGACACATGTAATCCACTGTATAATCACAAATTTTGCATGTCTGTCTGGTAATAAATTCACGAACTGATGCCCTTCTGCCCGTCTGGTTTTTAAAAGTATAAAAGTAATATTTCATTGTTCATGGGCTGTCCACCTAGAAAGAAACATTTCATTTAAGGAATCAATTCATAATTGTAACTGCGGTTTCCCATGATTTAACTTGTCATTATTGATCATTTGTTGTTTGTGACAACTTCCATTCACAGGCGCTCGTGGCACGGACCATCCCCCTTTTTCTATCTTTCTGTTTACAAATTTATTTACTAATAATATTATTAGTATCTATACACATGCAATTTGATGTTAACATAAGATTGTATGAATATTGACACGAACAAGTTAAAATAAGGGAAAAGTGATGAAATAATAAAGAAATAAAGAAATTTTATTGAAAATAAATTTGTAAACAGAAAGTTAGAAAAAAGGGGGTGGTCCGTGCTTCCATTGTGTATTGGATACACAACATTAACTTCCCTTACATTGGAAAAAATTGAAAATGCACTGTAAGATAATTTTATAATCAAGAATAATTAATCTTAATGTGAATCATATCTTTATATTTTCTAATACAAATGATACACTCTAAATTAAATATCAGACAGTTGAGAATAATATTAATTTGTGGTTTGTTTTTCTATTATGTAGTGTGTTATGTGTACACACTTGTAAATAAAAAAGATCTCTGTTAGTAGTGGTTACAAGATGTACAGCGCTTTACCGATTTTAAGGATATGACCACATTTTAATTGACATCCTGTGTTTAATTTATTCATGACTAGCTAGCACTAAGTGAATGTTTATTTACGTTAGACCTATGTATGTGCTGAAATCATGTAATATTATAACTTGTGTAGATCTGCGGTGAAGTTTCCGTCATCTTTAGTAAAAAGGTTGCGCCGAATAGATGTGGAAACCCGTTTGAAAGGATATAAAGATTTTGAAATTGAAAGAGATTTTTTTTTAATAAACTTGGTGTCCTGATTGATGGGGATTTTAAATTTGGTATACTGCTATATATAGCTACTTGTTTTTGTTCGTTTCCTTGGCGGTGATACAGGCAATCTATATCGAAATGTTTTTTTGTAAAGAGTCAATGTCAGTCCCCTTTTCCTCTTTCCCTTAAATCCTGGCATCTCCTTAAAGTGGACAGAGAATAGTTTATTTTGATTAGAGTATTTATCAGTTTTGTGTTTAAAAGTGTCAATTTATCAATTTTGCAGAAAACAATTACCAAAACTTGAAAATCTCCTCATGCATTCGCAGAACCGATCTCCTCAAGCAGGAAAACGAGAAAATTGACAGTTTGTAGATTTATCTAGATTTCAATTTACTTCTGACTAATCGGAATTTATCCCCGATTACATGTAGACTCCATGATGAAAAAATATTGAAAATTTAACTTGTATCTTTGTCAAGAACAACTTAGAAATGCACGAGTGTCACAATTTTCGTCATGTTTTTCGTGGGACGATTGATTTTGCGAGAGTTACACTTCATATACAAGAATAAACTATACATGTTTCTAATCGTGAAAGCATTCGCCACAGCATAGCATTCTCTGATTTTGCAATATTCGAGCAGTAAAAAAGAAAATTTCAATTTTTGACATGTACATACCTTGCGAAGCGTCTTCTTGAACTCTCCTCCACCAAAACCGGAAGTTATCCTCACGAATTTCTTTGCAGAACCAACTGTTCTGCTTGTGCCGATTACCAGCCGTGTCAAAATAAAATAGAAAATAGTATTCCATTTGCTTGAATTGTGAGTTTATATATAGTGTTCTAGCTCGTCATTCTTCCATGACCTGTATTTCAAATGTTTAAATTCTTGATATACCAGCTAATAAAAAAATATTTTTCTAATTTCCAGCGGAAGAATGTGAAAGCCTACTAACAAACAAAATATTGGTTCCATTAATGGTATATGTTTCCTGAGGGCATTCTGGGGCGATCAAGTTATCCAATGTCAGTGAACTGCGCGAGACCGGAACAGGATGTTGCATACAGGTGAAGGACATATTTGTTATGATGTGAGGTGGCGTGAATCAATGGAACATATAGATACATGATTTATTTATATTTAGCAGACCGGGTTGCAATATACTTAAAAAATGAAAGAAACGTGACGTTTAGAGTAAAAATTTAGCAAATAATGCACCTGACATTTTCCGAGTGACAGAATATTCTGAAAAAAAAAAAACGTACAATTTTGTGGAAGGTTTGGGAATTCCATTACAGCACACGACAACATCCGCCTGCTTAATTGTTGAATATGGAAGGCATTTTATGGAAATGGACGAATTATTTTTCAGGTAAAAATTATTAATATTCAAAGTTCAAAATTCAAAGTAATTTATTGAAAGAAAGTCCAAAATTGAACATCAATTTGCAAAGACATTTAAATAATAAATAACCGACCATTGGGATTGTCACACTCGGCTTGGGTTACCCTCGGCTTGCACACAGACAGTCAAAGTCACAAACTCGCATGTGACATGATGAAAGCTAGAACCCTCCCCTTTTTAAATTTATTTAGAAATTATTAAATAATAACTAATAGTCTTTAGATAGATTATTTAGTTGTCAAATACCACTAAAATACATTAATCGTAAGTCCATTTTTTCAACTCTCACAATTCGTATTTCACTTGCCAACAGTCAATAGACACTATCCTCTTGTCTCCGCCCACAGGCACACTATTCTCTTTTCGCCTTAAATCAGTCATCACCTTAAGTCGGTCACTATTTTGGAATGTGCTGTCACATCCGTTAGCAGGTTAATGACGTCGTAGAGATTATTGTGTACAGAAATAAATTGCCAACCTACATCCACTTATATAGTGTATACCAAACAATAATTAGGTTTAAGCATGTCAGCAATTATATCTCTAAAAATTTGTTGCAGATTGGTCCTACATTTTTTGTATTATACCGTTTTAACTTGATAATCAAAGTAAAATATTTCCAGAAAAACACAATCGGTAAGGATAATTTACACATGGTTCGTTTGCGCACAATAATCTATATCTCCAACTATGTTAGGCCCTGGCAATTATATTATTTTTGTTTTTAGCTCACCTTGCCATCCGTTGTCTGTTAACTGTTCACATATGAATCTTCTCCTCTGAAACTACTTGGCTAAATGAACTGAAACTTGGTAGGAAGCATCTATGGGAGATCCTCTGTAAAAATCCGTTAACAAACATGGCCGCCATATGCAATTCTTGTTTCTGGGTGGTTGATTTCTAAAAATCTTCTCCTCTAAAACTGTATTGCCAAATGAACCGAAATTGGTAGGAAGCATCTATTGAAGGTCCTCTAAGAAGATTGCTCATTTTGTCCTGATCAGTTAACAAACATGACTGCCTTAACTAATTCTTTTTTCTGGTTGGTCGATACAAAGAACCTGGCGGACAAGTAGATTTTCATGGCAAGCTTGTCCTGGGAGAACAAGTTAATTTTCAATAGAAATGATGAGGTCCGCTTTGAACTAGACCAACATGCTTAGTTGGATTTTTGTAGTACTAGCTCACTGAAACAACAGTCCGCAGATAGACATGTCCCACTCGGACATATTATCCTGATTCCGAGCCAACCAGTCTTTGCTCTTTCTCCTTAATGCTGCTTGCTTAGCAGAAGCAACAAATATCAATTTTCTACCGCACTCGAGGCGAGCATACTACTCATTATACCACCGTTGCGTTTTCAATGGTAAGAAAATATTGTCAAATTGGTAATATGAAAAGAACTCTTTTATATTACCCATTGACTACTATCCAAGAAAGTAGAATCTGCTGGTTTTAAAAGCCTTTACTGTAACTGCTTTAGGGATAAAAAAAAAAATCAGTTGATATTTTTTGTATAAAGTATTATTTTTTTTCAATAGGTTGGCAACCACGATGGTTTGTTCTCGGTAATGATATTCTATCTTATTACAAATCTCAAGAGGAAATGGTAAATGGCTGTAAAGGTTCAATCAACATGGCTGTCTGTGATATCAGAGGTAGTTCTTTTAATCTTTATGATGGATAAAACACCCTTAGAACTGCTTATTAAATCTCATACATGGTTTGCAGTAGTCTCCCTTTTATAAGGACACTCCCATCATGCATCAAATGCTACTAGTCTGAAATATCAGATTTCTGGTCTAAATGAAATTGTAAAATCCTAGTGAAATGAGAAGACAACTCTTATAAGGCCACATTTTCATTGTTGAAAGGGAGAATTTATAAGGCTAGGGCTATGATGTTTAATGCCACCTTCAACAATATTTCAGTTTTATTGGTGGAGAAAATCACTGACCTGCTGCAAGTCAGTAAAAAACTTTATCACATATTGTTGTATTGAGTACCCCAGTACACCTTGCCTGAGCTGGAATTGTCCTAATAACATTATTGGTGATAGACCCTGTTTGTGTAGGCAATTGTAAATCCAACTACTGTGCGATCATGACCATGATGTCTCCTGAATTTATAAGATCGGAACTACTTTAATAAGTATTTCGACAATTTTTTCGTTGTATTGTTGTGGTTAGTTTTAATGGTGGAGGAAATGGATCCACAGTACCAACATGCTGCTAATATCCGACAAACTTGGTTACATTCAAGTTATATTGAGCACATGTTGTGTACCTTGTCACAGGCGAAAATTGAGCACACAAACTTAATTATATAAAGGTGATTGGAGTTCATACATAGATTTAAATTCAGCTTCTATTCAATCGTGAAGGTCACAGTCTCGATGACATCGGAACAAAAATCGGACCTATTATTGGTAAGAAAGGATATGGATGTAAATGAACATGAGAGACTATACAACTTTACACTTAGACACAAATTAAAAAGTGACAACACTTTTATTACTGTTCTACATTTCACAGTAACAGTAAGGTCTTCAAAAATAAAGATAGCTCATTATACCCTATAAAATTGACGTGAAACGGTCCCTAGTCTTCATTCCAGCGGTATTCCTTACTTTGTAGATAAACGCTACATCTTGTCATCGTTTTGATGTTATTTTGTGAAAAGAATATCATTTTTCAGATGTGGGATTATCAACAAGAATAGTACATGTTTTCACTGATGAAGGAACACACTTGTATATACAATTATTGTAGAAATACTATGAATTTAGACACCACTTGGCTATATAGACACAAATTAAAGTAAAGGAACATTACTTTTATTGCTGTTCTACATTTCACAGTCACAGTAGGGTCTTCAATAATGAGCATAGCTCATACATATAATGAGTGTGAAACAGTCCCTAGCCTGCAGTTGAGCAGTACTTTTTCCTTCTGTCGATAAACGTGACATCTGAGCATCTTTGCAATTTTCATTTTATTTAGAGTATCAAATTTACTTTTCCAGATGTGGGTTTATCAACAATAAATAAGACAAGGGTGAATTAATCTAATCTAAAAAATTGTTTATTTCAGTCCACACTACAGATCATTGTAGACTGGACCTTATAATACCAAGTGAACAACACTTTTATGTGCGAGCTGCTACATCCCAGGAACGACAACAATGGCTTGTTGCCCTGGGGTCAGCTAAAGCTTCCAAGAAGATTATTGGTAGAAATCATGAAGAAACACCAATTAACAGAGGTAGTCATGATAAAAAAAATATTCAATGCTGGATTAAGCTAGTGTGGGGCCTATAGCATACATTATAAAGGGGTCCAAAATAAAAAACCTGCCACGGTATAACTGAAATATTGTTGAAAGTGGTGTTAAACACCATAAACCTAATCCAAAAATAAAATGTACATTTATGTTAAATCATAATTTATTTACTTGCATACTAGTAAGTTAATTCACCGTTTTCATTTGCTAAACAGACAGATAATGCAGACAAATATGTCAGACACTTTAGTAATATTATCCTGAGTTGCCGATTTCACTTACAATTATTTAGTGAGGGCTCATAGCATATGCAGTGGTACTTTTGCTGCTAGGTGTTTCCAGCACTGGAAAAATTGTTTAATTTTTTCGTTTCAAGTTTGGAATTTAGGAGATATGAAAGTTAAGCATTTTTGTATTGATAAGAAAAGTTTGAATATACTAAAGGGATAATCAGAAGCCATAATTCAATGAAGGACAGACAACACAATGGCCAAAAGAAAAAGATGATTTGATTTGATCTTTGGTGTTTAACACCACTTTCAGCAATATTTCAACTATATCATGGCGACCAGTTTTAGTGGTGGAAGAAGCCGGAGTACCTGGAGAGAACCACCGACCATGGGCAAGCAACTGGTCAACTTTATCACTTGCGGCTGCGAGTCGAGTGCACCCTTTTTGTAATTTACAAAGCCGGGTGCGAACCCACCCTCTACTTAACTCATTGAGCCACCCGGGCCCTCTAAAAGAAAAAGAACAAAAATACCCCAAAAAAATGACCTACAAGTAATGAGTCTCACTAGTGCATACTTTGTTATTTTTGTTAAATAAAATGGTGAGTCTATAAAACAAGTGATGAGAATAGGACTCGCCTAGACGAGTTGTAAGTATCTTTAACTCTTGGCAGAATAAATGGGAAATAATCTATTAACCAGTTTCTCAATGTTTTGCAAAATAAACAAAAAATATATTGCTGCTATATGCATACTCAGAGCAAAGTAATGCAAATTTTATGGTTTGTTTTAGGGGAAGTCTCGCCAGATCTACTTAGAACAAAGAAATCAGAACTACGTTTATACTGTGACCTCTTGATGCAACAAGTACATTCTGTCAAAAGTTCAATACAGGAAGAACAAGATCTTCAGGTAAAATACCTGTTTTATATGTTAATCTTCAGGTAATATACCTGTTTTATATGTTAATTACCTGTTCTAGTTTTATTAGCATGTAGCTGAAAACTAGGGGTGTAACGGTCCACGGAGGCATCACAATATATTCTTTTGAGATCTGTGAAATCGATACATGTTCCCCGAAACTATTCTGATCCGATACCGTTTTTTATTTAAAGAGCACCAAAAAGCAAGCTCTTCACAAGTGAGGTAGTAAAACTATAATACACAAACATGGTGTTAAAAACAAAACTTTTGTTTGCGCGGATTCACACAATTCTCCTGTGTGGAAATTCTTCGGTTTTAATGAAACACAATCTGATTGAGATATGTCAATAAATAAGAGTATGACGGATTGTCGTATTTGTGATGCAAAAATGAAATATAATGGCAAAGCATATTGCAAGACATCACATGGATATTAACACCAAGAAAACACTTGATTGTTCTCAGTCATGTTGAGCAGCCATCTAAGTCTAAGCTTATTCTAGGTAGGGGAAATTCATCTCTTGAATTAAATCCATTATTGTGGTGACATGCTAATGGTTATAAATACCCACATCTTTCTACTGTGTCAATATTTATTTTGGGGATACCAGCTTCTTCTGTACCAAGTTAGAGAGTGTTTTCAACAGCAAGTGATATAGACACAACACAGATGGTCTCCTTAAGACCAATCCAAGTAGATTTACTTATATTTTTGAAAAAGAACATTTATGGATGGTTCTTTGACAGACACAGTTTCATTTTAGAAAAAACCCACTTTCTTCTTACCCACCAGGCTTACAAGCATAATGCATTCTAGCTAAGAGTGTGTTAGTTCTATAAATTCTAGTGAAACTAAGTCTGTAAAAACATGTTTTATATTTCTTTATTGAATTAAATTTAGAAATATTATTATTATCAACAAAATAAAACACTGATATTACAAATAACCTACATTAAATGAAAATAATTTACAGCAACTGAATTATAAATGAGTAACAGCGTACACTTCATCATTAATAAGAAATGCATTTTCATTAGTTATGAGTATCATGATATATATCGGATCATGACATAAGTATCGTGACATGGATTGTATCGTGAGAAAATGGTATCGTTACACCCCTATTGAAAATAAAACTACACAAATTTCTCGAAAATATTAATAGAACAACAACAACAACAAAATAAACTAAAACAATCTTTTATTTCCCACAGATAAAAATGTTTTCTCTGTTTGTAGTTATTGATATATAATTTAATTTGATTTGAATAGTGCAATCTGATTGGCTGATCTGCCTGGAGAAAATTTTGGTTATACTCAATAACCTGGGTTGGTATTGTGACGTCACCAACATATTCATTCGCCAACGACAATTTCAAATAGTCACATGAAATAACCATAAATAAAATCGAGGAATCATTAACATTTGTCATAAAAATTAAATTATAAGGAATATTTGAAATTTTTGAACAGGTTATACTTGTTTCTCCCATTATTACGGCGTTTTAACCCCGCTGAACCAGTGGTGGAAAAATCTGTAATCCTCTAGAGGATTAAAATGTCTTGTGCCTTTCCCCGCATCCTAGTAACAGAATTGTGTAAAGGTCCGCCAAAGGATTTTGAAATAAAGTTTGTGTTAAAAAATGGGAGAAACAAATTCTCCTTCAGTTGCCCATGTGGGTTACGATATTTCTCCACTCTCGACAGTTAAATTAAAAATTTTACCCACACTCGCCTGACGGCTTGTGGTTAAAATTTTAATTTTAACTCTCTTGAGTGGAAAAATATCGTAACTCACGGGCAACTGAAGGAGAATCTATATATAACGTGGTTTGGAACAGTTTACGCTTTTCATAAACCCCTTCACGGTTTATTAAGTGTAAACTGCACCAAGCCAGATTATATAGTATAACCTGTTAAAAAATTTCAAATATTCCTTAAATATATATCTTGTTAATCTTGTAAAACTGTATTAACTACTTGAAATTATTAATAGAACAAAAACAAACAATCTTTGATATGATTTTATATCAGATTACCAATTATTTTATTTTCCATGGATAGAAATGATTTATCAGTCTGTAAGAGAGGATATGGATGTAAATGAAAATGAGAGACTATCTAATTTAACACTTAAGACACAAATAAAAATAAAAAAAACCAGTGCTTTTCCGCAGTCACAGTAGGGTCTTCAGTATTGATCATAACTCGTACCCTGAAATGAGTGTGAAATGAACCCTTGCCTACAGTTGAGCGGTACTATTGATTTATTTCATAGTCACAGTAGGATCTTCAACAAGGAGCATTATTCATACCTTTAAAATGAGTGTGAACCTACCAACAAGCTGTAGTTGAACAGTATTTTTCACTTCTGTTGATAAATACTACATCTGAGCATCTCTATCATATCAATGTCATGTGATTTATATCTTATTATGCATTTACATTGTAGAAGCTTGAAGAAGCTACTTCACTACTGGGACCAACTTGTGATACATTCATACAGACTCTGGAAGAATGCATGGCTTTAGCGAAAGCAGGTGTGGGCATGGAGTCTGCAGTTCAGATGTCTCCGGTACATTCCTCTTCAATAAAAGCATTACCTTCACTACCATTGCACATTCCACCTAAAAAGGTATTAAGCATTGTCACGATTTTCAATATGGTCGGGGGACCTCGTGATCATATGGTAGTTGGATTTACAATTACCTATACCATGAGTCCTTATCACCACTAAATTTAAATGTCTTTGGGTGGAGGTAAACCAAAGGGCCTAAACAGTATAGCAAAAATGAGTTATGGCTACCTATGCTTAAGGGAGACTTACCTTAGTTATTACATTATTTAGTAACTGTAAATTTCAAACCTAAATACATAAATACAGGGCCATTATGTCATGATCGTATGGTAGTCGGATTTACAACTACCTATGCAATCAGTGCCTATCACCACTAACATTGTGACGAGATGTATTTGCATCAACATTATGTAATAAAGTTTGTCAGTGACTTGTGGCAGGTCAGTGGTTTTCTCCGGGTACTCCAGTTTTCCCCAGCAATAAAACTGGGTGCCACAATATAACTGAAATATCGTTGAAACACCATAACCATAACCCTCTATATGGTCATTTTTATGCCCCCCCGCTATATCTAACCATGTCATACATTTGTTTTGCGCTTGACAACAAGTTTCCCTTCAGCAAATCGTTTGAAATTTATAAGCAAGGTTTAACACCATAAAATGATGGCCAATTTCGATTTGGACTGTGCCACTTTTTCCATTCTGGAATTATGCCCCTGTCTTCTTTAGCTGGAAGTGGAATCATCCTTGTCCTATGGACGCATTCTTTTGTATTTTACAACTAAGATCAATCTCCATCAGACATAGGCAACCTTAGTTAATTTTGTCTATTCTGTTTAGGCCTCTTGTTTACTTGCACTATTAAAATCCAACTAAACGTGTTGGTCTAGTGCAAAACAAACATCATCATCATCTCAATCAAAATGTAACTTGTTCTCACCATGATATGGCTGAAAAATTGCTCGCTCGGCATTAAACAAAAATCACTCGCTCACAATACAGCCGACCTGAGAAGATTCATTTCATTACTTTTTTGACTTTCCAAATTATTCTCATATCAGGTGTATCTTATTTAGCGATCTCAATTGGCTTCCTAATGACTACACCTTAGACCTAAATCTATTAATCTGGGGTAAAAAATATCTTCTAGAAGTGCAGAATGAAGTGGTTTTTATGGTTGTTTTTGAATTTATTAAAGGGTCTGAAACGTTCATTTTGTTAGTATGATATCATTTTCTTTCTTCTTGTAACACATCCACATCATTAACAGAGACCATAAGCACTATCACCTTTGGTCTTTTATTTCTCACTTTTTTCCATTTGTATATGATTTTATTTTATTTGAATATTTCAATCTGATTGGCTAATCCGCCTGGAGAATATTTTGGTTATACTCGATAACCTGGGTTGGTATTGTGACGTCACCAACGTGTTCATCCGCCAACGACAAATTCAAATAGTCACATGAAATAATCGTAATTAAAATCGACGAATCATTAAATTTTGTTGTAGAAATTTAATTATAAGGAATATTTGAAATTGTTGAACAGGTTATACTTGCATAACCGGGTCAGTTTACGCTTTTCATAAACCGCTTTGCGGTTTATTAGGCGTAAACTGACCCAAACCAAGTTATATTGTATAACCTGTTCAACAATTTTAAATATTCCTTATATATTTAAATAATTGCATTAAGTATTGCAATGTTGTATTATCATTGGTGGTTTAATGGTTAGCATGCTCGTCTTGAGTGTGGTAGATCGTGGGTTCGAGCCCCGTTCGGGTAAAACCAATGACTATAAAATTTGTGTTTGTTGCTTCTTCTGTAAATATGCTGCATTAAGGAATCAGGATAATGTGTCTGAATGGAGCAAGATGTCTGTTGTTTCAGTGAGCTAGCACTATAAAAATCAAACTTAGCATGTTGATCTAGTACAAAGCAGACCTCATCATCATCATCTCATTAAAATTAACTTGTTCTCACCATGATATAGCTGACAAATTGCTGAGTTGATGTTAAACAACAATCACTCACTCACTTTATTATCATATTTCATATATTATTGTAAGATATGCTGCGGAGAAGACTTCATAAGTATCAGAAACCATAACTTGACTTGTGTCCTATTTGTATAATTTAAGCAGATAAAATATGTTTAAACTAAACATGAGTTTTATACTCTGGTTCGTTTATTATTTTCCCTTTTATTTTGTCATCATCTTGTTCATTTATTTTCAGAACAAGGCATCTTTAAACAGAACATTATCAAATGATGTGTAAGTATCAGTTATGATTGTATTGTCCTAAAGAGCATTGATCTTTAACCAACGAATTATATCATCTTAGCCAATAGTCTGTTAAATGTACTAGTAAAACTAGAGAAAGTTGATCTGGTGATCACAGATACCCCCGCATTCCAAATTTTCATCCAGAAACCTTTAAAGTCCCTATCTTCTAAGAGAAAAAGGGCCATAATTCATGAACGGTAAATGTCAATTTCACCATAATCGAACTTAATCTGTATTTTATGGTACATCACATTGTGTTAAAGTTTGAAAAGATTTGGTTGAGTCGTACCTTAAATATCATCCGGAAACCTAGAAAGTCCCTATTTTCTAAGAGAAAAAAAGGGTCATAACTTATGAACGGTAAATGTGAAATACACCACAATCAAACTTAACCTGTATTTTATGGTATACAGCATTGTGTTAAAGTTTGAAAAGATTTGGTTGAGCCATACTTTAAATATCATCCGGAAACCTAAAAAGTCCTTATTTTCTAAGAGAAAAAGGGCCATAACTCATGAACGGTAAATGTGAAATACACTGTAATCAAATTTAACCTGTATTTTATGATACACAGCAATGTGTGAAAGTTTGAAAAGATTTGGTTGAGCGGCACTTTAATTATTATCCGGAAACCAAAAGTGTGACGGATGGACATGAGGATCCCTATATACCCCCGACTCTCGTCGAGCGGGGATATAAAAATCATTAGCCCTGCTTTTGTTATGTCTATGTTTTTCATATTTGCGAGTTTTATTTTCCATATATACTGGTTTTGAGACGAAACGTAAAAATAATTGATGGAGACATGCGCAAACTTCATTTTTCCTTTAAAAAGAACAATATATGAATATTTAGTTAAATAACAGCTAGTGGAAATATATCCATCAGTCAACCAGTATATTTTGGAAAATATGTATACCCCTTACAAGCATCATATATTTCTATAAAATATTGATGAAAACATTTCAAATTAATTGGATCATTCATAAACTTTCATTGGTATATATGCTGTAACCGACCCACTGACCCAAAAACAGTAATTTTTTAAAAATACTTGAAGAAAAGAATAATTTGCCATTGAAGGAAGAAACATGAAAATACCAAATTACTTTGACGGAATAGTGGACTTTGTAAAAATATCAATGTACCCTCTGTATCTCCCTATACCAGCTCATAAATTGTATACTTTAACTTGTATACTCAATTTTGTATAATCAATTTTTATTGGAATTTTGATAATTTTGCTGCATTGTATAAGGAAAATTTATCTTTTGTTAAAAAGGGTTAGGGTTATGGTGTTTAATGCCACTTTCAACAATATTTCAGTTATGTCGTGATGGTCAGTTGTATTGGTGGAGGAAACTGAAGTATCAGGAGAAAACTACCAAGTCGCTGACAAACTTTATCACATAATATTATATCGAGTACACCTCGCCATAAGTGGGATTTAGACTCACAACTTAAGTGATAATAGGCACTGATTGCTCTGGTAGTTGTAAATCCAACTACCATATGTGATCACGACCACGACAGCCCCTCATTGAAAAAAGGCTTCAACTTTCTTTTTAATCATGGCTTATTAGTTAATCTTATGGATGACAGGAGAAATCTAAATTTCAAATTTTGACTTGGATAAGTCAGAAACAACTTCTTACTTTTACATTAAGAAGTCAGTAACAATTACCAACTTATATAAAACATGAAACACTTTTTGGCTTAGCACAGTCTTCGCCTGAAGCCCGGAACAAGTAAGACTGGATTCAGACAAGTGAAAATTATGAAAGAATTTGTTTGAATATATAGAATTTTTTTTCTAAATTTGGCTTTCAAGCAAGTAGGTGAAAAAAATTGAGGCAAAGACTTTACACAATTATCAATTTCTGACTTGCACATGTTTTACCACTGACTGTTAAATACTTTTACATACTGTTAAAAAGGTTATAAATGTATTACTTTTAAAAGGCAACAATTCTTTTTTTCCCATAGGGTCTCTCCAAGAAATCAATCAGTGAGTGAGTTGCCTGGAACTAAAGTTCACAATTCACTAAGAAATAGGACGACCTCAGAATCATCCATGTTGACCAATTCAATTGCAGAAATAATGGACACATCCATTTATACTAAAAATCCTTCTTTTATCCAATCACTGAATATTTCCCACAATGCAACTGATACAAATCAAAACAATAATATCATATCAACAAGGGAAGACAACTCTCCATTAGAAGATGATACTAAACAAGAGACTAATTTGAGCAATAGAGAATCAAGTTCTAGTGTCAATAGTGAAGAAGAATTTAAAGATGCTATTGATGCAAAGATTCCTACATTTTTCTCTTCCATGGAAGCAAGGTAAGGACTAGTATGATTATGACCTATGAACTTTTGATCTTTGAGTTGTGAGGTTATACAGTTAAAACATTTGCTGTTATCTTTCGACCTTTAAGTTTTGAGAAAAACAAATTTTAAACAGTGTTTTACTGTTACATGTTTGATGTAGTTTAAGTTTGGAGAACAAAAAATATGTAGTTTGTAGTGAAACAGAACAAAAAAAAATCAAAATTATTTCACACCAGCAAATTTCAAAATTTAATTAATAAAGCAAACTGGATATATCTTAAATTCATAAAACCCCAGTAAAAACAGTAATTTGTGGCTGCTTACACACTGAAATTTACGGTTTTTCTGTTATGTTGAATGTGCACATTCCGTTATCTGACATTTTTTTTTATAGAGAATGTCTTTGATACATACAATCATACAATAACAAGACAATATCTCATACAGTTATATGCTTTGATACATACGATCATACAATAACAAGACAATCTCTCATACAGTTATATGCTTTGATACATACGATCATACAATAACAAGACAATCTCTCATACAGTTATATGCTTTGATACATACGATCATACAATAACAAGACAATCTCTCATACAGTTATATGCTTTGATACATACGATCATACAATAACAAGACAATCTCTCATACAGTTATATGCTTTGATACATGCGATCATACAATAACAAGACAATCTCTCATACAGTTATATGCTTTGATACATACGATCATACAATAACAAGACAATCTCTCATACAGTTATATGCTTTGATACATACGATCATACAATAACAAGACAATCTCTCATACAGTTATATGCTTTGATACATACGATCATACAATAACAAGACAATCTCTCATACAGTTATATGCTTTGATACATACGATCATACAATAACAAGACAATCTCTCATACAGTTATATGCTTTGATACATACGATCATACAATAACAAGACAATCTCTCATTCAGTTATATGCTTTGATACATACGATCATACAATAACAAGACAATCTCTCATACAGTTATATGCTTTGATACATACGATCATACAATAACAAGACAATCTCTCATACAGTTATATGCTTTGATACATACGATCATACAATAACAAGACAATCTCTCATTCAGTTATATGCTTTGATACATACGATCATACAATAACAAGACAATCTCTCATACAGTTATATGCTTTGATACATACGATCATACAATAACAAGACAATCTCTCATACAGTTATATGCTTTGATACATACGATCATACAATAACAAGACAATCTCTCATACAGTTATATGCTTTGATACATACGATCATACAATAACAAGACAATCTCTCATACAGTTATATGCTTTGATACATACGATCATACAATAACAAGACAATCTCTCATACAGTTATATGCTTTGATACATACGATCATACAATAACAAGACAATCTCTCATACAGTTATATGCTTTGATACATACGATCATACAATAACAAGACAATCTCTCATACAGTTATATGCTTTGATACATACGATCATACAATAACAAGACAATCTCTCATACAGTTATATGCTTTGATACATACGATCATACAATAACAAGACAATCTCTCATACAGTTATATGCTTTGATACATACGATCATACAATAACAAGACAATCTCTCATACAGTTATATGCTTTGATACATACGATCATACAATAACAAGACAATCTCTCATACAGTTATATGCTTTGATACATACGATCATACAATAACAAGACAATCTCTCATACAGTTATATGCTTTGATACATACGATCATACAATAACAAGACAATCTCTCATACAGTTATATGCTTTGATACATACGATCATACAATAACAAGACAATCTCTCATACAGTTATATGCTTTGATACATACGATCATCCAATAACAAGACAATCTCTCATACAGTTATATGCTTTGATACATACGATCATACAATAACAAGACAATCTCTCATACAGTTATATGCTTTGATACATACAATCATACAATAACAAGACAATCTCTCATACAGTTATATGCTTTGATACATACGATCATACAATAACAAGACAATCTCTCATACAGTTATATGCTTTGATACATACGATCATACAATAACAAGACAATCTCTCATACAGTTATATGCTTTGATACATACGATCATACAATAACAAGACAATCTCTCATACAGTTATATGCTTTGATACATACAATCATACAATAACAAGACAATCTCTCATACAGTTATATGCTTTGATACATATGATCATACAATAACAAGACAATCTCTCATACAGTTATATGCTTTGATACATACGATCATACAATAACAAGACAATCTCTCATACAGTTATATGCTTTGATACATACGATCATACAATAACAAGACAATCTCTCATACAGTTATATGCTTTGATACATATGATCATACAATAACAAGACAATCTCTCATACAGTTATATGCTTTGATACATATGATCATACAATAACAAGACAATCTCTCATACAGTTATATGCTTTTGTTTATTTTAGTTTTATGGACATACATCTTGACACTGATGGCAGTATACCAGTAGAAGAATTCCTACAAGCAACGAAATCCATTTTACCATTATTTGGTAAGAACTCAAGGGTTAAGGTTATGGTGTTTAACGCCACTTTCAACAATATTTCTGTTATATCGTGGCAGTCAGTTTTTAGATGGAGGAAACCATTAAAATAAACCACAGACCTGCTTCAAGTCACTGATGAACTTTATCACATAATATTGTATCTTTTAGCGGGATTTGAACTCACAACTGTAGTGGTGATAGATAGTGATTGCACAGGTAATTGTAAATCCAACTACCATACAACTACTCAAGTATTTAATAGGATAATTAAATATTACTTCTATTGACATATTTTTATCTAGTATTGATAACTAATAAGCACAATTTCTGGCATCTGACAAAATAAATGATACTAGTATATAACTGCCTACTCTAAATGTTAGAGTAAGGATGCACGGAAACAAATATTTTTAAGATTGACCTAACTGTATATTCAACGAATGTCTTCCTGTATAGAATCAGTACAGTCTGTATACAGTATTGTTAAAAGAATATGCATGCAGTGAAACCTGTCTTAACCAAACCTGGAACAAACCAGAATCCTGTATAAACTGAACTTTAAATAATATCCTAATGTAGGAAATCATTGTTAATTTGACCTACATTGAACGCAAAATAGTCCATATGAGATTGGGTTTAAACAATTTTTACTGTAATTACAAAATGTACCAGTATTTTACTGCTAAGTAAAGAAATGAAATATCCAGTATTTTATCAATTTCTTCAAATTTGAATGCAGAGCTCTACATTAAGACTTGTTCAACTTGTCCATACGAGTTTTAATAGGATTGTTTTACATTTTTTTAGCTGGACAAGCATTATTTGTCTTTGAAAAAGTAAAAATTTGAACAACTTTTCCGATGGACCAGCTGAAAACTGTAATAAAATAGCGATGTAATTAAATTTTTCAGATAAATTTAACGCTACAGCATTTGCTCCAGTGAAAATGGATTTTCAAGGAAATATCAGAGTAGGTATCTAAATATAGAACTAAAGCTTATTATCAGTAGTTTGGACATTTTTTCTTTGATCTCACTGAGTGATGTTGTCAGTATTAATGAACTGACTGATCCTAAAATTATGGGTCAGTGCGACTTAAAATACATTACGATGTCACTGATAAAAACAATAATATCAGTTCTGAAGGTTTCAACATACATTATCTCTATGTAAATATAAAAGTTAGAAGTTACTTTAAAGAGGGGTAACCTGGTGTTAGTGAATTGTCATCATCATGATTAATTTCCAATAAACCTGATTTTGTCAAAAAAAGATTTCTTTTTACCACCCTGTTCCATTCCCACTGCACTAATGTAGTTATTTGTTTGATGTTAGTGTATCCAAGATATTTTCACATTTCAAGTAAAAACAAAGAGTGAGTTATTGTTGTTTAATGCCAGGCGAGCAGGGGTTCTGCTATATCATGGTGAGAATAACATTGATTAATTGATTTGTGTTTGACGCCAACTTTAGCAGTATTTCAGCTATATTGTGGTGTTGGTGAGAATAAGTTACATTTCTTTGATATGATGATGATGTCTGCTTTATACTAAACCAACACTCTCAGTCATTACGGTTTTCACAGTTTTCCGGTTGTTGACTGATTTTGTCTGTTTATATACTTATGAGTTTTGACTTTCCCTTTGGAAGATTGTTCGGAGTTCGGTAAATTTGTTATTACCCTTATTTTGATTTTTATAGTGAAACAACAGTCTAATAGACATATTACTCAACTCTGACATATTATCCCAATTCACAGCCAACCACTCTTTGATATGTGTATATTGTATTCTCTCATAAGCTGCTGACTTTGAATTGAGCACCTACATTTAACATATAACTACTCTGTCTACATAAAACATTCTGGTATTTTCTTGTGCAAATATTAAAGTCATTTAGCTTGAATCTTTATATTAGCCACACCTGTCCATTAAAACACGTTCATCATCCCCCACCCCATTAAGCTACCCCTTAGATATACAGAATTGACAACAATTGAGTGTTTTGTAATTTCTAAATATAGAAACTGCATCAATGGTGTAATGGTTAGAGTGCTCGCCTCGAGTGTGGTAGGTTGTGGGTTCAAGCCTCGATCGGGTCAAACCCAAGACTATCAAATTGGTATTTGTTGCTTCTCTGCATAGCACACAGCATTCAGGAGATAGAGCAAAGAGTGGTTAGCTCAGATTCAGGATAATGTGTCAGAGTGGATCAACATGTCTAACCGTGGACTGTTGTTTCAGTGAGCTAGCACTATAAATATCCAACGTGTTGGTCTAGTTCAAAGCAGACCTCGTCATTATTTCATTGAAAATTAATTTGTTCTTGCCATGATAAAAATATTACTGAGTTGGCATTGAACAACAACCATTCGATCACTCACTCTAAATATTGATTAAATATTTCTTTTTGTTTTTATTTTTAGAAAATTTATCAGAAATATTCCACTAACACAACAGCATATACAACAGTTCAGAAAATAGTTTTATCAGAAGTTAGCCTTAAACAACATCTACTGTCTAACTCTGCTACAATGGCGCTATTGTGGATGAAACGGTAACTGATTCAGTATTAATATCTTATAAAAACAATGGATGCTCAACATTTTAATAACCTTAAAAAGCGTGAGTGTACTATCAAAACATGAGGACAACTTCAAATCGTAACAGCAATTTAGGTAATTGAAAATGAAGATGTCCGATCAGATAATGTTTCCTATCACTCTGCTTTTGATATCAGTGTTTCTAAAACAGACTAAACAGTCACAATTAAACAATAAAAAACTTGTACAGATTTACTTTAGCTTTGACAAAAAGATCACATGATATCACAAGTCACTGACAAACTTTATCACAGAATGTTGTATCGCGTGCACCTCGCCATGAGCGGTATTCGAACTCACAACTTTAGTGGTGATAGGCACTGATTGCATGTGTAATTGTAAATTCAACTACCATACGATCATGACCACAACAGCCTCTGTTCAGTTTAGATGTAGAAAGAGACCACCGTTAATCAGTTCATACAATATTATTGTTAAGGCCAAAAAAAATAAATATGTGTGTTTATTGTCACAAGTCAAAAAAATCTAGGGTCGGTCGCTTCCTGAATCCGATTCCGGTATTTCATTTTCGAAATTTCCGGTAAGCCGTCATTTGTTTTGAAGCTGTTTTATGAGAGTTACGCAGTTTTTCTAACTTCTTTGCTCTCAATTTCGACAAAAAGCTAGCGGTTGAATAAATAAAACATTGCTGCTGATTAAATAACAAAAATGGTTATCCGAATTCTGTGTAAAAATTGATAGGGTCGCTAGCAAAAATTAGGGTTGGTCGGGTGACCGTAAACACACATATTTTTTTTTTGGCCTAATGATTCCGTGTTGTTTTTTTTATAGAGGTTTAGAGTTTATAAGAGAATTCTTGAATGAATTACTGAGAGGAGAACCAGATTTATCCCAAGCTTTGGGTACTGCCTACAGTAAAACATTAAGGAATTACCATGGATGGGTAGTTAGAGGTGTATTTGCTGTAAGTATTGGCATTTTATTTGGTAGGTTAAAATAGTGATTGAGTAATTGAGCAATTTTTCAGCTATATTACAGTGAGAACAAGTTACCTGTACATTTTGATGAGATGAGATGAGATTTTTATAGTGCTATCTCACAGAAACAGCCCACAGACTGAACCATTGCTCCACTTTGACACATTATCCTGATTCAGAGCCAACAGTCCACAGACTGAACCATTGCTCCACTTTGACACATTATCCTGATTCAGAGCCAACAGTCCACAGACTGAACCATTGCTCCACTTTGACACATTATCCTGATTCAGAGCCAACAGTCCACAGACTGAACCATTGCTCCACTTTGACACATTATCCTGATTCAGAGCCAACAGTCCACAGACTGAACCATTGCTCCACTTTGACACATTATCCTGATTCAGAGCCAACAGTCCACAGACTGAACCGTTGCTCCTCATGGACACATTATCCTCATTCAGAGCCAACCAGTCTTTGTTCTTACTCTTTAAATGCTGTCTACTTAACAGAGAAGCAGTAAATTCCAATTTTGAAGTCTTTTTGGGACCCAACTAGGGCTTGAACCCATGATCTACCGTACTCTGAGGCAGTATCCTTCTACAATGAATCCATCTAATTAAACATGATTATAGTCGTACCCTCCCCAGGGCAAAACACACATGCAAAAATTCGGGAGAATTGACTTCTCCCTCAGAGAACATGAGGGAGAAGTGAAGGCATGACAGGGAGACTTCCAATAGCTTTATAGAGACATGTTTCGGCAAAAATGTGTGGTTTCTTCGCATCATTTTTCTAAAATTTCATGTTTTGTAATCTTGTATTATTGTTGTTCATCTTATTGATTTTAGATTTTATTCATTTCGCCTTGAAATCTGTTAGATACATATGAATTGACATCAAAATTTTCAGGGCCTGGGTGGCTCAATGAGTTAAGTACTTTGATTACCTAACAACTCATACAAACCTATCACCAATACAGCATGGGTTTGCGAAGTTTACCAGTTGCTTGCCCATGGTCGGTGGTTCTCTCCGGGTACTCCGGCTTCTTCCACCACTAAAACTAGTCGCCATGGTATAGCTGAAATATTGCTGAAAGTGGCATTAAACACCAAAAATCAATATACAGTGCTCCCTCGTTAAACCGCCACCTTCTGTGCAGTTGGTAGTTTGGCGGTATAATGAGTTTGGCGATAAACTGAGGGACATTGAAAACCGGAAGTCATGTGATCAAATGAAAAGATAAAATTTCTCAAATTGTTTCAACTCGACTGACATACATTTTGCACTTGTACAAAGACATAAGTATAAATAGATCCCATTTATTTGTCAAATTATCGGCAATTTGTTGTTGTGTTAATTTTGGATTTTCCTTTGCATAACTTATAATTTCACGTTTCTGTTTGTCGTCTTAATAAATTACGCTTTCTCTTCAAGGACGACAGTTTTATGACAACTAATTAAATTACAATTTTTACTCAGGATTAAAAGTAATCACTAGAAAAATAAATACATTGTATACAGGTAATTATTCTAATCAAAACAACTCACCTGTTCCGACCCTCAACTATGAGATCAATGACAGTATCCGATGACCAGTCTTGACATTCCATAATTACTGATCAATACACAGCTGTCAAAAGGTAGTTGTGGGCGGTACTAACGGGGGAATTTAAATTGGTTTTACGACTTTTGTGTCTGAAAACCTGTGGCAGATGGTGGTAGCTGAGTTTGGCAGTATTATGGGGTATTTTTAATGGGGGAAATCGGGACAGACGAGAATTTTGGCGATAGGCGAGATTGGCGATAAAACGGGGGGCGATAGACCGAGGGAGCACTGTATCAATACAAATTTTCACTTCCTTCCCCTAGACTATTTCTATTAAAACGCCTCAATCCAACCATTCAACATTACACTTAGACACAAAATAAAAAATGTAACAGCACTTTTATTGCTGTTCTTCATTCCAGTTAACAGTAGGGTCTTCAACAATGAGAATAACTCGTACCGTAAAATGAGTGTGAAACGGCCCCTAGTCTGTGGATGAGTGTACTCTTTACTTTCATCAATAAACATCTGGGTATCTCTTTTGTTCTAATGTCATTTGCTGTATAAAATGTTATTCCCAGACAAGAAAACAAAATATGGTTGTGATAATCTTATAAATACCGTCATCATTGTGCCGGACAACCTAATATGTATTATTATTTTTCATTACAGGTGGCAGCTAAAGCCATTCCATATAGAGATGTTTTCATTTCTCATTTGGCAGTGCCAGGAGGGGAGTCTACAGGAACGATATTCGTCCAGTCTGTCATGTCGGACGTAGAACAGTATATTACTGCGATGGACGTGGTCATTAAAATTTTAAAAGATTTTTTTAGTTCAAATAGTTTAGATACGAATGATATGGTTTAACGTTTACAGACGAAAAAAAATCTACCGATGTCGTCTTATTATTCCCGCTACCATACGATCACAGCAACAATGGCCCCTATATTTATTATTTATTTATGTTTGAAATTTACATAAATAATGTAATTTATTGAAACTAAGGTTAGTCTCCTTTAAGTATAATGCTATATATAGGTCACAATAGCTTATTTTTTAATATACTGTTTATGCTCCCAAAGACAATTAAATTATTTGACTTTCAAATTTTTTGACATTTAACCTACCTTATGAAGGTCATTCCAGACATGTGTGATGCACACTAATTTAGATGTCTACATTTATATTTTAATGCAAGAATAAGGTGCAGTTAATTTTGATTTGTCTCATAGCATTATTATTTTTTTTGGGGGGGGGGGGGGGAGAGATTTGGAGCAGTGCAACAAAAGCATGTTTATTATGAAATACATGTATGAATGTGTTCAGTAATAATTAGAAAGAGGTATAAATTGTTTTTGGAGGGGGGACTGGAGCAGGGCAAGAAAGCATGTTTATTATGAAATACATGTATGAATGTGTTCAGTAAGAATAAGAAAGAGATATGAAATCATTGAATCTTATACCAAATTTATCCTGCAATTAGTTCATTTGCTTTACCGTAAAGGTATATGAAGAACTTTTTGTTTTATTCGTCTTGTATACAAATAACAGTTGCTTTGTATCAGCTTCATGTAGAACAAATGGTGAGAAATGGTAACAGAATAGCACTGACGGAACAAAGAACACTAAAAAAAAACCAAGTGAAATGACGCTTGCTTCTGCTATTTTTATGTGGAACTATTTGCTGTATTCGTCTTGTATACAAATAACAGTTGCCTCATATCAGTTTCATGTAGAACAAATGATAAGATTTGATTGGTTTTTTTTTATGTTTTAACACCACTTTCAGCAATATTTCAACTATAGCATGGCGACCAGTTTTAGTGATGGAGGAAGCCGGAGTACCCGGAGAGAACCACCGACCCTGGGCAAGCAACTGGTAAACTTTATCACTTGCGGCTGCGAGTCGAGTGTGCCCTTTTTTGTAATTTACAAAGGTGGGTGTGAACCCACACCGTATTGGTAATAGGCTTGTATGAGCTGCTAGATCCAACGACCTAACTCATTGAGCCACCCGGGCCTCTCAAGCGATAAGAAACGACAACAGTATAGTGCTGACGTAACAAAAAACACCTTAGAAAAAAATAGAATGATGCTTGCTTCTGCTCTATTCAGTATAATTTGAAAGTTGCTTTGAGCTTTTTTACATTGCAGGATAAACACAATGCACGTACATTGTCTCTAATAATATAATTTATTTGCATTCGCTGCGAAACAAATAAGAAAAGCTGACAAAGGCTTGCTTTTCTACCTGCTATGAAGCTCGTACAAATAAATTTTATATTTTCAGACAATGTACATATATCATATATACAATTAATTTTTAATGTGATTCAATTAATGGGTTTGCTGTCTTTTGTCTAGATGTGTTTATATTTTTCTTAGGTTAGGAACAGTACCTTTTTTACAAAGTAATGGTGTGATCTTTATGACCCCTTTGAAATTATATACCTTGATCTATTGTTATATTAATGATTGATGTACAGTGATTCAGCTAGGCACCAGTCTAAGGACATCTAAGCCCACATATTTCTCAAATTGTCCTGAAAATTTTTAAAATGATTCATTTAATTATTAAAGAATGTCTTGAAGAACTTTTGATGAAACTGGCAATTGTCCTGAAGATTTAAAAGTCTAGCTGAAACACTGACAGTAACAAGTTTTTTAATTTGTAGTGATTTATTTTTAATGTTTGCAGTTTTCAATGCAATGCAATGAAAATGGTGATTAATGTTCTCAATGCAATCCAATGAGCTATTTGATTGGTCGATAAAGGTCACAAGTTATATTTCGTCACAAGTTGTATTTATCTTATCATTAAATATTCATGATATAGGGTCACTCACATGTGACCCGTAATGTTGTTTTGTCAGATCTCTCACATCACGACATGTCAGTCAATGGGAGCAAGTGAGAGATCTGATTTTAATCAGATTGTTTTCAATGTAGCCTATCAGTATAAAATAGTATTTTTTTCCTCTCAGAACATATTTTTTTTTTTTTTTTTTTTTTTTTTTTTTTTACCATATTTTTTACCATACAGTAATATATTTCTATTGTAAATATCACTGCCGTTATCAAATGCAAAAATCACAAGAAAATTGCAACATCAAAATGGAGAAATTGTTATCAGCCAATAATATTAGTGCAATTACAATCAAGTGAAGCCAACATATTGTATCTCAAACTGGTAAAAGTTGTCTCTTTGTATAGCGTCAAGTTTAAAAATGATCTGTCCCTTGAACTTCGACACAAGGTTCGTCTCTTCAAATTTGAACTTTGACACAAGGTTCATCCCTTGAATTTTGAACTTTTGACACAAGGTTCATCTCTTGAACTTTGAACTTTGACACAAGGTTCGACTGTACTTAAAATTTACTTCTGAGTATAGATTGTATGTTGCAATATGTATTATAGATAGAATTTAATACCGTGGTTTCATTTATTACTGCTGGTATCAGCTTTTGTAGATAAAACAGATAGCGAGATATATTTGACATTTGAATATGTGATTTTTTATACTTACCGGTATTCATATATACTCATGTTGCATATTGCACTTAGCGGCGCACTAAATTTTATAATTTTATTGATAGTAACAAAAACCAGAAAATTGGTATTTAGCGGGAAAACAAATTTAATTCATAGTAATTAAATTATAATAATTAATGAGCAATCAGGAGGTAATTTACAGTTATATTTTCTTGACCAGTTATTAAGTTATGAAAGTGGAGGTAATACAATGCAATTTCTATGAGAGATTATTAAAGGGAGGTAATTCAAAAGCTATTTTTCTGCCAATTATTATGTTATGAAAGAGAGGTAATACAATATCTTTAATTCTATGAGATTATTAAAGGGAGGTAATAAAATGCAGATTATTTTATTATCTCCCCTTAACTTTATTATCCAAGAAAATTTACTAATGTTCCTTAAAATTAATATATTTGACATTTCTATAGTTCTATGAGAGATTATTGAAGGGAAGTAATACAATGGAAATTATTTTATTTTCTCCCATTATTACGGCGTTTTAACCCCGCTGAACCATTGGTGGAAAAATCTGTATCCTTTAGAGGATTAAAATTTTAACCACTCACCTGAAGGCTTGTGGTTAAACTTTTAAATTTAACTCTCTTGAGTGGAGAAATATCGTAACCCACGAGGAACTGAAGGACAATCTATATATCTCCCTTACTTATCTTTGTATCTGAGAAAATTTACTAAAGTTTACTTAATTAACATATCTGAAATTTCTAGGTATGCGAGAGTATTAAAGGGAGATGATAAAATTGAAATTATTTTATTATCTCCCTTTCTTAACTTTGTTATCCGAGAAAATTTTCTAATATTTCTTAATTAACGTATCTGAAATTTCTATAGTTCTATGAGATTATTAAAGGGAGGTAATAAAAATGGAAATTATTTTATTATCTCCTCTTCTTAACTTTGTCATCTGAGAAAATTTACTAATATTTCTTCATTGATATGCGAGCGCAGCGAGCTCTTTATGGTTAAAAATGTGTACCTAGGATTTTCTTCACATGGCTTCACATACTGATGGATATATTTTTTTTCAGCACATTGTAAACACGTTCCGTGTAACACACTTACACACTCTACTAATGAAGGTCTTCTTAACATAAAGTGCAAAGGTGATGCTAATTCTCGGACCCTCTCTCGTACGTCTGATATCACTAAAACCCGGAACCCGTGTGTACTAAAAGTCATTTTGTTAGCTTGTTCTACTTATATTGATATTTTCAAATTTTATTAAATCTCTTCTGACATACTGATAAGAAAAAAAAATTCTGCGTGGAAGTTAACTTTTGAGATCTCGTAAGGAACAATGAGAGTTCGATTGAATGAGACTAGATTCGACCCTAAAAAAAGTTGTCCCCGATATATCTCGTCCCAAAAAATCTCGACAAATCTTGCCAAATGAACCGAAACTTGGTAGGAAGCATCCTTGGAAGGTCCTCTATAACGATTGCTCATTTAGTTCCGATCCGTTAACAAACATGGCCACCATAGGCATTATTGTTTCTGATTGGCCGATTTAAAAAAATCTTCTCCTCTGAAACCACTTGGCCAAATGAACCGAAACTTAGTAGGAAGCACCTATGGCAGGTCCTCTCTAAAGATTGCTTATTTCGTCCCAATCCGTTATCAATCATGGCCACCACAGACAATTCTTGTTTCTGATTGGTTAATTTCTAAAAAATCTTCTCCTCTAACCGCTTGGCCAAATGAATCGAAATTTGGTAGGAATCATCCTTGGAAGGTTCTATATAAAGATTGCTCATTTAGTTCCGATCCGTTAACAAACATGGACGCCACAGGAAATTCTTGTTTCTGATTGGTTGATTTCTAAAAATTTGTCTCCTTTGAAACCGCTTGGTCTAATGGATCGAAACTTGGTAGGAAGCATCTTTGGAAGGTCCTTTATAAAGATTGCTCATTTAGTTTCGATCCGTTAACAAACATGGCCACCACAGCCAATTCTTGTTTCTGATTGGTTGATTTCTAAAAAATCATCTCCTCTCAAACCGCTTGGACCAATGGATCGAAACTTGGTAGGAAGCATCCTTGGAAGGTCCTTTATAAAAATTGCTAATTTAGTTCCGATCCGTTAACAAACATGGCCACCAAAGGCAATTCTTGTTTCTGATTGGTTGATTTCTAAAAAATCATCTTCTCTGAAACCGCTTGGTCTAATGGATCAAAACTTGGTAGGAAGCATCTTTGGAAGGCCCTTTATAAATATTGCTAATTTAGTTCCGATCCGTTAACAAACATGGCCACCAAAGGCAATTCTTGTTTCTGATTGGTTGATTTCTAAAAAATCTTCTTCTCTGAAACCACTTTGGCAAATGAATCGAAACTTGGTGGGAAGCATCCTTGGAAGGTCATCTATAAAGATTTCCCATTTAGTTCTGATCTGTTAATAAACATGGCCACCACAGGACATTCTTGTTTCTGATTGGTCGACTTCTAAATATCTTCTCTATAACTGCTTAGCCAAATGACCAAAACTTGGTGGGAAGCACCTATGGGAGGTTCTGTATTAAGTTTCCTCAAAGCAAAATGAAAGGTGAGCGACACAGGCTCAGCCCACTGAGCCTCTAGTTGAGATTATTTTATTATCTCCCTTGATTAACTGTTATCTGAGGAAATTTACTAATATTTCTTAATTAGTATATCTGAAATTTCTATTGTTCTGTGAGAGATTATTAAAGGGAGATAATAAAATGGAAATTATTTTATTATCTACCCTTACTTATCTTTGTTATTCGAGAAAATTTTACTAATGTTTCATAATTAATATACAGACCTGTTTACTACTACGTTTTCGCCGTATTTACTATGCTTTTTTACAGTAAATTACGCCCTACGTTTGAACCTGACTATTCTACGCTTGAACAAACAACGTTTTTTTCAAAATTCGTTTGTACAGAAAGGGACATACCGTGATTGATCACTCCGAGAGGCATAATTTTTAATCCTTTAGACATATCATCACGGACATAAACCCACTGTGATAGACCTAAAAAGGACCATAAAACAAGGTGGTGGGGATTAAATTTTATGGCTCTCGGTCACCTGTGCGACGATTGATATTTTACCGCCAATTAAGAGATTAGCGTTACCTGTTCTACCTGTTGACTTTTAATAATCGTAAGCCGTAATTATTGCTACTGAAGGATGTATTTTTAACAATTAATTTTGTATCCTCTTGCTGTTAATATTTGACTGTTTGTTGCTTTTCATTGCCAAAGAATGTGTGTCTTGTTTTCGTTTGTTTTAGAAAGTTCTACTTTATGACCTCGAGTTCTATATCAATAATTTTGTTGAAACCGCAACTGAACTTTATCTTGTTTAATTTTAATTTCTCATTTTTTTTCTTCTGTTGGGTTGAATTCAGTATGTATTGAATTATTCGTAAATACGGGCTACTTCATAAATGTATTTTTTGTTTATAAGTTAAACCGCAGGCGCGTGTTTTTGAAGCACGGACTTTGCAAGCGCGGGTTTTGTAGTGTTTAATAGTTGGTAAAGAGCAGACTTAAAATTGATTATTGGTTTATTTTGTGTTTTGGACTTTTACCTCTCGTATTGAAAAAAATTAACAATTCAAGTAAACTGTTTTACACACTTGGCTTGTTACGTAATTCCGCTATAGATGAAAATAATTTTCTTTAAAATTGCAAACAAAAACCTATAACAATCCAAATTTACGTAGGTTAATGTCTACAAAATGAACAAAAAGCGGAAAACGAAGAGCATGCTTTTAATTAGTTCCATAAACTTTTTTTTGCTGTATTTTGTCACAAATCTATTGGGTTGAAAGCCAATTAAGATTTGAATTTGAATAAATAAATAAACTGGTGACATTTGATTTTGGTCAGATACTGTGTAATGTCAAACATTTGTAGGGGTAAAATCATGATAAAGGTTAATTCCTTATTTCCTTTCACGTTTCTAAACTTTCTGCAGATTAGCCGCTAATTTCCAAAATATATTCTTAAATTTAGTGACTTTTGGACATGTAGTACTTCTTTGAACGATCTGTTTATAAATATTTGTTTCGTTAATTTTTAATCAAATTCTTCAATGACCGTATACAAATTATTTAGTACGTATTTCTACAACGAAAAGGGTTTTAATTGGGTTTTCTATGAAGATTAAAATAAAAAAAAATACTGAACGTATAAAAAATATTATTGAACTAAAATGTAACATTGAACTGGAAATACGCTTTAAAACGTAACAAATCACGCATATCGCGCATGTGTTTATGAAACTTCATTTGTGTACAAGCCAGGTCACGTGTACGCGTGTCAATAAAATACTAGGTGTAGATACGCAATACGCAGCCAAGGTTAAAAATCTTTGAAACAAATTTGCACAACCCATGATTTTACTGAATTGAAGTTGAATGATTTATTATTTACATTTTATTCATCAATTCAAATGAACTCTCCGTTCTCGTGCTATTTTCTCGATCTCGGGATTTCATTCCCGGGATTACGTTCAAGGATGTTTTACGTTTTGAGGAAAGAAATAAAAATGTTTTTTTTTTAATTCTGAAGGGAATCGGAGACAGTACCTGAAAAAAAAGGCGATATAAAAACGTAATTTCACCTGTACATCTTATCCGACTAGTTTACCTGTAAAACGACACACTTGATTACAAGATTAACACCTGGTGTTTTATTGCCCCCTGATCACCGACATGAATTAAAAATTTTAATCCCCATCACTCTCCTAGACATGACCACTATCACGGTGATTGATCACGGTATGTCCCTTTCTGTACTGTATGACCTAACTCATTGAGCCACCCTGGCCCCCATGTTCAGTAGATACATGTAACTAAGGTAGATATTTGGTATGTATATACTGTGTATATGCCATTATGGCACCAGCTCATGAATCGGAAAACATTGTTTTCAATTTCCGAAAACTACTCTCAACATTGCCAAACTACTCTGAACTGGAGCAAATACTACTCTTTAGTGTCAATTGGGGTAAACAGGTCTGTAATATATTTGAAATCTTTGTTGAAAACTACAAATTTTATATATATATAGTGATAGTTAAATTATTTGAATTGTTTTAAATGTTATATGTATCGGGAGTTCAAAACTCGTTGGTTTTAAATTTAAGGTTTAATGTTAAACATGTACTACTATTTTAATTGGTGAAATTGTAAAAAGAGATATATTGTTTGTGATAAAAGAAATGTTATCAAGATTAGTTGTCATTATCTGTAATTAGCATTCATTATCCATATAGAATAACGGCAGTTTTGAAGGTCGAGACAGACATTATCACTAGTATCTGAGCGAGTCCGACATCACACTGACTGATATTTTTCAGCATGCAAGTTATGAACCTAATATTTTTGTGGATCAAGGTCAGTTCAGTGATCTAGACTTTATCAGTGGCACACATCAAAGGGAAAATGTCCAATTTGCCAATAATTAGTTTTCTATGCTACATATGGAGCAGGAACTGATTATCCTTCTAGAGAACTTGAGTTCACCCCTGGTTTTAGTGGGGTTTGTGTTGCTCATTCTGAAGTTTTCTATGTAGTAGTTTGTAGATCATTGTTTGTTATTTTGTTCTTTCTTGTTTTGGCCATTATATTGTCTGTCCTTCCTTGTTTTGGCCATTATATTGTCTGTCCTTTCTTGTTTTGGCCATTATATTGTCTGTCCTTTCTTGTTTTGGCCATTATATTGTTTGTTCTTTCTTGTTTTGGCCATTATATTGTCTGTCCTTTCTTGTTTTGGCCATTATATTGTTTGTTCTTTCTTGTTTTGGCCATTATATTGTCTCTCCTTTCTTGTTTTGGCCATTATATTGTCTGTCCTTCCTTGTTTTGGCCATTATATTGTCTGTCCTTTCTTGCTTTGGCCATTATATTGTCTGTCCTTTCTTGTTTTGGCCATTATATTGTCTGTCCTTTCTTGTTTTGGCCATTATATTGTCTCTCCTTTCTTGTTTTGGCCATTATATTGTCTGTCCTTTCTTGTTTTGGCCATTATATTGTCTGTCCTTTCTTGTTTTGGCCATTATATTGTCTGTCCTTTCTTGTTTTGGCCATTATATTGTCTGTCCTTTCTTGTTTTGGCCATTATATTGTCTGTCCTTTCTTGTTTTGGCCATTATATTGTCTGTCCTTTCTTGTTTTGGCCATTATATTGTCTGTCCTTTCTTGTTTTGGCCATTATATTGTTTGTCCTTTCTTGTTTTGGCCATTATATTGTCTGTCCTTTCTTGTTTTGGCCATTATATTGTTTGTCCTTTCTTGTTTTGGCCATTATATTGTCTGTCCTTTCTTGTTTTGGCCATTATATTGTTTGTCCTTTCTTGTTTTGGCCATTATATTGTATGTCCTTTCTTGTTTTGGCCATTATATTGTCTGTCCTTTCTTCTTTTGGCCATTATATTGTCTGTCCTTTCTTGTTTTGGCCATTATATTGTTTGTCCTTTCTTGTTTTGGCCATTATATTGTCTGTCCTTTCTTGTTTTGGCCATTATATTGTCTGTCCTTTCTTGTTTTGGCCATTATATTGTTTGTTCTTTCTTGTTTTGGCCATTATATTGTCTGTCCTTTCTTGTTTTGGCCATTATATTGTCTGTCCTTCCTTGTTTTGGCCATTAGATTGTCTGTCCTTTCTTGTTTTGGCCATTATATTGTCTGTCCTTTCTTGTTTTGGCCATTATATTGTTTGTCCTTTCTTGTTTTGGCCATTATATTGTATGTCCTTTCTTGTTTTGGCCATTATATTGTCTGTCCTTTCTTGTTTTGGCCATTATATTGTCTGTCCTTTCTTGTTTTTGCCATTATATTGTCTGTCCTTTCTTGTTTTGGCCATTATATTGTCTGTCCTTCCTTGTTTTGGCCATTAGATTGTCTGTCCTTTCTTGTTTTGGCCATTATATTGTCTGTCCTTTCTTGTTTTGGCCATTATATTGTTTGTCCTTTCTTGTTTTGGCCATTATATTGTATGTCCTTTCTTGTTTTGGCCATTATATTGTCTGTCCTTTCTTGTTTTGGCCATTATATTGTCTGTCCTTTCTTGTTTTGGCCATTATATTGTCTGTCCTTTCTTGTTTTGGCCATTATATTGTCTGTCCTTCCTTGTTTTGGCCATTATATTGTCTGTCCTTTCTTGTTTTGGCCATTATATTGTCTGTCCTTTCTTGTTTTGGCCATTATATTGTCTGTCCTTTCTTGTTTTGGCCATTATATTGTCTGTCCTTTCTTGTTTTGGCCATTATATTGTCTGTCCTTCCTTGTTTTGGCCATTATATTGTCTGTCCTTTCTTGTTTTGGCCATTATATTGTCTGTCCTTTCTTGTTTTGGCCATTATATTGTCTGTCCTTTCTTGTTTTGGCCATTATATTGTCTGTCCTTTCTTGTTTTGGCCATTATATTGTCTGTCCTTTCTTGTTTTGGCCATTATATTGTCTGTCCTTTCTTGTTTTGGCCATTATATTGTCTGTCCTTTCTTGTTTTGGCCATTATATTGTCTGTCCTTTCTTGTTTTGGCCATTATATTGTATGTCCTTTCTTGTTTTGGCCATTATATTGTCTGTCCTTTCTTGTTTTGGCCATTATATTGTCTGTCCTTTCTTGTTTTGGCCATTATATTGTCTGTCCTTTCTTGTTTTGGCCATTATATTGTCTGTCCTTCCTTGTTTTGGCCATTATATTGTCTGTCCTTTCTTGTTTTGGCCATTATATTGTCTGTCCTTTCTTGTTTTGGCCATTATATTGTCTGTCCTTTCTTGTTTTGGCCATTATATTGTCTGTCCTTTCTTGTTTTGGCCATTATATTGTCTGTCCTTTCTTGTTTTGGCCATTATATTGTCTGTCCTTTCTTGTTTTGGCCATTATATTGTCTGTCCTTCCTTGTTTTGGCCATTATATTGTCTGTCCTTTCTTGTTTTGGCCATTATATTGTATGTCCTTTCTTGTTTTGGCCATTATATTGTCTGTCCTTTCTTGTTTTGGCCATTATATTGTCTGTCCTTTCTTGTTTTGGCCATTATATTGTCTGTCCTTTCTTGTTTTGGCCATTATATTGTCTGTCCTTTCTTGTTTTGGCCATTATATTGTCTGTCCTTTCTTGTTTTGGCCATTATATTGTTTGTCCTTTCTTGTTTTGGCCATTATATTGTCTGTCCTTTCTTGTTTTGGCCATTATATTGTCTGTCCTTCCTTGTTTTGGCCATTAGATTGTCTGTCCTTTCTTGTTTTGGCCATTATATTGTCTGTCCTTTCTTGTTTTGGCCATTATATTGTTTGTCCTTTCTTGTTTTGGCCATTATATTGTATGTCCTTTCTTGTTTTGGCCATTATATTGTCTGTCCTTTCTTGTTTTGGCCATTATATTGTCTGTCCTTTCTTATTTTGGCCATTATATTGTCTGTCCTTTCTTGTTTTGGCCATTATATTGTATGTCCTTTCTTGTTTTGGCCATTATATTGTTTGTCCTTTCTTGTTTTGGCCATTATATTGTCTGTCCTTTCTTGTTTTGGCCATTATATTGTGTCCTTTCTTGTTTTGGCCATTATATTGTCTGTCCTTTCTTGTTTTGGCCATTATATTGTCTGTCCTTCCTTGTTTTGGCCATTAGATTGTCTGTCCTTTCTTGTTTTGGCCATTAGATTGTCTGTCCTTTCTTGTTTTGGCCATTATATTGTCTGTCCTTTCTTGTTTTGGCCATTATATTGTCTGTCCTTTCTTGTTTTGGCCATTATATTGTTTGTCCTTTCTTGTTTTGGCCATTATATTGTATGTCCTTTCTTGTTTTGGCCTTTATATTGTCTGTCCTTTCTTGTTTTGGCCATTATATTGTCTGTCCTTTCTTGTTTTGGCCATTATATTGTCTGTCCTTTCTTGTTTTGGCCATTATATTGTCTGTCCTTTCTTGTTTTGGCCATTATATTGTCTGTCCTTTCTTGTTTTGGCCATTATATTGTCTGTCCTTTCTTGTTTTGGCCATTATATTGTCTGTCCTTTCTTGTTTTGGCCATTATATTGTTTGTCCTTTCTTGTTTTGGCCATTATATTGTCTGTCCTTTCTTGTTTTGGCCATTATATTGTCTGTCCTTTCTTGTTTTGGCCATTATATTGTCTGTCCTTTCTTGTTTTGGCCATTATATTGTCTGTCCTTCCTTGTTTTGGCCATTATATTGTCTGTCCTTTCTTGTTTTGGCCATTATATTGTCTGTCCTTCCTTGTTTTGGCCATTATATTGTCTGTCCTTTCTTGTTTTGGCCATTATATTGTCTGTCCTTTCTTGTTTTGGCCATTATATTGTCTGTCCTTTCTTGTTTTGGCCATTATATTGTCTGTCCTTTCTTGTTTTGGCCATTATATTGTTTGTCCTTTCTTGTTTTGGCCATTATATTGTATGTCCTTTCTTGTTTTGGCCATTATATTGTCTGTCCTTTCTTGTTTTGGCCATTATATTGTCTGTCCTTTCTTGTTTTGGCCATTATATTGTCTGTCCTTTCTTGTTTTGGCCATTATATTGTATGTCCTTTCTTGATTTGGCCTTTATATTGTCTGTCCTTTCTTGTTTTGGCCATTATATTGTCTGTCCTTTCTTGTTTTGGCCATTATATTGTCTGTCCTTTCTTGTTTTGGGCATTATATTGTTTGTCCTTTCTTGTTTTGGCCATTATATTGTCTGTCCTTTCTTGTTTTGGCCATTATATTGTCTGTCCTTTCTTGTTTTGGCCATTATATTGTCTGTCCTTTCTTGTTTTGGCCATTATATTGTCTGTCCTTTCTTGTTTTGGCCATTATATTGTTTGTCCTTTCTTGTTTTGGCCATTATATTGTCTGTCCTTTCTTGTTTTGGCCATTATATTGTCTGTCCTTTCTTGTTTTGGCCATTATATTGTCTGTCCTTCCTTGTTTTGGCCATTATATTGTCTGTCCTTTCTTGTTTTGGCCATTATATTGTCTGTCCTTTCTTGTTTTGGCCATTATATTGTTTGTTCTTTCTTGTTTTGGCCATTATATTGTATGTCCTTTCTTGTTTTGGCCTTTATATTGTTTGTCCTTTCTTGTTTTGGCCATTATATTGTCTGTCCTTTCTTGTTTTGGCCATTATATTGTATGTCCTTTCTTGTTTTGGCCATTATATTGTCTGTCCTTTCTTGTTTTGGCCATTATATTGTATGTCCTTTCTTGTTTTGGCCATTATATTGTCTGTCCTTTCTTGTTTTGGCCATTATATTGTCTGTCCTTTCTTGTTTTGGCCATTAGATTGTCTGTCCTTTCTTGTTTTGGCCATTATATTGTCTGTCCTTTCTTGTTTTGGCCATTATATTGTCTGTCCTTTCTTGTTTTGGCCATTATATTGTTTGTCCTTTCTTGTTTTGGCCATTATATTGTTTGTCCTTTGATTTACGTCTTCTGATTACCTCTTTGATATCTTAAATGTTTTCTTGAATCTGTCTTCTAATTCTCCCATGAACTTGTCTCTCACGTTTCTCAAAGGCCGTTCGCTCAAACATTATGAAACTTCACAAGGAACTCACCCACAATGTGAAGATGTGCAATTACTCCCCCAAAAAATATACCAAAATGGCTAAAATACAAAGAGAATCTAACATGTAACCACAAACGTAATGAAACATCATAGAAATAATCAATACGGCCAAAAATATAGTCATCGTCTGGTTTTGATTTTTTTTAACAGTTGTAAATGTTTTTCTTCAAACTTTATAAAACTCCATGAACTGATCCTTTGATATAAACAAGTGTTTCAGAGTTTAAAATTCAAAAATGGCCTCAGTTGCAATGGAAAAAAAGAGGGGATGGAGTTTAAATTTTTTATTTTTTTCTCTACAAACCCCATGAAACTTCATAGAAGATCCCTATGATGTAAACAGGGTTTTCTGAGTTTGAATCTCCCTAGCATATACAAGTCAAAATCATTTTTACCATAGTACCAATGATGTATGAGGGGCAATCGTGATCGTATGGTAGTTGGATTTATAACTACCTATGCAATCAGTGCCTATCATCACTAACCTTGTGAGTTCGAATCCCACTCAGGCGAGGTTTACTCAATACAACACGTGAAAGTTCATCAGTGACTTGTGACAGGTCAGTGGTTTTCTTGCGGGTACTCCAGATTCCTCCACCAATAGAACTGACCCCCACGATATAACTGAAATATTGTTAATAGTGTGTAATATATTGAGAAATCGGTCACCTACAGAATAACATCTCCTGTTGGTAAAAAATATTTGAAGAAGTTTTAGTTTAAAAGAGGAAAACGTAGGAAGATTTCTAATAGTACAACTGATCACAACTAGTAAGTAAAGAAACTTGCTTTATGAAAGGTTTTACACCATCATTGGTAGATGTAATTCTCACAACTCAAAAGAATTTATGTTTTAATGTTCTGAATATACCAACAGGTGTAAGTGACTGCCACAACCTAATTTCAGTCATAGTGAAAGGTCATGTTAATAGACCTAAGCAAGAGTATATTAAATATCGTAGTTACAAAAATTTTGATGAAGACATATCTAAAATAAATGTATCAACATCTGAAAACTTGTCAAGCAAGGAACAGCTGGGTCTCGGGGGCCCCAGGCCCAGACGTATGACCTCGGGACGAGGTAAACAAGGTAAGCTGAACAATGTGTATGAAAATTATGAATCAAGAGTTTTTAAGTGTCTTAGACAAACACGAACCCATAAAAACCAGAAAACTGAAAAATAAACCATTGCCATGTATGAATAGTGAACTTAGATCTGCTATGCATAAAAAACACATGCTCTATTCTCATTTTACCAAAAACAAAAATGTGAAAACATGGGACAAATATCGCAGACAACGAAATTTAGCCACAAAGCTGAAGAAAAAGTCTATGAAAAATTATTTTCTAGAACGTTGTACTGGTGGCTGTAAAAATAGTAATTTTTGGTCCACAATGAAACCTTTTTTTCTCTAAAAAATGTTATGGAGGTGAACAAAAATTGTTTTATGTGAAAATGACAAGATTGTTAACAACACCAAAGATGTTACTGAATGTTTCAATAATTTTTTCTCAACTGTTGCAAGTAGTATTGGTAAAGATGTTAATTATGATCCTTTGCAACATCCAAGTATTGTAGAAATTAAGAAGAAAATGGAGATAGAATCAGAAAAGAGTTTTGTTTTTCAAAAAGTAACAGAACAAAAGGTAGAAAAAAATGTAAGCAATATTAATATCAGAACCGTCCTCCGTCAAAATATTTTTTTATCGTGAGAAGGAATGCAAAACATTTATTTCCTATCATGTGGAACAGAAATACATTTTTCCATCAAAAAAAATTCTAGCCGGTGACAGCATAATTTTTTTTTCAGCTACAATGTAAAATCTAATTTTTTCTTCGGTCAGGTAGGGCATTAAATTTTTTTTTCTCAAAAAAATGCCAGCCCCCCCACCCTCCCAGATAAGAAAATGGCTGTTGCCTTATAGACCGGTTAGTGTCTTGCCTATTTTTTCCAAAAAATTGAAAAGGTTATGGAAATTCAACCTGGAGATTATTTTAATAACATTTTTCATCCATATTTATGTGCTTTTCGAAAGGGTCATGGATGCCAGACCACTCTGCTAAGACTAATTGAAGATTGGCGTACTGCTCTGGATAAAAATTAATATATTGCAGCAGTCCTTATAGATTTATCCAAGGCATTTGACTGCCTTCCCCATGAAATTTTGCTTGACAAATTGTCAGCATATGGTGTTTTGCCACATTCAGTCTCCCTCCTCAAGTCTTATCTCACAAACAGAAAACAGCAAATTAAAGTAAACAATGTCCTTAGCAGCTGGGCTGACATCCATAAAGGAGTACCCCAAGGATCTATATTGGAACCGTTATTATTTAATGTGTTCATCAATGATATTTTTTCAGTTGCTAAACATGGATCTCTTTATAATTATGCTGATGATAATACTTTATCTTTTTGTAGTCCTGATTATGATAATTTGATTACTGCCTTGCAAACAGATTCTATTCAACATATAGAGTGGTTTAAGGTTAATAAAATGCAGGCACATCCAGAGAAATTTCAAGTTCTAGCAGTTGGGAACAAAAATTATTAAAAAAATCCATGTATTAATATTCAAGGTTCAAGTATCTCTTGTGAGTCAACTGTTAAATTGTTAGGTATAGAAATTGATTATCAATTAAACTTTGATGTACATATAGGCAATATCCGTAGGAAGGCATCACAGCAACTGAATATTCTAAAAACGTTTGGGACCTTATCTGGACAGACTCTTTAGTAATTTTAATTCTTGCCCTTTGGCATGGCATTTTTGCTCCATTGTGTGTATGAGGATTATTTGAGCTCATACGAACAATTATTAGAAAAGGCTTTTAAAGATGCCTTCCCTACAGATAAGGCGTCAGCGAACAATGGCATTAGAAAGATTTAAAATTATTAATCAACTTACTCCAGTATGTTTACAAAATCTGGTTAATGTTAAAAAATCTAAATATTCCTTCAGGTATAACAACATTGTGGATATTCCTCGGGTAAAAACGACAACCTATGTTAAGAAGAGTTTTCGTTATGCAGCTGATGAAATGTGGAACAGCCTCCCGGACCATGTCAGGACTGGAAGCAGTTTTTCCCAGTTTAAGAGTCTCATACAGTCCTGGAATGGGACAGAGTGTCACTGTTCTGCTTGCAGATAAGCCAAAATTGCTTCATTTTTATGTTTGTCTTCATGCTTTTATCTGCTTATTCCTACCATGTTTTCAATTTTATGTTGCTTTATGCATGTAGCTTATACCTAGTGTTTCGCTTATCTGTGCTTTATAGCTCTTATTTATTTTAGTTCTACTTGCCATTTATGTTTGTATGTCTTATGTGTTTTAATGTTATGTGTTTGATTATATTCGGTAAAAAGCTCATTAGAGCTAATGTTTGTATTATGTATGTGCCCAATCAAAATAAAGTTTTCGTATTCGTAATAGTACGATCCAAAGAATTCAATGCTTGAATAGTACATGGAAAGTAAGAATTTTGGTAAACAGACAAACGCTTAAAAGGTACATGTATATTGTGACTGTTACGTAAATTATGATTAACGTTTGCTGTCACTAAAGGCGGAACTAATTCATTTAAATAGTCTGGTGCTTCGAATTCCTTATTGACAATTTTGCAAAAAAAAAAAAAGTAGCAGTCTTTTTTAACTTCCCTTATTGTACTCATGTTTCCCACCCCGTTTCCCGGTAAATTGAATCAATAGTAGCACATGTAGATGATCCAGTCACTATACGAACTGCTTCTATTTGTATTTTTTTGTAGGCGATTACAGTTTGTTTGTCCACAGTTATCCCAAACTTCGGAAGCATATTCCAAAATAGGTCGAATAAAAACTATATTTTTTTTCTAGAGAATCCCTTTTTAACCTGTATTTAAGTTTTCTTAATATGTTAAGTTGTTTGCAAGTTCTTTCAATCAGTACATCAATATGTTTTGTTGTTCTATCTTTATCCAAATATTCCCTCGTATTTGAGCATTGTGCAATCGTCGTCAAAACTGTTGGTTGGTTTATGGTGTTTAACGCCACTTTCAACAATATTTCAGTTATATCGTGGCGGTTAGTTTTATTGGTGGAGAAAATCTGTCGCAAGTTACTGACAAACTTTATCACATATTGTTGTACCGAGTACACCTCGTCATGAACGAGGTTCGAACTCACAACATTTAGTGGTGATAGGCGCTGACTGTACTGGTAGTATCTCCAATTACAAACACATGTAAATACATACATTATAAGATAATATGTTTTACAAGATCGACACGAAGGGTTACACTAGTCGAGCAGGAACTCTTTACCCTGCCGGAGCATCTGAATTCACTCACGTTGTTTTGAGTGGGGTTCGTGTTTCTCAATCTAAACTTTTCTATATAGTGTTTTGTGGGTCAAAGTCTTTTTGGTCATATTTTTCTTTGACTATTACATTGTCTGTCCTTCGATTGACTGCTTCTTGTTACGCCTATTTGGTGTCTTCAAAATGTTCTGTCTAATTAAACGTTACGGTTGCCTTAAAGATCGTACAATCTTGATATATATTACACTTTACGTTTTTATTTTCCCTATTTGTCTTTGTTAGCGCAGCCGGTCTCTGTTTTCGTATATGGACCGGTCACTATTTTAGTATATGGACCGGCCAGGTACCTGCATTATTATTTTAGATAAAAAGTATAATATAGCAAATAGTTCATGTTACTTCGGGTCATATGGCAGTATATGGACCGGTCCGTCACCCATATACTGCCATATGACCCTCAGCGCCATGAACTATTTACTATATAGTCTTTGAAGGTAGTCTCATGTCCAATATTGAACGATAAAGGAAGATTGTCTTTCAAAATGGCATGCATGAATGGATATATTTCCATGCGATTTACTTTATTTTGTCAAACAGCAGACGACATTTAAATTTAATTTCCTGTGTATGTGGCCTAATTAAAACACACCAGTCTCAAAGCTGAATGTTGGAAATGCAAAATCCGTGTGTATAATGAAATAAGTAAATAATCTATCAATAATCGCATATTTTTTGTCCACCATTTTGAATAGCTTCTTAAGGTATCTATAGATATACGCTTTCAACTTTAAAAACAATTCTAACATCACGTCCTTCATTGGCTATATAAATAATATCGTGATAAAACTCTCAATATATTTTAATTCGCACATACGAACAAATTATAAACATCACTCCTAGCGATATATTATAATTATTGGATACAGGAAGCAACTATTTTATTGAATATAACGAAACAAAATTAACAATTTGGAGAAAGGAAAGAATACATTGACATTATTACAAATAATAATAATATCTCCTACGTAGTTCTTTATATTCTGTTGAACAACGTTGCTCGCGTTCTTCTGATTCCTTGATGTCTGTGTAATCTTTCTAGCTGGTCAACAACTCTTTGTAGCCGATCTGTAAATACAAAAGAAACAAATATATAACCCAGTTGACCAGGGCCGTCATAACAGCATTATGGGCCCACAGCAAAGCAGTGGACTGGGCTCCTACCAACAGAAGTGAATGCCAATGTCCACTTGTTATCATAAACATTCACACTTATATTGTTCATTATCTTTAATAAAACACATGCTGAATATGCATTTTCCGATAACAAATATTTAGAGTTGAGCATGTCATAGTATTTATTCATAGCAAGTCACAACATACATGTAGATTAGCATGGGTCCCCTAAGCAGTGGGGCCTCCGGGCAATTGCCCGGCTTGCCCATGCGCTAAGACGGCATGGCAGGTGATGATGCTACGTTTAAAGTGAAAACATAAATAGGAGCTATGGGGGTTAGGGTTATGGTGCTTAAAGCCACTTTCAACAATATTTCAGTTATATCGTGGCGGTCAGTTTTATAGGTGGAGGAAACCAGAGAAATCCACCGATCTGCCGCAAGTTACTGACAAACTTTATGATACAGTTGTATAATGTTGTATCGAATACACCTCTCCATTAGCTGGTTTGGGTTTGGTTTATGGTGTTTAACGCCACTTTCAACAACATTTCAGTTATATCGTGGCGGTCAGTTTTATTGGTAGAGGAAAACGTAGTACCCGGAGAAAACCACTGAACTGACGCAAGTCACTGACAAACTTTATGACATAATGTTGTATCGAGTACACCTCACCATTAGCGGGTTTTGGCTTGGTTTATGGTGTTTAACGCCACTTTCATCTTCATCAATATTTCAGTTATTTCCTGGCAGTCAGTATTATTAGTGGAGGAAACCGTATACAACCACCGACCTGTCGCAAGTCACTGATACACTTTATCACATAATGTTATATCGAGTACACCTCACCATTAGCGGATTTTGGTTTGTTTTATGGTGTTTAGCTAACGTCACTTTCAACAATATTGCAGTTATATCGTGGCGGTCAGTTTTATTGGTGGAGGAAACCGGAATACCCAGAGAAAACCACTGACCTGTCGCAAGTCACTGAGAAACTTTATCACATAATGTTTTATCGCGTTACAAGTACACCTCGCCATGAACGGGTTTCGAACTCACAACGTTAGTTGTGATAGGCACTGATTGCACAGGTAGTTGTAAATCCAACTACCATACGATCACGACTACGACGGTCCTTACTTTCTAATAGAATCAATACTTTGAAATAGAACTAATGAACAACAGGAGAGTTTTCATTTTTTAAATATTTTACACAACTAATCACCGGGTTTCACAAAACATACACATAAAAATAAAGATCGAGTAACACGAACCCCAATAAAAACTTGGAGTGAACACTCAGGTGCTCAGGCTTGGTGAGCAGTTTCTGCTCCACTAGTGGCACCCGTCGTGTTAATCTAGTTACAAACCCGGTGATAAGTCATGAATGGAATCGAGTATTTATGAATTTCCTTACCTATCTCTCTTCTGTCTGATTCTGTAACGAGCCCCTGTCTCTCTAACGTTTGAAAATATCTGGTCCACACTCGTAATAACTGTTTTAATTCACGTAAAGTGATTCGTTCAAAGCGGTTCATCTCCCCATTAGCACAATTATAATAGAAATAGGACATGGCGATGAGTATATATAAAATCTGAAATAATAATAAATAAAATACATGATTGTCAACAAACTTATAGAAGAAATAGGACATAGTATACATGTATATAAAATCTGAAATAATAATAAATAAAATACATGATTGTCAACAAACTTATAGTAGAAATAGGACATAGCGATGAGTATATATAAAATCTGAAATAATAATAAATAAAATACATGATTGTCGTTTGTATTTAGACTACTGCACTGATGTTTTCTAGATCGTTGTTTGTCATTTTGTCTTTTGTATTTTGACTATTGCACTGATGTTTTCTAGATCGTTGTTTGTCATTTTGTCTTTTGTATTTTGACTATTGCACTGATGTTTTCTAGATCAATGTTTGTCATTTTGTCTTTTGTATTTAAACTACTGCACTGATGTTTTCTAGATCAATGTTTGTCATTTTGTCTTTTGTATTTAAACTACTGCACTGATGTTTTCTAGATCGTTGTTTGTCATTTTGTCTTTTGTATTTTGACTATTGCACTGATGTTTTCTAGATCAATGTTTGTCATTTTGTCTTTTGTATTTAAACTACTGCACTGATGTTTTCTAGATCGTTGTTTGTCATTTTGTCTTTTGTATTTAGACTACTGCACTGATGTTTTCTAGATCAATGTTTGTCATTTTGTCTTTTGTATTTAGACTACTGCACTGATGTTTTCTAGATCAATGTTTGTCAATTTTTCTTTTGTATTTTGACTATTGCACTGATGTTTTCTAAATCGTTGTTTGTCATTTTGTCTTTTGTATTTAGACTATTGCACTGATGTTTTCTAGATCATTGTTTGTCATTTTGTCTTTTGTATTTAGACTATTGCACTGATGTTTTCTAGATCATTGTTTGTCATTTTGTCTTTTGTATTTTGACTATTGCACTGATGTTTTCTAGATCGTTGTTTGTCATTTTGTCTTTTGTATTTAGACTACTGCACTGATGTTTTCTAGATCAATGTTTGTCATTTTGTCGTTTTTATTTTGACTACTGCACTGATGTTTTCTAGATCAATGTTTGTCATTTTGTCTTTTGTATTTAAACTACTGCACTGATGTTTTCTAGATCGTTGTTTGTCATTTTGTCTTTTGTATTTAGACTACTGCACTGATGTTTTCTAGATCATTGTTTGTCATTTTGTCTTTTGTATTTTGACTATTGCACTGATGTTTTCTAGATCGTTGTTTGTAATTTTGTCTTTTGTATTTAGACTACTGCACTGATGTTTTCTAGATCAATGTTTGTCATTTTGTCTTTTGTATTTAGACTACTGCACTGATGTTTTCTAGATCAATGTTTGTCATTTTGTCTTTTGTATTTTGACTATTGCACTGATGTTTTCTAGATCGTTGTTTGTCATTTTGTCTTTTGTATTTAGACTACTGCACTGATGTTTTCTAGATCAATGTTTGTCATTTTTCGTTTTTATTTTGACTACTGCACTGATGTTTTCTAGATCAATGTTTGTCATTTTTCGTTTTTATTTTGACTACTGCACTGATGTTTTCTAGATCAATGTTTGTCATTTTGTCGTTTTTATTTTGACTACTGCACTGATGTTTTCTAGATCAATGTTTGTCATTTTGTCTTTTGTATTTTAGACTACTGCACTGATGTTTTCTAGATCAATGTTTGTCAATTTTTCTTTTGTATTTTGACTATTGCACTGATGTTTTCTAAATCGTTGTTTGTCATTTTGTCTTTTGTATTTAGACTACTGCACTGATGTTTTCTAGATCAATGTTTGCCATTTTGTCGTTTTTATTTTGACTACTGCACTGATGTTTTCTAGGTCAATGTTTGTCATTTTGTCTTTTGTATTTAGACTACTGCACTGATGTTTTCTAGATCAATGTTTGTCATTTTGTCTTTTGTATTTAGACTACTGCACTGATGTTTTCTAGATCAATGTTTGTCAATTTTTCTTTTGTATTTTGACTATTGCACTGATGTTTTCTAAATCGTTGTTTGTCATTTTGTCTTTTGTATTTAGACTACTGCACTGATGTTTTCTAGATCAATGTTTGCCATTTTGTCGTTTTTATTTTGACTACTGCACTGATGTTTTCTAGGTCAATGTTTGTCATTTTGTCTTTTGTATTTAGACTACTGCACTGATGTTTTCTAGATCAATGTTTGTCATTTTGTCTTTTGTATTTAGACTACTGCACTGATGTTTTCTAGATCAATGTTTGTCATTTTGTCTTTTGTATTTAGACTACTGCACTGATGTTTTCTAGATCAATGTTTGTCATTTTGTCTTTTGTATTTAGACTACTGCACTGATGTTTTCTAAATCAATGTTTGTCATTTTGTCTTTTGTATTTAGACTACTGCACTGATGTTTTCTAGATCAATGTTTGTCATTTTGTCTTTTGTATTTAGACTACTGCACTGATGTTTTCTAGATCAATGTTTGTCATTTTGTCGTTTTTATTTTGACTACTGCACTGATGTTTTCTAGGTCAATGTTTGTCATTTTGTCTTTTGTATTTAGACTACTGCACTGATGTTTTCTAGATCAATGTTTGTCATTTTGTCTTTTGTATTTAGACTACTGCACTGATGTTTTCTAGATCAATGTTTGTCATTTTGTCTTTTGTATTTAGACTACTGCACTGATGTTTTCTAGATCAATGTTTGTCATTTTGTCTTTTGTATTTAGACTACTGCACTGATGTTTTCTAAATCAATGTTTGTCATTTTGTCTTTTGTATTTAGACTACTGCACTGATGTTTTCTAGATCAATGTTTGTCATTTTGTCTTTTGTATTTAGACTACTGCACTGATGTTTTCTAGATCAATGTTTGTCATTTTGTCTTTTGTATTTTGACTATTGCACTGATGTTTTCTAGATCGTTGTTTGTCATTTTGTCTTTTGTATTTGGACTACTGCACTGATGTTTTCTAGATCAATGTTTGTCATTTTTCGTTTTTATTTTGACTACTGCACTGATGTTTTCTAGATCAATGTTTGTCATTTTTCGTTTTTATTTTGACTACTGCACTGATGTTTTCTAGATCAATGTTTGTCATTTTGTCTTTTGTATTTTAGACTACTGCACTGATGTTTTCTAGATCAATGTTTGTCAATTTTTCTTTTGTATTTTGACTATTGCACTGATGTTTTCTAAATCGTTGTTTGTCATTTTGTCTTTTGTATTTAGACTATTGCACTGATGTTTTCTAGATCATTGTTTGTCATTTTGTCTTTTGTATTTTGACTATTGCACTGATGTTTTCTAGATCGTTGTTTGTCATTTTGTCTTTTGTATTTAGACTACTGCACTGATGTTTTCTAGATCAATGTTTGTCATTTTGTCTTTTGTATTTAGACTACTGCACTGATGTGTTCTAGATCAATGTTTGTCATTTTGTCTTTTGTATTTTGACTATTGCACTGATGTTTTCTAAATCGTTGTTTGTCATTTTGTCTTTTGTATTTAGACTACTGCACTGATGTTTTCTAGATCAATGTTTGTCATTTTGTCTTTTGTATTTTGACTATTGCTCTGATGTTTTCTAGATCAATGTTTGTCATTTTGTCTTTTGTATTTTGACTATTGCACTGATGTTTTCTAGATCGTTGTTTGTCATTTTGTCTTTTGTATTTAGACTACTGCACTGATGTTTTCTAGATCGTTGTTTGTCATTTTGTCTTTTGTATTTTGACTATTGCACTGATGTTTTCTAGATCAATGTTTGTCATTTTGTCTTTTGTATTTAAACTACTGCACTGATGTTTTCTAGATCGTTGTTTGTCATTTTGTCTTTTGTATTTTGACTATTGCTCTGATGTTTTCTAGATCTATGTTTGTCATTTTGTCTTTTGTATTTAAACTACTGCACTGATGTTTTCTAGATCGTTGTTTGTCATTTTGTCTTTTGTATTTAGACTATTGCACTGATGTTTTCTAGATCAATGTTTGTCATTTTGTCTTTTGTATTTAGACTACTGCACTGATGTTTTCTAGATCAATGTTTGTCATTTTGTCTTTTGTATTTTGACTATTGCACTGATGTTTTCTAGATCGTTGTTTGTCATTTTGTCTTTTGTATTTAGACTACTGCACTGATGTTTTCTAGATCAATGTTTGTCATTTTGTCTTTTGTATTTTGACTATTGCTCTGATGTTTTCTAGATCAATGTTTGTCATTTTGTCTTTTGTATTTTAGACTACTGCACTGATGTTTTCTAGATCAATGTTTGTCAATTTTTCTTTTGTATTTTGACTATTGCACTGATGTTTTCTAAATCGTTGTTTGTCATTTTGTCTTTTGTATTTAGACTATTGCACTGATGTTTTCTAGATCATTGTTTGTCATTTTGTCTTTTGTATTTTGACTATTGCACTGATGTTTTCTAGATCGTTGTTTGTCATTTTGTCTTTTGTATTTAGACTACTGCACTGATGTTTTCTAGATCAATGTTTGTCATTTTGTCTTTTGTATTTAGACTACTGCACTGATGTTTTCTAGATCAATGTTTGTCATTTTGTCTTTTGTATTTTGACTATTGCACTGATGTTTTCTAAATCGTTGTTTGTCATTTTGTCTTTTGTATTTAGACTACTGCACTGATGTTTTCTAGATCAATGTTTGTCATTTTGTCTTTTGTATTTTGACTATTGCACTGATGTTTTCTAGATCAATGTTTGTCATTTTGTCTTTTGTATTTTGACTATTGCACTGATGTTTTCTAGATCGTTGTTTGTCATTTTGTCTTTTGTATTTAGACTACTGCACTGATGTTTTCTAGATCGTTGTTTGTCATTTTGTCTTTTGTATTTTGACTATTGCACTGATGTTTTCTAGATCAATGTTTGTCATTTTGTCTTTTGTATTTAAACTACTGCACTGATGTTTTCTAGATCGTTGTTTGTCATTTTGTCTTTTGTATTTTGACTATTGCTCTGATGTTTTCTAGATCTATGTTTGTCATTTTGTCTTTTGTATTTAAACTACTGCACTGATGTTTTCTAGATCGTTGTTTGTCATTTTGTCTTTTGTATTTAGACTATTGCACTGATGTTTTCTAGATCAATGTTTGTCATTTTGTCTTTTGTATTTAGACTACTGCACTGATGTTTTCTAGATCAATGTTTGTCATTTTGTCTTTTGTATTTTGACTATTGCACTGATGTTTTCTAGATCGTTGTTTGTCATTTTGTCTTTTGTATTTAGACTACTGCACTGATGTTTTCTAGATCAATGTTTGTCATTTTGTCTTTTGTATTTTGACTATTGCTCTGATGTTTTCTAGATCAATGTTTGTCATTTTGTCCTTTGTATTTTAGACTACTGCACTGATGTTTTCTAGATCAATGTTTGTCAATTTTTCTTTTGTATTTTGACTATTGCACTGATGTTTTCTAAATCGTTGTTTGTCATTTTGTCTTTTGTATTTAGACTATTGCACTGATGTTTTCTAGATCATTGTTTGTCATTTTGTCTTTTGTATTTTGACTATTGCACTGATGTTTTCTAGATCGTTGTTTGTCATTTTGTCTTTTGTATTTAGACTACTGCACTGATGTTTTCTAGATCAATGTTTGTCATTTTGTCTTTTGTATTTAGACTACTGCACTGATGTTTTCTAGATCAATGTTTGTCATTTTGTCTTTTGTATTTTGACTATTGCACTGATGTTTTCTAAATCGTTGTTTGTCATTTTGTCTTTTGTATTTAGACTACTGCACTGATGTTTTCTAGATCAATGTTTGTCATTTTGTCTTTTGTATTTTGACTATTGCTCTGATGTTTTCTAGATCAATGTTTGTCATTTTGTCTTTTGTATTTTGACTATTGCACTGATGTTTTCTAGATCGTTGTTTGTCATTTTGTCTTTTGTATTTAGACTACTGCACTGATGTTTTCTAGATCGTTGTTGTCATTTTGTCTTTTGTATTTTGACCATTGCACTGATGTTTTCTAGATCAATGTTTGTCATTTTGTCTTTTGTATTTTAGACTACTGCACTGATGTTTTCTAGATCAATGTTTGTCAATTTTTCTTTTGTATTTTGACTATTGCACTGATGTTTTCTAAATCGTTGTTTGTCATTTTGTCTTTTGTATTTAGACTATTGCACTGATGTTTTCTAGATCATTGTTTGTCATTTTGTCTTTTGTATTTTGACTATTGCACTGATGTTTTCTAGATCGTTGTTTGTCATTTTGTCTTTTGTATTTAGACTACTGCACTGATGTTTTCTAGATCAATGTTTGTCATTTTGTCTTTTGTATTTAGACTACTGCACTGATGTTTTCTAGATCAATGTTTGTCATTTTGTCTTTTGTATTTTGACTATTGCACTGATGTTTTCTAAATCGTTGTTTGTCATTTTGTCTTTTGTATTTAGACTACTGCACTGATGTTTTCTAGATCAATGTTTGTCATTTTGTCTTTTGTATTTTGACTATTGCTCTGATGTTTTCTAGATCAATGTTTGTCATTTTGTCTTTTGTATTTTGACTATTGCACTGATGTTTTCTAGATCGTTGTTTGTCATTTTGTCTTTTGTATTTAGACTACTGCACTGATGTTTTCTAGATCGTTGTTGTCATTTTGTCTTTTGTATTTAGACTACTGCACTGATGTTTTCTAGATCGTTGTTGTCATTTTGTCTTTTGTACTTTGACTATTGCTCTGATGTTTTCTAGATCAATGTTTGTCATTTTGTCTTTTGTATTTAAACTACTGCACTGATGTTTTCTAGATCGTTGTTTGTCATTTTGTCTTTTGTATTTTGACTATTGCTCTGATGTTTTCTAGATCTATGTTTGTCATTTTGTCTTTTGTATTTAAACTACTGCACTGATGTTTTCTAGATCGTTGTTTGTCATTTTGTCTTTTGTATTTAGACTATTGCACTGATGTTTTCTAGATCAATGTTTGTCATTTTGTCTTTTGTATTTAGACTACTGCACTGATGTTTTCTAGATCAATGTTTGTCATTTTGTCTTTTGTATTTTGACTATTGCACTGATGTTTTCTAGATCGTTGTTTGTCATTTTGTCTTTTGTATTTAGACTACTGCACTGATGTTTTCTAGATCAATGTTTGTCATTTTGTCTTTTGTATTTTGACTATTGCTCTGATGTTTTCTAGATCAATGTTTGTCATTTTGTCTTTTGTATTTTGACTATTGGACTGATGTTTTCTAGATCGTTGTTTGTCATTTTGTCTTTTGTATTTAGACTACTGCACTGATGTTTTCTAAATCGTTGTTTGTCATTTTGTCTTTTGTATTTAGACTACTGCACTGATGTTTTCTAGATCAATGTTTGTCATTTTGTCTTTTGTATTTAGACTACTGCACTGATGTTTTCTAAATCAATGTTTGTCATTTTGTCTTTTGTATTTAGACTACTGCACTGATGTTTTCTAGATCAATGTTTGTCATTTTGTCTTTTGTATTTAGACTACTGCACTGATGTTTTCTAGATCAATGTTTGTCATTTTGTCGTTTTTATTTTGACTACTGCACTGATGTTTTCTAGGTCAATGTTTGTCATTTTGTCTTTTGTATTTAGACTACTGCACTGATGTTTTCTAGATCAATGTTTGTCATTTTGTCTTTTGTATTTAGACTACTGCACTGATGTTTTCTAGATCAATGTTTGTCATTTTGTCTTTTGTATTTAGACTACTGCACTGATGTTTTCTAGATCAATGTTTGTCATTTTGTCTTTTGTATTTAGACTACTGCACTGATGTTTTCTAAATCAATGTTTGTCATTTTGTCTTTTGTATTTAGACTACTGCACTGATGTTTTCTAGATCAATGTTTGTCATTTTGTCTTTTGTATTTAGACTACTGCACTGATGTTTTCTAGATCAATGTTTGTCATTTTGTCTTTTGTATTTTGACTATTGCACTGATGTTTTCTAGATCGTTGTTTGTCATTTTGTCTTTTGTATTTGGACTACTGCACTGATGTTTTCTAGATCAATGTTTGTCATTTTTCGTTTTTATTTTGACTACTGCACTGATGTTTTCTAGATCAATGTTTGTCATTTTTCGTTTTTATTTTGACTACTGCACTGATGTTTTCTAGATCAATGTTTGTCATTTTGTCTTTTGTATTTTAGACTACTGCACTGATGTTTTCTAGATCAATGTTTGTCAATTTTTCTTTTGTATTTTGACTATTGCACTGATGTTTTCTAAATCGTTGTTTGTCATTTTGTCTTTTGTATTTAGACTATTGCACTGATGTTTTCTAGATCATTGTTTGTCATTTTGTCTTTTGTATTTTGACTATTGCACTGATGTTTTCTAGATCGTTGTTTGTCATTTTGTCTTTTGTATTTAGACTACTGCACTGATGTTTTCTAGATCAATGTTTGTCATTTTGTCTTTTGTATTTAGACTACTGCACTGATGTGTTCTAGATCAATGTTTGTCATTTTGTCTTTTGTATTTTGACTATTGCACTGATGTTTTCTAAATCGTTGTTTGTCATTTTGTCTTTTGTATTTAGACTACTGCACTGATGTTTTCTAGATCAATGTTTGTCATTTTGTCTTTTGTATTTTGACTATTGCTCTGATGTTTTCTAGATCAATGTTTGTCATTTTGTCTTTTGTATTTTGACTATTGCACTGATGTTTTCTAGATCGTTGTTTGTCATTTTGTCTTTTGTATTTAGACTACTGCACTGATGTTTTCTAGATCGTTGTTTGTCATTTTGTCTTTTGTATTTTGACTATTGCACTGATGTTTTCTAGATCAATGTTTGTCATTTTGTCTTTTGTATTTAAACTACTGCACTGATGTTTTCTAGATCGTTGTTTGTCATTTTGTCTTTTGTATTTTGACTATTGCTCTGATGTTTTCTAGATCTATGTTTGTCATTTTGTCTTTTGTATTTAAACTACTGCACTGATGTTTTCTAGATCGTTGTTTGTCATTTTGTCTTTTGTATTTAGACTATTGCACTGATGTTTTCTAGATCAATGTTTGTCATTTTGTCTTTTGTATTTAGACTACTGCACTGATGTTTTCTAGATCAATGTTTGTCATTTTGTCTTTTGTATTTTGACTATTGCACTGATGTTTTCTAGATCGTTGTTTGTCATTTTGTCTTTTGTATTTAGACTACTGCACTGATGTTTTCTAGATCAATGTTTGTCATTTTGTCTTTTGTATTTTGACTATTGCTCTGATGTTTTCTAGATCAATGTTTGTCATTTTGTCTTTTGTATTTTAGACTACTGCACTGATGTTTTCTAGATCAATGTTTGTCAATTTTTCTTTTGTATTTTGACTATTGCACTGATGTTTTCTAAATCGTTGTTTGTCATTTTGTCTTTTGTATTTAGACTATTGCACTGATGTTTTCTAGATCATTGTTTGTCATTTTGTCTTTTGTATTTTGACTATTGCACTGATGTTTTCTAGATCGTTGTTTGTCATTTTGTCTTTTGTATTTAGACTACTGCACTGATGTTTTCTAGATCAATGTTTGTCATTTTGTCTTTTGTATTTAGACTACTGCACTGATGTTTTCTAGATCAATGTTTGTCATTTTGTCTTTTGTATTTTGACTATTGCACTGATGTTTTCTAAATCGTTGTTTGTCATTTTGTCTTTTGTATTTAGACTACTGCACTGATGTTTTCTAGATCAATGTTTGTCATTTTGTCTTTTGTATTTTGACTATTGCACTGATGTTTTCTAGATCAATGTTTGTCATTTTGTCTTTTGTATTTTGACTATTGCACTGATGTTTTCTAGATCGTTGTTTGTCATTTTGTCTTTTGTATTTAGACTACTGCACTGATGTTTTCTAGATCGTTGTTTGTCATTTTGTCTTTTGTATTTTGACTATTGCACTGATGTTTTCTAGATCAATGTTTGTCATTTTGTCTTTTGTATTTAAACTACTGCACTGATGTTTTCTAGATCGTTGTTTGTCATTTTGTCTTTTGTATTTTGACTATTGCTCTGATGTTTTCTAGATCTATGTTTGTCATTTTGTCTTTTGTATTTAAACTACTGCACTGATGTTTTCTAGATCGTTGTTTGTCATTTTGTCTTTTGTATTTAGACTATTGCACTGATGTTTTCTAGATCAATGTTTGTCATTTTGTCTTTTGTATTTAGACTACTGCACTGATGTTTTCTAGATCAATGTTTGTCATTTTGTCTTTTGTATTTTGACTATTGCACTGATGTTTTCTAGATCGTTGTTTGTCATTTTGTCTTTTGTATTTAGACTACTGCACTGATGTTTTCTAGATCAATGTTTGTCATTTTGTCTTTTGTATTTTGACTATTGCTCTGATGTTTTCTAGATCAATGTTTGTCATTTTGTCCTTTGTATTTTAGACTACTGCACTGATGTTTTCTAGATCAATGTTTGTCAATTTTTCTTTTGTATTTTGACTATTGCACTGATGTTTTCTAAATCGTTGTTTGTCATTTTGTCTTTTGTATTTAGACTATTGCACTGATGTTTTCTAGATCATTGTTTGTCATTTTGTCTTTTGTATTTTGACTATTGCACTGATGTTTTCTAGATCGTTGTTTGTCATTTTGTCTTTTGTATTTAGACTACTGCACTGATGTTTTCTAGATCAATGTTTGTCATTTTGTCTTTTGTATTTAGACTACTGCACTGATGTTTTCTAGATCAATGTTTGTCATTTTGTCTTTTGTATTTTGACTATTGCACTGATGTTTTCTAAATCGTTGTTTGTCATTTTGTCTTTTGTATTTAGACTACTGCACTGATGTTTTCTAGATCAATGTTTGTCATTTTGTCTTTTGTATTTTGACTATTGCTCTGATGTTTTCTAGATCAATGTTTGTCATTTTGTCTTTTGTATTTTGACTATTGCACTGATGTTTTCTAGATCGTTGTTTGTCATTTTGTCTTTTGTATTTAGACTACTGCACTGATGTTTTCTAGATCGTTGTTGTCATTTTGTCTTTTGTATTTTGACCATTGCACTGATGTTTTCTAGATCAATGTTTGTCATTTTGTCTTTTGTATTTTAGACTACTGCACTGATGTTTTCTAGATCAATGTTTGTCAATTTTTCTTTTGTATTTTGACTATTGCACTGATGTTTTCTAAATCGTTGTTTGTCATTTTGTCTTTTGTATTTAGACTATTGCACTGATGTTTTCTAGATCATTGTTTGTCATTTTGTCTTTTGTATTTTGACTATTGCACTGATGTTTTCTAGATCGTTGTTTGTCATTTTGTCTTTTGTATTTAGACTACTGCACTGATGTTTTCTAGATCAATGTTTGTCATTTTGTCTTTTGTATTTAGACTACTGCACTGATGTTTTCTAGATCAATGTTTGTCATTTTGTCTTTTGTATTTTGACTATTGCACTGATGTTTTCTAAATCGTTGTTTGTCATTTTGTCTTTTGTATTTAGACTACTGCTCTGATGTTTTCTATATCAATGTTTGTCATTTTGTCTTTTGTATTTTGACTATTGCTCTGATGTTTTCTAGATCAATGTTTGTCATTTTGTCTTTTGTATTTTGACTATTGCACTGATGTTTTCTAGATCGTTGTTTGTCATTTTGTCTTTTGTATTTAGACTACTGCACTGATGTTTTCTAGATCGTTGTTGTCATTTTGTCTTTTGTATTTAGACTACTGCACTGATGTTTTCTAGATCAATGTTTGTCATTTTGTCTTTTGTATTTAGACTACTGCACTGATGTTTTCTAGATCGTTGTTGTCATTTTGTCTTTTGTACTTTGACTATTGCTCTGATGTTTTCTAGATCAATGTTTGTCATTTTGTCTTTTGTATTTAAACTACTGCACTGATGTTTTCTAGATCGTTGTTTGTCATTTTGTCTTTTGTATTTTGACTATTGCTCTGATGTTTTCTAGATCTATGTTTGTCATTTTGTCTTTTGTATTTAAACTACTGCACTGATGTTTTCTAGATCGTTGTTTGTCATTTTGTCTTTTGTATTTAGACTATTGCACTGATGTTTTCTAGATCAATGTTTGTCATTTTGTCTTTTGTATTTAGACTACTGCACTGATGTTTTCTAGATCAATGTTTGTCATTTTGTCTTTTGTATTTTGACTATTGCACTGATGTTTTCTAGATCGTTGTTTGTCATTTTGTCTTTTGTATTTAGACTACTGCACTGATGTTTTCTAGATCAATGTTTGTCATTTTGTCTTTTGTATTTTGACTATTGCTCTGATGTTTTCTAGATCAATGTTTGTCATTTTGTCTTTTGTATTTTGACTATTGGACTGATGTTTTCTAGATCGTTGTTTGTCATTTTGTCTTTTGTATTTAGACTACTGCACTGATGTTTTCTAAATCGTTGTTTGTCATTTTGTCTTTTGTATTTTGACTATTGCTCTGATGTTTTCTAGATCAATGTTTGTCATTTTGTCTTTTGTATTTAGACTACTGCACTGATGTTTTCTAGATCGTTGTTTGTCATTTTGTCTTTTGTACTTTGACTATTGCTCTGATGTTTTCTAGATCAATGTTTGTCATTTTGTCTTTTGTATTTAAACTACTGCACTGATGTTTTCTAGATCGTTGTTTGTCATTTTGTCTTTTGTATTTAGACTACTGCACTGATGTTTTCTAGATCAATGTTTGTCAATTTTTCTTTTGTATTTAGACTACTGCGCTGATGTTTTCTAGATCATTGTTTGTCATTTTGGGCTAAAAATAGTAACAATGATATTCTAGAAAAAAAAATACATTTAAAATTTTGTAAGATTCTTTTAAATTTAAAAACATCAACGCCTAGCTATATGTTGTTTGGTGAACTAGAGCGATATCCTATATATACTGATATTAAAATCAGAACCGTATGTTACTGGGCAAGACTTATAGTTGGTAAACAACTCTAATATATTGCACAGATTATGTCGTCCACTGAATGAAAATCATAATATGCAGTTTAGTTGGATATTGTTTGTAAAATAAATATTTAATGACTGTGGCTTCTCGAATATATGAGAAACCGAACATTTTAACAATATAGAAAATTTGGAATGTGTAATTAAACAGCGATTAGAGGATCAGTTTGTTCAAAATTTGAATTCTTTAGTACAATATTCACCTAAAGCTTTAATTATAAAACTTTTAAAACACAGTTTAAATATGAAGAATATTTAAATATTTTAGAAATAAAAGATGCAATTTTGTTTTGCAGATTTAGAACAACAAATAGTAAACTCTCCATCGAGACAGGGCGGTGGCAGAACATACCAAGAGAAAATCGTAAATGCAAATTATGTAATAAATCCCAAATTGGAGATGAATACCATTAGGGAACGACCATTTAACTTGAAGGGGGGGGGGGGGGGGGGGGTTATGTTTTTTTTCTAAAAAAATATTCTGATTCCCAATGTTGCTGAAAAAAATATTCTGATTTTGGTGGAGGAAAAAAAAATAATCTGATTCAGAGTTTTTGTCATAATGTTAAATTCTGAAAAAAAAAATATTCTAACTCTTGTGTTGTCCGAAAAAAAATTTCTGAACGAAACAAAAAACCATAACACCCCCCTTCAAGTTAAATGGTCGGTCCCTTATATCTTTGAATGTAATTATTTTAACCAAAAACGTAAGCAGTCACTGTCAAATTATTTCATATATAGACATATTATTAAAATTACTTATTAGACTGATTTGTTTAAACCCATTTTTGTCTTTAATTGATAACTGACCCAAGTTAGCCTAAATAAATGAAATGTGATTTGATGTATTAATTATATAAATCCTTGCCTTCTATCAATTTTAATTTCTTAACTAATTCTTATTCTTATTATGTAACAATATGGTCAGGTTGTTATTTTCATTGAATGACATCTCAAAATAGATGGCTTCACAGTAGGAGCTCTTCCTGTATATTGGTTACATCCTGTATATTATAACTGACAGCTAATGCATGACAAACAATTTTAATCAGCCATCAGTATCATAAAATACATTTTTTTTAAATCTTTATTTTAAATGAAATTAAAAAATCATTATAAGAGTGAATTCAATTCAAGCTTTTATTTACTTTCCAACTTTGAAATAAAAATCATTATGTTTTAATATTTAAAAAATAGTAATTATTCATTTATGTTTTATTTCATGTTTGATTGTATTTATCCGGATATGTGTATTGCATACAACATAACATCATCTGATCGCTCCATTGGACATTATTTACAAACACTTTAGCTCCTCCTATTTTATGTCGTAATACCCATAAGTCATAGCGATTTAATATTTCCGGTTTGACGGATTTTTTCAATGAATGCATCCTAACCCGAATAATCCAGTCGTTATATAACGCTTTGCTATATTAACGCCTGAACGACTTTCTCGATAAAATGCGTCAATCGGAAGCTTCAAATTAGCAATGCATTCTGGGTATAAACTGCGCGTGGTGACATTTGGCACTAAAAGAAGGAGGAGCTTAGGAAATGTTTGTAAACATAGGTCAATGGAGCGTTCAGGTGTCAAATGTTTTCATTGTACCCACGTGTTTGACCTTACTAATCTAAAAGGTGAAAAGAGAAGAAATGTAGGAAAACTAAATAATGAATTAAACATCGTTAATCAACTTGTCGATCTCCATTTCTTGTTGTTTGTAAACATTACCGGAAATTGAAAGAACCACCTTGCCCATACTCGGCAAATAATCATCGCTGATTGGCTCTCTCTTTCAGAGAGCAGCTGACGTGTTTTTATCACAAGGAGAGTTCAAGCCCTCATCCAGCGATAGTGCCGATAGAGGGCGCAGTATTATTCGAGTTAAATGCATCCAGGCGTTAATGCAGCGACTAGCGGGAGAGTAATATAACGACTGGATTATTCGGGTTAGGTTGGTTGTGAATTTATACATCCCGCACAACCGACGGACGCCCCTTCAAGCCGAAGAAGCTCTCGGTCCCATTTCTATACACCGGGGTTTAATTTTCAGACGTATATATATATATATATATAATATAAATAAATTCAAGTCTAATAATATTTTTAAAAAATTATATATTTATAGTGACATGAACAAGTTTCTATATATCAATCACCATATTATTTATCTGTACATAATGCATTTTCTGCTTTGCATATATACAAAAATGTGTATATCTATTCCATTTATATGTGTATTATCATAATGTGTAATATTGAATTAATTAATAAAATATGTTTATACTATATCTATTCCAAAGAAATAAGACCCGTAGTTATAACAAGCAATAACGCTCCTGTGGTGAAATAGTTAAGAGTACTCGCATCATGTGCGGTAGATTGTGGTTTCGATCAATGATCTGATCAAACCAAAGACTATACAATTTATATTGGCACATGGCGTAAAGGAATAAAGGCAGACTAGTCAGCATAATTTCTTCATTACATGGGATAGGAGTCATGACGTTTTCCATGAAAATAAACTACCTTACATCTGTTCAATGTATGACACAGGTGTCAAAGTGTTATCCATAAAAATAAACTACCTTGCACCATTCAAACATAAGCATAAACATCAGAAGTTTGCCCATGAAAATTAGCTACCTCCCATTCCTTCATTGCATGGGATAGGAGTCATGACGTTTTCCATAAAAATAAGCTACCTTACATCTGTTCAATGTATGACACAGGTTTCAAAGTGTTATCCATAAAAATAAACTAACTGGCACCATTCAAACATAAGCATAAACATCAGAAGTTTGCCCATGAAAATTAGCTACCTCTCATTCCTTCGTTTCATGGTCCATGAAAATTAGATACCTGACCTTTCTTCATTGCATGGGATAGGAGTCATGAAGTGTTCAATGAAAATAAGCTACCTTACATCTGTTCAATGTATGACACAGGTGTCAAAGTGTTATCCATAAAAATAAACTACCTGGCACCATTCAAACATAAGCATAAACATCAGAAGTTTGCCCATGAAAATTAGCTACCTCGCATTCCTTCGTTACATTGGATAGGAGTCATGACGTGTTCCATGAAAATAAACTACCTTACATCTGTTCAATGTATGACACAGGTGTCAAAGTGTTATCCATAAAAATAATTACCTTGCACCATTCAAACATAAGCATAAACATCAGAAGTTTGTCCATGAAAATTAGCTACCTCCCATTCCTTCATTGCATGGGATAGGAGTCGTGACGTTTTCCATAAAAATAAGCTACCTTACATCTGTTCAATGTCTGACACAGGTTTCAAAGTGTTTTCCATGAAAATAAACAACCTGGCACCATTCAAACATAAGCATAAATATCAGTCGCTTGCCCATGAAAATTAGCTACCTCGCATTCCTTCATTCCATTTCTCTGACAATATCTATGACTTTTTATTTTCCAAAACCTGATTTTATTTGTACGTTTATTCTGATAATAGGGGCAAGGATTACTGTAGTAGAACAAGTCAAACATCTCCGAAATTGGACAACATTATAATTCTGAAATTCTAAAATTTGACAGTCCTGCTCTAGTTCATAGTAGGATACTAATGGTAATACTACTGTTTTTTTTTTAATCCTTTTTATGGACCAAAGGAACATAAATAAAATGGAAGGGAGATTTAATTGAAATTATTAGAATTGAATGAAGGATCTTTCTAAATTAGGGAGATGTGGACATAAAACTGTGATCACTCATAATACATTAAAACATTAAAGAGATCTCTAATTAAAATTAAAATAAAGATATCTAAATTGAATTGTCGAGCTCTTTAATCCTAAAAGGAATCAGAATCAATTAGAATCTAAAATTCAGCTCAAACATTGAGCACATCACATAACTGACTGTAATTTACTGCTTAACCCCCCTCCCTCCCCCCCCCCCCCCCCATATGTCTAGCGATAGTTTATTTTTAGTTCCCCTTACGCCTGTGATCTCCCACAGTATCTTGACGTTTTATCTGGCGAAATAGAGAAAAATCTGTATAAAATCTGTATATTATATATATAAAGTGTCTTTATATATATAAAGTGTGTCTTTATATATATAAAGACACTTCATATATATAATATACAGATTTCTTTATATATATAAAGACACTTTATATATATAATATACAGATTTTATACAGATTTTTCTCTATTTCGCCAGATAAAACGTCAAGATACTGTGGATCACCCGACATCAATGTGAATGAAAATGACGTTGTATAAAAATAATAACAACTCAAATAAAATCAAAAGTTTACTATTTTTAAAATTGGTTTTTATCACTATTGTGACAAATTGTGACAAATGCTACATATGAAAAGATTTACAAATAACATGGTCACTTCAAAGAAAACAAAATAAAAATAAAATAAAACTGACAGAATCATTGAAAGGAAATAAAGTTGAGAAAAATTATACGAGACTTTGGATAGTAAATTATTCAAGAAATAATATAAAATAAAGGGCTACGCAGATAGAAGCATGTCGGCAAGGGAAAGTTGAAAAAGCGTATTCGTATGTCAAAACAAAAACAAGTGTCGACACGGTAAATTGCTGGAAACAGTAATTTACTGGACCCACAGGCAGTTCTTGATGCTGATTGGCAGACATGGGGTCATCGTAATTTGTAATCGTAATCAGTTGTAATTGATTGCATTTTATCATGTAATCGGATGTAATCTGTAATCGGACATATTTTTTTTTATTTCATGTAATCGTAATGTAATCGATTACATTCATTTTGACAATTCATTTCATTTATTTTGTATTAGCTGAAACATATATCTCCTTAGATATTTAATGTTTGATTTATGTAAATGAATTTTCTTCATGAAATTTATTAAACAAGTTTACTAGAAAAATATTTAGTTTATTGACATCTGAATAAAAAAATATATAATGAAATTCCGTTCATTCCACATAATCCCACCTTTTAAAAATTCATTAATTTCAAGTTATTTGTAAGTGGGAATAGGTAGTTTTAAAAAGTGGGATTAGATAGAAGACACCTGAAATTCAATTGTTAAAAACTCCCCCAAAATATATATTAAAATAAAGTGGCATTCACTACATGATCAAAATATATTATTCTATATTTAATTGCAATCAAAACAATCACAGCTACCAAAAAAGTATTAAATATTATTTATGGCTTCAAAGACAACAAACAAATAATATCTCAATTGCAATTTCTTTTGGGTTTCAAAATTTCAGTGAAGACAGTTTGTCTGCTTGTGTAAAGCAAAACAAGCTCTAAAATTTATAAATGATCTGACATAACTTTCAAGATTTCATATATGAAACTTCTTCTATGAAAGACTCGCAATATCCTCATGATTCCCATAAGATAAAGAAATATTTTATATAAACCAAAACATAGGTACGTCATGAAGATTTCTTATACAACAAGTTTAACAAAGAGATATAAATTTCAATAAAGATATTATATAAAAAGCAAAATGTAAATTATAATTTTCAGAAACATTTACGTATGATGCTGGTACTAGAATAACAAAATATTTTCAATCATACATATTACAAATTAACTGACAAATTGCAAGTTGTAATATTTGTAAAATTTTGGATTTGTTTTGTGTGAAATTTAGCAATGGCGATTGTTACATAATTTGGTGTCATAAGACCTTAATTACACATTTTATCTGTGACACAGGTTATATTAACTGCTAGTTTATTATATATCCACAATAGACTTTGACAGGATGTTTGAAATTATTTGATATATATATTATTAAAATGTGCAAATATATGTTATAATATTTACTAATAGTATAAGATCATGATGGATTGAATATTGGTCATAGTTGTATGACACAACATATTTTATGAAAAAAAAAGGAAATTGAGAATTGCTGTTTATAATTTACAATGTGCTGTATGTTATTGTAATGATCACATTAAAACTAAATTATAATTCATAGTTCTGAGTAAGGAATACAGATCCATAATTTCTTTTTAGAGTAATTAGTCGATTCCTACAACAATCTTCTCCTCTGAAACCGCTTGGTCAAATGAACCTAGCTTGGTAGGAAGCATATATGGCAGGCTCTCTATAAAGATTGCTCATTTAGTCTTGATCCCTTAGCAAACATGGTCGGCACAGGCAATTCTTGTTGCTGATTGGTCGGTTCCTAAAAAATCTTCTACTCTGAAACCGCTTGGCCAAATGAACCGAAACGTGGTAGGTAGCATCTATGGAAGGCCCTCTATAGAGATTGCTCATTTTGGATCCGTTAACAAACATGGCCAGCACAGGCAATTCGTGTTGCTGATTGGTAGATTACCAACAAATCTTCTACTCCGAAACCGCTTGGCCAAATGAACCGAAACGTGCTAGGTAGCATCTATGAAAGGCCCTCTATAAAGATTGCTCATTTTGGATCTGTTAAAAAACATGGCCAGCACAGGCAATTCGTGTTGCTGATTGGTCGATTCATAAACAATTTTCTCCTCTGAAACCGCTTGGCCAAATGAACCGAAACTTGATAGGTAGCAGCTATGGAAGGCCCTCTATAAAGATTACTCATTTAGTCCCGATCCGTTAACAAACATGTCCACCACAGGCAATTCTTGTTGCTGATTGGTTGATTTCTAAAAAAAATTCTCAACCTACTGAGCCTCTAGTCTATATATTGTATTGTATTATATGTATGCTAATGTTCCACCATGCCTGTCTGAGTTTTTCAATAAAATCTTTAAGAAATAACTTGTGTTAAGATACTTTGTGTGCGAGATATTATCATGTATATATGTCTGTTATTTAATTATTAAATTGACAAGTATGTGTGATACACGTATCTGTACTTACAAAACATACCAGCATGATGCAAAATATTTATTTGAGCTATATTCAATGACATTACAGACATTTTCTTAATTTATCTTGTACCAGCGTCTGGCAATCTACTTTCTAAAGGCTGAGTACATCATCCAAGTGATGAACAGTACAGTGAAAGATACATGAGGTGTAGGCAGCTCGTTAAACCTCTCTCCCATCAAGGCCCCGATTCAATACAAGCGCAAACCTCTAAACATTTATTGATAAAGAATAGAGATACATGTACATAAGAAATTAGGATGCAGGCACCCTAAAGTACTACTGTTATTCCAAGATGTATAAATTTGTAGGCCCTTCTGAAGTTATATCCTCAAAACAGAAAAAAACAGAAATAAAATTAGATATTAATCTGTTATCAAAAACAAACAAATACAAAACAAAACAAACCAATCAAAAATATCAAACAGAAAGACAAAAACCCAACATGAATGCACCTTTTATCAATCTGACTTAGTTCTGTACACATAATTTTCATAAGAGATACAGGTAACTAATTTACCTGGAAATTTTACATACATTTTGTATCTATCATATTAAACAATGAGTGTATCTTGTTTTCAAGGAAAACATTCAGATAACTACATTGCTAAAAAGAGGTAATAAAAAAGTAGATATCAAATTTAGTGCACATGAACGTTTCTGGAATAACCTTCATCAGGTAGCTCAAGATCAAAAGATTGGAAAGCCAAATAATTTAATAGTTTTGGGAGCACAAAATCTATGGGTATTGATGTTATGTAGGAGTTTCTTTTACACCTGGTAGAGATATTGGGAGTGCTGTTTTTATGATGTGGGTTTTGGTGCAGTCGGGGATGTTGTCTTGTGATTCTACGGTGAATGCGGACTGACACTGTTGGGGATGTTGGATTTTTGCTTTGTGTCAGCTGTGATTTGTCCATCGCTCCTCATTGGTGTGACATCTGTTTTGTCTGTACCTAAGGATTTTATATATAACAGCTTCTTTCATCACATATTGCTTAAGATTTTGACCAAGATATAATTTTTCTGGTAACTGATTCATGTCGAGCAACGCCAAGAAACTTACTCTATAAGCGCGGACGTCTAAAACGCTTAGAACGATGTCTGTTTCTGCTCTTTTTAGACAATTTGCCATTTTTTTTTTTAACTATAAAACATTGCAGAATAAACACAATATACGTACATTGTCGGGGAAATATAAAAACTGTACGTAACAGCTTTAGTGAGTGAGCGATTGTTGTTTAATGCCAACTCAGCAATTTTATAGATATATCATGGCGAGACCAAGTTAATGAGATGATGATGATGTCCGCTTTTTTCTAGACCAACATGCTTAGTTTTTTTTTTATAGTGATAGCTAACGGAAACAACAGTCCGCGGATATACATGTCGCTCCACTCTGACACATCATCCTGATTCCGAAGCAACCAGTCTTTGCTCTTTCTCCTTAATTCCGCGTGCTTTGCATTATAAGCAACAAATACCAGTTGATAATCTTTGGTTTGAAATATGAATTTGTTTATATACATGTACTCAAAAAGTCGCTTTTTATGTGTCTTCTGCCGAAGGATTGTGAAAGCGCGAAAAGTTGACCGTGCGTTGCACAATGTATTTTGTATTGTTACGTTATCTATTGTCATTTATGTAGACAACAGGGGCGGATCCAGGGGGGGGGGGGGGGGGAGAGCAGCGCATCCGGTGCGCGCCCCCCCCCAATTGTTTTTCAAAGATATGATTCTTTGGCGTAAAATCGTGATTTTTTCACACGAAATACCCCAAAATGTTTTGCGCCTCCCTCCGCACGGCGCAATTTTTTAAAGTTCGCCCCCCTAACTTGAAATCCTGGATCCGCCCCTGGACAATATATGTATTCGCTGAGAAACAGACCAGAAATGCTCACCAAAGACTCTCATCGGTAGTGTAATCGTTAGCGTGCTCGCCTCGAATGCGGTAGATCGTGGGTTCGAGTCCCGATCGGGTCAAACCATGTTCTGTACACATATTTTGCCATCTTCCACATTCTGTTGGAAATTTATGATTTAGGGTTCTATTTTTACAAAATACAAATAAGAAATTGTCATCAAGAGTGTGCAAATAGTTTCAGTTTCGAATTGAAATTAATCTAATAGCTACCAGTTCTTTAATATTGTAATAAATAAAGTTCCCAACTTTCATTATTAAATATATATGGAACATAATTTTATTTATTTCTTGAATTCAGAAGATAGTGTCAATAAGTAAGTAAATGAGTTAATTTCTTTATTTCAAGAGGGTAACACGGTTAGCAATAATAAAAGTGTGATTAATAATTATCATATATGATCTTATTAAGTTAAAGAATAATTTGCATAGTTTGAACATCACATAAATATTAAATTCTACCATAAATAGTCCACCAATCTATTTTTTAATAGCTGTAAAAATGATACATCGCGATGGTAAATTGAAAAAAGATAGTTTGTAACTTACTCACATGCTATACAGCCATACAGGTAGCATTTTGATTTCCAACTATGAACACCACTAATATCTATTGTTTATTTTATTCTATATTGTGTACAGATCCAGGATTTCAAGTTAGGGGGGGGGGGGGGGGGGGGGTGTACTTAAAAAAATTGCGCCGAGCGGAGGGAGGCGCGAAAATTTTTGGGGTATTTCATGTGATAAATCACGATTTTACGCCAAAAAAAAATCATGTTTTCCAATTTTAGGGAGGGCGCCCCCCCCCCCCCCCCCCCCACCACCCTGGATCCGCCCCTGAGATCTATATGTCTCTCTTTGTCAATCAGTAACTCTTTTCCTGTTTATGTACATGCAGTTTTTCATTTTGTCTTTCCATTGGAAATACACAATCTGTTATTTTGGTAAACATAATAAGGGAGACAAATCCTATAAGTTTATGCTACAAGTAGCTAATTTTCATAGGTAGCTAATTATTATGCTCCGCCGTATGAAAATTAGCTACCGGAAGTTGGAGGTAGCTAATTTTCATGGGTAGCTAAAAATTTTACGACACCGGAATGGATATGACTAGAAAATATCGTATTAACGTTGTATAACATATGCTTTGCGAATTTTCGGGGGGGGGGGGGGGGGGGGGGCGCACGCCCCCCTCTAAATCCGTCCCTGTATATATATAGTAAAATGTGTTTTTACGTAAAGAAAGCAGTGATTATTAAAATTCAATAACACGTCTTATGCCCTTTTTCTTTTTTTTCCTAAGCAATTTAAAATTTAGCAATGTCTGTTTAATTCAAGTTCATAACTCACCGTATCCGACATTTTAGCTAAAATAAATTAAAACACCCTTTATGAGCTTAAGAACATTTTTATTTGATAGCAAATAAATCAGTGCGGCAAAAATAGGAGAATTTTTAAAATCGAATATTAAATTTAAAGAAAGATAGGTTAATTTTTCTGTAATTTCATTTTCAGATTATAAACTATTCATTTATATTGTTTTCTGAATTAAAAACAAATCTGCAGAAAAGAATGTTTTATAATGAAAACATTAAAAGGTTTTTATTATAATGTCTGGAGACAATTCCTATCTGTAAACTTTGTATTTTCCAGTTTTTATCAGATTCTAATGTCTTATTAAATTATGATAGAGACGGCGAAATATGCATACAATGAAAAAAAGACAACAAAGCAAAAAAAAACCAAAACAAAACAAAACAAACAAAAACAAAACAAAAAACAAAACAAAAAGCAAAACACCAACAAAATAACCAACAAAACAACCAACAAACCAACCAACCAACCAACCAGCCAAACAGACAAACAAAAAAGTAATAAAACAAACAAAAAATAAAATAAAGCCAAATTAAAAAAATACAAAATCAAAGAAATAGAAAAATAGACAAAAAGACACAAAAAAAAGAAAAAAAGAAAAAAAGAAAATGAAAACGCATATTAGAATAATAATAATAATAATAATAATAATAATAATAGAAATGAGAAAAACACAAATAAATAAAAGAAGAAGAAAAACCAAATCAAAACATAACAAAACAGAAACAAAACGAAAGAAAAAACCCCACATAGAGATAAATAATAATTACCTTCATATTGCACTGTGTCCAAGAAATGTTGAGATCTGTAAATTAATTCTGTTGTCCAATTAAATCAACTGTCATTTATATCTGTATTTTGCTTAAAGAATGTATCTTATATATCTGTTCTCATAAAAAAATATACAGAACTTTTTAGGAGGGACAAAAAACCCCACAAAGACTGGAGGAGAGAAACTATCAAATTCTGATACTAATCTAAAATAGTGTAAAAAATGATTCAATGTCAGACACGAACAGATAAAAAGCTTACAGAATTTGATTCTACGTGCAGTATAGGTTTAATCCATCATCCCTTATATATTATATATAATATTACTTTATTAACACAGGAAACAAATATGGAATTTCACCGAGTTTCGCCTTAATGGTGTAATATATCTGTATTTACATGTATCTTATATACAGTATAAAAATGTTTATCCCCGGCTTGAAAATTATAACAATTTTTGATTGGTTAAAACCCCGGTCATAAAAAACCCATATTCCCGGGTGTTGCTAGGCCATATTACCGGGTGTAACTAGCCATTTAACCAATCAAATGTTGTTATAATTTTCAAAACGGAGATAATATGACGTTAAAGCTCGTGACGTTACCCTCCAAAATCAAATTTAGTTAATTTTGGCTATATATATTGAATAGAAAGCTGTTAATTTGATCAACTGTAGGGTACTACCAACCCTATACCGGGTAAAAACACTCAAAACTTTCATATTTTTTACTTATTCTTTCCAAAAGCAAAGAAAACGTCACTTTTACGTGGTCCGCCGTGGTCCAAAATGTCTTATTTTTGACAATAGCCGGAGATAAATTCGTTATTTACGTTCATAGCCGTAGATATGGATATTTTAACATCCTTCGCTAGCCTGTATACCCTTCGGCTGCGCCTCAGGATGTACTTGGCTACTTCAGGGTGTTTAAATCTCCATATCTACGGATAGGAACGCAAATAACTTATATTATTATACCTTACATTACACATTATATATAAAATAAAAGTGATTTTTTAACAAAATTGGTACCCCAGGGAAACATCACTGTTGTTCACCGGTCGACAAATGTTATGTTCAAGTCTGTGCGGAATTACAGTCTTGACCGGAAGGTAAAAACACAAATATGAAGTTTATGAAAACACAAGATAAAAACACACAAACAAGAAAACTGCAGCAGAGCTGCGAGCAATCGTAACTATTCGGCCATTCTCGCTACTCTGCAAATAACCTCGTATGCATTAGGCGTATACATCGCACTACTTTTCACATGTCAGTTACATGAAAGTTTAATAAAGTTATATTTTAAACAATTTTCTATATTTCAATTAAAGTTTTAATTAGTTTTGCATGATTAGATTTTACTTAGTATGTCTTCCATAAATGGCATAATGGATTTTCGTGGACTATATTTTTGTGCGGCTTAGCTTATCTCAACTTCCGGCAAACAATTTAAGAAGAATTTCTTCTATGTATGTACGAGGTTATTTGCAGAGTAGCGAGAATGGCCGAGTAGTTACGATTGAGCTGCGAGAGGAGTCGATAAAAAAAAAAAAAAAACATAAATTAAATCAAAGTATCCAATATCTCATTTTATTTAACTAAAGATTTTTCCTCGTATTTCAAGATTAGATGGGATAATTCCATGAAGCGGAAACATTTTGTTTGACGGAAAGGTCCGAAAAAGTCCGATTGCCAAAACATAATTATTACATTTTAATATTGATAGCATATTTAGTGCCTTCGGCACGAATGCCAATCAGTATGACATGACGAATTTTTGGTACGAATTTGCTTGGTAAATACCTGTTACAATTAACTTCCGGCAATGTGTTGCCATGGGATCCATTCCGACTATACTGTTTTCGTGCCTTTTGAATTTTGGCACGACTAATAAATTAATTTTATTATATAAGATATGCCTTCGGAACGAAAACTTAATGTTTCTTTGTCTATGAAAATAAAGGGCGAATCAACTTCCGTCAAGGTGTTGCCATGGGACCCATTTGCAACATTTAATGTGGCCGTACTGATTCATTCTTTTGTTCATATCGGGTGTGACTTAGGCACGACGATTTTATTTCTTTATTCGTAGTGTTCGTGCCTTCGGCACGGCACAAAGTTTATTATTTATTTCATTTACGAAACCTTCAATGACAACTCTGCCTTCTTCAAGTTCGAAAGTAAAACCCTGTTTTCTATTTGAATGATATAGTCGTGCCTTCGACACGAAACGTCAGTTTTAATTCTCAATACAATTTTAAAGTCATTATTTTATTTTATTTGTTTCGAGGGCCGTAATTGTATATTTTTATACCTTACATTATATAGTATATATAAAATAAAAGTGATGTTTTTACAAAATTGGTACCCCAGGGAAACATCACTGTTGTTCATCGGTTGACAAATGTTATGTTCCATGTCTGTCCGGAAATGTATCCGTTTTTGCATTCCGAAATTACAATCATGACCGGAAGTTAAAAACACAAATGAGTGGTTATTGCATCCGACATTATTGTAAATAGAGTTTCGGTATAATAAAAAAATTATTGCCTACACTTGCGGTGAACATCATAATTATTCACCCTTGGGATGTTGTTTTCCCTCGGGCTGAAGCACTCGAGAAAACAACACACCTCGGGTGAACAATTATGTTATTCACCTTAAGTGCAGGCAATAGTATATTATTAGATTTATGGTTTTATACAGTATTATAAAACCATTTAATTCGTTTTTTGTGATAAATTGTCATATTGCACGACAGGATTTCATATTGAACGATCTATTTAGCGGTGGGCGAAATCCCGGCAAAATTTTAAAATGACGTCACACAAACACAAACAGAAAGTGACACACATAAGAAGTTTTACAAACGCATGCAGAATATAAATATAAATTTGCACACATCGAATTAGTCAAATAAATTTGTACACACTGAATTAGTACAAGTATCTATGATATTAAATGGACCAGCTCATGTGCTTTTGAATTTGAAAAAACCCAACAAACAATCCCTAAAAATTGATCCAGGGACACACACAAAATTGGGAATGTTAAATGTAATAAAACAATTACAGCACTTGATTTTGTGCAATATGATGTGTTATGGAACACTGTAAAGCATATTGACCGCGGCTTCGGCCTTGGTCAATATTGCTTTTTAGTGCAATAATTGTATATTATCACAGACTTGAAAATTATAGCAAATTTTGATTGGTTAAAATCCCGGGCATAGCAAACCCATATTCCCGAGTGTTGCTAGGCCATATTACCGGGTGTAACTAGCCATTTAACCAATCAAAAGTTGCTATAATTATCAAGATGGGGAAAATACATGACGTCAAAGCTCGCGACGTTGTGCGCCTAAATCAAATTTAGTTGATTTTGGTCATATATTGAATATAAAGCTGTTAATGTGATCAGCTGTAGGGTACTACCAACCCTACTACCAACCCTACACCGGGTAAAAAGCACTCGAAACTTTCATATTTTTTGCTTATTCTTTCCAACAACAAAGAGAACGTCACTTTTACGTGGTCCACCGGGGTCCAAAATGTCTTATTTTTTACCATAACCGGGGATAAATTCATTATTTACGTTTCCATCCGTAGATATGGAGATTTTAACACCCTTCAGTAGCATGTACACCCTTCGGCTGCGCCTCAGGATGCACTTAGCTACTTCAGGGTGTTAAAATCTCCATATCTACGGATAGGAATGTAAATAACTTATAATATATGGGGAACCATGTCGGTGGTGTAATGGTTAGCGTGCTCGCCTCCAGTGCGGTAGATCGTGGGTTTCAGTGAGCTAGCTCTAAATCCATCTGAGCGTGTTGGTCTGGTACAAAGCGAACCTCATCATTATTTCATTGAAAATGAACTTGTTCTCGCCATGATGTATTATTACACACTCTTATATTAAGAACCAATGAAAAATTAGAATTGATACCACATGATTTAGTTTTATTTTAAACTAATGCACTCATTTGAATTTTAGTATAAAAAAACATTGAAAAATAGACAAGAATACGGTAAGCTTTAATACACGAAAATACAGTATCACCATGTTATAAATACATTATAGAAACATTGTTTGATTGGTTTTATCGAGTAATCAAAAAAAAAGAAAAAAAAAACAACAAAAAAACAACAAAAAAAAAACCCAACAAAAAACACGGAAGCGATTTTGTAACTTATATTTCTCTGAATTCGGTACAAAATTAATTGATGACAAAAGAGAAGAAGAAAAAGTAAATGTATATGAGATAAAATTCCAATCTATATATAGGGAAACAAATAGCAAGGAAATAGCGCTTTCATTGTTGTTCTTCATCCTGATGCTTACGGCATACAAAAGAGAAGAAATAACATAAAATCACAAATATAAAATACAACATAGTACCGGAATTACAGTAAATGGTTTACCCTCTCCCCTGTTTAAATCGATGTAATAAAGTACTCAATAACTGCACGCTTGATCAATAGCGAGCTCTATTTTCCCTCGGGGTAGACTGTTGACCGGGACGGATAAACTAGTGACCGATGCCTAGTTCATTCGTCCCGGTCAAAAGTCTACCCCTTGGGAAAATAGATCTCGCTATTGACCTCGCGTGCAGTTATTAAGTACATACTAGTAGCTGAAAAATTGCTGAGTTGGCGTTATAAGCAACAATCACTCACTCATTCCTGTATATACATTGTTGACTAATGGTTCTGTTTATTGCATCATTTAGCAGCATAGAAAACTTCTTCAAAATCCAAAGTTATATTTTTGTTTTAACACTTGATCTATATCTAAGAGTAACACGACGGATACCACTAGTGTAATAGGAACTGCCTACCCTTCCGGAGCACCTGCATTTACCTTGTTTCTGGTGGGGTTGGTGTTGCTCAATCTTACGTTTTCTGTTTTCTGTGTAGTGTTTTGTAGACTATTGTTTGTTATTTGTCTTTTTTTCTTTCGCACTGTCCGGCCCTCTTTGAATTACGGCTTCTGATTGCTCCTTCCGTATCTACAAATTTTCACAGCTTGTACACTATTAGTTTCCCGATTTTATCTTTCACATAGTAGTCAAGTGCGTAAGCACTGACATTGTTAACTAAATATATTGATATTTGGAATTTGCAGTTCCTAAATGATGTAAATTACCTAAACATAATATATATCTCCCTCAGGCATAATGTATCCATAGCCGACTTTTGCTATCCTGTTTATGCAAACTGGTTTACAAATCATATGACTTTTCAATCTTTCGAATTTGAGCGTACCAGATGGAAGTTATCACTGAAACACGATAAATTAGATATCTGCGTTTTTAGCTGAAAGTAGTCGTCAGATCTACAATATTGGGTGAGAGTGAATGAGTGATAACTGTTTAACGCCAAATGAGCAATTTTTCAGCCATATCATGGCGAGAACAAGTTGATTTGTGATGAGATGATGATGTACGCTTTTTTCTAGACCAACACAACAGTCAACGGGTACACATCTTGCTCCTGTATGGCACATTATTCTGTTTTCGAGCTAATCAATCTTTTCTCTTATTCTTTAGTACTGCGTGATTACCGAAGAAGCAAGAAATACCGATTATATATTCTTCGGTATGACCCGACCTGTGCTCGAATCCAGATCTACAACATTCCAGGCGAGCTGGCAAACCATTACATCACTGATGCTGTTCTCTTCAATATTGAAGTTGCCTCATACCTCAAAACTGTTTGAGACGATGCTTATCCCCTAGGTGATTATATTTAGTTGCCTAGCAACCAGCGGTGTGTATGTCATGCATATTCAGGACGAAAATAGATGAAGCAGTATATCCATACATATATACAGACTTTAAATTCTACTTGAAAGGTATAGGGAGTTAAGGAAGTGACGGAAAAAGTCTTCTATGCGTCTACTATTTTCGATTTGTAAGCTTAATTGATAACATTCTAAAATATTTGATGGCCTTGTTTTAGTCAAATTTCACTCATTAAATACAAAAAATGTAAATCCAGTGTCTCTTCGTTTTTGGCTATGATGGTCATTATTTTACGTCAATATTCTGATTTGAAATAGCTTATACAATCCGTTGTTGAATGGTTATCTGTCACATGCGTACAGATGACGGGGGATGGTAAGGACAATTCGGTTTTGGATGAGAGTTGACCCTAAGTTTTTAGTGTTTCAGTATTCTGTGTAGTGCTTTGTACACCATTGTTTGTCCTTTTGTCATGTATTGTTTGGTCATAGTATTTTCTGTCCTTCGATTTACGGCTTCTCATTACCACTATGCTACCTTCAAAATTATGTTTACTGATGGCGTTATGTAATATCTAATATCTACTAAATGTAAAATGATGGTTAAGAATATCTGCCATCTTTTATTAAATCATTATTATACATATGGTAACGACTGAAAAACTAGGGGGAAATAATAAACCTCTACATTTTTTATAGACTGACGAGTTATGTCCCCTGGCTCGTACCTCGGCTATATCCAATAGATTGAGACAGGCAATTGTCAGTCTACATTTTTTATTTTAAGACGCCATAGATATCGTGATTGATTTTTGGTGTTTTAACGCCACTTTCAGCTATATCATGACGACCAGTTTTAGTGGTGGAATAATCCGGAATACCCGGAGAGAATCACCGACCATGGGTAAGCAACTGGTAAGCTTTATCACTTGCAACTGCGAGTCGAGTGCACCCTTTTTGTAACATACAAAGCCGGGCACGAACCCACGCCGTATTGGTGATAGGCTACCTAACTCATTGAGCCACCCGGGCCCTCCATAGATATCGTATTGAATGGGAAATCAAACGTGAATCTATATAAAAACATACAGTCAAATTTGTTCAGAGGATAATCTCTATTAAGCAATAACCTTAAATAAGATTTCCTTAATAAAAGGGTTTAGATAAAACTAATAAGTGCAAAGTAACATTATTTAAATTTAAACAGCCACGTGGTTTATGTGGGCACTTTTTTATGGTCCTCTGACTAACAACTTTATATGTTACAGTTTTGAAAGTACATACATGAATGCATTTGGTTATGTTTGGTTTTTGAGTTTCATTTGTACTGTTTTGTCTATCCGTATTGTAATATTTGCGTATATTCCTATGAGTAGATACCAAAGGGGTAATCAGAATCCGTAAATCGAAGAAGGACAGACTACACAATGGCCAAAGGAAAAAGTACAAAAGGACAAACAACGATCTACAAAGCATACACATAAAACTAAAGATCGAGCAACACGAATGTTTCTCTGGTTGTGTGTCGTCTATCCGTAGTGTAATTGTTTCCCTCCGCTTCGTATTTTACCCATGACATTTGCATTTCATATTTCACAGGTGGTGTGTCAGGTAACCGTATTATAATGTCTGCGTATATTCCTATACCATCGGCATTACATGTTTCTCTGGTGATGTGTTGTCTATCCGAACTGTAATTGCTTACCACATTTCGTATTTTACCCATGTCATTTGTATTTCATGTTGCACTGGTGGTGTGTCGTCTATCCGTATTATAATGTCTGCGTATTTTCCAATACCATTGGTATTTCATGTTTCTCTGGTGATGTGTTTTCTATCCGAACTGTAATTGCTTACCTCAATTCGTATTTTACCCATGCCATTTGTATTTCATGTTGCACTGGTGGTGTGTCGTCTATCTGTATTGTAATGCTTGGGTATTTTTTCCATAACATTGGTATTTCTTGTTTCACTTGTACTGTTTTGTCTATCTGTATTGTAATGTTTTTTCCATAGCATTGGGATTTTATTTTTCACTAGAGGTGTGTCGTCTGTCCGTATTATAATGACTTCGTATGGCTTGGGTATTTTACTCATAACTTTGGTATTCCAGTTTTCACCGATTGTGTGTCGTCTATCTGTATTGTAATGTTTGCGTATTTTCCAATACCATTGGTATTTCATGTTTCTCTGGTGATATGTCGTCTATTCGTATTGTAATAGTTGCGTATTTTCCAATACCATTGCTATTTCATGTTTCTCTGGTGGTGTGTCATTTATACGTATTGTAATGTTTGCGTATTTCATGTTTTGCTGCATGGTGGTGTGTCGTTTATACGTATTGTAATGTTTGCGTATTTCATGTTTCACTGGTGGTGTGTCGCTTAAGCGTATTGTAATGTTTCACTGGTGGTGTGTCGTTTAAACGTATTGTAATGTTTGCGTATTTCATGTTTCACTGGTGGTGTGTCGTATATCCGTATTGTAATGTTTGCGTATTTTCCCCAAACCATTGATATTTCATGTTCCTGGAGGAGTGTCTTATATCAATATTATATTATTTATATACTGCTCCTATTATATTGGTATTTCATCTTTCATTAGTGTTGGGTCATGTTTCCATATAATGATAAAAAAAAGGAAAACGTTTAAAATGGATTCCCAAAGCAAGGTAAATGTGATAAGAAGCGTTTGAAGATACCAAACTTAGAGGTAATTAGAAACCATAAATTGAAAAGGGACAGAGAATACAATGACAAATGAAAAATGACAACAACAAAAAAAAACAAGCAAAAAAAAAAACAAAAAACAAACCACAAGCTACAAAACAGAAAGCTAAAGATCGAACAACACGAAGCCAATACAAATCAGAGAGGAACTCAGGTACACCGGAAGGATCAGTAGTTCCTGCTCTACATGAGACACCAGTCGTGTTACTGTTAAACAACATGAACATCATCTTATAAGGTTTGCTTGTGTTTTTAATGATATTTATGTAGTTCTCTTTATCATTGCATGATCGTCACCCAAGGGTGAAGATGCACTTCCCTTCCACTTCTCCCTTGATATTGGTGAAAGTGACGTTAAACGCAATAACTCTAAACCTAGCTTTATTATGCTGATATTTGTTTTCATGGATCATATTTACTGACAAGTACAATACATAGTTTTTGCATACAAATTGTTTTTAATGAAAGTCCTCTTATTTTCCATGTATAACCAACCATTGTGGTTGTACTGTGCCTAAAATAAAAAAAAAGACATTATATTCAAGTTTTAAATTTAACTTAGTTACCATGGCGATATATATATGACAAGTATTTTGCATTTTTAAATGCATATCCTGTAATTACAGCAATCACATCAGTGGTGTAATGGTTTGCGTTCTCGCCTCGGGGGTGCGGTAGATCGTGGGTTCGATTCACTGTCGGGTCGAACAAAAAACTATAAAATAAATATTTGCTTTATCTCCGTTAAGCACGCAACATTGAGGAGAAATAGCAAAGACTGGTTGTCTTGGAAACAGGATAATGTCTAAACATAAACAAGTGAGCAAGCACAAAAAAAAATGAGCGTGTTGGTCTAGCTCATAGCGGATATCATTATCATCTCATCGAATATATCTTGTTCTCGCCATGTCACTCACTTACGCACTCACCTGTGGCTATGTGGGACAGTGTGAAAGAATGTTGGCGTTCCTAATTAAGAGGGATTAAGGGGTTCCATTTAGGGTGAACAACCAGGGTAATCACAGGTAAATAAAGGTAAATTTGATGGTCTTTTTACATAAATGGAATTACATAAAATACGAAAACATAATGCAAAATTATATAAGCACAAATGAGATATGAAAACATAATAATGAATATTTATTATTAAATTTTAAACCTATATAAACACACATGAAATATGAAAACATAATAATTAATATTTATATTAAACTTTGAAAATGTAAGCCCACATGAAATATGCTCTCCACGCTTGATTGTTCACTAATTTATATAATTTACAAGTCAAGTTGCATATAAATGAAAGAAATAATTGTTCTGGTTTTACTTCATTTTCATTAGATTTTAACTAAATATAGCATGTGATACCTCTCTTATTAATAACTTTTTTTTAAATTGAATTTCAACAAATATATTATTTCATTTCTCATTAATTTCATATAAATCAATTTTAGAGTCACATGTCATTAAATACGTGTTTTGATTGGTTTAATAAGTTGATGTTATATTCGTATGTACTGAATCTGAAAATAGACGTCGTTCCCAAGGCGTCGGGTGCCGTTGTCATCAGGGGTTATTTTAATTTATTTCCGATTATTTGCCTTATTTTGAAAAAAAATTATACATTTTTCAATATCATAGCAAAAAAAGTTTGAATTAATTTATAAGGATTGATCGAAATTATTTGTTCGGTTCATTCGAAATAACCTCAATCAGGTTGTACACACCGCTACGCGGGTTACACGGTGTGTATAACCTGATTGAGGTTATTTCTCCATGAACCGAACAAAAATTGCGATCAATCCTTAATTGTTTCTTTCTTATATCTGCTTTGCTTCATTTTCATTAGATTTTAACTAAATATAGCATGTGATATTGCACTTATAAATTACTCTTTTAAATTAAATTACAACAAATATATTATTTCATTTCTCATTATTTTTTTCATTTTAGTTTATTTTCTTAAATGACAGTGTTTTACTTCGGTTTCATTAGATTTTAACTAAACATTGCATGTGATATTTCACTTACTAATTACATTTTTAAAATTAAATTGCACAAATATATATTATTTCATTTCTCATTAAATCTGTCATTTTTATTTCTTAAATCAACAATATTTTAGTTCATTTTCATTGGATTTAACTAAATATAGCATGTGATATTTCACTTATTAATTACTTTTATAAAATTAAATAACAACCTTTAAGTGGCTCCAACTTAAGTGCTAAAACAACAATCTATAGCAATAAAATCAATCAGGTATGACTCAGGTAAGAAATTAGCATGTTGGCCATGTGAAACAATGACATTTTCAAATGTTGGCCAGATGAGACTAAGCCGTTTTTTTGTGTTCAGTGAGTTAAGATGAGTTAAGATGGGCGATGATTGTTCGTTTTGTTGATGTTGACCATCACTATTTAAATGTATTAAAAAATAAAATAAAACAAGCTTTCTTTTCATAATTTACTTAATGAAATAAATAAACATTAAATTATACATACTTGTAGTCATATCCAAGTTCACTTGTAATTCACATCTTTTACCGGTGTATGCAATAATACCGACAGGGTGACTTTTGCAAAAACACTCGTACGAGTGACCTTTTGCGAGACATAATCCACCATTTAAGCACGGTGAGTTTATACAAGGATTTGCCTCTGTAACTGAAAATATAGTATCAATGATTATGTAGTCAACATAAATTTCACAGAAAAACATAAATCATAGTGTTCATGTCCAAGACCCTACTTTGTCATGTGCTTTTACATTTTAAGCTCCACTTTGACATAATTTATGACTTTATGTCTTAAACCCCACTTTTTATATTACTGAAATGACACTTTGTCATATGACTGTACATTGTATGTCTTAAATCCCACATAAATATCTTATATCTTAATTTAAAACATGTGTTTTAGTCATACAGTTTTTGTTGGTCTTATGGTCCTCTACGGTATCACCTAATGCCTTTCATCATCACTTCCATGTGTTACGCCTTAATTTATTTGCTATGTACCTTTATATCTTAAACCCATTGTCAAATGCACTAATATTTTGAACGCTTCTTTCTTAGGTAACAATATATTTCTAGACTTTACTTGCAAGAGATTATTGCAAAATGAAACTCATCTCGCTCAATCATGGCCAGTTTGTTCTGACCTTCAGATAAATGTGGCTTTCTAACTGTTGAGAATCAAACTATAAGTTACTTAGTAATGCAAATCATCAATTAACACGCAGTGTAAAATATTGCAATCGTAGAGGATAAAATAAGGTTAAAAAAAAAGATGGCGTCATTGGCGCCATCGCTTTGTTGTTGGATTTATTAAGAAGAGTCTGAAGATACCAAAGGGGTAACCTGAATACGTAAATCGAAGGACAGACAACACAATGGTCAATCCATTAGTATCACATTACAACTTGCAAGTTCGACTCTTGTCCAGGGAAAGGTGTACTCGGTTTAGCTTATCAGTGACTTGTGGTGGCAGGTGTAGGAGTTGTCTGTATGCACTTCAGTTTCTTCCGCCAAAAAACTGACCCGGATAGAAATGTTCTTGAAAGAGGCGTAAGCACCAATAACTCACTCTAGTACTAAAAGGTTTTGGGGGGATTTTGGACTATTCGCTTGGGTATGCAACAGTTAATGTTTATTCCTTGGATACAAAAAATCCACTTGATAAAGACTATTCATTATTACAAAAAACTAGTCCCTTTATGGCCAATTCATAAAGTAGGGTTCGGGTTATGGTGTTTAACGCCACTATCAACAATATTTCAGTTATATCGTGGCGTTCAGGTTTAGTGTTGCATTGAGTTAATAAAATATGTCAGTGTTTACTATAACAAAATGACATACCAATTATCTGGTGTAACCTTGAAGTAGAAGTAGACTGTAAGTTAGTAAGGCTGATAATCTTATGCAGGCCTTGTGACGTTGCAGTTGACGGTGAGTTAGTAGGTCTGATAGTTGTACGTAATCCTTTTGACGTTGAAGTAGACGGCGAATTTGTAGGTCTGATAGTTGTATGTAATCCTTGTGACGTTGCAGTTGACGGTGAGTTAGTAGGTCTGATAGTTGTACGTAATCCTTGTGACGTTGCAGTTGACGGTGAGTTTGTACGGCTGGTAGTTGTACGTAATCCTTGTGACGTTGCTGTTGACGGTGAGTTTGTAGGTGTGATAGTTGTATGCATTCCTTGTGACGTTGCAGTTGACGGTGAGTTTGTAAGGCTGGTAGTTGTACGTAATCCTTGTGACGTTGAAGTAGACGGAGAGTTTGTTGGGGCGGCAGTCATATTAAATCTTTGTGACATTGATATGGAAGCTGAGTTTGTTCTAGTTGTAGTTGACGGCGAGTTTGTAGGGTTGATAGTGGTACGTAACCCATGCAATGTTGTATTAGTCGGTGAGTTTGTATTGGTAATAGTCGAATGCAATCTTGGTAATGTACTTGGTTGGATGGGGCCTAAAATATTATAATGAGTTTTAATACAAATATGTTGACATTAGGTATGACAATTCCTGATAATACAGGCGAGTTCAAATCTCGTTCATGGCGAGGTGTAGTCGATACAACATTATGTGATAAATGTTTTGTAAGTGACTTGTTTCAGATTGGTGGGTTTCTCCAGGTACTCCAGTTTCCTCCATCAAAAAAACTGACTGTCACGATATAACTGAAATATTGTTGAAAGTGCCATTAAACGCCATAACTATAACCCTGATATTACAGTAGCGAGCCAAAGTTTATCATATCAGAAAAATGTTTCATATAAACTGAATATATTAGCATAAAGGCTAAAGGCATTAACTTTTTAAGTGGAATAGGATTTCACAAGATTATCGTCATCTGCGTCATGGTAGCACGATATATAGGTCAAGTGTCATAAAAATATGGTTTCAACTCTTAAAACACTGGCGTCCCCAAACTTTATAGGCAAATAATAATAATAATATGTTTGTTTGATGGGAATTAGCGCCACTTTCAACAATATTTCACTTATTTCGTTGCCGTCAGTTTTTTTTATTTGTGGAGGAAACCTGAGCACCCGGAGAAAACCACTCGCCTGTCGCAAGTCACTGACAAACTTTACCACAAAATGTTGTACACCTCGCCCTGATCGGGATTCGAACTCGCAACATCAGTGGTGTAAATCCAACTACGATACGATCACGGCTACGATGGCCACTGCCAAGCTTTAATAATAATAATAATAATAATAATAATAATAATAATAATAATTAATAATAATAATAATAATAATAATAATAAAAATAATAATAATATTAATAATCAGAACAATAAACTAAAGATCTTCATCTATTCTACTGAGGTGAAGACATCATAAAGCAAAAATAATGTTTGAAGATTGAAAATTGGAAAAGAAGACGAGGTATTATCTGGTCGTATCAATCAGATGTGAGAATCAAATAAAATGTCTTGCCAATACCAATATATATGGTCTATAATAAAATGTCAGCACATTAGAGCCGAATTTGGCTATCCTGTTTACAGGGGCGGATCCAGGGGGGGGGGGGGGGGCGCGCCGCCCCTAAAATTGGAAAAAATAAGATTTTTTGGCGTAAAATCGTGATTTTTCACACGAAATACCCCCAAAATTTTTGCGCCTCCCTCCGCTCGGCGCAATTTTTTTAAATGCACCCCCTAACTTGAAATCCTGGATCCGCCCCTGGTTTAGGCCCATTGGCTTTCTTGCTTCAAAAGACTTAACTTATGTAGTTTTCCAATTTTTTCCGATGAGCGTATCTGATGAATGTTATTCCAAAAACGTGTCGTGTGCACTAAATTTGATGTAGTTATTGGACAAAATAACCGTGTGTACGTGTGGAGATCTCCGAATGAGGCTTACCGCCCCGAGTGCATGTGTCCGCCATATCAGAGGATATGGTGTGGGAACTTTATGTAAGGTTGATGGTAATATAAATGCTGTGAAATATCGTGACATCCTTGATAATCATCTTTGGCCCGTTTTAGCCCGTCATTTTGCCGACAAACCTTATCGTTTCCAAGATGACAATGCCCCTGTCCATTGGGCCCGCATAATTGAAGAAATCAAACGAGACAATGACATTCATGGCATGACATGGCCAGCTCAGTCTCCGGACTTAAAATATTATTGAAAATTTGTGGCTTCGCATCAAATGATCGCTACAAAATGCAGCAGGAAACATAAATACTCCTCAAGAACTGTTTACTGCCATTCAGGATATTTGGCTTTACTGTGGATTACATTCAGAACTTATATACCCCTATTCCATGCAGGATTCTGGCAGTTATACGGTCGAAGGGTTACCTCACAAAATATTAAGGTAAGTTTTTCATTTTTACCTAGTGTAATTTAATGGTGCAAAGAGCAATAACTCAAACTCGTTGACGTCCGCCATCTTGTTTTCGCGAATACTTTTGAGACGGCGCTGTACGTTATTATTATTATTATTATTGCTTACTATCACGTGATATCCATATCATGTGACCTTTTCGACATTATTTTATATTTTGATGCCAGTTTGATTGGTACTTCTGGAATTTGATAGAAAAATGGTACAAAAACACACGACTTTGACCGTTATGGAATATCTGTGTCACAAATGACCACGGATTTATTTGTATGTTCCACTTGTAGTAAACACTCCGCTTTTTGGGTTCGTGTTACTCGATCTTTAGTTTTATATGTATGTTTTGTAGTTCGTTATTTGTCTTTTTGTACTTTTTCTTTTGGCCATTGTGGTGTCCTTCAATTTACGGTATTCTGATTACCCGTTACATCTTAAAATTCTTCTTTATACCATTTTTTATATTTGTAGAACCGCCACGATATAACTGAAATATTGTTGAAAGTGGCGTTAAGCACCATAAAGCAACTTATATTTGTAGAGGCTATCATTTTTCACCTAGTCACATAAGGTACATAATTTTTCAATTAATTAATAATTATTTACGAACTTCCACGTGATTTCAGTTCGTGACGTGTGGTAAAGCTACTAATAATATGGTCTAAAACTAGATATGTATTTATCTACATGACGAACAGTATTTAGGTCATGCATTAAGTCAATCAGATTATGTTCTTAATGGACACGAACATTCTGTATTATTTTCAAACTTAACTAAACTACAATTTTTTAATTGGGGACACATGTTATTATTTTAGCCAAGAGTGTGGTCATTTCTTCGACCAGATAGGTAAATGTATGTTAAAAATGATGTATGTTTGCCGATCAAGTATTTTAAATATTGATTGAAATATATTTTTAATGTATTATATAAACTATTATCTATATTTATATTTTAAGATAACCTTTAGACGTTTTCTTTTAGCATACAATAGAATGTTTTACAGCTAAAGAGACTTTTTAACTGCGACTGTATTATAATTTAGATGATATTGTGATATGTACATACTTATATTTTAGACATACTGCAGGTACCCCACCTGTATGTGCCCCCGATGTAAAGGAGTATTTATTCTAAATATAAATATACAGTCAAACCTGTATTAAGAGATCACTTTTGGGACAAAGAAAAAGTGATCTTATAAGACATGTGACCTCTTAAAAGAGGTTAAATTCATATGAAATGTTCTATGACAGGACAAAAAGGTGACCTTTTAATACAGGTGACTGCTTAATAGAGGTGACCACATGGACAGGTTTGACTGTATATAGATATATTAAATTTACTGTACCTTTTCCTCCGTGTGGTTTTTCTGGACACATTATGCTTTTACATGGCAAGCACATAGTATGAAAACAAACTCCTGATAATAAAAATAGAATAAAACATATAGTAATGTAGGCTAAGGATTAACTACATGAGAAAAACAATAGAATAAAACATATAGTAATGTAGGCTAAGGATTAACTACATGAGAAAAACAATAGAATAAAACATATAGTAATGTAGGCTAAGGATTAACTACATGAGAAAAACAATAGAATAAAACATATAGTAATGTAGGCTAAGGATTAACTACATAAGAAAAACAATAGAATAAAACATATAGTAATGTAGGCTAAGGATTAACTACATGAGAAAAACAATAGAATAAAACATATAGTAATGTAGGCTAAGGATTAACTACATGAGAAAAACAATAGAATAAAACATATAGTAATGTAGGCTAAGGATTAACTACATGAGAAAAACAATAGAATAAAACATATAGTAATGTAGGCTAAGGATTAACTACATAGAAAAAACAATAGAATAAAACATATAGTAATGTAGGCTAAGGATTAACTACATGAGAAAAACAATAGAATAAAACATATAGTAATGTAGGCTAAGGATTAACTACATGAGAAAAACAATAGAATAAAACATATAGTAATGTAGGCTAAGGATTAACTACATGAGAAAAACAATAGAATAAAACATATAGTAATGTAGGCTAAGGATTAACTACATGAGAAAAACAATAGAATAAAACATATAGTAATGTAGGCTAAGGATTAACTACATGAGAAAAACAATAGAATAAAACATATAGTAATGTAGGCTAAGGATTAACTACATGGAAAAACAATAGAATAAAACATATAGTAATGTAGGCTAAGGATTAACTACATGAGAAAAACAATAGAATAAAACATATAGTAATGTAGGCTAAGGATTAACTACATAGAAAAAACAATAGAATAAAACATATAGTAATGTAGGCTAAGGATTAACTACATGGAAAAACAATAGAATAAAACATATAGTAATGTAGGCTAAGGATTAACTACATGGGAAAACAATAGAATAAAACATATAGTAATGTAGGCTAAGGATTAACTACATAGAAAAAACAATAGAATAAAACATATAGTAATGTAGGCTAAGGATTAACTACATGAGAAAAACAATAGAATAAAACATATAGTAATGTAGGCTAAGGATTAACTACATGAGAAAAACAATAGAATAAAACATATAGTAATGTAGGCTAAGGATTAACTACATGAGAAAAACAATAGAATAAAACATATAGTAATGTAGGCTAAGGATTAACTACATGAGAAAAACAATAGAATAAAACATATAGTAATGTAGGCTAAGGATTAACTACATGAGAAAAACAATAGAATAAAACATATAGTAATGTAGGCTAAGGATTAACTACATGAGAAAAACAATAGAATAAAACATATAGTAATGTAGGCTAAGGATTAACTACATGAGAAAAACAATAGAATAAAACATATAGTAATGTAGTCTAAGGATTAACTACATGAGAAAAACAATAGAATAAAACATATAGTAATGTAGGCTAAGGATTAACTACATGAGAAAAACAATAGAATAAAACATATAGTAATGTAGGCTAAGGATTAACTACATGAGAAAAACAATAGAATAAAACATATAGTAATGTAGGCTAAGGATTAACTACATAGAAAAACAATAGAATAAAACATATAGTAATGTAGGCTAAGGATTAACTACATGGAAAAACAATAGAATAAAACATATAGTAATGTAGGCTAAGGATTAACTACATGAGAAAAACAATAGAATAAAACATATAGTAATGTAGGCTAAGGATTAACTACATGGAAAAACAATAGAATAAAACATATAGTAATGTAGGCTAAGGATTAACTACATTGAAAAACAATAGAATAAAACATATAGTAATGTAGGCTAAGGATTAACTACATGAGAAAAACAATAGAATAAAACATATAGTAATGTAGGCTAAGGATTAACTACATGGAAAAACAATAGAATAAAACATATAGTAATGTAGGCTAAGGATTAACTACATTGAAAAACAATAGAATAAAACATATAGTAATGTAGGCTAAGGATTAACTACATGAGAAAAACAATAGAATAAAACATATAGTAATGTAGGCTAAGGATTAACTACATGGAAAAACAATAGAATAAAACATATAGTAATGTAGGCTAAGGATTAACTACATGAGAAAAACAATAGAATAAAACATATAGTAATGTAGGCTAAGGATTAACTACATAGAAAAAACAATAGAATAAAACATATAGTAATGTAGTCTAAGGATTAACTACATGGAAAAACAATAGAATAAAACATATTGTAATGTAGGCTAAGGATTAACTACATGAGAAAAACAATAGAATAAAACATATAGTAATGTAGGCTAAGGATTAACTACATAGAAAAAACAATAGAATAAAACATTTAGTAATGTAGGCTAAGGATTAACTACATGAGAAAAACAATAGAATAAAACATATAGTAATGTAGACTAAGGATTAACTACATGGAAAAACAATAGAATAAAACATATAGTAATGTAGGCTAAGGATTAACTACATAGAAAAAACAATAGAATAAAACATATAGTAATGTAGGCTAAGGATTAACTACATGAGAAAAACAATAGAATAAAACATATAGTAATGTAGGCTAAGGATTAACTACATGGAAAAACAATAGAATAAAACATATAGTAATGTAGGCTAAGGATTAACTACATGAGAAAAACAATAGAATAAAACATATAGTAATGTAGGCTAAGGATTAACTACATAGAAAAAACAATAGAATAAAACATATAGTAATGTAGTCTAAGGATTAACTACATGGAAAAACAATAGAATAAAACATATAGTAATGTAGGCTAAGGATTAACTACATGAGAAAAACAATAGAATAAGACATATAGTAATGTAGGCTAAGGATTAACTACATGGAAAAACAATAGAATAAAACATATAGTAATGTAGGCTAAGGATTAACTACATGAGAAAAACAATAGAATAAAACATATAGTAATGTAGGCTAAGGATTAACTACATAGAAAAAACAATAGAATAAAACATATAGTAATGTAGTCTAAGGATTAACTACATGGAAAAACAATAGAATAAAACATATAGTAATGTAGGCTAAGAATTAACTACATGAGAAAAACAATAGAATAAAACATATAGTAATGTAGGCTAAGGATTAACTACATGAGAAAAACAATAGAATAAAACATATAGTAATGTAGGCTAAGGATTAACTACATGGAAAAACAATAGAATAAAACATATAGTAATGTAGGCTAAGGATTAACTACATGAGAAAAACAATAGAATAAAACATATAGTAATGTAGGCTAAGGATTAACTACATAGAAAAAACAATAGAATAAAACATATAGTAATGTAGTCTAAGGATTAACTACATGGAAAAACAATAGAATAAAACATATAGTAATGTAGGCTAAGGATTAACTACATGAGAAAAACAATAGAATAAAACATATAGTAATGTAGGCTAAGGATTAACTACATAGAAAAAACAATAGAATAAAACATATAGTAATGTAGGCTAAGGATTAACTACATGAGAAAAACAATAGAATAAAACATATAGTAATGTAGACTAAGGATTAACTACATGGAAAAACAATAGAATAAAACATATAGTAATGTAGGCTAAGGATTAACTACATAGAAAAAACAATAGAATAAAACATATAGTAATGTAGGCTAAGGATTAACTACATGGAAAAACAATAGAATAAAACATATAGTAATGTAGGCTAAGGATTAACTACATGAAAAAAACAATAGAATAAAACATATAGTAATGTAGGCTAAGGATTAACTACATAGAAAAAACAATAGAATAAAACATATAGTAATGTAGTCTAAGGATTAACTACATGGAAAAACAATAGAATAAAACATATAGTAATGTAGGCTAAGGATTAACTACATGAGAAAAACAATAGAATAAAACATATAGTAATGTAGGCTAAGGATTAACTACATAGAAAAAACAATAGAATAAAACATATAGTAATGTAGTCTAAGGATTAACTACATGGAAAAACAATAGAATAAAACATATAGTAATGTAGGCTAAGGATTAACTACATGAGAAAAACAATAGAATAAAACATATAGTAATGTAGGCTAAGGATTAACTACATAGAAAAAACAATAGAATAAAACATATAGTAATGTAAGCTAAGGATTAACTACATGAGAAAAACAATAGAATAAAACATATAGTAATGTAGACTAAGGATTAACTACATGGAAAAACAATAGAATAAAACATATAGTAATGTAGGCTAAGGATTAACTACATAGAAAAAACAATAGAATAAAACATATAGTAATGTAGGCTAAGGATTAACTACATGGAAAAACAATAGAATAAAACATATAGTAATGTAGGCTAAGGATTAACTACATAGAAAAAACAATAGAATAAAACATATAGTAATGTAGGCTAAGGATTAACTACATAGAAAAAACAATAGAATAAAACATATAGTAATGTAGGCTAAGGATTAACTACATGAGAAAAACAATAGAATAAAACATATAGTAATGTAGGCTAAGGATTAACTACATAGAAAAAACAATAGAATAAAACATATAGTAATGTAGGCTAAGGATTAACTACATGAGAAAAACAATAGAATAAAACATATAGTAATGTAGGCTAAGGATTAACTACATGAGAAAAACAATAGAATAAAACATATAGTAATGTAGGCTAAGGATTAACTACATGAGAAAAACAATAGAATAAAACATATAGTAATGTAGGCTAAGGATTAACTACATGGAAAAACAATAGAATAAAACATATAGTAATGTAGGCTAAGGATTAACTACATGAGAAAAACAATAGAATAAAACATATAGTAATGTAGGCTAAGGATTAACTACATAGAAAAAACAATAGAATAAAACATATAGTAATGTAGGCTAAGGATTAACTACATGCGAAAAACAATAGAATAAAACATATAGTAATGTAGGCTAAGGATTAACTACATAGAAAAAACAATAGAATAAAACATATAGTAATGTAGGCTAAGGATTAACTATATGAGAAAAACAATAGAATAAAACATATAGTAATGTAGGCTAAGGATTAACTACATAGAAAAAACATGTCTCATGTGCAGATATAAAAAAACAGTAAGGTGTTAGGGTTATGGTGTTTAACGCCACTTTCAACAATATTTCAGTTATATCGTGGGGTCAGTTTTATTGGTGGAGGAAACCGATTTTCTATAATTTACTGATTTTTCCGTCGCTCTTATGTTGAATGACACATTTTTAACATGGCGGTAATCCAATTGCTAATCACACCTGGCCTCGTCTTTTCTACCATAAAGGAAAATTTGAAGACACCAACAAAATTGAAAAAAGGAAAAATACGAAAAGAGAAACAATGGTCCACAGAACAAAGCACAAAAATGTAAAGATGGAGATACACAAACCTACTGGGGATGAATTCAGGTACCCATGAAATGACATTGACAATGTTTTAAATGAGACAAGAAGGAAAAGTATCAAGTATATTGTATAATTAATTCGCAACAGCCACGAAATGTTCGATGAAACTAGTTTTCTTAAGGTGCCTATATCAAGCCAGGAAAGTGAGCGGTCATGTATTTGATTTTGGAATTGTTCCAATGCTGTGGTATGTTTTGTTTTTCATTTTTTTTACTGCAGGTTTCTAAGAATCGTACAAAATATTTTCATCATTGCGACAATATCTGTATCTTCTATATATCTACGGAACAATCGTTGCCGTGACCATATGATAATTAGATTTATATCTCGTATACAATCGCTACCTTGTTGGTTCGTTTCCCGCTCATGGCGAGTTGCAGACGACACAAGGTTTAGTGATGACGTTTGTCATTTATATTTGTAGTTGCTTACTGGTATTAGCTTTTATTAAATACCAATTTGTATAAGTTGTAACATGAATGCATTCTTTTCCTTTGATCGTTTTATTGTTTATATACCAGAATATAAGCAACAGATAAGAACTATATAATAATACACGCGGATAGGAGATATTGCACACTTTAAATCTTGGCTGTTGTTTTATTACTCACAGAGAGCTGTTCAATAATCAACGACCTAGATGTGATATTGCATGGCTTCATGCTACAAATCATTTATATCACAGTTTTCCGAGTTAAACGGTTAAACATTCTCATCAAATACAAGCAACGGTAAATGTATAATTTCCATCTCAGATTTTATATAAATACTGCTGTACACTGGTATTGCTGCTGCATCAAAAAGGGAGAATTTTAAGCTCCCAATCGTTTATATACCCAAACAAAAGGGTGCAACACAATTTTGAGCACGCAATATTTTTATAAAGGGGCGAAACTCAATATTACACATGAAATATTTTTATAAAGGGGCGTGACTCAATTCAACTTACCACCACACTTACACACCATACAAGTGGAAGTACAGGCCATAGTTTCGAATATATCTTTCATTTGATGGAATAAAAATCTTTCTGAAATGATATATAAACAATAGACATAAAACAATATCTAATTTGTACATTGCATTTTCTTTATAATACACTTCCAGCTTATTATATACCTGGAGCATCTAATGTCACCCCGCGTTTTAAATGGAGTTCGTGTTGCTCGATCCTCAGTTTTCTCTGTAATGTTTCATAGTTTACAGTGTCTCCTCTGATCCTTTTACTTGTGGACATTGTATTGTCTCTCCTTCATCTATTTACGGCATCTGATAACCCCTTCAGGGGCTGATCCAGGGGGGGGGGGCGCACCCGGCGCCCCCCCCCCCTAAAATTGGAAAAAATATGATTTTTTTGCGTAAAATCGTGATTTTTCACACGAAATACCTCAAATATTTTCGCGCCTTCCTCCGCTCGGCGCAATTTTTTTAAGTGCACCCCCTAACTTGAAATCCTGGATCCGCCCCTGCCCTTTGGTGTCTTCGTACTTTTCTTAGATGCTTCGAAATTCTGATCTATGTACAATATGATTAAAGAGTGAAACCTGTCTAAATCGAACCTGAGTAAACAAAGAGTCCTGTATAAACCGAACATTAAAAAAGTTTCAATATAGGAATTTAAAAAAAATTTAACCTGTAAAATCAATTACTTGAGAATTCCGAATACAAAAGTTAGTCGCAACGAGGCTCGGTTTGCAAATGCTTCATAAATGACATAAAAATGCAGCTACATTTTTGTATATTATTTGAATGTTTAAAATAAGATTGAGCGACGAGTGATTGTTTTGTTTTAGGAATTTGTGAACGATTTTCATCTAACTATCTATCATGGTCATGATAAAATGATAAAAAACCTGCAGATTCAATTCAACTCAAATAGACCACATGCTATCACATCAAAGAATAACAGCATAAACTGGACAGTGCAATAGCAGCAGGGTCACTGAATGCTCGTAGTTAACTGACTACTAGACAGGAAGGTTGCTTTTTGCATAAAATGAATCCATAAGTCAAAGTTTTAAGTTGGAAATGTGCGACAAAAGTACCCCATTTTACACAACTGAGGAGTTTATTGTTTATTTTCGTTTTTCATGAATATCACAATAATTTACAACTGCTTACCCTTCGCGAGCACCTGAGATCACCCCGTTGTTTTGGTGGGGTCCGTGTTGCTCATATGTTTAGCTTTTTGTGTTGTCCTATTATGTTTCTTTACGCTCTGAGTTCCGTGTTGTGATGTCCGTTGCAATTTCCGCATAAAAACGATGTTCAGTTCGTCTTTACCTCCAATTGTTTGTAGGATGGCTTATGTCTGTGTTTCTATACATATTTATAAAGTAGTATCCGAGTTCTAGATAACGAGATTATACTGTATAAATTTAGATTGATTGTGAATTCATTGTTATTCGTGATGTACCCATTTTCGTGGATTTCGTGAGAATATCAATTCATGAAATTAGGAATTCAACGTATTTTTGCCGCAATTCACGCCTACACACAATAAAAGACATGATACATAACACATGTGAAGAAACCCTTGGTAGCAGTCTGATTAAAGTCATACCCAGACTCAATTTTCATACCGACGATAAAAAAGTGCAGAAGAAAGGTGCAATTAATTGTAGCAGAACTAGGAAAGAAAAGGCAACAGCTCAAACAGAATACAACAAAGCTCACAAGGAAGTTAGACAGAGTGTAAGAAAAGACAGGAGAACATACATAGAAAATCTTGCTGCTCAAGCAGAAGAAGCTGCAAACATGAGGAATTATGAAAGATCTATATGACACCACCAAAAAACTTGCTGGAAGTCTTAGACAAACAAGCCAACAGATTAAATACAAACATGGAAAGGTCCTAACCACAACCGAGGAACAGCTAGCAAGATGGGCAGAACACTTTAAGGAGCTACTAAACAGACCACCACCTGATGTAGCACCAGCAATTAACAGAGCAGATGAAGAACTAAAAATAAATCTTAATCTGCCATCAAAAACAGAAATTAAACAAGCAATTAAGAAGTTGATAACAGCCAAAGCTTCAGGTCCAGATAACATTCCATCAGAGGCCCTGAACGCAAACCCATACCTAGCACCAAACATACTTCACAAGATCTGCAATGACATATGGAAAAACGAAGTAATGCCTCAAGACTGGAACATTGGTCATTTAATTAAACTGCCAAAGAAAGGTAACCTTAAAGAATGTAAAAACTACAGAGGAATCGCACTATTGTCAGTGGTTGTAAAGGTGCTGAACAGAATACTTCTTACAAGACTATTGAAGGCTGTAGACGAAAAGCTAAGAGAACAACAAGCAGGCTTTAGAAAAGATCGATCATGTACAGACCAAATAGTTGCACTGCGAATAATAATAGAACAATCATTAGAGTGGAACAACTCCTTATTTCTCAACTTCGAGAAAGCTTTTGACAGTTTAGATAGAGAAGTTTTATGGAACCTAATGGCATACCATGGAATACCTCAAAAGTTCATCAACATCATCAGGAACTCTTATAGCAACATGCAATGCAGAGTCATACATGAAGGAAAACTAACTGAACGTTTTGATGTCAAGACAGGAGTAAAACAAGGCTGCTTGTTATCTCCATTTCTCTTCCTCCTGGCAATTGATTACATCATGAGAGAGTCAACTGAAGGAAAAAGAAACGGAATCCAATGGACAATGTGGCAACAACTGGATGACTTAGATTTCGCAGACGATATAGCCCTCATCTCCAGTACACAACAACAAATGCAAGAAAAGACATCCCTTCTAGCAAAAACATCAATTAAACTAGGTCTAAGACCAGACGAAAGCAAGACCAAGGTTATGAATGCCAAACGTAAACAACCTATCAAAATAAAGGATACCAACGTGGAAGAAGGAGATGAGTTCACTTACCTAGGTGTGAATATTGAAGCTGATGTAAAGAATAGAATTAACAAAGCCAGAGTCATCTTCAACATTCTAGGGAAAGTATAGAGTGGCAAGAACATCTCAAGAGGCACAAAGATGAAAATCTTTAACTCAAATGTATAATCTGTGCTCTTGTATAGTGCAGAAACATGGAGAACAACAAATGCCATGTTGTCAAAAATCCAAAGATTCATCAACTACTGCCTACGAAAAATCATGAACATCCGATGGTTCGACAAAGTCAGAAATGAGGATCTTTGGCAAAGAGCAAACCAGGACCCCCTAAACATACACATTAAAAAGAGGAAATGGGCATGGATTGGCCACACACTGAGGAAACCACCAAGTAGCATCACCAGACAGGCCTTCAAATAGAGCCCACAAGGCAAAAGAGGCAGAGGACGACATAGAAACACCTGTCGTAGAGTGGCAGAGTCAGAATTGAAAGAGCAGGGACACAACTGGAACTCGGCAGAAAAACTAGCACCAAATCGAGTTAGATGGAGGAAGTTCGACATTGGGCTATGCTTCCCAGCGGAGCAAAGGGCTTAAGTAAGTAAGTACACCCACCCACCCCACACACACACTTTTATTTACGTGTGTGTGTGTGTTTGTGTAGTGGCTATGGCAGGGGGATCCGCGAAATTATGCATAAACGAAAATACAGTTTCGTCAAATCACGAAATTTGGTATCCACGGAATTAAAATGACCTCACATTATTCCTACCTGTTCTAGTTGTCAAGCCTGCTTCACATTTTGGGTCCATTCTGATATCTGATTCATGAACATAACCTGTCTGAAATAATATTGACAACTTAACACACAAAACTGGACATCTCTAAAGAACTAAATTATGGGCCGTCGTGATCGCATGGTAGTTGGATTTACAACAGCCTGTGCAATCAGTGCATATCACCATATCACTAAATTATGGGCCGTCGTGATCGCATGGTAGTTGGATTTACAACAGCCTGTGCAATCAGTGCATATCACCATATCATTAAATTATGGGCCGTCGTGATCGCATGGTAGTTGGATTTACAACAGCCTGTGCAATCAGTGCATATCACCATATCACTAAATTATGGGCCGTCGTGATCGCATGGTAGTTGGATTTACAACAGCCTGTGCAATCAGTGCATATCACCATAGTACTAAATTATTGGCCGTCGTGATCGCATGGTAGTTGGATTTACAACAGCCTGTGCAATCAGTGCATATCACCATATCACTAAATTATGGGCCGTCGTGATCGCATGGTAGTTGGATTTACAACAGCCTGTGCAATCAGTGCATATCACCATATCACTAAATTATGGGCCGTCGTGATCGCATGGTAGTAGGATTTACAACAGCCTGTGCAATCAGTGCATATCACCATATCACTAAATTATGGGCCGTCGTGTTTGCATGGTAGTTGGATTTACAACAGCCTGTGCAATCAGTGCATATCACCATATCACTAAATTATGGGCCGTCGTGTTTGCATGGTAGTTGGATTTACAACAGCCTGTGCAATCAGTGCATATCACCATCAATGTTATAAGTTCGAATCTCGCTCATTACGAGGTATATCCGGTACAACATTATGTGATAAAGTTTGTCAGTGACTTGCGACAGGTAGGTGGTTTTCTCCATGTACACTTGTTTTTTCACCAATAAAACTGACCTCCACGATATAACTGAAATATTGTGGAAAGTGGCGTTAAACACCACAACACTAACACGGAATTAATAGCTTCTGATTAAAAAATGCAATCTGTAAGTTTTAAATAAATAAATACTACGATTGCAATTCACCGAAAACACACATAACACCAGCATAGACATTGATATGTCTACAATGAAAGAGGACGAGCTAATGCAAACATGTTAACCTTACCAATACTGAAGGCATATTAAAATTAACATTTATCTTCCTCGGGCATAGATAACCTTTGCCGATTTTGCTATCTTGTTTAGGAGCTTTGGTTTTCCCATTGACTTTAAATTTATTTGGCTTTCCAATCTTTTGACATTTAACGTACACAGGAATGCTATTTCAGATACGCGTTATGATCGTACCTGACGATCATTATTTCAGATAGGCGTTGTGATCTTACCTGACGAAGTTATTTCAGATACGTGTTGTGACCGTACCTGACGAAGTTATTTCAGATACGCGTTGTGACCGTACCTGACGAAGTTATTTCAGATACGCGTTGTGATCGTACCTGACGATAATTATTTCAGATAGGCGTTGTGATCTTACCTGACGAAGTTATTTCAGATACGCGTTGTGACCGTACCTGACGAAGTTATTTCAGATACGCGTTGTGATCTTACCTGAAGAAGTTATTTCAGATACGCGTTGTGACCGTACCTGACGAAGTTATTTCAGATACGCGTTGTGATCTTACCTGAAGAAGTTATTTCAGATACGCGTTGTGATCTTACCTGAAGAAGTTATTTCAGATACGCATTGTGATCTTACCTGACTAAGTTATTTGAGATACGCGTTGTGATCGTACCTGACAAAGGTTCTTTCAGATACGCGTTGTGTGTACCAAATTAGACATCTACGTTTTGAATATCACAATCCACGACATTGTCTTAATATTATTTACCTTCTCATCGATGATGACATTATACCATTCTTTGTAATAGGCTCTCACAGCCAAACACTCTCGGGATTTGATCATTATCTCAGTCTCATTGTATAGAAAAGGCTTTGGAAACACACGAATGACCTCTTTAGTAGGACACACACAATCGTATGCCCGTGACAGTGTTATAGAGATAGCCACACATAATACTGTAAAGATCATCTAAGTAAATAAAACATAAACCATGTATTAGTGAATGAGTGATTGTTGTTTAACGCATTATTGCAGCTATATTTTATCATTATTATATATCACGGGTGCCACTAGTGGAGCAGGAACTGCCAACCATTCCGCAGTACCTGAGTTCACCCCCGGTTTTTAGTGGGGTTCGTGTTACTGGATCTTTAGTTTTATATGTACGTTTTGTAGATCGTTGTTTATACCCTTGTCCTTTTTCTCTTGGCTATTGTGTTGTCTGTCCTTCTTCTCTTGGCTATTGTGTTGTCTGTCCTTTTTCTCTTGGCTATTGTGTTGTTTGTCCTTTTTCTCTTGGCTATTGTGTTGTTTGTCCTTTTTCTCTTGGCTGTTGTGTTGTCTGTCCTTTTTCTCTTGGCTATTGTGTTGTCTGTCCTTCTTCTCTTGGCTATTGTGTTGTCTGTCCTTCTTCTCTTGGCTATTGTGTTGTCTGTCCTTCTTCTCTTGGCTATTGTGTTGTCTGTCCTTCTTCGATTAACGGATTCTGATTACCCCTTTCAGGGGCGGATCCAGGATTTCAAGTTAGGGGGGCGCACTTAAAAAAATTGCGCCGAGCGGATGGAGGCGCGAAAATGTTTGGGATATTTCATTTGAAAAATCACGATTTTACGCCAACAAATCTTATTTTTTCCAATTTTAGGGGGGGGGGGGGGGGCGCCGGGTACGCCTCACCCTGGATCCGCCCCTGCCTTTGATATCTTCAAATTCTTCTTATGACGGGAAAAAGTTGAATTTCAAAGGGATGTTGTTAATGAAGTAATAGTACCTTGTAGTTAATGTAACAGGTAATATTAAAAAGGTAAATCTGAGAGTTTATACTGCAATTATTATATTTGCTGTACAATAAAGGTAGAATAATAGACTATGCAGTTTCCTGTTTGACATTATGACAAATTTCGTGGACACCATCCTAAATGTTCCCAGGTACACTTCCTGTACAAATAATAGCCGAAAAGTTCATTTTAAATCTTCTATATGACACTCAAATAAAACATGTACATTCAAAATGATTCAAATGGAAGAAAATGTACTTGTTGAAATTAAGGTGCACAAAATTGTATTTTAGCTTGACTCATCGTGGTAAGTAGTTTTAATGTCTGACCGTTTCAACTGACTTGTGACTGGGTGCAATATATACCATCGTGTTATCGGTTTTCGTGCTAATATGAGACAGGCAACCTGTTTGAAGGGCGAAGTCCTCAAATTTCAATAATACGATGATCCGTACACGTTAGCCTCACCGGACGCAATTACGAACAATTTCGATAATATTGACCGTGGCATTTGATAATAAATTTGACCAAATTGATGAAGCTGATTGCATGTTCATATTTCAGATTAAACACCAATATTCCTTTTGAATCATAGTCCATATATTATTCAATGCATTGTTACGGGTTTTAAACAGATTTTCATGACCCCGTTCTAGTCACCCTGTGACCTAGATCCTAGATCTAGTGTAAATTATTTAATGACAACTGTTAAAATTGAAAGAGCATTCATTCATTTACGCTCACATATCCATTTGTATATAATACACATGACATACAAACCTTTCCTTTATTCATACCATAAATGTGTGCCAGTTTGCATTCGGAATTCCTTGGACTCTTCAATGAATAAGGTACATCACGGATTTTGACATTTTGGGATAGATCAAGGTAAGGAAAATGTATTATATTGACTGTTTTTGTTTTAATTTCAATGTGTTCTACATATGCATAGAACCAGGAGATCATATTCTTTCCAATTACAGGCATAAGATAACAAAATATGCGTACCTCAATGAATTTTAGCGATAGATTCCAAGTGCAATTGTCGATCGTTTTCTGTTTACAAATATGAAAACCCGTCTTCTGCAACATTCAACAACTGCGCATGAATAATTTTCTCCCAAAACACGTGTAATTTAGCGGGGTATCTATTTATAAAAGCATTTTTTTAATTCATGTTTTGAAGGAACAATTAGGGGACATACTCTTTATTTCGTTCGTAATTGCGTCCAGTGAGGCTATTATCTTTTATTTTGAATGAATTGTGTAGCCGATTTGTTATGGCTACGTCGCTCTTCCATCGGGAGTTTCGTAGAAAGAGATTTTTTTATTAGAATTTTATTTCAAGTTTATTTCGGTTTTGCATAGAGTAAATAATCAAAGAATTGGGAATTTTTCATTGAAATAGATTTCTTTTGCGTTTCTAAATTATCAATTGATCTATTTTTTAAACTTCCGGTGAGCAGATTTTTGGCTATCAATATAGAAGGAAAAATCGGACAGCTTACCGTTAGAAGGACTTCGTCCTTTATTATCGATTTTCAGATATAGCGATTAACAGTGTTAACCCTCCATTCATATGACGATAGGAATTTTCAAAGAATGGCTAGTTAAATATTTCTTTGTGCATAAGATTGTTTTTAAAGCCATTCTTGTATTTTAATATACTCTCGATTACCTGGCAACTTTTGTTGTCAGTAAAATGGCGTCATCTGTTTCCGTGGCAAATAAAAACAAGGCCGATATACGGGATGGAAACGAATATAAAATCCGGAAATGGCTGGTATTAAAATTTCATGGTTCTGGCCATCTACCAAATCATACTACATCTAAATAAAATAACAGAATGTTTGAAAATGACCACATTCAAAATTGTGTTTACTTTTGATGTTTTTTTTAGTGCTGACACCACAATGCACTGCAAAGTGACATGTATTTTATATAAGAAACAGGCACATTTCAGTCGGCTCTTTTGTTTACAAATACGATCAGTGACCCCATGATAGTTAAATGACAGGAAGAGCAGGTATCTGAGAGGCAGACGACATAGTTAAATTTTATATAGCTCTTCTGGATTTTTTTCCAGCTACTTTATAAATGAAGTACATTTTTGGCATTACAAAAAGTATGGTTCAGTAGGTAGGTTCACTGTTTTTGGTACTTACGTCTTTAAAAGTAAACTTTATCATTTTTTACAGATGTCAGCTTTCGTATTGTTTATGTTCCATAAATAGAAATCGGAAGACACGTCAAAAATAATGCGTGCACTGTGGAAATCAAAATAAAATGGATACCACGAAAACAAATGACGCACGAAAACACATACCGTGACGATAGCAGACGAATGTACCGGCTATATATAGACTGACGGTAAATAAAAATATATTTATATCGTCAATAAATTGACAATTACCTATTTTCTTAGCACCCAGCAATTGTTGTTGGGCCATTTATATCTTTCTATCAACAAATATATTTATGATTCATGCCGGCATCTGAAGTGCATGAATATGAGTTCAGAAAGAAGCTTTCTCGGTGCACCGATTTTTATAGTCAAAGTATTGATGACGTAGTACACACACTTACAGAATACACACATCGTGCATTATGGCGCCCGAAGTGAAAGTACAAGTCAACAGACGAAAATGGACAAACGCACCTTCAAATCAAAATGAAGTTGATACTTCAATCAAATGAAATAATTTAATAACTTAACCTTCCGGTAAACCAGTACTTCACTGAAAATATTGATCGAAGCGTATTAGTTGACATCTGCATGGCTCAAACGTGGAACCAAAAATCGCGATAAAAATATGCATACACGATGTACGTAAATTTCTCACTAGAAATTTCTTATAATTTAACGATGTGTTAAATTACCGGGGGCGTAACAATATATATATATATATATATATATATAAACATCTGAAAAAGTAGCCAACGTATAAATCTACGAGATGTCGGATCGGAAACAAGTGTTAACGATACTGTGCAAACAAACAAAAATGATAAATAGACGTCTAAAATGTTAGCACAACGATATCAAAAAAATATGTTAAAATGTAACAAAAATAACTATAAGTCTACAAAAAGACTATAATTATAATGAAATCGACGGATATTTCGCTTGACCGACAAGCTTGTCGGTCAAGCGAAATAGCTTGTCGGTCAAGCGAAATATCCGTCGATTTCATTATAATTATAGTCTTTTTGTAGACTTATAGTTATTTTTGTTACATTTTAACATATTTTTTTGATATCGTTGTGCTAACATTTTAGACGTCTATATATATATATATATATACTTCATACTTCATGTAGTATTTTTCTTAAGGATTTAATCATATATAAGCGCTATCTGACGATTGCTTCGAGTTAAACAGTTGTGTCACCAATCACAAAATAAATGTCTTAGAACAATCTAGAAAATCCCTATTACAGATGAAAATATTAATAAAAATAAAATGGCGAAAAAATGCCATACTGTCGGAACAATTCTAAAATCCAATCAACAATTTGTAGAATCTGAGGGAAAATCTATAGTCCTAACACACATAAAATGACCGCCCACTTTCTGTCATACTGTCGGAAAATTCAAAAATCCAGTCGAAAATTTGTAGAATCTGAGGGAAAATATATGCTCCTAACACACATACAATGACCACTCACTTTCCTGCCTTGATACATGACATTCAATAAATAGTGGCGGGGTTAAATTAAATCTAAAGGAATTATGTTATTTCCCACTACTTGTCAACGAAAATTTCCTCGGAAATATTAACATTGTTTGTCCCAAGTTAGACTAGAGAAAAAATTGCAAATACTGACCATTTCTATTTAAGACGATTGAATAATATCTGTTCCACTTTACTTGTGAAAGACTTATCACAGCAAATTATATTTATACAGATTCATAAATCGAAAGCATGGTTTGCGGTTGCGCAGAGCGTTAGTACAATCACACTTACTTGGCAACGTCAAGGACGTAAATTATGACATTGATCTGTATAAGTAAATATGTTTAGAGGTTAATATCCTTTATTTGTATGAAGCAGATTTCCTTCAGAGGAATCTCAAGAGACGAAAAAAACCTCAATGCTAACCCAATCATTTAGTTTGATGCTCTGCTATATAGATGATATCCTTTAACCAAATAATTGAAAGTTTTGTTATTGTGTTGATCGTATCTATCTAAATGAGGAGTGATTGTTGTTTAGCGCCAACTCAGCAATTTTACAGCTATATCATGACGAAACCAAGTTAATTTTCAATGAAATGATGATGAGGTCTGCTTTGTACTATACCAACACGCTTATACGTTGCGCACGGTATTGGGGATACTGCGCCAATTCATTTTAAAATATCTATGAGACTTTTAATTTTTTATTGAAGTTAGACCTATTATATATCAAAAGCTTCAAAATTTTGCAAACATTAACAATCTTATGCTTAAAAAGTTCAAAATCCGATAATTAAAACGAATTTTGGCATAATATTAAGGAAAAATTGTTGAAAATCGCTGTAGACGCGTAACTAAATTGTTGCACATAAAGTGAGTAAAATTGCCTAACAAAAAAAAAACCAAATTGCACAAAATTTTCTCTTGTTTCGCAAGCAACGACGGAAAAGTCCGCCAATTACTTATATGCGTGGGATTATGACGTTACGCTTGTTTCCCATTCAAGATGGCCACCTTCCAGATGAGGTTTGAGATGTAGACGCTGCAATTTATCGGCAAATTTTGTTGTAGAGTAATGGTAAACTACTCATAAAATATAATTTCCATTTATCATAACAGAACAAATGTAAATATTCACAATGTTCATGTAATATAGAACTGAAAAATCGAAAAATCGGGGAAATCAAGATTTTACGAATTCTAATGAAAATGTCCCACACCGTTACGGCGACCATTTCAAGCGTCGTCTTCTTGTATTCCATGCCATATATTTTTTTACTGAACAAGGTTGAATATTTCTTACAGAGATATTTACGATGTGCTTTTCAAAGTATTTTTCTATGCCAAAAATGGTTGAATTTCACAGAAAAATCTAATATATCGTCGTGTATTGTAAAGTCGAGAGTATTGTAAAGTCGAGGGTCGGCTATTTTGCATATTCATTAGATGACGTCGTAGCGAGCACGTGCTCTGTGACTGTCAAACAATAATAGTGATGACCTAGTTGGAAATTACCAAGTATCTTAACAAAAATGAGATTCAAACAGGTAAAATAACATAAGAAAGCCTCAAGATGCCAATTTCCGTCATTTTTGCTAATGCCCATTTTTAAAAAACAATTTCTGTGCCGTTTTAAGAGCCTTGGGTCACCAGGGTCACGGAAGACACGGTCGGCTGCTTTGCTTACAAACTTGGGTTAAAGGTTATATGACTGAATTTGGACTCGTGGGTTTAATCAATTGAGAAAAATGTCTCACAAAACATGTGATTTCTTATTTATCTAACCTGTAAAATGTAAAAAGTCTGACAATGAGTGAAACAAAATAACAACTTGTAGCCTTTCAAAACACTCGGTCATGTGACTTTAACATATGGATAAAAGAAAGAATGTATATTGTGCTTAATATAGTTATACTGTTGTTATTTGCTTTTTAAAATAGTGAACTAAAATGAACTAAAATGAACAGCTGAAAAAACTTTATGTGAAAAATATTTTTTTCTGCTGAGACAAATTAGACAATTTTGGTGTTATGCCATTTTTTTTTAATATTATATGACATTGAAAACAGATGTTTTTAGCGGTGATTGTTATTACAAATAGTTATCTTAATCATAGTTGAAAAAATTGAATTGGTATCATCTTTCATTTATTCACAACCGTATGCAAATATGGAGTCTCGACTTTACAATACACTCGACAAAACATGGTGGAAATACCCTCCAAGTTTCAGATGGATTTTTAATCACTTGCTAAGGATGCAAAAATAATGTAATCGGTACCAAAAGAGACTACATGTATGTTTATTCTTGATTATGTTATTTATAGAATAGTTGCAGTTATTTTAGAAATGTTTTGAGACAAAATAGTCTTAGGGTCTCGACTTTACAATACACGAGGATATGCAGCTTATTTGCGGTTTCTTAACAAAATGTCCAAACGGGTACTTGGCGTAATTTTAGTGTTTTCGACGTAATATCTGAAAAAAAACTGCGACGTTTTTGACGTTACGCCTTTATAGCACCAATACCGTACGCGACGTCTCAGCTATATTTTAATAGTGCTAGCTCACTGAGACAACAGTCCGCGGATAGACATGTCACCCTACTCGGACACATTATCCCGATTCCGAGCCACCAAGTTTTTGCACTTTCTCCCTAATGCTGCGTACGTAGCGGAGATGCAACAAATACAAATTTTATTGTCTTTGGTTTGACCCGATCGGGGTTCGAACACACGATCTACCGCACTCACGGCGATCACACTAACCATTACACCACTGGTGTGGTTCTCTATCTAAATGGACTTTAAATAAAGGGTGCAGGTGAAAAAACAGGTTAGAACGAATCTTTCGCAATAGATTTAGCAACTTATATAATTATACCATACCACAGAGCCTACTTTCTGTAAATTAGGGTATGTATGGAGCTGTTGTTGTGGTGTGTAGCACAACCCACATTTATATAATCCCTCAACAAGAAAATAATATGAAAACCATACAAATATTATGCAGTTACTGATCTTGCATTGTGGCTGCCGTGTTCGTGATCGTATGGTAGTTGGATTTGCAACTATCTGTGTAATCAGTGCCTATCACCACTAAAGTTTTGAGTTCGAACCCAGTTCATGGCGAGGTGTAATCGATACAGCAAAATGTGATAACGTTTGTTAGTGATTTGCCACAGGTCAGTGGTTTCCCCCGGGTTTCCTCCACCAATAAAACTGACCGCCACGATATAACTGAAATATTGTTGAAAGTAATGTTAAACACCATAAACCACCACATGGTCTTGAATTCATAAATTAAATTGGTGCTACCGATGGTGCCCAAGACAATTTCATAATAACCAAAAGTCCAGAGACAGTCAAAGATAAATTTTGCACCTTATTGGATTAGATTTTATTAAGAATTTTCCCTAGTGATTATTGACGAATGCGGTTTACAAATACAGAATATGGGTGTTTGTAGAAATTTGACCAATTGATATATCATAGTTAACAAATCTATATACATCGGCTCTCTTCAATAGATCTAATAATGACAACTTTTGTGTCACGAAGATTAAATGTATTTTGTATAATGTTCAAGATTATAGCGGCGTTCTTAAAATAAGGTTGCTCGCCCGATTAGCATTTTACTCACAGGTGGAAAGAACTTGAATGACACAATCATTTCGCTACGGGTGCCACTAGTGGATCAGATACTGCTTACCCCCAGGAACACCTGAGTTCAACCCCCGGTTTTTAGTGGGGTTCGTGTTACTCGATCTTTAGTTTTATGTGTATGTTTTATTTGTCCTTTTGTCCTTTTTCTTTTGTCCATTGTGTTGTCTGTTTTTCTTCGATTTACGGATTCTGAGTATCCCCTTTGTTATCTTCAAACTCTTCTTTCACAAAGAGGGAAGAGGATTTGGCTTATAGAACTAGTTTTACCCCGCCATTTTTTTTATTGAAGTGTCTGTACCAAGCCAAGTAATTGTGCGGTCATGTATTTGTGTGTTAGGGGTATAGATTTTGATAGTTGATGTTGAAATTGCTCCGACAGTGTGATATGTATTGTTTTTTTTTCATTTTTTCATGTGAATTGATAATTTAAGACTTTAAAATCTGACAGCAGCCGAAGCATTCCAGCGTCACGTCTATATCATCTGTTTATCTTTTACTGGTTCTATTTGAGCAGTCAAATTGCTTTGACTGGATAAAGTTTTGCTATAAACTGTCGCTGACGAAGACATAGGTGTTCTAGTACCAGATTCATGTTGAGCAACGATAAGAAACTGTATTTAAGCGCGACAGAGTACACCCTTAAAACGATTACAACACTTGTTTCTTCTCTTGTTAGACAAGGAAGAAGAGTTTGAAGATACCAAAGGGGTAATCAGAATCCGTAAATCGAAGAATTTCAGACAACACAATGGCCAAAGGAAAAAGTACAAAAGGACAAACAACGATCTACAAAAACATACACATAAAACTAAAGATCGAGTAACATGAACTACACTAAAAACCGACGTTGAACTCAGGTGCTCCGGGTGGGTAGGCAGTTCCTGCTCCACTATCGGCACCCGTCGCGTTAATCTAGCTACAAACCCGGTGATAAGTCATGCTCGTACAAATAAATTTTATATTTCTGACAAACAATGTCTGTACATATATGTAGGACTTTCATTCCGGGTCAAATAAATGTCGTGAAGATCTACACGTTGTGGCATTGCACGTTTTAAACTTTTGTTCTACGTTCTAATATTAGACAGATGTTGTTTTCCGACATTCAGGACTATCTGGTTAAAATGTATTATAATTACCTATATAAGGTGCTTGAAATTATTCACAAAGCGTGCCAAATGTCATTGTACGATGTTGCATTTATTTGACGACCTATGATTAGATAAAATAATTCCTAAAAGTAACGATGAAGGCAGAGTCATATATGGAAATCTAGAGAATAAGATTAATACGTTTTACTGGCCAGTGGAAAATTCCATTCCTAAAAATGACGATAGAAGCAGACTGTAGCATTGTGTAATCTATGATTGCATAATTTGACCTTGACGCTGTCCGAAATAAAGAACTATTGTAATCGATAACTGAGACTACGTATTATTCTGCCCTGCAGTTTTCAACCAGATATTTTGGTAATAATAAAAAAATAAATAAATAAAGATAACCATGTGAAGAAAGAAAAAAAAAGAAAACGAAGTTGTTTTCCTGACTCGGGCAGGAAAACATAGATACCTGTTGGTAATATGATTTAATACCTGTGTCGTTAAAATGATAAAATACTTATAAAAGTAGAATGTTTAACCATCGAAAATTGCAACCATTGTCTATGATGCTTGGTGGTCACTCAAGACCCAATTACCCTTCCGGAGCACCTGAGTTCATCCACTACTTTTGTGGTGCTCAATCTTGATGTTTTTTATGCGGTGTTTTATAGATCGTTATTTGTTCTTTTGTCCCTTTTCTTTTGTCCATTGTGTTGTTTTGCCTCCACAGATTGTGATTACCCCTTTGGTATCTTCAAACTCTTCTTAACGACCATTTAAATTTAAGGGAGGGGGGGGGGGGGGGGTTATGGTTTTTTTTTCTAAAAGAATATTCTGATTCCCAATGTTGTTGAAAAAAATATTCTGATTTTGGTGGAGGAATTTTTTTTTATCTGATTCAGAGTTTTTGTCATATAACCTAATGTTGAATTCTGGAAAAAAATAAATATTCTAACTCTCGTGTTGTCCGAAAAAAAATTTCTGAACGAAACAAAAAACCATAGCCCCACCCCCTGCAAGTTAAATGGTCGGCCCCTTATAACACTTTTAGTATGAAAATTAATTTAATATTATTATAATAATTATGAAAAAGAAAACAGTGATGGTCATCAATACCACCACTATCAACCAAAAGAACAATCACCTCTCACCTAAAGAAAGCTTAAACAGTGATGGTCAACAATTCTACCAATATCAACAAAACAAAAGAAAGTTAAAACAGTGATGGTCCTCAATTCCACCAATATCAACAAAGCAAACAGTCACCTATTATCTTAACTGAACTCCTAGAACAGAAAGAAGACCACGACATATGACGTTGAAATCCAGGTCCTAGTTTCGGACAGGCGCACAAATGTGGCGTAGTTAAACCTCCTTTCTTGATGACTGGATCTCAACCCCTCCTTTCTTGATGACTGGATCTCAACCCCTCCTTTCTTGATGACTGGATCTCCAACGGCAATATGTATATAAGCAAAGGATTAAAAACATGCACAGATTCGCATCCACTCAAAAAGAATATGCATACTATCACAAAAATTAATTACAATATAAAGATGGGTAGTACAATAGCAGGGCCGAGAAAGCTCGCATTTAACTGACTACTAGCATAGCTAAGTAGGCAGACTATGTTGGTTAAAGACCATTACTCTTTAGACATACATTTTTTTACTGATGCTTTTAACAGTTAATCATGAACATCCAAAGAAATTAGTGGTCTTCGTGGGAGACCAGAATAACTGTTGGAATAAAATATGGAACAAAATAATAGTAATATAATATGGGATGTACTAACTTAGCAAAGTGGCATCATATAAACGTTCAGTTACATATGTGTTCTGTGTATTGCAACGTTCTAAATATTGATATTCATTAATATCAACCGATAATATGGGATGTATTAACTTAGCTAAGTGGCATCATATAAATGTTCAGTTGCATATGTGTTCTGTGTATTGCAACGTTCTAAGTATTGATGTTCATTAAAATCAACCTATTTACCCTTCGATGGGATCGACCTACAATGGATGGGGACTTTTCTTATTGATGGATTGTCACTGTAAGCAATATTACGTCTATGTCATTACTGCGAGATTTAATGGACGAGGAAGTGTAAGCGTTAGGCTGTTTAACGCCACTTTCAACAATATTTCAGTTATATCGTGACGGTCGGTTTTCTGACAAACTTTATCCCATAATGTCTTATCGAGTACACCTCACCATGGGCGGGATTCGAACTGACAACTTCAGTGGTGATTGAAGATGTAGTTTCATACGATCTCGACCACGACACCCCTTTAATGGACGAACAAAAGTCTGAAGGGTTATGATGAACAGACGCATGACACTCATGGCCATAGGTATGTGGAGATCTAAACTGTCATTGTTGGTATCGGGATTCCAACTCATGTCAGAAGCATTAAGCTTGCTGTTGGAAGTCAAGGACCTTAACCACCCGAACACTCGTGCAACATCCTCCTTCCAAAATGAAATAAATAAATAAATAAACAGAAAAATAAATAAATAATTGAATAATAAATAAATAAATTATTGAAAATATAAAGGAATAATCAGACAAATAAATAAATAAATAAATAAACAAATAAAAAAAATTGAAAAAAAATACTCAGGCAAACAAATTAGTAATAAATAAATTATTGAAAATATAAATGAATAATCAAACAAATGCATAGATAAATTAAAAAAATATTGAACAAATAAATAGATAAAACGGTTATGTTGGTACATACATTTTGTATGATAATTGATATGTTATTGTTCGACATAAAATGACACCAGATATGAAATTTGAGCTAATTGTTGTCATAATACCTTAATACATATTTATAACAAGTAGTCTTTCACACTATTCCACAAACATGACACAGTAACAATAGTCGGCAGCATTAAAACATACATCGACCGTCACGAATCAAATACCTACACAACATGCTAAGATTTGTCTAATTATTATTCTATGCTGAGGGTGTTTCTGTTTGATTCAGTCACATACTGGCAACTGCTTTGTTTTGTTTCTTGTCGATTATAGGGACAAACTCATGAAATAAAATGAAAAACGCAAATTACCAAGTCGTCAGAACATTTTCAAAATCGTGTGTATCGTAGAAGCAGAAGCAAGATCGATACACATGGAAAGCACATAATATGGCTCGATGGTGCAAAATATCGACTAGCATCTTTAGTTTTAATGATTGAATGAAATAAAAAAACTAAAAATACCAAGCTGTCACAACAGTTCCAAAACCGTAGAAGCAGAGACAAAATCGATTATCGTGCAAAAATATCTACAAAAATCTTTAGTTTCAGCATATGTAAATTGCGATTTTCATATGAATATATATCATATCAATCAATATCTCCCTTAGACAAAGGTGCAGCCTTAACCGATTGTTGGCATCACATTTCCTACTCGGAAAGAACATTATGCGTTCTCAATTAGATATCTACGCTTTTATTGCTTTCCTTTGGAATTTGTGATGTCACATGAATGGTTAGCCTTCATATTGGAAAGAAAATTTGCATAAACTTTAGTTAGTTTTTTTTTATTTTGTCAGTGCATAATAATACATGGTAGAGAGTATATTTACGAAGATGGCCAAGCAAAATGGGAAATACAAGATTATTTTATTACAAGATAAAATTTATTGCGAAATTAAATGATAGGAAGAATATTTAGAAATAAATAGTCTGATCGCTTCTTCGTGTGAAATGTTCAATTATTTGTATGCAGTACTTTACATATAACTTGAAATAATTTGAAATTCTACCTTTTGAACTTATATGTTCTCTTCAAATAAAGTTGTTTCGAAATAAAAAAAAAATAGGGTTAGGGTTATGGTGATTAACGTCACTTTCAACAATATTTTATTAGTTATATCGAGGCGGTCAGTTTTATAGGTGGAGGAAAACGGAGTCGCAAGTCGAAATAAATAGTCTCATGACTTATTTCATATAAAATGTTAAAACATTAATCAAGTGAAATTGATTAAAACTAAAGTCAACCCTCGTCAAGCATCAGTAAACATAGCCGATTTTGGCTATGCTCTTTAAGCCCTTTGGTATACTCACTCCCAAGGACTTTTAAATTATTCGGTTTTCCAATTTTTTGACTATTTTGGCTATCCTGCTCCCATATACTTTGGCTTTCCAATCTTTTGACCTTGAGCGTACCTGATGAAGGTTATTTCAGAAACGCGTCGTGTGCACTAAATTAGATGTTTACGTTTTTAATTCTTGTACAACGGTAATCTTCTCATGCCTTGAAATGATTTAACGTTCTACCTTTTGACCTTTTGACCTCTCATGTTATACAAAAATACGTTATTTTACGTTTCTATAGAAGTTAAAAAGGATAGTTTTTGCAATTATGTTATTTTCTTCTGTTATTTTATGAAACGAAACTATAGTGTATTCAATTTCGTTATTTTTTTTTATTTGCAGCGAAACATGCTACTATGTACATCAAAAACCAAACGTCGCACTATCATCACTAATAAGGCATGACCAAAATGGTTCTTGACCCAAATAAATACTGATGACGTCATTGGAAAACCTGTCTAAGAATAGCAACAGGTAGGAATTTGCCCTACATTGATTCTTGTTTTATTTTGTCATGACAACACTGCTATTTCGTTCCATTTTCAAACTGGATCCCTTTCAATTTCTCGTGGGACTTATAACATATGTCGCCATATCTAAATCAATAACAACTGTTCGTCTGCCCAATAGAAATTCATCGAAACATCTCATAAATGAATGAATATGAATGAGAGATATTGTGATGACAGAACGATTTTCGCGTGATGTTTTCACGAACCAAACATCGAAAAGGTCGATTTCATATTTTAAAAACAGTCTTCTGGTGTTTATTTATGTTTTATTTAATATATTCCAAGTTAAAATATTTAGATAATGAAAATAATCAAAATCGTAGACTGTCTATGTTTAACTTTTCATTTTAATGTTTTTTTTGTTATGATTACTTTGTTGGTCAGGATAGGCCAATTGCTCCATATTAGACCCCGCGCTCTCTGTTGTTGAACTACACACAGGTTTACAGAGAACAATTGGGCACCGCACATCATAAAACCGGTCATGCAGGGGTCGAGTATTAACGCTTCCAGTTCCGAAATAATATAATTACTATTAAAAACAAAGTTAATCTCCCCAGGCATAGGTTACCATGACCGAATTTAGCCATGTTTATGCCCTTTGGATTTCTTGCACACAAAGACGTTTAAGTCAATAAACAATATTTACTGAGATGACCAACAATAATGGGGAATTAAAGATTTGATTTTGATTTTGATTGTGTTTAACGCCACTTTCAGCAATATTTCAGCTATATCATGGCGAACAGTTTTAGTGGTGGAAGAAGCCGGAGTACCCGGAGAGAACCACCGACCCTGGGCAAGAAACTGATAAACCTTATCACTTGCGGCTGCGAGTCAAGTGCACCCTTTTTTGTAATTTACAAAGCTGGGCGTGATGCCGTATTGGTGATATGCTTGTATGAGTTGTTAGGTAATCCAACTACCTAACTCATTGAGCCACCCGGGCCCCGGAATTAAGATGGAATATGTCAGAGAATATTTGAGTTCACCCCCGGTTGTCAGTTGTCGTGTTGCTTTATCTTTAATTTTCTATGTAATGTTTTGTAGATCGTTGTTTGTCATTTTGTCCTTTTTTGTTTAGGTCATTATATTGTCTGTCCTTCTTAGATTTACGGCTTCTAACTTTTCCTTTGGTGTCTTCAAAATTTTCTACTATAAGTACCTTTGTCATACATTGAATTGATTTGACGTTCTACCTTTTGACGTTTCGCATTATCTTTAATAAAATTGTGTCATGTTCCTATAGACGTTAACTTTACAATTTTAATGGTTTTTTATGACTGCTACCCTGGTGGACTTCTAGTACTCGATGATATCATCGGCCCAGATGTCAGTGCTTTAGCTAAATAATTTTGCTTGGTGATTATGTTGACCGCACTGAGCTTGAAATAAAGAATATCACAGATACAGCTAGGTCTGCTTCCTACCTTGACAAGCACCTAGATATTGACAGTGAGGACCGATTAAGAATGGAACTTTACGACAAAAGAAATGATTTCATTTTTCCAATTGTGGACTTTCCATTTATTTGTTTCAACAATCCAATAACACCCCCGTATTGTTGATACGATATTCCAGGGCTTGTGGCTCCTATTATTATTACCTTGGTAGAAAGAGTTGCTACGAACAAATAAGCTGCTTAACTAAAGATTCCTATATATAACCAGTGGTTCAATTGTAGTCATCACTTCAAAAGTTTTACGATCGCCACCATGACTTTGTTAACCACTACGGAATATCTGTGACCTTAGACGATTTTGGATATACTATTAATTCCTTTCTTTTTCCAGCTCTGATTTTTAAACAAATATTTGGCTGCCAATCTTTTGAAAATCTGATGAAGGTTATTACAGAAACACTCAATAAATTTGATATCTACGTTTCTATTACTATCACTGGGTCGATACCTCTGCTGTTGGACTATTAGTTCCCAAGGGTATCACAGGGGAGGATCCAGGAGGGGGGGCGCACTCGGCGCGTGCCCCCTAAAATTGGAAAAAATATGATTTTTTGGCGTAAAATCGTGATTTTTCACACGAAATACCCCAACAATTTTCGCGTCTCCTTCCGCTCGGCGCAATTTTTTTAAGTTCTCCCCCCAACTTGAAATCCTGGAACCGGCCCTGTATCATTCGCCCAGTAATCAGTGTTTTGGCATTGACATGGTTTATTAGATATACTTTTGTTTGGAAATTACAGTTACAAAATAATGATATTATTATTAAAATTGAGGTTTGTCTCCGTCACGCATAGATTCCCACGGCCTCGGTTTTGATGGGGTTGTTTCGGTCTTTTTGTTTTTATTACTGGTTCATAGTTTAAAAGGATTAGGTAAAGAGTACATTTGTATTTACTAAGATGACAAACAAAAATGGAAAATTAAAGATAACAGTAAACAAACAAATTTATTGCGAAATAATTTGATAAGAACGATATTTCGAAATAAATAGTCCCGAGGCTATGGTCATGTAAAATGTTAAACCTTTAAAATGAATTACTTTCTATACCCTACTTTTCACATGCTTTGTAGTGATTTGACATTCTACCTTTTAACGTTTCGTTGTATCTTTAAAATAAGTTGTGTCATGTTTCTATATATAGACTTTAACCTTACATTTTAATGTCTGTTTTCTTTTGCTCTGGTGGTGGACTTCCAGTTCTCAGAGTGCATCATTTGTCCATATGTCGGTATTTGGTCACTTGCATGGTTTGTAACTAGAGTAACACGACGGGTGTCACTAGTGGAGCAGGAATTGTTCACCCCCGGTTTTTAGTGGGGTTCGTGTTACTCGATCTTTAGTTTTATGTGTAAAGTTTTGTAGATCATTGTTTGTCTTTTTGTCGTTTTTCTTTTGGCCATTGTATTGTCTGACCTTCTATTTACGGATTCTGATTACCCTTTTGGTATCTCCAAACTCTTCCTGTAAGCTACCTGATGACGGTTATTTCAGAAACACATTGTGCACACTAAATTATATATAGACCTATATTTTGATCCTTTATTAATACTAAAGTCAAAAGTACCACATAGAACAAGTGCATCATATTATTTAGAAAAGATAATCACCCCAAATGTATTTCTAAGGGTATGGGTTATGGTGTCTAACGCCACTTTCAACAATATTTCAGCTATATAGTGGTGGTCAGTTTTATTGGTGGAGGAAACCGTAGTACCCAGAGAAATAAGGGTAATAACAAAATTTCCGAACAATCTAACACAGGGAAAGTCAAAACTCATATGTATATAAACAGACAAAATCAGTCAACAACCGGAAAACTGTGAAAACCGTAATGACCACCGACCTGTCGCAATGCACTGACAATCTTTATCACATAATGTTGTATCGAGTATTATTATTTAAATGTTGTATCAATATTGTATTGCATTTTGTTGGGTTGCGTTTATTTGCATTGTATTAAGTTCAATACACAACAATGAAATGCAACGCTATGCAGCGCAATACAACAGGAGATCCAAAAACAATTACAAAATACAACACAATTTGAGATGCATTTTGTTGATTACATAAATGCGAGAGAAAAAAAACATTATAATTCTGAAATGTATACCTGTAAAGCCAGAATGTGATCTGTATGTTTTCTGACACTTTAGTACGCCAATTAAATGTACCTAGCTAAATAATATTAATAAGGACTATTATATAATGTCTATATGTATCTTATGTTTTAATTGAGGTCATGAAATTATCGTTCTTGTGTAATGCATTAAAGGGAGATAACTCATTAATGTTTCTCCTTGACAAACTTTGGACGTCAAATAAATATACCTGGTTAAATAATATTAATAAGGACTATTATATAATGTCTATATGTATCTTATGTGTTAATTGAGGTCATGAAATTATCGTTCCTATATAATGCATTAAAGGGAGATAACTCATTAATGTTTCTCCCAATCGGCAAACCTCGGGTGAGTCCGTTTCTCTCCCTCAATACCTCGGCTGTAATACGGTATTTGATATGCGTCTACGCGTCACATTTCTTCGCCGGAAGACCGTATCACTTCAATCAAACATTGCGCACCGCGAATAAGTTCTAAAATGGCGACAATAGATGAGTTTGCTTTGAAAAATATTGGTCTTTGATGAAGGTACGGAATCAGCCGACATTGCGACAAATGAAAATATATTATTATTGGACAAATATTCGAAAGTGAAATTATTTTAATACCTCCTTCATTGAAGATTTCCGAAAGTAGTTCCAATGGGAGCTATCGTAATACGGACGAGGTATGACGAAGGTACGGAATCAGCCGAAGTTGGGACGAGTGATGTTTCTCCTTGACAATGTATTGAAGGGAGATAACTCATTTTAAAAAAAATTCTCATTGATAATATGTTGTGTCCGACTTACCGGGTTAATTCGTTTGCTTGAGCATCGAACGAGTTATTTCAATTTGAAGACACACGTGACTGACTTATTAATCACCATAATGCATACCTTGAATTTATTGCACATATGTTAACGAATAAAGGTAGAAATATCATACAGTCCAAACTTGTATTAAGAGGTCACACTCTGGATAAAGAAAAGGTGGTCTTTTAATACAGGTGACATCTTAAGAGAGGTTCAATTCATATGAAATTGCCTATGATAGGACAGGACAAGAAAATGGTGACCTTTTAATACATGTGACAGCTTAATAGTGGTGACATCATGGGCAGGTTTGACTACATGAGTTTTGTTTTGTTTGTGTTTGTGCTAAGAGTAATGGTCTTTAATCAACAGATTCTACATTCCAAATTAATGAGTCAGCTAATAACGAACATTCATTGACCATGCTGTTGGATTGTTCATACATGTATGTGTTGTCATACATTATTGTGATAATATGTGGTTTTATTGGGTTGAAGCGAAACAGTGCTGTTATATATATTTTTTTAATAAATGTTAGTCAATCAAGACTTTATTCTCTTAGAAATGATAATACTTTATTTCTAGAAATATTGGTCCATCAGAATTGCGTTTTACTGGGAACAATTTAGCGCTTACACTTTCACAGATTCACCCTTGGCTTGTCTTTCTGAGATGTTGAAATTATATTTCCAAACTTTATTTTTTAATGATACGTTTTGACACGTTAAATAGGCGTTCTTTCCCTTTAATTCGAGCAAAAGCGTTCCCTTTCATTTACACTTCAATATATCGGCAATATGCTATGGATGAATTAGTGAGTCACTTAAGGCTAAATGAGCAATTGTCAGCTATATCTTTGTGACAACACGTTTAGTTCCATGAGATGATGGTGATATTCTCATATTACTAGACTAACACGCTTAGTTAGATTTTCATAGTCTTAACTTACTGAAGCAACAGTTCACGGGTAAACATATCGACCCACTTCTGAAAATTATCCTGATTCCGATCCAACCAGTCATTACTCTTACTCCATAGTAACGATGTGCTTAGCAGAAAAGCAGCATATACCAATTTTACAGTCTTTGATTTGACCCGACCGGTGATCGAACTCATGATATACCTCACTCAAGGCGAGCACTCTAACCTTTACACCAACGATGCAGTCTACGATATGTGTACCATTTAAAACGTTATTTTTCAGTTGCTGTTGATATTAGATAACGGCTCACTAATTAAAAACGTTATTTTTCAGTTGTTTGTGATATTAGATAACGGCTCACTAATTAAAAACGTTATTTTTCAGTTGTTTGTGATATTAGATAACGGCTCACTAATTAAAAACGTTATTTTTCAGTTGTTTGTGATATTAGATAACGGCTCACTAATTAAAAACGTTATTTTTCAGTTGCTTGTGATATTAGATAACGGTTCACTAATTAAAAACGTTATTTTTCAGTTGTTTGTGATATTAGATAACGGCTCACTAATTAAAAAACACAACTGTAATCAGAAACTTTGGTATCTACCTACCTACCTAAGTCTGTTCCAAACGCAGGAGATCAGCTTGCTCCTCTATATTTGGCTCTACTTCGTTGTCTATTTGGTTTATCTGTCTTCTTCCGGTTGTAGTTTGTTTATCGTTATATGTATGGTCGTACATCATAGGGTGGTTTTGTCACAGCTTATCTAATCTGTTTTCAAAAATCTTTACCTTTGTGGCCGTGATAACTGTTTCTGGTAGATTATTCCAATATTCGACTACTCTGTTTGTGAAATATCAATTAAATTCAATTCAAAATTTTATTGTCATTAAACAATACAGTTTGTGACAATTATACAAATTATACAAATAAACATGTAACAAAGAGAACATAAAATCGAAATTTTCAAGTAAACATGTTAGGAGTCCCCTGTCCTCGGTTCTAATGACTTCTTTTTAAAAAAGGAACCCAATTTATTTACTTGAGATGGTGTTGAAGGGTTTAAAATATATGAAAGTTTTTCTGATTCTGATAAGTTATTAAAAATTTGATTTTCGTTGTTCAACATGTTTAAAAAAGAAGACCTCAATTCGGAATTTATCGTGCAATGTAAAAGAAAATGTTTCTCGTCATCTATACACTTACAGTGTGAGCATAAACGTTGCTCTCTCGGAATATTTAAATGTCTCCCCTTTTCTATTAATAGGTTGTGTTCACTAATTCAAATGTAGTGTGCACGAAGGCTTTCTGGAATCACCTTCATCAGGCAAGCTCAAAAGGCAAATGATTTAAAAATCTTTGGGGACAAGAAAGGCAAAGGACCTAAACTTTGATAGCCAAAATCGGCTAGGGTCACTCAATGGTTATTTTTACTGAATTTTATATTTATATGTATGCTTTTATTATTGAAGATAAACGTTTTGAGAACACCCAATGAAAAATCCTGTGACATAGGCAACATTAGGGACAAGACAAAGAACGAAAATAAAACAAAAACAAAGAAACGCAACGCAATGCAAAACACGAAGAAGCTGATCAATATGGACCTACCAAAAAATCGACGGTGAACATAGGAGCTCACAAAGGGTAAGTAGTTTTGACTTCTCATAAGATAACCGCCGCAAAGATAAAACAACGACTGATTATGCTGATTTGGCACACATTTAGACGACCTTGACTGGAAATCAATAGAAATAAAGATTGTCACATTCACCGTTACGTCTTACATTGCCTTGCATAGTAGATAGATCAGGTTATGTTTTCGAGTAGCAGAAACGACTTGTAAAATATTTTATTGATTAACTTTTATTTATAAGCCTTTATATGATCAAATCTGTCAATACAATATAAAACTTTCATTGGGTCAATACGGCAAAAACCAGTCCAATACGAATATTTTCCGTATTGGCCCGATTCCAGTCAGTCCAATAACAGCTAGATCGCAATCCTCTAGACGTTTCGACAATCGCAAAGAAAAGTCCCGAGAGATATTGGACTGGTTAATTAATAAAGATATCATTACGTGATGTTTTTCATATTGGCCTAGTTGTAGGTCCTCGGTCTGATTTATTGGCCTTCGGCTGCGCCTGAGGCCATTACAGCAGGCCTCTGACCTATAACTAGGCCAATATGAAAAACATCACGTAATAATACTATATTATTATCTTTAAAAGTCAGTACGTAATATGCATATGTAGCATACGTCTCTCAATTGATCTGATATTCCAGAGCTTGTGGTTCCTATCAGAATTTTCTTGATATAGGATTGTTGCTAACAAGGAAGCTACTGAACCAAGGGATCCTTTTGGTTAAGTTGACGTCATCATGACTGCTAACCACTACGGAACATCTGTGTCCGTTCCTCATTCATGACTTATCCCCAGATTTGTAAATAAGGGTAATAACAAAATTACCGAACTCCGAACAATCTTACAAAGGGAAAGTCAAAACTCATAAGTATATAAACAGACAAAATCAGTCAACAACCGGAAAACTGTGAAAACCGTAATGGTACAGGTATTTCTAATGAAATGGTGGGTTGAATCAGATTTTAAAGCGCCAAACCTCCCGCTCTCATTATGGTTCAAAGGTTCCGGCTGTCACTATAACTAGAGTAACACAACGGGTGCCACTAATTGAGCCGGACCTTCCTACCCTTCCGGAGCACCTGAGTTCACCCCTAATTTTTAGTGGGGTTCGTGTTACGATCTTTAGTGTAATGGTTTGTAGATCGTTGTTTGTCTTTTTCTCCTTTTTCTTTTAGCCATTTTGTTTTATGTCTTTCTTCGATTTACGCATTCTGATCACCCTTTGGTATTTTCAAACTCTTCTTAAGGTAAGGTATGAAGTGGTGTGAATTATGTAATGATCGCTCCCTCTGCCATGTTAGTTGTTTTTAAATCCATCATTGTCCTACATATCGCAGGGGCGTAGCTGAGGCTTAATAGTGTGCACGCCATAATTCTTGAGAGGGGGAGGAGGTCTGGGATATTTTATTTAACGAGATGCAAAATGGTGCGATCTGGGGCCATTTCAGGGTTTCATATAGCATAGAATTAAGCACAATTTTAATGACTTTGAGAGACAAGAATTTCTTAAAATTGTCCAAAATCTGCCCTTCGTGTCCTAGCAGATACGAACGCCTCCATTGCTTTGTACAAGTCCACTTCAAAATCTCAGTTAATATGCATCAATCGAAGGGAAGATAGCCTGTCATTCTTCATGGTCGACCTAACATAAGTTTTCAAACGTCTCAGTACACTAAATGACATATCAGCAGTAGCGCTTGCTACTTGCATGGTTAACAAAACACATAGTTTTATTAATATTGTATCTATAGACGTTTTCAGAAATCGGTGATTACCTAGTTATCGTTCGTGGACGCTAGGTGGTGTTACTATTGTCCGCCATTACGAAAGTGTAACAATCGGTTGTTTACACTAGTTACGATTAATCAGTATTCATAATTGGATTAGATAAACACGCTTCAGTTAATATTTTATGGCTTATTCCCGTAATTTTGGCCGAATATTTCGAAATATGGATTATTGAATTGAACTTAAACGGTTATTGTTTAAATTGTTCAGAATCACAAAGTTCAGGATCAGGTCGGACAAGTCTATACGGTCATCAATATTATCAAAATTAAAGAATTAGCTAGTCATTTTGCCAGATGTGGGCTAACAGATCGATCTGTAGCTATTCAAATTTTAACCTTGCTTATGTGGCAGAATTTCAATACAAAACGGGGTACGCAACAAAAATAAAAACCGGTCGGTATGGAAACCCTCAACACACATTTTTTACTAACGGTACATATTTTGTACAAAAGAACTAAGTTCCCTTCGAATATTGTCTTCACTTCACAAAGCCACAAAGTCGCATATTTTTATGATGTAGGGGCACTTATGCAATTGACCAAAACATCAATCATTTGCACAATGATAGAGTAGCAAATATGTGGAGGAATAATGTTCCTTCCGTATGCGGTAGAGGATAACATAGAAAGGGAAGCAAACTGAGTTAAATGTTGTCTTAAATGAAAGTTTAAATACTACAAAGGAAACGGGAACAAAGTGAGCAGTGTAGGAATTATTGTTTTTCATGTAGAAGCCGCAGAAAATGATTAACAATTTACAAAGAGGTATCACATTTCTGTAGATAAATCTTGAAATAAATCTTGATTCTGTAAGAAGTATAAATGAACGACATGATGTCCTGCAACAAAATTCGGCGATTTTTTTTTCTTTTAGTTTTTTGTCATTATAATTCAGTTATATATATTTTTATCATTTTTAACCCTTTGTGGGAAGGTGGTAGAGTTTAACTGTCATATTGCAAATCAAATACATTTAAGAATCAACCCAATACATAAATTAAATTTTGTGTTTTAGTGATATTCTTTGCTATAACTTGTTTTGCAATACACAGTTAACTATCAGTTATAATGATAGTTATCTTTCTACAACTTAATTTAACACCTTTGTTGCACAATGACACTACTGTCTATTCCCCTAAGTGCCAAACTCGGGAAGCATCGCATCGCTGTTGACACGGTCGACCTTCAGCAGACTACAAGTCTAGAAAGCGCTACCACTTCCTTAACACGTCAATATTAAATTTTAATTAATCTTCAAAAGCATATAAAATTAAAGAATAAATCAATATAAAACTGAAATCCTAGCAAAGAAATTTAAAAAAGAAGACAAATGGGGTGAAAAATGCCCGTCCGGTTCACGTATCTGAAACCTGGGAGCAAATAGTTATATTAGGTTCCTCATGAAACTTTTTTTTCAGATATTCAGATGTTTTAATTTGATAAAACTTAAATTCCTTTTCATCTTCACTACAGATCGCTATAAAGAAATTGACCGACAAAAAGTTTAAATTTGTTTTACAATTTAACAAACAAAAAATAAATAAAATAAAACAGAATTGAAAAATGCACCTTAAGATGTCACATTTAAAGTTAAGTTCCTTCTTATAAGTTAGGCACACTTTTTATCATTATTACTTCACTTTAAATCGTATAGTAATAATTTCAAAAAGCGTATATTATAATTTATATATTTACTTTTTAATTTCATACAAAATATTAATTTGATTACCCCTTTTTGCTTATGCTTGAAAAGCAACAAAAAAGGAAAAAAAGTGCATGCAGTTTTTTTTATCAAGTAGGATTTATACTGATTTTGTATGGGGAATATAACGGTAATTAAAAAAAAAATACATACCAGGTAATTTATTTGTTGTCATTATATCTCCGTTTACAAATCACTTCACAGCAGGTGTTATCATTGAATTTCAAGCCGAAATAACAGTATATTGTGACACCTGTTCTAGAGAAACCATACATTAGCGTATCGATAAACCCCGAGAACATAATATTTTGACACTTTGCTAATGGCGGACACACTCGGAAGTCGATAATGGCCGCGCCCATGTTTTTAAGAATAAAAAAATCTATAGAAGGATAGAGAACTGGTTTACAGAATCAAGTGTGGTATAAAGTGTTGGTGGCAAATCATTACGTTTAGTAATGACCCAGTGGGTTCGACATCTGGCTACTTCTCTTCTGAAATCCTCTAATGGCAAATAAATGTCAGCCTGATATGCCTCGTATATTGTAGCAACATGATCATCAGTTAATATGTCTACAGCACGGGGCAGTAGATGCTGTGCATGGAAGCGGTTTTCCGATTTAAGGAGACGTGATTCAAGTTCGTAATCAAATTGTCCAAAAATGGATAGTACAAAGAAATTCGCCAAAACTGTTTTGGCGTTTCCGCGGGGTGATTGGCTCTGGTAGTCTGTCTACCACATCGCCTGGGCATACTATCAGATATATCAAAAGATTTGGCTGAGTTAAGTGCAGACTGATACAACTCATCCTAAACCGATTCGTCCTGTCGTTCAGCGCTTAGCATTTCAATCACGGTCTTGGATTCTTTGATTGCTTCAAGAAGGTCGCATTCGTTATCTTGGAGGAATGTTGACAGATAAACGGTGCTATTTAAAATATGTTACGCTACTACCAAAGCTATGATTAACTGAAGCCGCATGATGGATGCAAGAAACTTTGTCATCGCCTTGGTTTTGTAAGCGTTCTGACGCATGGACCACAACTGGATATTGACGTCTTAAGGTATACAATGCGTCCGCTCGACTTGTCCATCATATAATTACCATACAACAGTTACTAGTACGTCTTATTAGCGATATATTAATTATACTGATTTAATTAGACTGCTAAAAGTAACAATACATTTTTATCTTATTTTTTTATTTCCTTTTTTTTAACCTGTCGATGTGCACGCCATGGCGTGACAGCGTATATGCAGCTACGTTTCCGATATGTGTATGGTATGTTATACTAAGGTTATCTTAAGGTGACGTAAACGTGTGTTGATAAGGACTTAATTGCACCTGGTGTAGGCTTAATCACAATAGAGAAATAGCAGAACATTGAACTACATATTGGCCAAAAACAAGATCCTCGTCCACAGTAGATATGGTAATATTTTCTTTATTGTTTTATTTTCGTATCTTATTTTCGTATCTTTGATGAAAAAAACTTCTGTTAGAAATCAATGATTTAGTATGAGGGAGTATTATCTAATCCTTAGATAGACTTGTTATCAACAAAAGAATGCACTTAAATACTATAGGTCAAGGTTTTTAGAGGTTATGTGACTTAGATTGTTTTAAAAATTTGGATTGCACCATGTAATACATGAGGTAGAATGACATACCTCTGTTTCTGCCTCTAATTCTTGAGGCAATATGTTTTTTCAATAGACCAATGTATATATTTACTTAAAGAATGTCCACCCACCACTTTAGAATGAATGGTTAGTTTGATGGTGTTTACGCCACTTTCAACAATATTTCAGCAATATCGTGGTGGTAAGTTTTATTGGTGGAGGAAACCGGATTATCCGGAAAAACCCACCGACCTGTCGCAAATCACTGACAAACTTTATCACATAATATTGGACACCTCACCCTGATCGAGATTCAAACTCACGACATAAGTAGTGATAGGCACTGCTTACATAGTGTAGTTGTAAATCCAACTACCATACGATCATGGCCACGACAGCCCCCTCATAACTTAATGGTTGGCTTATTTATATGATATAAAAATGTTCGGTAATGGAGAATTGAATAAATGTTAGAGAATACCGAAGGGGCAATCAAAAATAGACAATTCAGAGAAACTCGCAACATAGGGTAAACAAGACTAAGAAGAAGAAAACCAACACACAACATAATATGTGTTAGACACCACTATGTACAACTTATATTTTCTATTAGCGAATATCTTGTGTTAACAGTCACTAATTCATAAGAAAAGTTTGAAGATACCAAAGAGGTAATCAGAATTTTGGATCCATATAACCTCGCCATTTTTTATTGAAATTTCATGCTAGATATTTGAGCGGTCATGTTATTTGTGTGCTGTGGTTATCGATTTTGCTTCTCTATGCGATTTTCGATTGGATTTTAGAACTGTGACGATAGTGTAGTATTTGCAAAATTAATTTTCCTATCAATTTTAGATAAAAGAACATTCGATTTGATAGGAAGAACACAAGCTGAAAAGCAATATCAACTTAATACCTGATTATTGACAGGTTTTCCAATCTTTTAACCTTGAGCGTACGTGATGAAGGACGTGATGAAGGACGTCATTCCAGAGACACGCGTCGTGTGTACTTACTTAGATATCTAATGTATGTAGATAAATTGTAATATGATGTGGGGAATATGGTGTTCAAAGCCGCTTTCAACAATATTTCAGTGATATCGTGGTGGTCAGCTTTATTGGTGGAGGAAACCGGAGAACTGGTAGAAAACCACTAACCTGCGACAAGTCACTGACAAACTTTATCACTTAAAGGAAAACGCCAGTCAGTTGAACAATTGTTATAATTCAATACATTGTAACTTTTTATTTGTAAATAACTAATTATCAAACAAAAAACACCTTTATTAACATTAATATACCCAATTAGAAATATGAATATTTGGAATTTCCTGTCGTAGTGTAAGCGGCCATGACACCTCTTCATGTGACGTCACTGGGACCTATCATGTTAGTTGAATAAATAACATGTATCTGACTCTTCCCAACATCGTGCCCGTTCGGTTATGTTTTTTTAATATCAGATCAACTGCAATACAATGTTTACAATTGTATATCGTTCTAATTTTGTTCTTAATATTCCCATCCCATGTTACATTTTCATAAAACAAAGGAGTTTATTTGTATCGGGTAATTACGCACAAAAATTCTTCTCACACTTTCCCTTTTCGTTACTTAGTGCAATACAATGCTTAACATGAAGTCATAATAATTGTGTAAATATCAAAAGATAAATATACGACGTTATTTTACGATTTACATAATTTTTAATGATACAATTGAAACTGATCAATGCCAATATAATTTACGATACCGATTGTGTGACGTCACGGGCAGGTATAATCCGAGAATGGATTATGCCTTTTGTCTCCTCCACATTGAAGAGTTTTGAAAAATGGCGATCCCCATTATTTGGTGCTACAGGCAACTTCAATCACCAAATTTTACCTTACAATATACTATTTTTAACATTCATTAACACAAATGTCTTTTATTTACTGTCAGTTAAATTTTCACGCTAACTTGTTAAGATCATGGTCTTTTCCTTTAAGGAAAATTAAAAGAAAAATTTTAAAAACTGACAATATATAACTAAAAAAAAAATAAAAAATAATAACAATTATATCAAACTAATTTACTATGTTCCGAATTTTTTTTTATAAATTTGGAAACATTTTACCAGGCATGCGCCGGAAAGTAAACATCAGTACGTTGATGGTTTTCCGTAACCAAAGAAGAAGAAGAAGGATTGATCGCAATTTTTGTTCGGTTCATGAAGAAATAACCTCAATCAAGTTGTACACACCGTGTAACCCGCGTATTACGCAAGGGTGTGTACAACCTGCTTGAGGTTATTTCGAATGAACCGAACAAATATTTTCGATCAATCCTTATAAATTAATTCAAACTTTTTTTTTGCTATGATATTGAAAAATATATTTATTTTTTCAAAATAAGGCAAATAATCGGAAATAAATTTAAATAACCCCAAAGGTGCCTCATTTAAAGAAAATAACCCGATGACAACGGCACGCAAAGCCTTGAGAACGACGTCTAATTTCAGATTCCGTACCTATGAAAATAACCTTAGCTTTTTAAACCAATCAAAACACGTATAAAATGACATGTGACTCTAAAATTAATTTATATAATGTTGTATCGAGTACACCTCGCCATCAACTGGATTCGAACCCACAACTTTAGCACTGACTGCACAAGTGGATGTAAATCCAACTATCATACGATTATGACGGTCCCTCAAAGTAACAAGGCTCCAATCGTATATTCAAAAATAGATTAATAAAAAAAAGCGAGTCTAACATCTTTTATTTTCTTTACAGAAATATGCCACTTTTATTACGATACTGTGTGGTTCTTACATCGTAACAACAGCAGAGAATGAAACGTTGAAAAGGTTTCTTATCGCCAATAATCCAGCCATAAACAGTACGTATTTTACCTTATTTCACTGTTTATTCATTTGCATAGGTTTGGGTTGTGGTCTTTAACGCCACTTTCAATGATATTTCAGTTATATCGTGGCTGTCAGATTTTATTGGTGGAAGTAACAGGAGTACCCAGAGAAAACCATCGGTCTCCAGCAAATCACTAACAAACTTTATCACATAATGTTGTATCGAGTACACCTCACCTGAGCATGATTCGAGCTCACAACGTTAGTGTTGATAGGAAATTTTTTATAAGTAAAAAATAGTCATTTTGGCTAAATTCGTTTCACACGAAAATCTATTAAGGTAATTCATATATATAGTCACTGAATAGAGTTCACCTGTAATTAAATACATCATTGTTTGATAAGAATTTGAAAGTTTTGATTGTACAGGTAGTTGTAAATCCAACTATCAGACAATCACTACCACGACTGTCCCATTGTGTTACTTTGTACTGGACATTATTTCAGTTACTTTATACTATATAATGCATATCATTATAAGAGCTAGACAAATCAAAACACCATAATTATATTCTTAACTCATGTCATTTGCCTATCAAAGGGACATAACCGTTTTCTGAATTTCAGCAAATAACTGTGATTCTGATATACTGCGGAATTTTCCAAACGACTTGACTTTGACATCATCTAGTGAGTTATACCATGGTGATTCTAATCATGATTACAGTGCAAACAGGGGTCACCTGGATACAGTAGAAACTACAACTAGAGATGGAGTTCAACATATGGGCGCATGGTCCGCAAACTTCAACAATATGTTACAACATATACAGGTAGGAGACTGACACACGTGCATGCATGCTAGTTTTTTTTGTATGTGCGTGTGTTTCTTTTAAAAAAATGTTTTACTTTGTTTGTTTTTTGTTTTGTTTAGTTCTTCCCGGTCAACCATTGCATTTCCTGTAATGAGTAGCTAATCAACGAATGAGTGATTGCTGCTTAGCGCGCGCTAAATGAGCAATTGTTCAGCTATTGTATGGCGAGAGCATTTTACATTCGATGTAGTTGCAGGTAAGCAAATTCGTATTTGTTGCTTCTGTGATAAGCACACAGCAATCAGGAGTAAGAACAAAGGCTGGTCGGTTCGGAATCAAAATAATGTAAGTGTGAGTGAAGCGACATGTCTACCCGCGGACTGTTGTTTCAATAGGCTAGCACTATAAAAATCCAGCTTAGCGTGTTGGTCTGGAGCAAAGCGGACATTATCATCTCATTAAAATGTAGCTTGTTCTTGGTATGATAGAGCTGGAAAAAAATGATCATTTGGCGTTAAACAACAATCAGTCACTCTTAATACCCTGTTGAACTTTTATGTCTTCTGAAAATAAATTTTATTTGATTTTACAACAAGTTCAATAGAACAAAGTATCAGTACAAACAGGATGAATTTAATATAGATACTTCCTGTCACTTTTCACATTATCAGAGAAAAATAAAGTTAAAATACCAATTCAACTGAATAATAAATAAAATCACAATCTCAATAGGTATGTTATGTCAATCGTTTGAAGGAACTGAATTACAAAGAAATTAATTTCTTCTAGTTTTCTGCCTATAGACCGTTACATATTTCCCCACCGTCTGTGAAAATCTCATTCAGCACGACAGGACCGACTCTTGTATTTAGTTAGTTAAATTTTATCTTGTTTCGAGGAAAACCTTTTTATTCAAAATAATTAATATTTCATAAATGTTTTCTTTTGTTTCCTTCAACCTAAGACCAATGTAGCCTTGTTTTATGAGTTTTTGCTGTGAGTGACCAGCTGAACTCTGACCACTGATCGTTTCTTGTTCCAATCTACATTTTTGGTATTGCCTTTATATTCATGGCATTATTCAGTAGCACATAATGTATTTTCTTCATTTTTAATTGATTGTTTGATGCGTTAACTTTCAGCAACAAATATTTCATGCATAGATAGGACAGCAATAAAATCGCTTTTCCTTTACTTTAATTTGTGTAAAAGTGGATAATCTCTCATGTTCATTAATATCCACATCCATTTTTCCTAAATATTCTGGATAATAACAAATAAAACAATATACAAGACTACTACTACTAATATAAGAGAAAAGAGACTACCACTGGAAATGTATTGAGAGATGATTGATTGATTGATTGATTGATTGGTGTTTAACGTCCAGCGAGCAATTTTTCAGCTATATTCAGGACGAGAACATTTAAAAATTTAAACGCCACGGGACTCGAAACAAGAAAAGGTGAAGGGTAGGGACGGATAATTTAGCCAGTGCAACAGGTCTCCTATGGACCACTCATCATGAGAATAATGCTCATAGTGAGCTGTTACACTAGGTTCTTTAACGTGCGAAGATGGTGGCAATATCTCAACAAGGGACCTCGGTTTTATTTATGTCTCATCCGAAGGACGGGTTGGTTGTGAATTTATACATCCCGCACAACCGACGGACGCCCCTTCAAGCCGAAGAAGCTCTCGGTCCCATTTCTATACCCCGGGGTTCCCGCGGGGTTTATTAAGAGATGAGTAGGGGTGAACATTGAGTCGTTAGTAGCAGCTACAAGGTGCCTACTCTTTTCGGAATCTACAGAGAGCTTGGCACTCTCCGACGAAAACCACTACATACTATAGTCCACGATCAGAACTTTCCGTATTATATCATAGCAACCCCCATCGAATGTGCACCCCTATTACTATTAGCCACACGAAGGCGCTCCGGGCAGCTCTGTAGATCGAGCATTTAGGACCTTTCACCAATACCCATTTATTTTAGAGAAAAAAAACCGATTATTATTATTATTATTATTATTATTGTTATTATTATTATCATTATTATTATTATTATTATTATTATTATCTGTATATCGTTTTGCGAATTCTCCATAGATATCTTTGTTATACGAAGTCTATCTCATCTTTCTATTGAGCTTTATCATGCTTCTTTAGATTGAGATGAAGAAAAAGTTCACAATAACCGGTGTTGTGACACAAGGTAGAAATGGCTGCTGCCAGGAATGGGTTACACAATACAGAGTGCTATACAGTGAAGACTGTAAAACATGGCGTGTTCTTGACAGTGGCAGTGATACTGGAGCTGTGAGTAATAGTAATTAATTACATTACCACTTTATGCTTACTATTTGGCTTGTGTTTTAGAAAGAGAGAGAAAGTTAGTTTTTAACGAAAACTTTCAACAATATTTCAGTTATATGGTGGCGGTCAGTTTTATTGATGGAGGACACCACAGTATCCGGAGAAAACCACCGACCTGTCACAAGTAAGCGACGAACTTTATCACATAATGTTGTTTCGAGTACACCTCGCCATGAACGGGGTTCGAACTCACAGATTTAGTGGTGATAGGCATTGATTGCACAGGTAGTTGGAAATCCATATATAGATATATACAGACGTGCAGCTGGAATTGGTCGATTTTTTCAGCTTTTTTGAATCGTAAATTTTCCACTTTAATATATCAATATGTTGATGTTTTTAAGCTTTGGTATATCAAAAAATCACATTTCTACAAGCCATTGCAGGTTCATTATTCACAAGAAAAATTATTCTATTATGTCATAGCTGAACATGAGAATGTGAAACATTGATCTATGTGTGTTTGTGTTGGATGTTATGCATAGGTCACCAATAACTGAATAATATATCAATGGGAAGAATTGTCGCACTTCGAATATATGAATGGGTATGGTTTTCATGCAGAGGGAATACATGTTTATGAATGATAGTGCTTTATAAACAGCAGCATCATTGTATCCATTTTTACATTAAACAATCCCTTGTCCCAGAAAGTGGAACTTATACTGGAGTGGTGAAGAGTTATGTCCAACATACAAACAATAGTGTACTCTAGACGGTTTGGTTTGGTCAGTGGTGTTTTACGCCACTTTAAACAATATGTCAGTTATATGGTGGTGGTCAATTTTATTGGTGGAGGAAACCGGAGTATCCGGAGAAAACCATCGATCTTTCGCAAGTCACTGACAAACTTTATCACATAATGTTGTATCGAGTACACCTCGCCATGAACGGGGTTCGACCTCACGACCTTAGTGGTGATAGACACTGATTGCACAGATAGTTGTAAATCTAACTACCATACGATCACGACCACGAAGGCCCCTCTCTACACGGTGGAAGAATTGGTTCTGGATTTGTATCTAATTTCACCGAGAGAGAATGATTTGGCTTATAAAACCAGTTTAAGCTTCTACACTTTTTACTGAAGTTAGTATAATGAGCGGCCATGTATATGTATGTCAGGAAGTTAGTATAATGAGCGGCCATGTATATGTATGTCAGGAAGTTAGTATAATGAGCGGCCATATATGTATGTCAGGAAGTTAGTATAATGAGCGACCATGTATATGTATGTCAGGAAGTTAGTATAATGAGCGGCCATGTATATATATGTCAGGGAGTTAGTATAATGAGCGGCCATGTATATGTATGTCAGGAAGTTAGTATAATGAGCGGCCATGTATATGTATGTCAGTGAGTTAGTATAATGAGCGGCCATGTATATGTATGTCAGGGAGTTAGAATAATGAGCGTCCATGTATGTGTATGTCAGGAAGTTAGTATAATGAGCGGCCATGTATATGTATGTCAGGGAGTTAGTATAATGAGCGGCCATATATATGTATGTCAGGAAGTTAGTATAATGAGCGACCATGTATATGTATGTCAGGGAGACAGAATAATGAGCGGCCATGTATATGTATGTCAGGGAGTTAGTATAATGAGCGGCCATGTATATGTATGTCAGTGAGTTAGTATAATGAGCGGCCATGTATATGTATGTCAGGGAGTTAGAATAATGAGCGGCCATGTATTTGTATGTCAGGGAGTTAGTATAATGAGCGGCCATGTATATGTATGTCAGGAAGTTAGTATAATGAGCGGCCATGTATATGTATGTCAGGAAGTTAGTATAATGAGCGGCCATGTATATGTATGTCAGGAAGTTAGTATAATGAGCGGCCATATATATGTATGTCAGGAAGTTAGTATGATGAGCGACCATGTATATGTATGTCAGGGAGATAGAATAATGAGCGGCCATGTATATGCATGTCAGGGAGTTAGTATAATGAGCGGCCATGTATATGTATGTCAGGGAGTTAGAATAATGAGCGGCCATGTATATGTATGTCAGGGAGTTAGTATAATGAGCGGCCATGTATATGTATGTCAGGAAGTTAGTATAATGAGCGGCCATGTATATGTATGTCAGGGAGTTAGAATAATGAGCGGCCATGTATATGTATGTGAGGAAGTTAGTATAATGAGCGGCCATGTATATGTATGTCAGGAAGTTAGTATAATGAACGGCCATGTATATGTATGTCAGGGAGTTAGTATAATGAGCGGCCATGTATATGTATGTCAGGAAGTTAGTATAATGAGCGGCCATGTATATGTATGTCAGGAAGTTAGTATAATGAGCGGCCATGTATATGTATGTCAGGGAGTTAGAATAATGAGCGGCCATGTATATGTATGTGAGGAAGTTAGTATAATGAGCGGCCATGTATATGTATGTCAGGAAGTTAGTATAATGAGCGGCCATGTATATGTATGTCAGGGAGTTAGTATAATGAGCGGCCATGTATATGTATGTCAGGAAGTTAGTATAATGAGCGGCCATATATATGTATGTCAGGGAGTTAGAATAATGAGCGGCCATGTATATGTATGTCAGGGAGTTAGTATAATGAGCGGCCATGTATATGTATGTCAGGGAGTTAGTATAATGAGCGGCCATGCATATGTATGTCAGGGAGTTAGAATAATGAGCGGCCATGTATATGTATGTCAGAGAGTTAGTATAATGAGCGGCCATGTATATGTATGTGAGGAAGTTAGTATAATGAGCGGCCATGTATATGTATGTCAGGAAGTTGGTATAATGAGCGGCCATGTATATGTATGTCAGGAAGTTAGTATAATGAGCGCCATATATATGTATGTCAGGAAGTTAGTATAATGAGCGACCATGTATATGTATGTCAGGGAGATAGAATAATGAGCGGCCATGTATATGTATGTCAGGGAGTTAGTATAATGAGCGGCCATGTATATGTATGTCAGGGAGTTAGAATAATGAGCGGCCATGTATATGTATGTCAGGGAGTTAGTATAATGAGCGGCCATGTATATGTATGTCAGGAAGTTAGTATAATGAGCGGCCATGTATATGTATGTCAGGGAGTTAGAATAATGAGCGGCCATGTATATGTATGTGAGGAAGTTAGTATAATGAGCGGCCATGTATATGTATGTCAGGAAGTTAGTATAATGAACGGCCATGTATATGTATGTCAGGGAGTTAGTATAATGAGCGGCCATGTATATGTATGTCAGGAAGTTAGTATAATGAGCGGCCATGTATATGTATGTCAGGGAGTTAGAATAATGAGCGGCCATGTATATGTATGTCAGGGAGTTAGAATAATGAGCGGCCATGTATATGTATGTCAGGAAGTTAGTATAATGAGCGGCCATGTATATGTATGTCAGGGAGTTAGAATAATGAGCGGCCATGTATATGTATGTCAGGGAGTTAGTATAATGACCGGCCATGTATATGTATGTCAGGGAGTTAGAATAATGAGCGGCCATGTATATGTATGTGAGGAAGTTAGTATAATGAGCGGCCATGTATATGTATGTGAGGAAGTTAGTATAATGAGCGGCCATGTATATGTATGTCAGGGAGTTAGAATAATGAGCGGCCATGTATATGTATGTCAGGGAGTTAGTATAATGAGCGGCCATATATATGTATGTCAGGAAGTTAGTATAATGAGCGGCCATGTATATGTATGTCAGGGAGTTAGAATAATGAGCGGCCATGTATATGTATGTGAGGAAGTTAGTATAATGAGCGGCCATGTATATGCATGTCAGGAAGTTAGTATAATGAGCGGCCATGTATATGTATGTCAGGGAGTTAGTATAATGAGCGGCCATGTATATGTATGTCAGGAAGTTAGTATAATGAGCGGCCATGTATATGTATGTCAGGGAGTTAGAATAATGAGCGGCCATGTATATGTATGTCAGGGAGTTAGAATAATGAGCGGCCATGTATATGTATGTCAGGAAGTTAGTATAATGAGCGGCCATGTATATGTATGTCAGGGAGTTAGAATAATGAGCGGCCATGTATATGTATGTCAGGGAGTTAGTATAATGAGCGGCCATGTATATGTATGTCAGGAAGCTAGTATAATGAGCGGCCATGTATATGTATGTCAGGGAGTTAGAATAATGAGCGGCCATGTATATGTATGTCAGGGAGTTAGTATAATGAGCGGCCATGTATATGTATGTCAGGAAGTTAGTATAATGAGCGGCCATGTATATGTATTTCAGGGAGTTAGAATAATGAGCGGCCATGTATATGTATGTCAGGGAGTTAGAATAATGAGCGGCCATGTATATGTATGTCAGGAAGTTAGTATAATGAGCGGCCATGTATATGTATGTCAGGGAGTTAGAATAATGAGCGGCCATGTATATGTATGTCAGGGAGTTAGTATAATGAGCGGCCATGCATATGTATGTCAGGGAGTTAGAATAATGTGCGGCCATGTATATGTATGTCAGGAAGTTAGTATAATGAGCGGCCATGTATATGTATGTCAGAGAGTTAGTATAATGAACGGCCATGTATATGTATGTCAGGAAGTTAGTATAATGAGCGGCCACGTATATGTATGTCAGGGAGTTAGTATAATGAGCGGCCATGCATATGTATGTCAGGAAGTTAGTATAATGAGCGGCCATGTATATGTATGTCAGGGAGTTAGTATAATGAGCGGACATGTATATGTATGTCAGGAAGTTAGTATAATGAGCGGCCATGTATATGTATGTCAGTGAGTTAGTATAATGAGGGGCCATGTATATGTATGTCAGGGGAATCGACTTTGCCTCTGTTCAACGATTTTCCGATTGGATTTTTGGAATTGTTTTGAAGGTGTGGTATTTTTGTTTCTCATTTTTTAACCAATACATTTGATAAGAAAAAAGAAACGTATTTGCTTTCTGATGCAAATATTTCAGCAGTGAAACCATTAAAGAATCGAAGAACACGAATTCTCACACAAAAGGAAATTTCTTGGCTAGTGATTCGAAAGGGTCAGCACATCCTGCTTCACATATCAGACCCGTAAAATGACCTATTATGCGTCGATGTTAAATGTGCATGGAATGATTTTTATTACGATTTAAAAACTTATATATCAAAATGTAATGCGCACGGCGCGTTTCTTGAATAAACTTCATTGGGTTAGCTTAATGTCAAAAGATAGGAAAGAAAGACAAATAATGTCTATGTGAGCAAGTAAGCAAAAGGGCCCAAACAGGATAACTGAAACCGACTAAGGCCATATATGCTTGATGGAGATTGAGATAATTTGTCATAGGTTACCGTAGCCGATTTTGGCTATCTTGTTTAGCGCTTTAGTTTTATTGCTCCCAAAACTTTAAATTATTTTTTTCTCCAATTTTTCGATTTTGAGCGTCGTACCTCATGTAGACTATTCCAGAAACGCGCCGTGCGCACTAAATTTGATATCTACGTATTTATTGGTACATAATTGTCAAATGTGATTTTTCTCGTTCCAGCTTTTTCACGGGAACACAGACGAAAACACAAAAGTCACGAATATGTTTGTTTCACCTATAACTGTTAAATGTATCAGAATCAATCCTGTATTTTTTCACAATCATATATCAATGAGAATCGGTCTTATCGGTTCATTATTACAACCTGGGGGAGGTACCTCCTCATGTACTACAACTACACAACTTGTTACTCCTATCATGACAACTCAGACAACTACTGTGAGGCCGGTTACAACTACCACAGACGTGAGTGTTAGCACTGCCGACTCCAGAATCTCGTCCTCAACACCATCATCAAATGCGAATAGTATGTAGTATGTATATTTTTTAAACTAGAAAAATAAGGGTTTTGTTATTCTATTTCCAATTTACCTTTTTTGTATGTATGCTAGATATGTATTCACTGTCACTACAACGCTTAGAATGTCTGAAAAGACCAGTTTTTTTCTGAACTCGTCTCTATACTGTCTGAATTTCTGAATTGTCTTGACTATACCTTAGATTTGTTCGGAAATTGTCTGAATTGTTTCTACATGTTCAGAACTGTTGCACGAATGTATGGAACTGTCTCACCGTATCAATATTTATCTCGACACAGTCATAAGACATTGTTCACATAACCAAATCAGACAAAAATGTCGATAAATAACACGAATAAGAGTTAAAAAATTATTTTGATGAATATCTCAGTAAATGAAGCAAACTTCTAATTAAAATGAGTTACTGTGAACTGATTATTATTTGTGATACACCAATTTTCGTCGATTTTGTGGATAGCCTCAAACCACGAAATTAAAATTCAACGAATATTTATCACATATTTGTGTGTACTGACTATAGCACTATATCCACGATTAAATGTATCCACGAAACTACACTGTAGGTTCCGCCAGAAAGACAAACAATGGACGACAAAACATTACACAGAAAACTAAAGATTGAACAACACCAACCCCAATAAAACAAGGGGTCCTCATGTGCTCTGGAAAGATACGTAGTTTCTGTCTCACTAGAAGCACTCCTGGTGTTATTATAAAACGGCGCGACATTGAACATCATTGGATATGGAAATCATGTTGGACACCTTTGTAGGTAGAAAAATAAAAATAGCATAAATAATACACGAACCCACCACCAAATAAATGGATATCATGGCAAACCGAACATCCACGAACCCACCACCAAATAAATGAATATCATGGCAAACCGAACATCCACGAACCCACCACCAAATAAATGGATATCATGGCAAACCGAACACCCACGAACCCACCACCAAATAAATGGATATCATGGCAAACCGAACATCCACGAACCCACCACCAAATAAATGAATATCATGGCAAACCGAACATCCACGAACCCACCACCAAATAAATGAATATCATGGCAAACCGAACATCCACGAACCCACCACCAAATAAATGGATATCATGGCAAACCGAACATCCACGAACCCACCACCAAATAAATGGATATCATGGCAAACCGAACATCCACGAACCCACCACCAAATAAATGAATATCATGGCAAACCGAACATCCACGAACCCACCACCAAATAAATGGATATCATGGCAAACCGAACATCCACGAACCCACCACCAAATAAATGGATATCATGGCAAACCGAACATCCACGAACCCACCACCAAATAAATGAATATCATGGCAAACCGAACATCCACGAACCCACCACCAAATAAATGAATATCATGGCAAACCGAACATCCACGAACCCACCACCAAATAAATGGATATCATGGCAAACCGAACATCCACGAACCCACCACCAAATAAATGGATATCATGGCAAACCGAACATCCACGAACCCACCACCAAATAAATGAATATCATGGCAAACCGAACATCCACGAACCCACCACCAAATAAATGGATATCATGGCAAACCGAACATCCACGAACCCACCACCAAATAAATGGATATCATGGCAAACCGAACATCCACGAACCCACCACCAAATAAATGGATATCATGGCAAACCGAACATCCACGAACCCACCACCAAATAAATGGATATCATGGCAAACCGAACATCCACGAACCCACCACCAAATAAATGGATATCATGGCAAACCGAACATCCACGAACCCACCACCAAATAAATGGATATCATGGCAAACCGAACATCCACGAACCCACCACCAAATAAATGGATATCATGGCAAACCGATAGAAAACTAGAAAAACTAAGCGAACCTCACTAAAAACCTGGGATGAACTCAGGTTCTCCACATGTGGCGCCTGTCATGTTGCTTTTTGTTACAAACCCCGTGATATGTATTTGTATTTAGTTTGTCTTTTATGATTAGGCTCGGTACTGTGATGGTTAAAATGTTCGCCCCAATTGTGGTAGATCGTGACACCTTTTTATTAATCAACATTTTTCATGGAATAAACAGGTGTTCGGCTGCATATGTAACATTTGTAAATATTCTTTCTTGTTTAAGGAAGATTGGAAGATTGGAGTAAGATGTGTTACACTGCTGTCTTGTTGTCATTTAAATATCCTTGAAATGTTTCTATTATTTATTATATTATGTAGGTGGTGATCACTGTCAAAGTACGCCATGTTTAAACAATGGGATCTGTGTAAATTATGGTCATGATTATCAGTGTTTCTGTCCGAGTGATCCCACTGGAAAAATCTTACTATCCGGAAAACGATGCCAAATAATATTGGACACTTCAAAAATAGGTAAGCATAATATTATTTCTTTTTTGTAAATTGATCATAACTGATATGTCTTGTGTCCAACCATCTTGGCATAATAAGATCAATCCAATATCAAAGTTGAAGGTCAATTGCAATGTCAATGTTAAAGTGATGAATGAAACACAAAGATTTATTCAGTATTTAAATACATAATACCGTGACAACAATGTTAATATTAACATAAAAGATCAAGGGTCAAAGTTATCCAATGAAAAACCAATACATATAAATAACATAATCTACGAACAGTCGAAATAGGTAAAAATAAAGGAAGGGGTTTACAGACGACATTCTGATTATAGAAGACAGGTTAAATGAACACTATGCAGTACGAACAATACAATACAATACAAATATTTTTATTTCCAATTAAGGAACCCTTTCGGGCAGAACAATTAACAAAGAATTTAATACAATGATTATGGATTGATTACATTGATTAGAAGATGCCAATTTTTTTTTTTTTTTTTTTTTTTATGAAGCAATAACAAATCAAAATTTAATCATACCATTGACATAGTAATAGTTGCATTCGAATGTATGCTATAATATAACAAGCACAGTGACCCATCAGCTATAAAATAATAATGAACAATAAATAACAAAATCCGTTCATGTAATACATGTAACAATTGTTGACAAATATTGGAGCTTAGCCTTTCGTCCCTCAGGCTGATATTGGTTCCTCATGCTGATATGTGAGTGCATTCCGATGCGTAGCATTCTTTATATATATATATATATATATAAGTTGTAAAAAGTACCATTTGTGCATCAACATGAACAACTGGAAATTATATATGCATATGTTTTAGGAACTATTTTGTTGTGAAATTCCATGTTGATGAATACACGTACAGATTTTTACATTCTATCCATATTTAAAATTTCTAATATGTTTTTTTTTATCTTTCTAGGTCCAACTGGAAAAACATTGTCAACAAAATGGTTCAAAATTCCTGGGCGCTGATTAAATGAAATAAAATATTCAAAGTTGAATGTACAATCAAAGACAAACTATTACCAATTATGCAATATTGTACAGTCACTTGTTTATTTGATTGTCCTTGATTTACCACTTCTGATTACCCCTTTGGTACCTTATATGCTTAACTTTGGTGCAATCTATCTGGATTGTGTTCTTCGAAAGATGCCCTAACACGATCCGTTATTTCCTTCTTTTTGCATCACATTTTACCTCTTACAAACACAAATAGGGGTTCTGGATATGAAAAGCCTTCTTTTCTTTTTTTCTTTAATTTTTGTTGTTGAAAGAGTAAAATATGATGAAACAATGTGGAAAAAAATAAGACTGGGTGGTTAGACTATGGTGCTTAACGCCACTTTTAACAATATTTCAATTATATCACGGACAAACTTTATCATATAATGTTGTATCGAGTACACCTAGCCATGAACGGGATTCGAACTCACAACGTTAGTTGTGATAGGCACTGATCACATAGTTAGAAATAAATTTAACTGCCAAGCGATCACGACCACAACGGCCCTTAATATAAAAAGGATAAATTATAATTACTTCTATGCGACAACCCTTTGAAATGTATAAGATATTAATCTATCAATATGACAAGAATTGTAAATGTAAGACAATAGATTAACAATAAAGCATCGACCCAACACACGTGGGATGAATCTACAGTGTTTTTAAAGACTGAACTCCATGGATATTCACAAAATGGAATAGCTGGCAGTTGGTGTAAATAAAAGCGAACAACAGTTAAAGAAGCCATAAATTTCATAATATTAGGGTTTTGTCCCTAACTGTGAAATAATATACCAGTCTTTGATAAAGAGCAAACAAAATAACTCATTCAGTATGGAGATGTCTACTAGACAGTTGTAAGAAACGCTTGGTAACTCATTCAGTATGGAGATGTCTACTAGACAGTTGTAAGAAACGTTTGGTAACTCATTAAGTATGGAGATGTCTACTAGACAGTTGTACGAAACGTTTGGTAACTCATTCAGTATGGAGATGTCACTAGACAGTTGTAAGAAACGTTTGGTAACTCATTCAATATGAAGATGTCACTAGACAGTTGTAAGAAAAGTTTGGTAACTCATTCAATATGAAGATGTCTACTAGACAGTTGTAAGAAAAGTTTGGTAACTCATTCAATATGAAGATGTCTACTAGACAGTTGTAAGAAACGTTTGGTAACTCATTCAGTATGGAGATGTCACAAGACAGTTGTAAAAAAAGTTTGGTAACTCATTCAATATGACGATGTCTACTAGACAGTTGTAAGAAAAGTTTGGTAACTCATTCAATATGAAGATGTCTACTAGACAGTTGCAAGAAACGTTTGGTAACTCATTCAGTATGGAGATGTCACTAGACAGTTGTAAGAAAAGCTTGGTAACTCATTCAGTATGGAGATGTCTACTAGACAGTTGTATGAAACGTTTGGTAACTCATTTAGTATGGAGATGTCACTAGACAGTTGTAAGAAAAGTTTGGTAACTCATTCAGTATGGAGATGTCACTAGACAGTTGTAAGAAAAGTTTAGTATCTCATTCAGTATGGAGATGTCACTAGACAGTTGTAAGAAAAGTTTGGTAACTCATTCAGTATGGAGATGTCACTAGAGGGTTGTAAGAAAAGTTTGGTAACTCATTCAGTATGGAGATGTCACTAAACAGTTGTAAGAAAAGCTTGGTACCTCATTCGGTATGGAGATGTCACTAGACAGTTGTAAGAAAAGTTTGGTAACTCATTCAGTATGGAGATGTCACTAGACAGTTGTAAGAAAAGTTTGGTAACTCATTCAGTATGGAGATGTCTACTAGACAGTTGCAAGAAAAGTTTGGTAACTCATTCAGTATGGAGATGTCTACTAGACAGTTGTAAGAAACGTTTGGTAACTCATTCAGTATGGAGATGTCACTAGACAGTTGTAAGAAAAGTTTGGTACCTCATTCAATATGGAGATGACTACTAGACAGTTGTAAGACAAGTTTGGTAACTCATTCAGTATGGAGATGTCACTAGACAGTTGTAAGAAAAGCTTGGTAACTCATTCAGTATGGAGATGTCACTAGACAGTTGTAAGAAAAGTTTGGTAACTCATTCAGTATGGAGATGTCACTAGACAGTTGTAAGAAACGTTTGATAACTCATTCAGTATGGAGATGTCTACTAGACAGTTGTAAGAAACGTTTGATAACTCATTCAGTATGGAGATGTCACTAGACAGTTGTAAGAAACGTATGGTAACTCATTCAGTATGGAGATGTCTACTAGACAGTTGTAAGAAAAGCTTGGTAACTCATTCAGTATGGAGATGTCACTAGACAGTTGTAAGAACAGTTTGGTAACTCATTCAGTATGGAGATGTCTACTAGACAGTTGTAAGAAAAGTTTGGTAGCTCATTCAGTATGGAGATGTCTACTAGACAGTTGTAAGAAAAGTTTGGTAACTCATTCAGTATGGAGATGTCTACTAGACAGTTGTAAGAAAAGTTTGGTAACTCATTCAGTATGGAGATGTCTACTAGACAGTTGTAAGAAAAGTTTGGTAACTCATTCAGTATGGAGATGTCTACTAGACAGTTGTAAGAAAAGTTTGGTAACTCATTCAGTATGGAGATGTCACTAGACAGTTGTAAGAAAAGTTTGGTACCTCATTCAGTATGGAGATGTCACTAGACAGTTGTAAGAAAAGTTTGGTAACTCATTCAATATGAAGATGTCTACTAGACAGTTGTAAGACAAGTTTGGTAACTCATTCAGTATGGAGATGTCACTAGACAGTTGTAAGAAAAGCTTGGTAGCTCATTCAGTATGGAGATGTCACTAGACAGTTGTAAGAAAAGTTTGGTAACTCATTCAGTATGGAGTTGTCACTAGACAGTTGTAAGAAACGTTTGATAACTCATTCAGTATGGAGATTTCACTAGACAGTTGTAAGAAACGTTTGGTAACTCATTCAGTATGGAGATGTCTACTAGACAGTTGTAAGAAAAGCTTGGTAACTCATTCAGTATGGAGATGTCACTAGACAGTTGTAAGAACAGTTTGGTAACTCATTCAGTATGGAGATGTCTACTAGACAGTTGTAAGAAAAGTTTGGTAACTCATTCAGTATGGAGATGTCTACTAGACAGTTGTAAGAAACGTTTGGTAACTCATTCAGTATGGAGATGTCTACTAGACAGTTGTAAGAAAAGTTTGGTAACTCATTCAGTATGGAGATGTCTACTAGACAGTTGTAAGAAAAGTTTGGTAACTCATTCAGTATGGAGATGTCTACTAGACAGTTGTAAGAAAAGTTTGGTAACTCATTCAGTATGGAGATGTCTACTAGACAGTTGTAAGAAACGTTTGGTAACTCATTCAGTATGGAGATGTCTACTAGACAGTTGTAAGAAAATCTTGGTAACTCATTCAGTATGGAGATGTCACTAGACAGTTGTAAGAACAGTTTGGTAACTCATTCAATATGGAGATGTCTACTAGACAGTTGTAAGAAAAGTTTGGTAACTCATTCAGTATGGAGATGTCTACTGGACAGTTGTAAGAAACGTTTGGTAACTCATTCAGTATGGAGATGTCACTAGAGAGTTGTAAGAAAAGTTTGGTAACTCATTCAGTATGGAGATGTCACTAAACAGTTGTAAGAAAAGCTTGGTACCTCATTCAGTATGGAGATGTCACTAGACAGTTGTCAGAACAGTTTGGTAACTCATTCAGTATGGAGATGTCACTAGACAGTTGTAAGAAAAGTTTGGTAACTCATTCAGTATGGAGATGTCTACTAGACAGTTGTAAGAAACGTTTGGTAACTCATTCAGTATGGAGATGTCACTAGACAGTTGTAAGAAAAGTTTGGTAACTCATTCAGTATGGAGATGTCACTAGACAGTTGTAAGAAAAGTTTGGTACCTCATTCGGTATGGAGATGTCACTAGACAGTTGTAAGAAAAGTTTGGTAACTCATTCAGTATGGAGATGTCACTAGACAGTTGTAAGAAAAGTTTGGTAACTCATTCAATATGGAGATGACTACTAGACAGTTGTAAGACAAGTTTGGTAACTCATTCAGTATGGAGATGTCACTAGACAGTTGTAAGAAAAGCTTGGTAACTCATTCAGTATGGAGATGTCACTAGACAGTTGTAAGAAAAGTTTGGTAACTCATTCAGTATGGAGATGTCACTAGACAGTTGTAAGAAACGTTTGATAACTCATTCAGTATGGAGATGTCACTAGACAGTTGTAAGAAACGTTTGGTAACTCATTCAGTATGGAGATGTCTACTAGACAGTTGTAAGAAAAGCTTGGTAACTCATTCAGTATGGAGATGACACTAGACAGTTGTAAGAACAGTTTGGTAACTCATTCAGTATGGAGATGTCTACTAGACAGTTGTAAAAAAGTTTGGTAGCTCATTCAGTATGGAGATGTCTACTAGACAGTTGTACGAAAAGTTTTGTGACTCATTCAGTATGGAGATGTCTACTAGACAGTTGTAAGAAAAGTTTGGTAACTCATTCAGTATGGAGATGTCTACTAGACAGTTGTAAGAAAAGCTTGGTAACTCATTCAGTATGGAGATGTCACTAGACAGTTGTAAGAAGAGTTTGGTACCTCATTCAGTATGGAGATGTCACTAGACAGTTGTAAGGAAAGTTTGGTAACTCATTCAATATGAAGATGTCTACTAGACAGTTGTAAGACAAGTTTGGTAACTCATTCAGTATGTAGATGTCACTAGACAGTTGTAAGAAAAGCTTGGTAACTCATTCAGTATGGAGATGTCATTAGACAGTTGTAAGAAAAGTTTGGTAAATCATTCAGTATGGAGTTGTCACTAGACAGTTGTAAGAAACGTTTGATAACTCATTCAGTATGGAGATGTCACTAGACAGTTGTAAGAAACGTTTGGTAACTCATTCAGTATGGAGATGTCTACTAGACAGTTGTAAGAAAAGCTTGGTAACTCATTCAGTATGGAGATGTCACTAGACAGTTGTAAGAACAGTTTGGTAACTCATTCAGTATGGAGATGTCTATTAGACAGTTGTAAGAAAAGTTTGGTAACTCATTCAGTATGGAGATGTCTACTAGACAATTGTAAGAAAAGTTTGGTAACTCATTCAGTATGGAGATGTCTACTAGACAGTTGTAAGAAAAGTTTGGTAACTCATTCAGTATGGGGATGTCTACTAGACAGTTGTAAGAAACGTTTGGTAACTCATTCAGTATGGAGATGTCTACTAGACAGTTGTAAGAAAATCTTGGTAACTCATTCAGTATGGAGATGTCACTAGACAGTTGTAAGAACAGTTTGGTAACTCATTCAATATGGAGATGTCTACTAGACAGTTGTAAGAAAAGTTTGGTAACTCATTCATTATGGAGATGTCCACTGGACAGTTGTAAGAAAAGTTTGGTAACTCATTCAGTATGGAGATGTCTACTAGACAGTTGTAAGAAAAGTTTGGTAACTCATTCAGTATGGAGATGTCTACTAGACAGTTGTAAGAAAAGTTTGGTAACTCATTCAGTATGGAGATGTCTACTAGACAGTTGTAGGAAAAGTTTGGTAACTCATTCAGTATGGAGATGTCACTAGACAGTTGTAAGAAAAGTTTGGTAACTCATTCAGTATGGAGATGTCTACTAGACAGTTGTAAGAAAAGTTTGGTAACTCATTCAGTATGGAGATGTCACTAGACAGTTGTAAGAAAAGTTTGGTAACTCATTCAGTATGGAGATGTCTACTAGACAGTTGTAAGAAAAGTTTGGTAACTCATTCAGTATGGAGATGTCTACTAGACAGTTGTAAGAAAAGGTTTGGTAACTCATTCAGTATGGAGATGTCACTAGACAGTTGTAAGAAAAGTTTGGTAACTCATTCAGTATGGAGATGTCTACTAGACAGTTGTAAGAAAAGTTTGGTAACTCATTCAGTATGGAGATGTCTACTAGACAGTTGTAAGAAAAGTTTGGTAACTCATTCTGTATGGAGATGTCTACTAGACAGTTGTAAGAAAAGTTTGGTAACTCATTCAGTATGGAGATGTCACTAGACAGTTGTAAGAAAAGCTTGGTAACTCATTCAGTATGGAGATGTCACTAGACAGTTGTAAGAAAAGTTTGGTAACTCATTCAGTATGGAGATGTCACTAGACAGTTGTAAGAAACGTTTGATAACTCATTCAGTATGGAGATGTCACTAGACAGTTGTAAGAAACGTTTGGTAACTCATTCAGTATGGAGATGTCTACTAGACAGTTGTAAGACAAGCTTGGTAACTCATTCAGTATGGAGATGTCACTAGACAGTTGTAAGAAAAGTTTGGTAACTCATTCAGTATGGAGATGTCTACTAGACAGTTGTAAGAAAAGTTTGGTAACTCATTCAGTATGGAGATGTCTACTAGACAGTTGTAAGAAAAGTTTGGTAACTCATTCAGTATGGAGATGTCTACTAGACAGTTGTAAGAAAAGTTTGGTAACTCATTCAGTATGGAGATGTCTACTAGACAGTTGTAAGAAAAGTTTGGTAACTCATTCAGTATGGAGATGTCTACTAGACAGTTGTAAGAAAAGTTTGGTAACTCATTCAGTATGGAGATGTCTACTAGACAGTTGTAAGAAAGGTTTGGTAACTCATTCAGTATGGAGATGTCACTAGACAGTTGTAAGAAAAGTTTGGTAACTCATTCAGTATGGAGATGTCTACTAGACAGTTGTAAGAAAAGTTTGGTAACTCATTCAGTATGGAGATGTCTACTAGAGAGTTGTAAGAAAAGTTTGGTAGCTCATTCAGTATGGAGATGTCTACTAGACAGTTGTAAGAAACGTTTGGTAACTCATTCTGTATGGAGATGTCTACTAGACAGTTGTAAGAAAATCTTGGTAACTCATTCAGTATGGAGATGTCACTAGACAGTTGTAAGAACAGTTTGGTAACTCATTCAGTATGGAGATGTCTACTAGACAGTTGTAAGAAAAGTTTGGTAACTCATTCAGTATGGAGATGTCTACTGGACAGTTGTAAGAAAAGTTTGGTAACTCATTCAGTATGGAGATGTCTACTTGACAGTTGTAAGAAAAGTTTGGTAACTCATTCAGTATGGAGATGTCTACTAGACAGTTGTAAGAAAAGTTTGGTAACTCATTCAGTATGGAGATGTCTACTAGACAGTTGTAGGAAAAGTTTGGTAACTCATTCAGTATGGAGATGTCACTAGACAGTTGTAAGAAAAGTTTGGTAACTCATTCAGTATGGAGATGTCTACTAGACAGTTGTAAGAAAAGTTTGGTAACTCATTCAGTATGGAGATGTCACTAGACAGTTGTAAGAAAAGTTTGGTAACTCATTCAGTATGGAGATGTCTGCTAGACAGTTGTAAGAAAAGTTTGGTAACTCATTCAGTATGGAGATGTCTACTAGACAGTTGTAAGAAAAGGTTTGGTAACTCATTCAGTATGGAGATGTCACTAGACAGTTGTAAGAAAAGTTTGGTAACTCATTCAGTATGGAGATGTCTACTAGACAGTTGTAAGAAAAGTTTGGTAACTCATTCAGTATGGAGATGTCACTAGACAGTTGTAAGAAAAGTTTCGTAACTCATTCAGTATGGAGATGTCTACTAGACAGTTGTAAGAAAAGTTTGGTAACTCATTCAGTATGGAGATGTCACTAGACAGTTGTAAGAAAAGTTTGGTAACTCATTCAGTATGGAGATGTCACTAGACAGTTGTAAGAAACGTTTGATAACTCATTCAGTATGGAGATGTCACTAGACAGTTGTAAGAAACGTTTGGTAACTCATTCAGTATGGAGATGTCTACTAGACAGTTGTAAGAAAGGTTTGGTAACTCATTCAGTATGGAGATGTCTACTAGACAGTTGTTAGGAAAGTTTGGTAACTCATTCAGTATGGAGATGTCTACTAGAGAGTTGTAAGAAAAGTTTGGTAGCTCATTCAGTATGGAGATGTCTACTAGACAGTTGTAAGAAACGTTTGGTAACTCATTCAGTATGGAGATGTCTACTAGACAGTTGTAAGAAAATCTTGGTAACTCATTCAGTATGGAGATGTCACTAGACAGTTGTAAGAACAGTTTGGTAACTCATTCAATATGGAGATGTCTACTAGACAGTTGTAAGAAAAGTTTGGTAACTCATTCAGTATGGAGATGTCTACTGGACAGTTGTAAGAAAAGTTTGGTAACTCATTCATTATGGAGATGTCTACTTGACAGTTGTAAGAAAAGTTTGGTAACTCATTCAGTATGGAGATGTCTACTAGACAGTTGTAAGAAACGTTTGGTAACTCATTCAGTATGGAGATGTCTACTAGACAGTTGTAGGAAAAGTTTGGTAACTCATTCAGTATGGAGATGTCACAAGACAGTTGTAAGAAAAGTTTGGTAACTCATTCAGTATGGAGATGTCTACTAGACAGTTGTAAGAAAAGTTTGGTAACTCATTCAGTATGGAGATGTCACTAGACAGTTGTAAGAAAAGTTTGGTAACTCATTCAGTATGGAGATGTCTACTAGACAGTTGTAAGAAAAGTTTGGTAACTCATTCAGTATGGAGATGTCTACTAGACAGTTGTAAGAAAAGCTTGGTAACTCATTCAGTATGGAGATGTCACTAGACAGTTGTAAGAAAAGTTTGGTACCTCATTCAGTATGGAGATGTCACTAGACAGTTGTAAGAAAAGTTTGGTAACTCATTCAATATGAAGATGTCTACTAGACAGTTGTAAGACAAGTTTGGTAACTCATTCAGTATGTAGATGTCACTAGACAGTTGTAAGAAAAGCTTGGTAACTCATTCAGTATGGAGATGTCATTAGACAGTTGTAAGAAAAGTTTGGTAAATCATTCAGTATGGAGTTGTCACTAGACAGTTGTAAGAAACGTTTGATAACTCATTCAGTATGGAGATGTCACTAGACAGTTGTAAGAAACGTTTGGTAACTCATTCAGTATGGAGATGTCTACTAGACAGTTGTAAGAAAAGCTTGGTAACTCATTCAGTATGGAGATGTCACTAGACAGTTGTAAGAACAGTTTGGTAACTCATTCAGTATGGAGATGTCTATTAGACAGTTGTAAGAAAAGTTTGGTAACTCATTCAGTATGGAGATGTCTACTAGACAATTGTAAGAAAAGTTTGGTAACTCATTCAGTATGGAGATGTCTACTAGACAGTTGTAAGAAAAGTTTGGTAACTCATTCAGTATGGGGATGTCTACTAGACAGTTGTAAGAAACGTTTGGTAACTCATTCAGTATGGAGATGTCTACTAGACAGTTGTAAGAAAATCTTGGTAACTCATTCAGTATGGAGATGTCACTAGACAGTTGTAAGAACAGTTTGGTAACTCATTCAATATGGAGATGTCTACTAGACAGTTGTAAGAAAAGTTTGGTAACTCATTCAGTATGGAGATGTCTACTGGACAGTTGTAAGAAAAGTTTGGTAACTCATTCAGTATGGAGATGTCTACTAGACAGTTGTAAGAAAAGTTTGGTAACTCATTCAGTATGGAGATGTCTACTAGACAGTTGTAAGAAAAGTTTGGTAACTCATTCAGTATGGAGATGTCTACTAGACAGTTGTAGGAAAAGTTTGGTAACTCATTCAGTATGGAGATGTCACTAGACAGTTGTAAGAAAAGTTTGGTAACTCATTCAGTATGGAGATGTCTACTAGACAGTTGTAAGAAAAGTTTGGTAACTCATTCAGTATGGAGATGTCACTAGACAGTTGTAAGAAAAGTTTGGTAACTCATTCAGTATGGAGATGTCTACTAGACAGTTGTACGAAAAGTTTGGTAACTCATTCAGTATGGAGATGTCTACTAGACAGTTGTAAGAAAAGGTTTGGTAACTCATTCAGTATGGAGATGTCACTAGACAGTTGTAAGAAAAGTTTGGTAACTCATTCAGTATGGTGATGTCTACTAGACAGTTGTAAGAAAAGCTTGGTAACTCATTCAGTATGGAGATGTCTACTAGACAGTTGTAAGAAAAGTTTGGTAACTCATTCAGTATGGAGATGTCTACTAGACAGTTGTAAGAAAAGTTTGGTAACTCATTCAGTATGGAGATGTCACTAGACAGTTGTAAAAAAAGCTTGGTAACTCATTCAGTATGGAGATGTCACTAGACAGTTGTAAGAAAAGTTTGGTAACTCATTCAGTATGGAGATGTCACTAGACAGTTGTAAGAAACGTTTGATAACTCATTCAGTATGGAGATGTCACTAGACAGTTGTAAGAAACGTTTGGTAACTCATTCAGTATGGAGATGTCTACTAGACAGTTGTAAGACAAGCTTGGTAACTCATTCAGTATGGAGATGTCACTAGACAGTTGTAAGAAAAGTTTGGTAGCTCATTCAGTATGGAGATGTCTACTAGACAGTTGTAAGAAAAGGTTTGGTAACTCATTCAGTATGGAGATGTTTCTAGACAGTTGTAAGAAAAGTTTGGTAACTCATTCAGTATGGAGATGTCTACTAGACAGTTGTAAGAAAAGTTTGGTAACTCATTCAGTATGGAGATGTCTACTGGACAGTTGTAAGAAAAGTTTGGTAACTCATTCAGTATGGAGATGTCTACTAGACAGTTGTAAGAAAAGTTTGGTAACTCATTCAGTATGGAGATGTCTACTAGACAGTTGTAAGAAAGGTTTGGTAACTCATTCAGTATGGAGATGTCACTAGACAGTTGTAAGAAAAGTTTGGTAACTCATTCAGTATGAAGATGTCTACTAGACAGTTGTAAGAAAAGTTTGGTAACTCATTCAGTATGGAGATGTCTACTAGAGAGTTGTAAGAAAAGTTTGGTAGCTCATTCAGTATGGAGATGTCTACTAGACAGTTGTAAGAAACGTTTGGTAACTCATTCTGTATGGAGATGTCTACTAGACAGTTGTAAGAAAAGTTTGGTAACTCATTCAGTATGGAGATGTCTACTAGAGAGTTGTAAGAAAAGTTTGGTAGCTCATTCAGTATGGAGATGTCTACTAGACAGTTGTAAGAAACGTTTGGTAACTCATTCAGTATGGAGATATCACTAGACAGTTGTAAGAACAGTTTGGTAACTCATTCAGTATGGAGATGTCTACTAGACAGTTGTAAGAAAAGTTTGGTAACTCATTCAGTATGGAGATGTCTACTGGACAGTTGTAAGAAAAGTTTGGTAACTCATTCAGTATGGAGATGTCTACTTGACAGTTGTAAGAAAAGTTTGGTAACTCATTCAGTATGGAGATGTCTACTAGACAGTTGTAAGAAAAGTTTGGTAACTCATTCAGTATGGAGATGTCTACTAGACAGTTGTAGGAAAAGTTTGGTAACTCATTCAGTATGGAGATGTCACTAGACAGTTGTAAGAAAAGTTTGGTAACTCATTCAGTATGGAGATGTCTACTAGACAGTTGTAAGAAAAGTTTGGTAACTCATTCAGTATGGAGATGTCACTAGACAGTTGTAAGAAAAGTTTGGTAACTCATTCAGTATGGAGATGTCTACTAGACAGTTGTAAGAAAAGTTTGGTAACTCATTCAGTATGGAGATGTCTACTAGACAGTTGTAAGAAAAGGTTTGGTAACTCATTCAGTATGGAGATGTCACTAGACAGTTGTAAGAAAAGTTTGGTAACTCATTCAGTATGGAGATGTCTACTAGACAGTTGTAAGAAAAGTTTGGTAACTCATTCAGTATGGAGATGTCACTAGACAGTTGTAAGAAAAGTTTCGTAACTCATTCAGTATGGAGATGTCTACTAGACAGTTGTAAGAAAAGTTTGGTAACTCATTCAGTATGGAGATGTCACTAGACAGTTGTAAGAAAAGTTTGGTAACTCATTCAGTATGGAGATGTCACTAGACAGTTGTAAGAAACGTTTGATAACTCATTCAGTATGGAGATGTCTACTAGACAGTTGTAAGAAACGTTTGGTAACTCATTCAGTATGGAGATGTCTACTAGACAGTTGTAAGAAAGGTTTGGTAACTCATTCAGTATGGAGATGTCTACTAGACAGTTGTTAGGAAAGTTTGGTAACTCATTCAGTATGGAGATGTCTACTAGAGAGTTGTAAGAAAAGTTTGATAGCTCATTCAGTATGGAGATGTCTACTAGACAGTTGTAAGAAACGTTTGGTAACTCATTCAGTATGGAGATGTCTACTAGACAGTTGTAAGAAAATCTTGGTAACTCATTCAGTATGGAGATGTCACTAGACAGTTGTAAGAACAGTTTGGTAACTCATTCAATATGGAGATGTCTACTAGACAGTTGTAAGAAAAGTTTGGTAACTCATTCAGTATGGAGATGTCTACTGGACAGTTGTAAGAAAAGTTTGGTAACTCATTCAGTATGGAGATGTCTACTTGACAGTTGTAAGAAAAGTTTGGTAACTCATTCAGTATGGAGATGTCTACTAGACAGTTGTAAGAAAAGTTTGGTAACTCATTCAGTATGGAGATGTCTACTAGACAGTTGTAGGAAAAGTTTGGTAACTCATTCAGTATGGAGATGTCACCAGACAGTTGTAAGAAAAGTTTGGTAACTCATTCAGTATGGAGATGTCTACTAGACAGTTGTAAGAAAAGTTTGGTAACTCATTCAGTATGGAGATGTCACTAGACAGTTGTAAGAAAAGTTTGGTAACTCATTCAGTATGGAGATGTCTACTAGACAGTTGTAAGAAAAGTTTGGTAACTCATTCAGTATGGAGATGTCTACTAGACAGTTGTAAGAAAAGGTTTGGTAACTCATTCAGTATGGAGATGTCACTAGACAGTTGAAGAAAAGTTTGGTAACTCATTCAGTATGGAGATGTCTACTAGACAGTTGTAAGAAAAGTTTGGTAACTCATTCAGTATGGAGATGTCACTAGACAGTTGTAAGAAAAGTTTGGTAACTCATTCAGTATGGAGATGTCTACTAGACAGTTGTAAGAAAAGTTTGGTAACTCATTCAGTATGGAGATGTCTACTAGACAGTTGTAAGAAAAGTTTGGTAACTCATTCAGTATGGAGATGTCACTAGACAGTTGTAAGAAAAGTTTGGTAACTCATTCAGTATGGAGATGTCTACTGGACAGTTGTACGAAAAGTTTGGTAACTCATTTAGTATGGAGATGTCACTAGACAGTTGTAAGAAAAGTTTCGTAACTCATTCAGTATGGAGATGTCTACTAGACAGTTGTAAGAAAAGTTTGGTAACTCATTCAGTATGGAGATGTCTACTAGACAGTTGTAAAAAAAGTTTGGTAACTCATTCAGTATGGAGATGTCACCAGACAGTTGTAAGAAAAGCTTGGTAACTCATTCAGTATGGAGATGTCACTAGACAGTTGTAAGAAAAGTTTGGTAACTCATTCAGTATCGAGATGTCACTAGACAGTTGTAAGAAACGTTTGATAACTCATTCAGTATGGAGATGTCACTAGACAGTTGTAAGAAACGTTTGGTAACTCATTCAGTATGGAGATGTCTACTAGACAGTTGTAAGAAAAGCTTGGTAACTCATTCAGTATGGAGATGTCACTAGACAGTTGTAAGAACAGTTTGGTAACTCATTCAGTATGGAGATGTCTACTAGACAGTTGTAAGAAAAGTTTGGTAACTCATTCAGTATGGAGATGTCTACTAGACAGTTGTAAGAAAAGTTTGGTAACTCATTCAGTATGGAGATGTCACTAGACAGTTGTAAGAAACGTTTGATAACTCATTCAGTATGGAGATGTCACTAAACAGTTGTAAGAAAAGTTTGGTAACTCATTCAGTATGGAGATGTCTACTAGACAGTTGTAAGAAAGGTTTGGTAACTCATTCAGTATGGAGATGTCTACTAGACAGTTGTAAGAAAAGTTTGGTAACTCATTCAGTATGGAGATGTCTACTAGACAGTTGTAAGAAAAGTTTGGTAACTCATTCAGTATGGAGATGTCTACTAGACAGTTGTAGGAAAAGTTTGGTAACTCATTCAGTATGGAGATGTCACTAGACAGTTGTACGAAAAGTTTGGTAACTCATTCAGTATGGAGATGTCTACTAGACAGTTGTAAGAAAAGTTTGGTAACTCATTCAGTATGGAGATGTCACTAGACAGTTGTAAGAACAGTTTGGTAACTCATTCAGTATGGAGATGTCTACTAGACAGTTGTAAGAAAAGTTTGGTAACTCATTCAGTATGGAGATGTCTACTGGACAGTTGTAAGAAAAGTTTGGTAACTCATTCAGTATGGAGATGTCTACTTGACAGTTGTAAGAAAAGTTTGGTAACTCATTCAGTATGGAGATGTCTACTAGACAGTTGTAAGAAAAGTTTGGTAACTCATTCAGTATGGAGATGTCTACTAGACAGTTGTAGGAAAAGTTTGGTAACTCATTCAGTATGGAGATGTCACCAGACAGTTGTAAGAAAAGTTTGTTAACTCATTCAGTATGGAGATGTCTACTAGACAGTTGTAAGAAAAGTTTGGTAACTCATTCAGTATGGAGATGTCACTAGACAGTTGTAAGAAAAGTTTGGTAACTCATTCAGTATGGAGATGTCTACTAGACAGTTGTAAGAAAAGTTTGGTAACTCATTCAGTATGGAGATGTCTACTAGACAGTTGTAAGAAAAGGTTTGGTAACTCATTCAGTATGGAGATGTCTACTAGACAGTTGTAAGAAAAGTTTGGTAACTCATTCAGTATGGAGATGTCACTAGACAGTTGTAAGAAAAGTTTGGTAACTCATTCAGTATGGAGATGTCTACTAGACAGTTGTAAGAAAAGTTTGGTAACTCATTCAGTATGGAGATGTCTACTAGACAGTTGTAAGAAAAGTTTGGTAACTCATTCAGTATGGAGATGTCACTAGACAGTTGTAAGAAAAGTTTGGTAACTCATTCAGTATGGAGATGTCTACTGGACAGTTGTACGAAAAGTTTGGTAACTCATTTAGTATGGAGATGTCACTAGACAGTTGTAAGAAAAGTTTCGTAACTCATTCAGTATGGAGATGTCTACTAGACAGTTGTAAGAAAAGTTTGGTAACTCATTCAGTATGGAGATGTCTACTAGACAGTTGTAAAAAAAGTTTGGTAACTCATTCAGTATGGAGATGTCACCAGACAGTTGTAAGAAAAGCTTGGTAACTCATTCAGTATGGAGATGTCACTAGACAGTTGTAAGAAAAGTTTGGTAACTCATTCAGTATCGAGATGTCACTAGACAGTTGTAAGAAACGTTTGATAACTCATTCAGTATGGAGATGTCACTAGACAGTTGTAAGAAACGTTTGGTAACTCATTCAGTATGGAGATGTCTACTAGACAGTTGTAAGAAAAGCTTGGTAACTCATTCAGTATGGAGATGTCACTAGACAGTTGTAAGAACAGTTTGGTAACTCATTCAGTATGGAGATGTCTACTAGACAGTTGTAAGAAAAGTTTGGTAACTCATTCAGTATGGAGATGTCTACTAGACAGTTGTAAGAAAAGTTTGGTAACTCATTCAGTATGGAGATGTCACTAGACAGTTGTAAGAAACGTTTGATAACTCATTCAGTATGGAGATGTCACTAAACAGTTGTAAGAAAAGTTTGGTAACTCATTCAGTATGGAGATGTCTACTAGACAGTTGTAAGAAAGGTTTGGTAACTCATTCAGTATGGAGATGTCTACTAGACAGTTGTAAGAAAAGTTTGGTAACTCATTCAGTATGGAGATGTCTACTAGACAGTTGTAAGAAAAGTTTGGTAACTCATTCAGTATGGAGATGTCTACTAGACAGTTGTAGGAAAAGTTTGGTAACTCATTCAGTATGGAGATGTCACTAGACAGTTGTACGAAAAGTTTGGTAACTCATTCAGTATGGAGATGTCTACTAGACAGTTGTAAGAAAAGTTTGGTAACTCATTCAGTATGGAGATGTCACTAGACAGTTGTAAGAACAGTTTGGTAACTCATTCAATATGGAGATGTCTACTAGACAGTTGTAAGAAAAGTTTGGTAACTCATTCAGTATGGAGATGTCTACTGGACAGTTGTAAGAAAAGTTTGGTAACTCATTCAGTATGGAGATGTCTACTTGACAGTTGTAAGAAAAGTTTGGTAACTCATTCAGTATGGAGATGTCTACTAGACAGTTGTAAGAAAAGTTTGGTAACTCATTCAGTATGGAGATGTCTACTAGACAGTTGTAGGAAAAGTTTGGTAACTCATTCAGTATGGAGATGTCACCAGACAGTTGTAAGAAAAGTTTGTTAACTCATTCAGTATGGAGATGTCTACTAGACAGTTGTAAGAAAAGTTTGGTAACTCATTCAGTATGGAGATGTCACTAGACAGTTGTAAGAAAAGTTTGGTAACTCATTCAGTATGGAGATGTCTACTAGACAGTTGTAAGAAAAGTTTGGTAACTCATTCAGTATGGAGATGTCTACTAGACAGTTGTAAGAAAAGGTTTGGTAACTCATTCAGTATGGAGATGTCACTAGACAGTTGTAAGAAAAGTTTGGTAACTCATTCAGTATGGAGATGTCTACTAGACAGTTGTAAGAAAAGTTTGGTAACTCATTCAGTATGGAGATGTCACTAGACAGTTGTAAGAAAAGTTTGGTAACTCATTCAGTATGGAGATGTCTACTAGACAGTTGTAAGAAAAGTTTGGTAACTCATTCAGTATGGAGATGTCTACTAGACAGTTGTAAGAAAAGTTTGGTAACTCATTCAGTATGGAGATGTCACTAGACAGTTGTAAGAAAAGTTTGGTAACTCATTCAGTATGCAGATGTCTACTGGACAGTTGTACGAAAAGTTTGGTAACTCATTTAGTATGGAGATGTCACTAGACAGTTGTAAGAAAAGTTTCGTAACTCATTCAGTATGGAGATGTCTACTAGACAGTTGTAAGAAAAGTTTGGTAACTCATTCAGTATGGAGATGTCTACTAGACAGTTGTAAAAAAAGTTTGGTAACTCATTCAGTATGGAGATGTCACCAGATAGTTGTAAGAAAAGCTTGGTAACTCATTCAGTATGGAGATGTGACTAGACAGTTGTAAGAAAAGTTTGGTAACTCATTCAGTATCGAGATGTCACTAGACAGTTGTAAGAAACGTTTGATAACTCATTCAGTATGGAGATGTCACTAGACAGTTGTAAGAAACGTTTGGTAACTCATTCAGTATGGAGATGTCTACTAGACAGTTGTAAGAAAAGCTTGGTAACTCATTCAGTATGGAGATGTCACTAGACAGTTGTAAGAACAGTTTGGTAACTCATTCAGTATGGAGATGTCTACTAGACAGTTGTAAGAAAAGTTTGGTAACTCATTCAGTATGGAGATGTCTACTAGACAGTTGTAAGAAAAGTTTGGTAACTCATTCAGTATGGAGATGTCACTAGACAGTTGTAAGAAACGTTTGATAACTCATTCAGTATGGAGATGTCACTAGACAGTTGTAAGAAAAGTTTGGTAACTCATTCAGTATGGAGATGTCTACTAGACAGTTGTAAGAAAGGTTTGGTAACTCATTCAGTATGGAGATGTCTACTAGACAGTTGTAAGAAAAGTTTGGTAACTCATTCAGTATGGAGATGTCTACTAGACAGTTGTAAGAAAAGTTTGGTAACTCATTCAGTATGGAGATGTCTACTAGACAGTTGTAGGAAAAGTTTGGTAACTCATTCAGTATGGAGATGTCACTAGACAGTTGTAAGAAAAGTTTGGTAACTCATTCAGTATGGAGATGTCTACTAGACAGTTGTAAGAAAAGTTTGGTAACTCATTCAGTATGGAGATGTCACTAGACAGTTGTAAGAAAAGTTTGGTAACTCATTCAGTATGGAGATGTCTACTAGACAGTTGTAAGAAAAGGTTTGGTAACTCATTCAGTATGGAGATGTCACTAGACAGTTGTAAGAAAAGTTTGGTAACTCATTCAGTATGGAGATGTCTACTAGACAGTTGTAAGAAAAGTTTGGTAACTCATTCAGTATGAAGATGTCACTAGACAGTTGTAAGAAAAGTTTGGTAACTCATTCAGTATGGAGATGTCTGCTAGACAGTTGTAAGAAAAGTTTGGTAACTCATTCAGTATGGAGATGTCTACTAGACAGTTGTAAAAAAAGTTTGGTAACTCATTCAGTATGGAGATGTCACCAGACAGTTGTAAGAAAAGTTTGGTAACTCATTCAGTATGGAGATGTCACTAGACAGTTGTAAGAAAAGTTTGGTAACTCATTCAGTATGGAGATGTCACTAGACAGTTGTAAGAAACGTTTGATAACTCATTCAGTATGGAGATGTCACTAGACAGTTGTAAGAAACGTTTGGTAACTCATTCAGTATGGAGATGTCTACTAGACAGTTGTAAGAAAAGCTTGGTAACTCATTCAGTATGGAGATGTCACTAGACAGTTGTAAGAACAGTTTGGTAACTCATTCAGTATGAAGATGTCTACTAGACAGTTGTAAGAAAAGTTTGGTAACTCATTCAGTATGGAGATGTCTACTAGAGAGTTGTAAGAAAAGTTTGGTAGCTCATTCAGTATGGAGATGTCTACTAGACAGTTGTAAGAAACGTTTGGTAACTCATTCTGTATGGAGATGTCTACTAGACAGTTGTAAGAAAATCTTGGTAACTCATTCAGTATGGAGATGTCACTAGACAGTTGTAAGAACAGTTTGGTAACTCATTCAGTATGGAGATGTCTACTAGACAGTTGTAAGAAAAGTTTGGTAACTCATTCAGTATGGAGATGTCTACTGGACAGTTGTAAGAAAAGTTTGGTAACTCATTCAGTATGGAGATGTCTACTTGACAGTTGTAAGAAAAGTTTGGTAACTCATTCAGTATGGAGATGTCTACTAGACAGTTGTAAGAAAAGTTTGGTAACTCATTCAGTATGGAGATGTCTACTAGACAGTTGTAGGAAAAGTTTGGTAACTCATTCAGTATGGAGATGTCACTAGACAGTTGTAAGAAAAGTTTGGTAACTCATTCAGTATGGAGATGTCTACTAGACAGTTGTAAGAAAAGTTTGGTAACTCATTCAGTATGGAGATGTCACTAGACAGTTGTAAGAAAAGTTTGGTAACTCATTCAGTATGGAGATGTCTACTAGACAGTTGTAAGAAAAGTTTGGTAACTCATTCAGTATGGAGATGTCTACTAGACAGTTGTAAGAAAAGGTTTGGTAACTCATTCAGTATGGAGATGTCACTAGACAGTTGTAAGAAAAGTTTGGTAACTCATTCAGTATGGAGATGTCTACTAGACAGTTGTAAGAAAAGTTTGGTAACTCATTCAGTATGGAGATGTCACTAGACAGTTGTAAGAAAAGTTTCGTAACTCATTCAGTATGGAGATGTCTACTAGACAGTTGAAAGAAAAGTTTGGTAACTCATTCAGTATGGAGATGTCACTAGACAGTTGTAAGAAAAGTTTGGTAACTCATTCAGTATGGAGATGTCACTAGACAGTTGTAAGAAACGTTTGATAACTCATTCAGTATGGAGATGTCTACTAGACAGTTGTAAGAAACGTTTGGTAACTCATTCAGTATGGAGATGTCTACTAGACAGTTGTAAGAAAGGTTTGGTAACTCATTCAGTATGGAGATGTCTACTAGACAGTTGTTAGGAAAGTTTGGTAACTCATTCAGTATGGAGATGTCTACTAGAGAGTTGTAAGAAAAGTTTGATAGCTCATTCAGTATGGAGATGTCTACTAGACAGTTGTAAGAAACGTTTGGTAACTCATTCAGTATGGAGATGTCTACTAGACAGTTGTAAGAAAATCTTGGTAACTCATTCAGTATGGAGATGTCACTAGACAGTTGTAAGAACAGTTTGGTAACTCATTCAATATGGAGATGTCTACTAGACAGTTGTAAGAAAAGTTTGGTAACTCATTCAGTATGGAGATGTCTACTGGACAGTTGTAAGAAAAGTTTGGTAACTCATTCAGTATGGAGATGTCTACTTGACAGTTGTAAGAAAAGTTTGGTAACTCATTCAGTATGGAGATGTCTACTAGACAGTTGTAAGAAAAGTTTGGTAACTCATTCAGTATGGAGATGTCTACTAGACAGTTGTAGGAAAAGTTTGGTAACTCATTCAGTATGGAGATGTCACCAGACAGTTGTAAGAAAAGTTTGGTAACTCATTCAGTATGGAGATGTCTACTAGACAGTTGTAAGAAAAGTTTGGTAACTCATTCAGTATGGAGATGTCACTAGACAGTTGTAAGAAAAGTTTGGTAACTCATTCAGTATGGAGATGTCTACTAGACAGTTGTAAGAAAAGTTTGGTAACTCATTCAGTATGGAGATGTCTACTAGACAGTTGTAAGAAAAGGTTTGGTAACTCATTCAGTATGGAGATGTCACTAGACAGTTGAAGAAAAGTTTGGTAACTCATTCAGTATGGAGATGTCTACTAGACAGTTGTAAGAAAAGTTTGGTAACTCATTCAGTATGGAGATGTCACTAGACAGTTGTAAGAAAAGTTTGGTAACTCATTCAGTATGGAGATGTCTACTAGACAGTTGTAAGAAAAGTTTGGTAACTCATTCAGTATGGAGATTTCTACTAGACAGTTGTAAGAAAAGTTTGGTAACTCATTCAGTATGGAGATGTCACTAGACAGTTGTAAGAAAAGTTTGGTAACTCATTCAGTATGGAGATGTCTACTGGACAGTTGTACGAAAAGTTTGGTAACTCATTTAGTATGGAGATGTCACTAGACAGTTGTAAGAACAGTTTGGTAACTCATTCAATATGGAGATGTCTACTAGACAGTTGTAAGAAAAGTTTGGTAACTCATTCAGTATGGAGATGTCTACTGGACAGTTGTAAGAAAAGTTTGGTAACTCATTCAGTATGGAGATGTCTACTTGACAGTTGTAAGAAAAGTTTGGTAACTCATTCAGTATGGAGATGTCTACTAGACAGTTGTAAGAAAAGTTTGGTAACTCATTCAGTATGGAGATGTCTACTAGACAGTTGTAGGAAAAGTTTGGTAACTCATTCAGTATGGAGATGTCACCAGACAGTTGTAAGAAAAGTTTGTTAACTCATTCAGTATGGAGATGTCTACTAGACAGTTGTAAGAAAAGTTTGGTAACTCATTCAGTATGGAGATGTCACTAGACAGTTGTAAGAAAAGTTTGGTAACTCATTCAGTATGGAGATGTCTACTAGACAGTTGTAAGAAAAGTTTGGTAACTCATTCAGTATGGAGATGTCTACTAGACAGTTGTAAGAAAAGGTTTGGTAACTCATTCAGTATGGAGATGTCACTAGACAGTTGTAAGAAAAGTTTGGTAACTCATTCAGTATGGAGATGTCTACTAGACAGTTGTAAGAAAAGTTTGGTAACTCATTCAGTATGGAGATGTCACTAGACAGTTGTAAGAAAAGTTTGGTAACTCATTCAGTATGGAGATGTCTACTAGACAGTTGTAAGAAAAGTTTGGTAACTCATTCAGTATGGAGATGTCTACTAGACAGTTGTAAGAAAAGTTTGGTAACTCATTCAGTATGGAGATGTCACTAGACAGTTGTAAGAAAAGTTTGGTAACTCATTCAGTATGCAGATGTCTACTGGACAGTTGTACGAAAAGTTTGGTAACTCATTTAGTATGGAGATGTCACTAGACAGTTGTAAGAAAAGTTTCGTAACTCATTCAGTATGGAGATGTCTACTAGACAGTTGTAAGAAAAGTTTGGTAACTCATTCAGTATGGAGATGTCTACTAGACAGTTGTAAAAAAAGTTTGGTAACTCATTCAGTATGGAGATGTCACCAGACAGTTGTAAGAAAAGCTTGGTAACTCATTCAGTATGGAGATGTCACCAGACAGTTGTAAGAAAAGCTTGGTAACTCATTCAGTATGGAGATGTCACTAGACAGTTGTAAGAAAAGTTTGGTAACTCATTCAGTATCGAGATGTCACTAGACAGTTGTAAGAAACGTTTGATAACTCATTCAGTATGGAGATGTCACTAGACAGTTGTAAGAAACGTTTGGTAACTCATTCAGTATGGAGATGTCTACTAGACAGTTGTAAGAAAAGCTTGGTAACTCATTCAGTATGGAGATGTCACTAGACAGTTGTAAGAACAGTTTGGTAACTCATTCAGTATGGAGATGTCTACTAGACAGTTGTAAGAAAAGTTTGGTAACTCATTCAGTATGGAGATGTCTACTAGACAGTTGTAAGAAAAGTTTGGTAACTCATTCAGTATGGAGATGTCACTAGACAGTTGTAAGAAACGTTTGATAACTCATTCAGTATGGAGATGTCACTAAACAGTTGTAAGAAAAGTTTGGTAACTCATTCAGTATGGAGATGTCTACTAGACAGTTGTAAGAAAGGTTTGGTAACTCATTCAGTATGGAGATGTCTACTAGACAGGTGTAAGAAAAGTTTGGTAACTCATTCAGTATGGAGATGTCTACTAGACAGTTGTAAGAAAAGTTTGGTAACTCATTCAGTATGGAGATGTCTACTAGACAGTTGTAGGAAAAGTTTGGTAACTCATTCAGTATGGAGATGTCACTAGACAGTTGTACGAAAAGTTTGGTAACTCATTCAGTATGGAGATGTCTACTAGACAGTTGTAAGAAAAGTTTGGTAACTCATTCAGTATGGAGATGTCACTAGACAGTTGTAAGAACAGTTTGGTAACTCATTCAATATGGAGATGTCTACTAGACAGTTGTAAGAAAAGTTTGGTAACTCATTCAGTATGGAGATGTCTACTGGACAGTTGTAAGAAAAGTTTGGTAACTCATTCAGTATGGAGATGTCTACTTGACAGTTGTAAGAAAAGTTTGGTAACTCATTCAGTATGGAGATGTCTACTAGACAGTTGTAAGAAAAGTTTGGTAACTCATTCAGTATGGAGATGTCTACTAGACAGTTGTAGGAAAAGTTTGGTAACTCATTCAGTATGGAGATGTCACCAGACAGTTGTAAGAAAAGTTTGTTAACTCATTCAGTATGGAGATGTCTACTAGACAGTTGTAAGAAAAGTTTGGTAACTCATTCAGTATGGAGATGTCACTAGACAGTTGTAAGAAAAGTTTGGTAACTCATTCAGTATGGAGATGTCTACTAGACAGTTGTAAGAAAAGTTTGGTAACTCATTCAGTATGGAGATGTCTACTAGACAGTTGTAAGAAAAGGTTTGGTAACTCATTCAGTATGGAGATGTCACTAGACAGTTGTAAGAAAAGTTTGGTAACTCATTCAGTATGGAGATGTCTACTAGACAGTTGTAAGAAAAGTTTGGTAACTCATTCAGTATGGAGATGTCACTAGACAGTTGTAAGAAAAGTTTGGTAACTCATTCAGTATGGAGATGTCTACTAGACAGTTGTAAGAAAAGTTTGGTAACTCATTCAGTATGGAGATGTCTACAAGACAGTTGTAAGAAAAGTTTGGTAACTCATTCAGTATGGAGATGTCACTAGACAGTTGTAAGAAAAGTTTGGTAACTCATTCAGTATGCAGATGTCTACTGGACAGTTGTACGAAAAGTTTGGTAACTCATTTAGTATGGAGATGTCACTAGACAGTTGTAAGAAAAGTTTCGTAACTCATTCAGTATGGAGATGTCTACTAGACAGTTGTAAGAAAAGTTTGGTAACTCATTCAGTATGGAGATGTCTACTAGACAGTTGTAAAAAAAGTTTGGTAACTCATTCAGTATGGAGATGTCACCAGACAGTTGTAAGAAAAGCTTGGTAACTCATTCAGTATGGAGATGTGACTAGACAGTTGTAAGAAAAGTTTGGTAACTCATTCAGTATCGAGATGTCACTAGACAGTTGTAAGAAACGTTTGATAACTCATTCAGTATGGAGATGTCACTAGACAGTTGTAAGAAACGTTTGGTAACTCATTCAGTATGGAGATGTCTACTAGACAGTTGTAAGAAAAGCTTGGTAACTCATTCAGTATGGAGATGTCACTAGACAGTTGTAAGAAAAGTTTGGTAACTCATTCAGTATGGAGATGTCTACTAGACAGTTGTAAGAAAAGTTTGGTAACTCATTCAGTATGGAGATGTCACTAGACAGTTGTAAGAAACGTTTGATAACTCATTCAGTATGGAGATGTCACTAGACAGTTGTAAGAAAAGTTTGGTAACTCATTCAGTATGGAGATGTCTACTAGACAGTTGTAAGAAAGGTTTGGTAACTCATTCAGTATGGAGATGTCTACTAGACAGTTGTAAGAAAAGTTTGGTAACTCATTCAGTATCGAGATGTCACTAGACAGTTGTAAGAAACGTTTGATAACTCATTCAGTATGGAGATGTCACTAGACAGTTGTAAGAAACGTTTGGTAACTCATTCAGTATGGAGATGTCTACTAGACAGTTGTAAGAAAAGCTTGGTAACTCATTCAGTATGGAGATGTCACTAGACAGTTGTAAGAAAAGTTTGGTAACTCATTCAGTATGGAGATGTCTACTAGACAGTTGTAAGAAAAGTTTGGTAACTCATTCAGTATGGAGATGTCACTAGACAGTTGTAAGAAACGTTTGATAACTCATTCAGTATGGAGATGTCACTAGACAGTTGTAAGAAAAGTTTGGTAACTCATTCAGTATGGAGATGTCTACTAGACAGTTGTAAGAAAGGTTTGGTAACTCATTCAGTATGGAGATGTCTACTAGACAGTTGTAAGAAAAGTTTGGTAACTCATTCAGTATGGAGATGTCTACTAGACAGTTGTAAGAAAAGTTTGGTAACTCATTCAGTATGGAGATGTCTACTAGACAGTTGTAGGAAAAGTTTGGTAACTCATTCAGTATGGAGATGTCACTAGACAGTTGTAAGAAAAGTTTGGTAACTCATTCAGTATGGAGATGTCTACTAGACAGTTGTAAGAAAAGTTTGGTAACTCATTCAGTATGGAGATGTCACTAGACAGTTGTAAGAAAAGTTTGGTAACTCATTCAGTATGGAGATGTCTACTAGACAGTTGTAAGAAAAGGTTTGGTAACTCATTCAGTATGGAGATGTCACTAGACAGTTGTAAGAAAAGTTTGGTAACTCATTCAGTATGGAGATGTCTACTAGACAGTTGTAAGAAAAGTTTGGTAACTCATTCAGTATGAAGATGTCACTAGACAGTTGTAAGAAAAGTTTGGTAACTCATTCAGTATGGAGATGTCTGCTAGACAGTTGTAAGAAAAGTTTGGTAACTCATTCAGTATGGAGATGTCTACTAGACAGTTGTAAAAAAAGTTTGGTAACTCATTCAGTATGGAGATGTCACCAGACAGTTGTAAGAAAAGTTTGGTAACTCATTCAGTATGGAGATGTCACTAGACAGTTGTAGGAAAAGTTTGGTAACTCATTCAGTATGGAGATGTCACTAGACAGTTGTAAGAAACGTTTGATAACTCATTCAGTATGGAGATGTCACTAGACAGTTGTAAGAAACGTTTGGTAACTCATTCAGTATGGAGATGTCTACTAGACAGTTGTAAGAAAAGCTTGGTAACTCATTCAGTATGGAGATGTCACTAGACAGTTGTAAGAACAGTTTGGTAACTCATTCAGTATGGAGATGTCTACTAGACAGTTGTAAGAAAAGCTTGGTAACTCATTCAGTATGGAGATGTCACTAGACAGTTGTAAGAAACGTTTGATAACTCATTCAGTATGGAGATGTCACTAGACAGTTGTAAGAAAAGTTTGGTAACTCATTCAGTATGGAGATGTCTACTAGACAGTTGTAAGAAAAGTTTGGTAACTCATTCAGTATGGAGATGTCTACTAGACAGTTGTAAGAAAAGTTTGGTAACTCATTCAGTATGGAGATGTCTACTAGACAGTTGTAAGAAAAGTTTGGTAACTCATTCAGTATGGAGATGTCTACTAGACAGTTGTAAGAAAAGTTTGGTAACTCATTCAGTATGGAGATGTCTACTAGACAGTTGTAAGAAAGGTTTGGTAACTCATTCAGTATGGAGATGTCACTAGACAGTTGTAAGAAAAGTTTGGTAACTCATTCAGTATGGAGATGTCTACTAGACAGTTGTAAGAAAAGTTTGGTAACTCATTCAGTATGGAGATGTCTACTAGAGAGTTGTAAGAAAAGTTTGGTAGCTCATTCAGTATGGAGATGTCTACTAGACAGTTGTAAGAAACGTTTGGTAACTCATTCAGTATGGAGATGTCTACTAGACAGTTGTAAGAAAATCCTGGTAACTCATTCAGTATGGAGATGTCACTAGACAGTTGTAAGAACAGTTTGGTAACTCATTCAGTATGGAGATGTCTACTAGACAGTTGTAAGAAAAGTTTGGTAACTCATTCAGTATGGAGATGTCTACTAGACAGTTGTAGGAAAAGTTTGGTAACTCATTCAGTATGGAGATGTCACTAGACAGTTGTAAGAAACGTTTGATAACTCATTCAGTATGGAGATGTCACTAGACAGTTGTAAGAAACGTTTGGTAACTCATTCAGTATGGAGATGTCTACTAGACAGTTGTAAGAAAAGCTTGGTAACTCATTCAGTATGGAGATGTCACTAGACAGTTGTAAGAACAGTTTGGTAACTCATTCAGTATGGAGATGTCTACTAGACAGTTGTAAGAAAAGCTTGGTAACTCATTCAGTATGGAGATGTCACTAGACAGTTGTAAGAAACGTTTGATAACTCATTCAGTATGGAGATGTCACTAGACAGTTGTAAGAAAAGTTTGGTAACTCATTCAGTATGGAGATGTCTACTAGACAGTTGTAAGAAAAGTTTGGTAACTCATTCAGTATGGAGATGTCTACTAGACAGTTGTAAGAAAAGTTTGGTAACTCATTCAGTATGGAGATGTCTACTAGACAGTTGTAAGAAAAGTTTGGTAACTCATTCAGTATGGAGATGTCTACTAGACAGTTGTAAGAAAAGTTTGGTAACTCATTCAGTATGGAGATGTCTACTAGACAGTTGTAAGAAAGGTTTGGTAACTCATTCAGTATGGAGATGTCACTAGACAGTTGTAAGAAAAGTTTGGTAACTCATTCAGTATGGAGATGTCTACTAGACAGTTGTAAGAAAAGTTTGGTAACTCATTCAGTATGGAGATGTCTACTAGAGAGTTGTAAGAAAAGTTTGGTAGCTCATTCAGTATGGAGATGTCTACTAGACAGTTGTAAGAAACGTTTGGTAACTCATTCAGTATGGAGATGTCTACTAGACAGTTGTAAGAAAATCCTGGTAACTCATTCAGTATGGAGATGTCACTAGACAGTTGTAAGAACAGTTTGGTAACTCATTCAGTATGGAGATGTCTACTAGACAGTTGTAAGAAAAGTTTGGTAACTCATTCAGTATGGAGATGTCTACTAGACAGTTGTAGGAAAAGTTTGGTAACTCATTCAGTATGGAGATGTCACTAGACAGTTGTAAGAAAAGTTTGGTAACTCATTCAGTATGGAGATGTCTACTAGACAGTTGTAAGAAAAGTTTGATAACTCATTCAGTATGGAGATGTTACTAGACAGTTGTAAGAAAAGTTTGGTAACTCATTCAGTATGGAGATGTCTACTAGACAGTTGTAAGAAAAGGTTTGGTAACTCATTCAGTATGGAGATGTCACTAGACAGTTGTAAGAAAAGTCTGGTAACTCATTCAGTATGGAGATGTCTACTAGACAGTTGTAAGAAAAGTTTGGTAACTCATTCAGTATGGAGATGTCACTAGACAGTTGTAAGAAAAGTTTGGTAACTCATTCAGTATGGAGATGTCTACTAGACAGTTGTAAGAAAAGTTTGGTAACTCATTCAGTATGGAGATGTCTACTAGACAGTTGTAAAAAAAGTTTGGTAACTCATTCAGTATGGAGATGTCACCAGACAGTTGTAAGAAAAGCTTGGTAACTCATTCAGTATGGAGATGTCACTAGACAGTTGTAAGAAAAGTTTGGTAACTCATTCAGTATGGAGATGTCACTAGACAGTTGTAAGAAACGTTTGATAACTCATTCAGTATGGAGATATCACTAGACAGTTGTAAGAAAAGTTTGGTAACTCATTCAGTATGGAGATGTCTACTAGACAGTTGTAAGAAAAGTTTGGTAACTCATTCAGTATGGAGATGTCTACTAGACAGTTGTAAGAAAAGTTTGGTAACTCATTCAGTATGGAGATGTCTACTAGACAGTTGTAAGAAAAGTTTGGTAACTCATTCAGTATGGAGATGTCTACTAGACAGTTGTAAGAAAGGTTTGGTAACTCATTCAGTATGGAGATGTCACTAGACAGTTGTAAGAAAAGTTTGGTAACTCATTCAGTATGGAGATGTCTACTAGACAGTTGTAAGAAAAGTTGGTAACTCATTCAGTATGGAGATGTCTACTAGAGAGTTGTAAGAAAAGTTTGGTAGCTCATTCAGTATGGAGATGTCTACTAGACAGTTGTAAGAAACGTTTGGTAACTCATTCAGTATGGAGATGTCTACTAGACAGTTGTAAGAAAATCCTGGTAACTCATTCAGTATGGAGATGTCACTAGACAGTTGTAAGAACAGTTTGGTAACTCATTCAGTATGGAGATGTCTACTAGACAGTTGTAAGAAAAGTTTGGTAACTCATTCAGTATGGAGATGTCTACTAGACAGTTGTAGGAAAAGTTTGGTAACTCATTCAGTATGGAGATGTCACTAGACAGTTGTAAGAAAAGTTTGGTAACTCATTCAGTATGGAGATGTCTACTAGACAGTTGTAAGAAAAGTTTGGTAACTCATTCAGTATGGAGATGTCACTAGACAGTTGTAAGAAAAGTTTGGTAACTCATTCAGTATGGAGATGTCTACTAGACAGTTGTAAGAAAAGTTTGGTAACTCATTCAGTATGGAGATGTCACTAGACAGTTGTAAGAAAAGTTTGGTAACTCATTCAGTATGGAGATGTCTACTAGACAGTTGTAAGAAAAGTTTGGTAACTCATTCAGTATGGAGATGTCTACTAGACAGTTGTAAAAAAAGTTTGGTAACTCATTCAGTATGGAGATGTCACCAGACAGTTGTAAGAAAAGCTTGGTAACTCATTCAGTATGGAGATGTCACTAGACAGTTGTAAGAAAAGTTTGGTAACTCATTCAGTATGGAGATGTCACTAGACAGTTGTAAGAAACGTTTGATAACTCATTCAGTATGGAGATGTCACTAGACAGTTGTAAGAAACGTTTGGTAACTCATTCAGTATGGAGATGTCTACTAGACAGTTGTAAGAAAAGCTTGGTAACTCATTCAGTATGGAGATGTCACTAGACAGTTGTAAGAACAGTTTGGTAACTCATTCAGTATGGAGATGTCTACTAGACAGTTGTAAGAAAAGTTTGGTAACTCATTCAGTATGGAGATGTCTACTAGACAGTTGTAAGAAAAGCTTGGTAACTCATTCAGTATGGAGATGTCACTAGACAGTTGTAAGAAAAGTTTGATAACTCATTCAGTATGGAGATGTCACTAGACAGTTGTAAGAAAAGTTTGGTAACTCATTCAGTATGGAGATGTCTACTAGACAGTTGTAAGAAAAGTTTGGTAACTCATTCAGTATGGAGATGTCTACTAGACAGTTGTAAGAAAAGTTTGGTAACTCATTCAGTATGGAGATGTCTACTAGACAGTTGTAAGAAAAGTTTGGTAACTCATTCAGTATGGAGATGTCTACTAGACAGTTGTAAGAAAAGTTTGGTAACTCATTCAGTATGGAGATGTCTACTAGACAGTTGTAAGAAAGGTTTGGTAACTCATTCAGTATGGAGATGTCACTAGACAGTTGTAAGAAAAGTTTGGTAACTCATTCAGTATGGAGATGTCTACTAGACAGTTGTAAGAAAAGTTTGGTAACTCATTCAGTATGGAGATGTCTACTAGAGAGTTGTAAGAAAAGTTTGGTAGCTCATTCAGTATGGAGATGTCTACTAGACAGTTGTAAGAAACGTTTGGTAACTCATTCAGTATGGAGATGTCTACTAGACAGTTGTAAGAAAATCCTGGTAACTCATTCAGTATGGAGATGTCACTAGACAGTTGTAAGAACAGTTTGGTAACTCATTCAGTATGGAGATGTCTACTAGACAGTTGTAAGAAAAGTTTGGTAACTCATTCAGTATGGAGATGTCTACTGGACAGTTGTAAGAAAAGTTTGGTAACTCATTCAGTATGGAGATGTCTACTTGACAGTTGTAAGAAAAGTTTGGTAACTCATTCAGTATGGAGATGTCTACTAGACAGTTGTAAGAAAAGTTTGGTAACTCATTCAGTATGGAGATGTCTACTAGACAGTTGTAGGAAAAGTTTGGTAATTCATTCAGTATGGAGATGTCACTAGACAGTTGTAAGAAAAGTTTGGTAACTCATTCAGTATGGAGATGTCTACTAGACAGTTGTAAGAAAAGTTTGGTAACTCATTCAGTATGGAGATGTCACTAGACAGTTGTAAGAAAAGTTTGGTAACTCATTCAGTATGGAGATGTCTACTAGACAGTTGTAAGAAAAGTTTGGTAACTCATTCAGTATGGAGATGTCTACTAGACAGTTGTAAGAAAAGTTTGGTAACTCATTCAGTATGGGGATGTCACTAGACAGTTGTAAGAAAAGTTTGGTAACTCATTCAGTATGGAGATGTCTACTAGACAGTTGTAAGAAAAGTTTGGTAACTCATTCAGTATAGAGATGTCTACTAGACAGTTGTAAGAAAAGTTTGGTAACTCATTCAGTATGGAGATGTCTACTAGACAGTTGTAAGAAAAGTTTGGTAACTCATTCAGTATGGAGATGTCTACTAGACAGTTGTAAGAAAAGTTTGGTAACTCATTCAGTATGGAGATGTCTACTAGACAGTTGTAAGAAAAGTTTGGTAACTCATTCAGTATGGAGATGTCTACTAGACAGTTGTAAGAAAAGTTTGGTAACTCATTCAGTATGGAGATGTCACTAGACAGTTGTAAGAAAAGTTTGGTAACTCATTCAGTATGGAGATGTCTACTAGACAGTTGTAAGAAAAGTTTGGTAACTCATTCAGTATGGAGATGTCTACTAGACAGTTGTAAGAAAAGTTTGATAACTCATTCAGTATGGAGATGTCTACTAGACAGTTGTAAGAAAAGTTTGGTAATTCATTCAGTATGGAGATGTCTACTAGACAGTTGTAAGAAAAGTTTGGTAACTCATTCAGTATGGAGATTTCACTAGACAGTTGTAAGAAAAGTTTGGTAACTCATTCAGTATGGAGATGTCTACTAGACAGTTGTTAGAAAAGTTTGGTAACTCATTCAGTATGGAGATGTCTACTAGACAGTTGTAAGAAAAGTTTGGTAACTCATTCAGTATGGAGATGTCTACTAGACAGTTGTAAGAAAAGTTTGGTAACTCATTCAGTATGGAGATGTCTACTAGACAGTTGTAAGAAAAGTTTGGTAACTCATTCAGTATGGAGATTTCACTAGACAGTTGTAAGAAAAGTTTGGTAACTCATTCAGTATGGAGATGTCTACTGGACAGTTGTAAGAAAAGTTTGGTAACTCATTCAGTATGGAGATGTCACTAGACAGTTGTAAGAAAAGTATGGTAACTCATTCAGTATGGAGATGTCTACTAGACAGTTGTAAGAAAAGTTTGGTAACTCATTCAGTATGGAGATGTCTACTAGACAATTGTAAAAAAAGTTTGGTAACTCATTCAGTATGGAGATGTCACTAGACAGTTGTAAGAAAAGTTTGGTACCTCATTCAGTATGGAGATGTCACTAGAGAGTTGTAAGAAAAGTTTGGTAACTCATTCAGTATGGAGATGTCACTAGACAGTTGTAAGAAAAGCTTGGTAACTCATTCAGTATGGAGATGTCACTAGAGAGTTGTAAGAAAAGTTTGGTAACTCATTCAGTATGGAGATGTCTACTAGACAGTTGTAAGAAAAGTTTGGTAACTGATTCAGTATGGAGATGTCTACTAGACAGTTGTAAGAAACGTTTGGTAACTCATTCAGTATGGAGATGTCACTAGACAGTTGTAAGAAAAGTTTGGTAACTCATTCAGTATGTAGATGTCACTAGACAGTTGTAAGAAAAGTTTGGTAACTCATTCAATATGAAGATGTCTACTAGACAGTTGTAAGAAAAGTTTGGTAACTCATTCAATATGAAGATGTCTACTAGTCAGTTGTAAGAAAGGTTTGGTAACTCATTCAGTATGGAGATGTCACTAGAGAGTTGTAAGAAAAGTTTGGTAACTCATTCAGTATGGAGATGTCTACTAGACAGTTGTAAGAAACATTTGGTAACTCATTCAGTATGGAGATGTCACTAGACAGTTGTAAGAAAAGTTTGGTAACTCATTCAGTATGAAGATGTCACTAGACAGTTGTAAGAAAAGTTTGGTACCTCATTCAGTATGGAGATGTCACTAGACAGTTGTAAGAAAAGTTTGGTAACTCATTCAGTATGGAGATGTCACTAGACAGTTGTAAGAAAAGTTTGGTAACTCATTCAGTATGGAGATGTCACTAGACAGTTGTAAGAAAAGTTTGGTAACTCATTCAGTATGGAGATGTCTACTAGACAGTTGTAAGAAAAGCTTGGTACCTCATTCAGTATGTAGATGTCTACTAGACAGTTGTAAGAAAAGTTTGGTAACTCATTCAGTATGGAGATGTCTACTAGACAGTTGTAAGAAAAGTTTGGTAACTCATTCAGTATGGAGATGTCACTAGACAGTTGTAAGAAAGGTTTGGTAACTGATTCAGTATGGAGATGTCACTAGATAGTTGTAAGAAAATTTTGGTAACTCATTCAGTATGGAGATGTCACTAGACAGTTGTAAGAAAAGTTTGGTAACTCATTCAGTATGGAGATGTCTACTAGACAGTTGTAAGAAAAGCTTGGTACCTCATTCAGTATGGAGATGTCTACTAGACAGTTGTAAGAAAAACTTGGTACCTCATTCAGTATGGAGATGTCTACTAGAGAGTTGTAAGAAAAGCTTGGTAACTCATTCAGTATAGAGATGTCTAATAGACAGTTGTAAGAAAAGTTTGGTAACTCATTCAGTATGGAGATGTCACTAGACAGTTGTAAGAAAAGCTTGGTAACTCATTCAGTATGGAGATGTCACTAGACAGTTGTAAGAAAAGTTTGGTAACTCATTCAGTATGGAGATGTCTACTAGACAGTTTTAAGAAAAGCTTGGTAACTCATTCAGTATGGAGATGTGACTAGACAGTTGTAAGAAAATTTTGGTAACTCATTCAGTATGGAGATGTCTACTAGACAGTTGTAAGAAAAGCTTGGTACCTCATTCAGTATGGAGATGTCTACTAGACAGTTGTAAGAAAAGCTTGGTACCTCATTCAGTATAGAGATGTCTACTAGACAGTTGCAAGAAAAGTTTGGTAACTCATTCAGTATGGAGATGTCTACTAGACAGTTGTAAGAAAAGTTTGGTAACTCATTCAGTATGGAGATGTCACTAGACAGTTGTAAGAAAGGTTTGGTAACTCATTCAGTATGGAGATGTCACTAGACAGTTGTAAGAAAAGTTTGGTAACTCATTCAGTATGGAGATGTCACTAGACAGTTGTAAAAAAAGTTTGGTAACTCATTCAGTATGGAGATGTCTACTGGACAGTTGTAAGAAAAGCTTGGTACCTCATTCAGTATAGAGATGTCTAATAGACAGTTGTAAGAAAAGTTTGGTAACTCATTCAGTATGGAGATGTCACTAGACAGTTGTAAGAAAAGTTTGGTAACCCATTCAGTATAGAGATGTCTACTAGACAGTTGTAAGAAAAGTTTGGTAACTCATTCAATATGGAGATGTCTACTAGACAGTTGTAAGAAAAGTTTGGTAACTCATTCAGTATGGAGATGTCTACTAGACAGTTGTAAGAAAAGCTTGGTAACTCATTCAGTATGGAGATGTCTACTACACAGTTGTAAGAAAAGTGTGGTAACTCATTCAGTATGGAGATGTCTACTAGACAGTTGTAAGAAAAGTTTGATAACTCATTCAATATGAAGATGTCTACTAGACAGTTTTAAGAAAAGTTTGGTAACTCATTCAGTATGGAGATGTCTACTAGACAGTTGTAAGAAAAGTTTGGTAACTCATTCAGTATGGATATGTCTACTAGACAGTTGTAAGAAAAGTGTGGTAACTCATTCAATATGAAGATGTCTACTAGACAGTTGTAAGAAAAGTGTGGTAACTCATTCAATATGGAGATGTCTACTAGACAGTTGTAAGAACAGTTTGGTAGCTCATTCAGTATGGAGATGTCACTAGACAGTTGTAAGAAACGTTTGGTAACTCATTCAGTATGGAGATGTCACTAGACAGTTGTAAGAAAAGTTTGGTAACTCATTCAGTATGGAGATGTCTACTAGATAGTTGTAAGAAGAGCTTGGTACCTCATTCAGTATGGAGATGTCTACTAGACAGTTGTAAGAAAAGTTTGGTACCTCATTCAGTATGGAGATGTCTACTAGACAGTTGTAAGAAAAGTTTGGTAACTCATTCAGTATGGAGATGTCACTAGACAGTTGTAAGAAAAGTTTGGTAACTCATTCAGTATGGAGATGTCTACTAGACAGTTGTAAGAAAAGCTTGGTAACTCATTCAGTATGGAGATGTCACTAGACAGTTGTAAGAAAAGTTTGGTAACTCATTCAGTATGGAGATGTCTATTAGACAGTTGTAAGAAAAGCTTGGTACCTCATTCAGTATGGAGATGTCTACTAGACAGTTGTAAGAAAAGATTGGTAACTCATTCAGTATGGAGATGTCACTAGACAGTTGTAAGAAAAGTTTGGTAACTCATTCAGTATGGAGATGTCTACTAGACAGTTGTAAGAAAAGCTTGGTACCTCATTCAGTATGGAGATGTCTACTAGACAGTTGTAAGAAAAGCTTGGTAACTCATTCAGTATGGAGATGTCTACTAGACAGTTGTAAGAAAAGTTTGGTAACTCATTCAGTATGGAGATGTCACTAGACAGTTGTAAGAAAGGTTTGGTAACTGATTCAGTATGGAGATGTCACTAGACAGTTGTAAGAAAATTTTGGTAACTCATTCAGTATGGAGATGTCACTAGACAGTTGTAAGAAAAGTTTGGTAACTCATTCAGTATGGAGATGTCTACTAGACAGTTGTAAGAAAAGCTTGGTAACTCATTCAGTATGGAGATTTCTACTAGACAGTTGTAAGAAAAGCTTGGTAACTCATTCAGTATGGAAATATCACTAGACAGTTGTAAGAAAAGATTGGTAACTCATTCAGTATGGAGATGTCTACTAGACAGTTTTAAGAAAAGCTTGGTAACTCATTCAGTATGGAGATGTCTACTAGACAGTTGTAAGAAAAGCTTGGTAACTCATTCAGTATGGAGATGTCACTAGACAGTTGTAAGAAAAGTTTGGTAACTCATTCAGTATGGAGATGTCTACTAGACAGTTGTAAGAAAAGCTTGGTACCTCATTCAGTATGGAGATGTCTACTAGACAGTTGTAAGAAAAGTTTGGTAACTCATTCAATATGGAGATGTCTACTAGACAGTTGTAAGAAAAGTGTGGTAACTCATTCAGTATGGAGATGTCACTAGACAGTTGTAAGAAAGGTTTGGTAACTCATTCAGTATGGAGATGTCACTAGACAGTTGTAAGAAAAGTTTGGTACCTCATTCAGTATGGAGATGTCACTAGACAGTTGTAAGAAAAGTTTGGTAACTCATTCAGTATGGAGATATCTACTAGACAGTTGTAAGAAAAGCTTGGTACCTCATTCAGTATGGAGATGTCTACTAGACAGTTGTAAGAAAAGCTTGGTAACTCATTCAGTATGGAAATGTCCCTAGACAGTTGTAAGAAAAGTTTGGTAACTCATTCAGTATGGAGATGTCTACTAGACAGTTGTAAGAAAAGCTTGGTACCTCATTCAGTATGGAGATGTCTACTAGACAGTTGTAAGAAAAGCTTGGTAACTCATTCAGTATGGAGATGTCTACTAGACAGTTGTAAGAAAAGTTTGGTAACTCATTCAGTATGGAGATGTCACTAGACAGTTGTAAGAAAGGTTTGGTAACTCATTCAGTATGGAGATGTCACTAGACAGTTGTAAGAAAAGTTTGGTAACTCATTCAGTATGTAGATGTCACTAGACAGTTGTAAGAAAAGTTTGGTAACTCATTCAGTATGGAGATGTCTACTAGACAGTTGGAAGAAAAGCTTGGTACCTCATTCAGTATGGAGATGTCTACTAGACAGTTGTAAGAAAAGTTTGGTAACTCATTCAGTATAGAAATGTCTACTAGACAGTTGTAAGAAAAGTTTGGTAACTCATTCAGTATGGAGATGTCACTAGACAGTTGTAAGAAAAGCTTGGTAACTCATTCAGTATGGAGATGTCTACTAGACAGTTGTAAGAAAAGCTTGGTACCTCATTCAGTATGGAGATGTCTACTAGACAGTTGTAAGAAAAGTTTGGTAACTCATTCAGTATGGAGATGTCACTAGACAGTTGTAAGACAAGTTTGGTAACTCATTCAGTATGGAGATGTCTACTAGACAGTTGTAAGAAAAGCTTGGTAACTCATTCAGTATGGAGATGTCACTAGACAGTTGTAAGAAAAGTTTGGTAACTCATTCAGTATGGAGATGTCTACTAGACAGTTGTAAGAAAAGCTTGGTAACTCATTCAGTATGGAGATGTCACTAGACAGTTGTAAGAAAAGTTTGGTAACTCATTCAGTATGGAGATGTCTACTAGACAGTTGTAAGAAAAGCTTGGTAACTCATTCAGTATGGAGATGTCACTAGACAGTTGTAAGAAAAGTTTGGTAACTCAATCAGTATGGATATGTCTACTAGACAGTTGTAAGAAAAGCTTGGTAACTCATTCATTATGGAGATGTCACTAGACAGTTGTAAGAAAAGTGTGGTAACTCATTCAGTATGGAGATGTCTACTAGACAGTTGTAAGAAAATCTTGGTACCTCATTCAGTATGGAGATGTCTATTAGACAGTTGTAAGAAAAGTTTGGTACCTCATTCAGTATGGAGATGTCTACTAGACAATTGTAAGAAAAGGTTGGTAACTCATTCAGTATGGAGATGTCACTAGACAGTTTTAAGAAAAGTTTGGTAACTCATTCAATATTGAGATGTCTACTACACAGTTGTAAGAAAAGCTTGGTAACTCATTCAGTATGGAGATGTCTACTAGAGAGTTGTAAGAAAAGCTTGGTAACTCATTCAGTATGGAGATGTCACTAGACAGTTGTAAGAAAAGTTTGGTAACTCATTCAGTATGGAGATGTCTACTAGACAGTTGTAAGAAAAGCTTGGTAACTCATTCAGTATGGAGATGTCACTAGACAGTTGTAAGAAAAGTTTGGTAACTCAATCAGTATGGATATGTCTACTAGACAGTTGTAAGAAAAGCTTGGTAACTCATTCATTATGGAGATGTCACTAGACAGTTGTAAGAAAAGTTTGGTAACTCATTCAGTATGGAGATGTCTACTAGACAGTTGTAAGAAAAGCTTGGTACCTCATTCAGTATGGAGATGTCTATTAGACAGTTGTAAGAAAAGTTTGGTACCTCATTCAGTATGGAGATGTCTACTAGACAATTGTAAGAAAAGGTTGGTAACTCATTCAGTATGGAGATGTCACTAGACAGTTGTAAGAAAAGTTTGGTAACTCATTCAGTATTGAGATGTCTACTACACAGTTGTAAGAAAAGCTTGGTACCTCATTCAGTATGGAGATGTCTACTAGACAGTTGTAAGAAAAGTTTGGTAACTCATTCAGTATGGAGATGTCTACTAGACAGTTGTAAGAAAAGTTTGGTAACTCATTCAGTATGGAGATGTCTACTAGACAGTTGTAAGAAAAGTGTGGTAACTCATTCAGTATGGAGATGTCACTAGAAAGTTGTAAGAAAGGTTTGGTAACTCATTCAATATGGAGATGTCACTAGACAGTTGTAAGAAAGGTTTGGTAACTCATTCAGTATGGAGATGTCACTAGACAGTTGTAAGAAAAGTTTGGTAACTCATTCAGTATGGAGATGTGACTAGACAGTTGTAAGAAAAGTTTGGTAACTCATTCAGTATGGAGATGTCTACTAGACAGTTGTAAGAAAAGCTTGGTACCTCATTCAGTATGGAGATGTCTACTAGACAGTTGTAAGAAAAGCTTGGTACCTCATTCAGTATGGAGATGTCTACTAGACAGTTGTAAGAAAAGTTTGGTAACTCATTCAGTATAGAGATGTCTACTAGACAGTTGTAAGAAAAGTTTGGTAACTCATTCAGTATGGAGATGTCACTAGACAGTTGTAAGAAAAGTTTGGTAACTCATTCAGTATGGAGATTTCTACTAGACAGTTGTAAGAAAAGCTTGGTAACTGATTCAGTATGGAGATATCACTAGACAGTTGTAAGAAAAGTTTGGTAACTCATTCAGTATGGAGATGTCTACTAGACAGTTGTAAGAAAAGCTTGGTACCTCATTCAGTATGGAGATGTCTACTAGACAGTTGTAAGAAAAGCTTGGTACCTCATTCAGTATGGAGATGTCTACTAGACAGTTGTAAGAAAAGTTTGGTAACTCATTCAGTATGGAGATGTCTACTAGACAGTTGTAAGAAAAGTTTGGTGACTCATTCTGTATGGAGATGTCACTAGACAGTTGTAAGAAAGGTTTGGTAACTCTTAGTATGGAGATGTCACTAGACAGTTGTAAGAAAAGTTTGGTAACTCATTCAGTATGGAGATGTCACTAGACAGTTGTAAGAAAAGTTTGGTAACTCATTCAGTATGGGGATGTCTACTAGACAGTTGTAAGAAAAGCTTGGTACCTCATTCAGTATGGAGATGTCTACTAGATAGTTGTAAGAAAAGCTTGGTACCTCATTCAGTATGGAGATGTCTACTAGACAGTTGTAAGAAAAGTTTGGTAACTCATTCAGTATAGAGATGTCTACTAGGCAGTTGTAAGAAACGTTTGGTAACTCATTCAGTATGGAGATGTCACTAGACAGTTGTAAGAAAAGTTTGGTAACTCATTCAGTATGGAGATGTCTACTAGACAGTTGTAAGAAAAGTTTGGTAACTCATTCAGTATGGAGATGTCACTAGACAGTTGGAAGAAAAGTTTGGTAATTCATTCAGTATGGAGATGTCTACTAGACAGTTGTAAGAACAGTTTGGTAACTTATTCAATATGAAGATGTCTACTAGACAGTTGTAAGAAAAGTTTGGTAACTCATTCAGTATGGAGATGTCTACTAGACAGTTGTAAGAAAAGTTTGGTAACTCATTCAGTATGGAGATGTCCACTAGACAGTTGTAAGAAAAGTTTGGTAACTCATTCAATATGAAGATGTCTACTAGACAGTTGTAAGAAACGTTTGGTAACTCATTCAATATTGAGATGTCTACTAGACAGTTGTAAGAACAGTTTGGTAACTCATTCAATATGAAGATGTCTGCTAGACAGTTGTACGAAAAGTTTGTTAGCTCATTCAATATGGAGATGTCTACTAGACAGTTGTAAGAAACGTTTGGTAACTCATTCAGTATGGAGATGTCACTAGACAGTTGTAAGAAAAGCTTGGTAACTCATTCAGTATGGAGATGTCTACTAGACAGTTGTAAGAAAAGTTTGGTAACTCATTCAATATGAAGATGTCTACTAGACAGTTGTAAGAAAAGCTTGGTAACTCATTCAGTATGGAGATGTCTACTAGACAGTTGTAAGAAAAGTTTGGTAACTCATTCAGTATGGAGATGTCTACTAGACAGTTGGAAGAAAAGCTTGGTACCTCATTCAGTATGGATATGTCTACTAGACAGTTGTAAGAAAAGTTTGGTAACTCATTCAGTATAGAAATGTCTACTAGACAGTTGTAAGAAAAGTTTGGTAACTCATTCAGTATGGAGATGTCACTAGACAGTTGTAAGAAAAGCTTGGTAGCTCATTCAGTATGGAGATGTCTACTAGACAGTTGTAAGAAAAGCTTGGTACCTCATTCAGTATGGAGATGTCTACTAGACAGTTGTAAGAAAAGTTTGGTAACTCATTCAGTATGGAGATGTCACTAGACAGTTGTAAGACAAGTTTGGTAACTCATTCAGTATGGAGATGTCTACTAGACAGTTGTAAGAAAAGCTTGGTAACTCATTCAGTATGGAGATGTCACTAGACAGTTGTAAGAAAAGTTTGGTAACTCATTCAGTATGGAGATGTCTACTAGACAGTTGTAAGAAAAGCTTGGTAACTCATTCAGTATGGAGATGTCACTAGACAGTTGTAAGAAAAGTTTGGTAACTCATTCAGTATGGAGATGTCTACTAGACAGTTGTAAGAAAAGCTTGGTAACTCATCCAGTATGGAGATGTCACTAGACAGTTGTAAGAAAAGTTTGGTAACTCAATCAGTATGGATATGTCTACTAGACAGTTGTAAGAAAAGCTTGGTAACTCATTCATTATGGAGATGTCACTAGACAGTTGTAAGAAAAGTTTGGTAACTCATTCAGTATGGAGATGTCTACTAGACAGTTGTAAGAAAATCTTGGTACCTCATTCAGTATGGAGATGTCTATTAGACAGTTGTAAGAAAAGTTTGGTACCTCATTCAGTATGGAGATGTCTACTAGACAATTGTAAGAAAAGGTTGGTAACTCATTCAGTATGGAGATGTCACTAGACAGTTGTAAGAAAAGTTTGGTAACTCATTCAGTATTGAGATGTCTACTACACAGTTGTAAGAAAAGCTTGGTAACTCATTCAGTATGGAGATGTCTACTAGACAGTTGTAAGAAAAGCTTGGTAGCTCATTCAGTATGGAGATGTCACTAGACAGTTGTAAGAAAAGTTTGGTAACTCATTCAGTATGGAGATGTCTACTAGACAGTTGTAAGAAAAGCTTGGTAACTCATTCAGTATGGAGATGTCACTAGACAGTTGTAAGAAAAGATTGGTAACTCAATCAGTATGGATATGTCTACTAGACAGTTGTAAGAAAAGTTTGGTAACTCATTCAGTATGGAGATGTCTACTAGACAGTTGTAAGAAAAGCTTGGTACCTCATTCAGTATGGAGATGTCTATTAGACAGTTGTAAGAAAAGTTTGGTACCTCATTCAGTATGGAGATGTCTACTAGACAATTGTAAGAAAAGGTTGGTAACTCATTCAGTATGGAGATGTCACTAGACAGTTGTAAGAAAAGTTTGGTAACTCATTCAGTATTGAGATGTCTACTACACAGTTGTAAGAAAAGCTTGGTACCTCATTCAGTATGGAGATGTCTACTAGACAGTTGTAAGAAAAGTTTGGTAACTCATTCAGTATGGAGATGTCTACTAGACAGTTGTAAGAAAAGTTTGGTAACTCATTCAGTATGGAGATGTCTACTAGACAGTTGTAAGAAAAGTTTGGTAACTCATTCAGTATGGAGATGTCACTAGAAAGTTGTAAGAAAGGTTTGGTAACTCATTCAATATGGAGATGTCACTAGACAGTTGTAAGAAAGGTTTGGTAACTCATTCAGTATGGAGATGTCACTAGACAGTTGTAAGAAAAGTTTGGTAACTCATTCAGTATGGAGATGTGACTAGACAGTTGTAAGAAAAGTTTGGTAACTCATTCAGTATGGAGATGTCTACTAGACAGTTGTAAGAAAAGCTTGGTACCTCATTCAGTATGGAGATGTCTACTAGACAGTTGTAAGAAAAGCTTAGTACCTCATTCAGTATGGAGATGTCTACTAGACAGTTGTAAGAAAAGTTTGGTAACTCATTCAGTATAGAGATGTCTACTAGACAGTTGTAAGAAAAGTTTGGTAACTCATTCAGTATGGAGATGTCACTAGACAGTTGTAAGAAAAGTTTGGTAACTCATTCAGTATGGAGATTTCTACTAGACAGTTGTAAGAAAAGCTTGGTAACTGATTCAGTATGGAGATATCACTAGACAGTTGTAAGAAAAGTTTGGTAACTCATTCAGTATGGAGATGTCTACTAGACAGTTGTAAGAAAAGCTTGGTACCTCATTCAGTATGGAGATGTCTACTAGACAGTTGTAAGAAAAGCTTGGTACCTCATTCAGTATGGAGATGTCTACTAGACAGTTGTAAGAAAAGTTTGGTAACTCATTCAGTATGGAGATTTCTACTAGACAGTTGTAAGAAAAGTTTGGTGACTCATTCTGTATGGAGATGTCACTAGACAGTTGTAAGAAAGGTTTGGTAACTCTTAGTATGGAGATGTCACTAGACAGTTGTAAGAAAAGTTTGGTAACTCATTCAGTATGGAGATGTCACTAGACAGTTGTAAGAAAAGTTTGGTAACTCATTCAGTATGGGGATGTCTACTAGACAGTTGTAAGAAAAGCTTGGTACCTCATTCAGTGTGGAGATGTCTACTAGATAGTTGTAAGAAAAGCTTGGTACCTCATTCAGTATGGAGATGTCTACTAGACAGTTGTAAGAAAAGTTTGGTAACTCATTCAGTATAGAGATGTCTACTAGGCAGTTGTAAGAAACGTTTGGTAACTCATTCAGTATGGAGATGTCACTAGACAGTTGTAAGAAAAGTTTGGTAACTCATTCAGTATGGAGATGTCTACTAGACAGTTGTAAGAAAAGTTTGGTAACTCATTCAGTATGGAGATGTCACTAGACAGTTGGAAGAAAAGTTTGGTAATTCATTCAGTATGGAGATGTCTACTAGACAGTTTTAAGAACAGTTTGGTAACTTATTCAATATGAAGATGTCTACTAGACAGTTGTAAGAAAAGTTTGGTAACTCATTCAGTATGGAGATGTCTACTAGACAGTTGTAAGAAAAGTTTGGTAACTCATTCAGTATGGAGATGTCTACTAGACAGTTGTAAGAAAAGTTTGGTAACTCATTCAATATGAAGATGTCTACTAGACAGTTGTAAGAAAAGTTTGGTAACTCATTCAATATTGAGATGTCTACTAGACAGTTGTAAGAACAGTTTGGTAACTCATTCAATATGAAGATGTCTGCTAGACAGTTGTACGAAAAGTTTGTTAGCTCATTCAATATGGAGATGTCTACTAGACAGTTGTAAGAAACGTTTGGTAACTCATTCAGTATGGAGATGTCACTAGACAGTTGTAAGAAAAGCTTGGTAACTCATTCAGTATGGAGATGTCTACTAGACAGTTGTAAGAAAAGTTTGGTAACTCATTCAATATGAAGATGTCTACTAGACAGTTGTAAGAAAAGCTTGGTAACTCATTCAGTATGGAGATGTCTACTAGACAGTTGTAAGAAAAGTTTGGTAACTCATTCTGTATGGAGATGTCACTAGACAGTTGCGAGAAAAGCTTGGTAACTTATTCAGTATGGAGATGTCTACTAGACAGTTGTAAGAAAAGTTTGGTAACTCATTCAATATGAAGATGTCTACTAGACAGTTGTAAGAAAAGTTTGGTAACTCATTCAGTATGGAGATGTCTACTAGACAGTTGTAAGAAAAGTTTGGTAACTCATTCAGTATGGAGATGTCTACTGGACAGTTGTAAGAAAAGTTTGGTAACTCATTCAATATGAAGATGTCTACTAGACAGTTGTAAGAAAAGTTTGGTAACTCATTCAGTATGGAGATGTCACTAGACAGTTGTAAGAAAAGTTTGGTAACTCATTCAGTATGGGGATGTCTACTAGACAGTTGTAAGAAAAGCTTGGTACCTCATTCAGTATGGAGATGTCTACTAGATAGTTGTAAGAAAAGCTTGGTACCTCATTCAGTATGGAGATGTCTACTAGACAGTTGTAAGAAAAGTTTGGTAACTCATTCAGTATAGAGATGTCTACTAGGCAGTTGTAAGAAACGTTTGGTAACTCATTCAGTATGGAGATGTCACTAGACAGTTGTAAGAAAAGTTTGGTAACTCATTCAGTATGGAGATGTCTACTAGACAGTTGTAAGAAAAGTTTGGTAACTCATTCAGTATGGAGATGTCACTAGACAGTTGGAAGAAAAGTTTGGTAATTCATTCAGTATGGAGATGTCTACTAGACAGTTGTAAGAACAGTTTGGTAAGTTATTCAATATGAAGATGTCTACTAGACAGTTGTAAGAAAAGTTTGGTAACTCATTCAGTATGGAGATGTCTACTAGACAGTTGTAAGAAAAGTTTGGTAACTCTTTCAGTATGGAGATGTCTACTAGACAGTTGTAAGAAAAGTTTGGTAACTCATTCAATATGAAGATGTCTACTAGACAGTTGTAAGAAAAGTTTGGTAACTCATTCAATATTGAGATGTCTACTAGACAGTTGTAAGAACAGTTTGGTAACTCATTCAATATGAAGATGTCTGCTAGACAGTTGTACGAAAAGTTTGTTAGCTCATTCAATATGGAGATGTCTACTAGACAGTTGTAGGAAACGTTTGGTAACTCATTCAGTATGGAGATGTCACTAGACAGTTGTAAGAAAAGCTTGGTAACTCATTCAGTATGGAGATGTCTACTAGACAGTTGTAAGAAAAGTTTGGTAACTCATTCAATATGAAGATGTCTACTAGACAGTTGTAAGAAAAGCTTGGTAACTCATTCAGTATGGAGATGTCTACTAGACAGTTGTAAGAAAAGTTTGGTAACTCATTCTGTATGGAGATGTCACTAGACAGTTGCGAGAAAAGCTTGGTAACTTATTCAGTATGGAGATGTCTACTAGACAGTTGTAAGAAAAGTTTGGTAACTCATTCAATATGAAGATGTCTACTAGACAGTTGTAAGAAAAGTTTGGTAACTCATTCAGTATGGAGATGTCTACTGGACAGTTGTAAGAAAAGTTTGGTAACTCATTCAGTATGGAGATGTCTACTGGACAGTTGTAAGAAAAGTTTGGTAACTCATTCAATATGAAGATGTCTACTAGACAGTTGTAAGAAAAGTTTGGTAACTCATTCAATATGAAGATGTCTACTAGACAGTTGTAAGAAAAGTTTGGTAACTCATTCAATATGGAGATGTCTACTAGACAGTTGTAAGAAACGTTTGGTAACTCATTCAATATGGAGATGTCTACTAGACAGTTGTAAGAAAAGTTTGGTAACTCATTCAGTATGGAGATGTCTACTAGACAGTTGTAAGAAAAGTTTGGTAACTCATTCAATATGGAGATGTCTACTAGACAGTTGTAAGAAAAGTTTGGTAACTCATTCAATATGAAGATGTCTACTAGACAGTTGTAAGAAAAGTTTGGTAACTCATTCAGTATGGAGATGTCTACTAGACAGTTGTAAGAAAAGCTTGGTAACTCATTCAGTATGGAGATGTCTACTAGACAGTTGTAAGAAAAGTTTGGTAACTCATTCAGTATAGAGATGTCTACTGGACAGTTGTAAGAAAAGTTTGGTAACTCATTCAGTATGGAGATGTCTACTAGACAGTTGTAAGAAAAGTTTGGTAACTCATTCAGTATGGAGATGTCTACTAGACAGTTGTAAGAAAAGTTTGGTAACTCATTCAATATGAAGATGTCTACTAGACAGTTGTAAGAAAAGCTTGGTAACTCATTCAGTATGGAGATGTCTACTAGACAGTTGTAAGAAAAGTTTGGTAACTCATTCTGTATGGAGATGTCACTAGACAGTTGCGAGAAAAGCTTGGTAACTTATTCAGTATGGAGATGTCTACTAGACAGTTGTAAGAAAAGTTTGGTAACTCATTCAATATGAAGATGTCTACTAGACAGTTGTAAGAAAAGTTTGGTAACTCATTCAGTATGGAGATGTCTACTGGACAGTTGTAAGAAAAGTTTGGTAACTCATTCAGTATGGAGATGTCTACTGGACAGTTGTAAGAAAAGTTTGGTAACTCATTCAATATGAAGATGTCTACTAGACAGTTGTAAGAAAAGTTTGGTAACTCATTCAATATGAAGATGTCTACTAGACAGTTGTAAGAAAAGTTTGGTAACTCATTCAATATGGAGATGTCTACTAGACAGTTGTAAGAAACGTTTGGTAACTCATTCAATATGGAGATGTCTACTAGACAGTTGTAAGAAAAGTTTGGTAACTCATTCAGTATGGAGATGTCTACTAGACAGTTGTAAGAAAAGTTTGGTAACTCATTCAATATGGAGATGTCTACTAGACAGTTGTAAGAAAAGTTTGGTAACTCATTCAATATGAAGATGTCTACTAGACAGTTGTAAGAAAAGTTTGGTAACTCATTCAGTATGGAGATGTCTACTAGACAGTTGTAAGAAAAGCTTGGTAACTCATTCAGTATGGAGATGTCTACTAGACAGTTGTAAGAAAAGTTTGGTAACTCATTCAGTATAGAGATGTCTACTGGACAGTTGTAAGAAAAGTTTGGTAACTCATTCAGTATGGAGATGTCTACTAGACAGTTGTAAGAAAAGTTTGGTAACTCATTCAGTATGAAGATGTCTAATAGACAGTTGTAAGAAAAGTTGGTAACTCATTCAGTATGGAGATGTCTACTAGACAGTTGTAAGAAAAGTTTGGTAACTCATTCAGTATAGAGATGTCTACTAGACAGTTGTAAGAGAAGTTTGGTAACTCATTCAGTATGGAGATATCTACTAAATAGTGTAAGAAAATTTGGTAACTCATTCAGTATGGAGATGTCTACTAGACAGTTGTAAGAAAAGTTTGAAGATACCAAAGGAAGGAGTAATCATAAGCCACAAATCGTAAAAAACCAGACAATGCAATAGCCAAATGAAAAAGGACAAAATGACAGAAAAAGGTAGAAATGGTTTAATGCAAAAATCAACATAGAAAGTCCAGTTATATGTGAGGGTTGACATTTTAAGCAATTGTATTACCGCATCATTTCACTAAAAGGGGAGATTTGGATCCATATAACTAGTTTAACCCCTACACTTTTTATCTAGATGCCTGTACCAAGCCAAGGTCAAGTATTTGTGTTTAAAGGGTATCGATTTTGCCTCTTTCTACTATTTTGATATTTGATTTTGGAATTGTTCCGACAGCGTGTGATTTTTTTCTCATTTATTTGAACAACCTTATTGTCATTTTGTTTGTTTGTAAAAGGGCGATGGGTATATTTGATTGGATAATATGTAAATAACATTTTCCAGCATAATAACAGATTATCACAGATTCGTTAATTATTTGTTAATTGATAACCCATATGTAACACTTTATATATTTTGTTTACTTATTTCATTGGAATTTACTTTTAGTTCGGAATAAACGTTAGAGAAAACCGAAAGTACAATCAAGAAGGGATAATCTAGAAACACAGAAAACATTGGGCACAGAACAGAGAACGAAGACAAACAATAGAAAACAAAACAAGACAGAAAACGAAAAAGTAATTTTTGCGAAGAATTTTGTGGGTTGAAAAAAAAAAGAGTAAAATAATATTATAATACAATGTACACTACACGTACGAGGGTAGGTTATGGCCCATAAAACTAGTTCAAACCCGCCACTTTTTATTGAAGTGCATGTAAATGTATTTAACAAAGAGAGTGTGTGACCATTTAAAAGTGTGCTAGGGGATGTTATCGATTATCGATTATCGATTATACCTCTGTTTCTACGATTTCCTAATTGAATTGTTGAATTGTTCTGACGGTATGACATTTTTTGTTTTTTCAAAAAGATTTAATTATTTGGACTGATATCAGATCGTCTCTAGGAATCCACATCTAAGCTGCGTAATCCATTCTATCATTTTATCAATTGATGGTCAAATTATGTTAACATGTTGTTCTTGTTTTCCGAGAAACTTTATGCCGACGCACGTATGAATATCTTGAACACAACACGCTCCTGCCCTATCATAGATAAAGAGGTGTGGGATTGGGAGTGTGCAATTATTAGGAGTGGACCGGAAAGCAGAGGAAAGGTCTCAGAGTGTACTGACAAACGTGTGTGTGTGTGTGTGGTGGGGGGTGGGTGGGGTGGGGTGAAACTATCAAGCAAGAAACCCTCTAAGCTATATCTTTATATGAGAATTTTATACTTATTCATTTCTTTTTACTTTTTGGTTCAATGTTTTAAATTCGGTTTTTTATATATTTTTCAAAACATTTGATGGGAAATCATATGATAGCCACCCATTCTCTTTTCAAAGTGGGAGGAGACAAATGCCCCTTACTCACTCCCGGCTTCTAAGCGACTGTATCTCACAGTTCGTGCTGTCCAGTAATTTTTTTTTTGCTTGTTGCTTTGCTTTGTTTTGTGTTGTTTTTTGCTTGTTTGTGTTGTTTTTGCTTTTGCTTTGTTTTATTTCTAAAGAAGCACCTAACTTGACCCGATTATCGACTTTTTTATGAAAATATATGATTCCTACCTAACATGTCATATACAAGTTGATTTTGAATAAATGAGGTTATCTAGCATACATTAACCTAACAATGTTACAATACACTTTTCAAGTTTGTGTTGTCACTTAACAAACATTAAAATAAGTTTGTCCAATAAACTCCATCCTACATAGAAAACACAGATTTAATTAACTATTTTTATTTGATAAAAAAAAGTTATGATTGATTTTCTTCTTTCAAATTAAAAAAAGGTATATTGCAGTAAATTCTACATGAATATTAATTAGCTAATGCAGGCATTTTTCCAAATACGCCAGACAGAACAATCTTTACACCACTTAGCTGTCATATCAAAGGTTGCTGTGTTGACTGTTCCTACTTGATATCACTTAACAGTCATATTGAAGATCTCCGGACGGGTGTTGACTGTTTTCACTTCAAATGGCAATTGTTTTAAATTGTATTGTGTTTAGATTTGGCAGTGTTCTTTTATTTACAGGTATGTCTTTATAATTATTTATTTTACATAATGGCATCAATTAAATGTATTATTATTTTTCTTACGGTTTTAAAGTTTTGCAGGTTTTGGAGAAATGTTTGAAGATACCAAAGTAGGCGTAAATGGATAGAGAGATGATACAATGGAGAGATAATACAATGGAGAGATAATACAATGGCCAAAGAAAAAAGACGGAAAGACAAACATTGGAGCATAAACCACTACACACAAAAAAAAAAACGTTTGTGCAACACGAACACAATGTTTATTTTTTCCCGTGCATGTTTTTTTTCCATTATCCTCTTAAATTGGCTTCAGAAATATTTTAGATATTTATTTTTTCATATATTTCTAAATTAAAAAATAGGTTTTTTGGTACGCATATCTCGACCTTTAGTTTTCTGTGTAGTGATTTTTCGATATTTGTTTGTTCTTCTGTCCTTCTACTCTTGACAATTGCATTGTCTTCCATTGTCTTACCTTTTTCGATTTACAGTCTCTGATTACCCCCTTTGGTATCTTCAAACATTTCTGAAATTAATTTTAAAGTACACCTAATGAATTTCGTATTTGACAGGCGTGTTTTACTGTTAAGACAAGAACATACTATCTTCCTACTTCCAATTTATCCCTGTCGATGCCCATGTTATCGACAATTTTATTGTCTTTCCCTGTTCGCTTTGAAATGTAGTATTACGGACTTGATAGGATGTATTTCATATGCTACGTTAACGATGTTCGGTTCGTCTTTATCTTTAGTTGTTTACAGGGGACCCATGTCTTATATATGTTATTTGTGCTTGCTTGTGCATAATGGTGACAAACACCTCTTGACTATATGAGTAACATTGCGGATGTATTATAATAAGCAGGAACTGCTTACCGTTCGCGAGCGCCTCGGTTCACTCTCGATTTGTGGTGGGATATGTATTGCTCATCATTTTAGTTTTCTGTGTTGTGTTATGCTATTTGTGTTTTGTTTGTCTTCGTCCTGTGTTTTGTGTGCCCAATGTTGTCAGAATCTCTGGATTGTCCATCGTTGATAGATCTGTTATGAATAGAACGCCCTAACAATGATGGTCAACAATTCTATAAATACCAATAGAGCAAACAACTACTGCACTTCAAATCATTCAACACCAAGGAGATCCAGACATACATTTTGTACGTGCATAATTTTGGAAATCCAACTCATTGCATTGTTCGTCTAAGGAACTCTCTAATGAGGTTGTGATCGAGTGCTGAATGTTGCTGAGCATAAAACACTGACATGGGCTAATCCACAATGCCTACCTCAAGTGAATGTTTGAAGTGGTCAAGTATTCAAACTTTACTCCCATTTGTTTTGTAGGAGGTTCATGTTTTACCTACGATATCTGTATCAGATTCGTTTTCCATATCAGATGATGTTCGTGCCTTCTAACAGTAACAGACGGGTGTCGAATGTGGAGACGGTACTGCTTACCCTTGCGGGGCACCCGAATTCACCCTCGGTGTTTTTGTGGGGTTTGTGTTGCTCGATCTTTAAATTTCTGTGTAGTGTTTTGATGATCATTTATTTGTAGTTCTGTCTGTTCCTTTGGTCGTTGTATTGTCTCTCATTCTTCTATTCATGGCTTCTGGTTACCTCCCTTTAGTATCTTCTGGTTACCCCCTTAAGTATCTTCTGGGTACTCCCTTTAGTATTTTCTGGTTACCCCCATTTAGTATCTTCTGGTTACCTCCCCTTTAGTATCTTCTGGTTATCCCCCTTTAGTATCTTCTGGTTACCCCCTTTAGTATCTTCTGGTTACCTCCCTTTAATATCTTCTGGTTACCCCTCTCTAGTATCTTCTGGTTACCCCCTTTAGTATCTTCTGGTTACCCCCATTTAGTATCTTCTGGTTACCTCCCCTTTAGTATCTTCTGGTTATCCCCCTTTAGTATCTTCTGGTTACCCCCTTTAGTATCTTCTGGTTACCCCTTTTATTATCGTCTGGTTACCCCCTTTAGTATCTTTTGGTTACCCCCCTTTAGTATCTTCTGGCTTCCCCCTTTATTATCTTATGGTTACTCCCTTTAGTATCTTCTGGTTACCCCCTTTAATATCTTCTGGTTACCCCCCTTTAGTATCTTCTGGTTACCCCCTTTAGTATCTTCTGGTTACCTCCCTTTAGTATCTTCTGGTTACCCCGTTTAGTATCTTCTGGTTACCTCTCTTTAGTATCTTCTGGCTACCCCTTTAGTATCTTCTGGTTACCTCCTTTAGTATCTTCTGGTTACCCCCTTTAGTATCTTCTGGTTACCCCCTTTAGTATCTTCTGGTTACCCCCTTTAGTATATTCTAGTTACCCCCTTTAGTATCTTCTGGTTACCTCCTTTAGTATATTCTGGTTACCCCCTTTAGTATCTTCTGGTTACCTCCTTTAGTATATTCTGGTTACCCCCTTTAGTATCTTCTGGTTACCCCCTTTAGTATCTTCAAACATTCTTTATAGACCTCTACCAATTCATGCAGTGAGGATAACATTGCTCAAAAATGTTGAAAATTACGATAAACACCAATAGTACAGACCTACTGGTAGAGGTTTATTTTGTTTGCGTCGGTTACATCGCAGGCTGTTGGAGATTTTTGACGTAGTTCCGATTCTGAAAAGATATTTTGAATACAATAGTGCTTAAGAATTGCTATGGTTTTAAATGCCACTTTCAACAATTTTTCAGTTACATCGTGGCTGTCAGTTTTATTGGTGGAGGAAACCGGAGTACCTGGAGAAAACCACCAACCTGCAGCAAATCACCGACAAACTTTATCACATATTGTTGCATTGAGTAGACCTGGTCATAAGCGGGAATCGAACTCACAACTTTAGTGGTGATAGACACTGGTTGCATAAAACAAACTACCATACATTCACGACCACCACGATGGCCCCTCTTAAATGTTATAAAATAAGTTCATGTACTTATAAGTAGACGTAAAAATACCAATGCAAAACAAACCAATGTTAATGTGTTCGAAACCATGTATCTGACATTCCCGGCTTAGGATCTATATTCCCTGAGGCGCGGCCGAAGGGAATATACATCCTAAGCCGGGAATGTCACATTATATACCCTGTCTGATAGCTGAATAACAGATATATTACGGATTTGACCTTTTTTTTTAAATACAGCATCCAACTGTATTAAATAAATTTGCCTCTTTTATTTTCATTTTTCGTATCTCTAGGTGTCCATTTCCGTACCTTTGACGTCATTCTTCAATGACGTCAAAATATGTGTCACGTCATGAATAGGGTGTCTCATGAAGGAAAATACTGTACTAAATTTCTAAATCAATACAGTTTCGTATGTAGTAAATTTTATAAACTTTATAAATATAACATTAATATATCACATAACAAAACAACGGGTTTGCGAAACAGTTTCGATAATTCAAATGTTAACAACATGTAAATAAAACCTTGGTGTGGCCCCATGACGTTGAAAGTTTTCAAGGTTCAACGTTTTGTTTATTTGTTATGGTACAGCCGTGGAGCATAGGAGTTTGCTGAATCGATCAGGTATTTGTGACGGAATTAACCGTTGTAATATTGTTTTGTTCATGCAGCCGTTTTGAGTATAAAAACAGCATTTAATTTGGTAAAAATACATTTATTATTCCGTATTATACCATTGATTCAGTGAAGTGTAATGCTTTGTCGTCCATGTTTTAATCGTTTTTGGGGACTGAAATATATACCCCATCTGTTTTCCGAATATATGCTGACATTAAGGCCTGAAGAACCAATGAAAATATGTGTAACAAACTAAATTCGTAATATAAGATTATAGTTATAAGTATGCAATATACTATGTAGGTGTTAATTAGTGTGTATGTATAATATATTCATTTATTCAGTATTTTCCAATAATTTTTTCTCGAAGATAATCATTAAATAATTAGCAATATTTCATACCATGTTGTGTAGGTTGCCAAACTGACGTCGATGATTATATCAAAAAATATGATTCTAAGGATATTTTAAAAGAACAAACAAATTTCCAATCAACAATTTCAACTTCTTCGTTATAAGTTTTGTAGGTTGTCAAGTTGACGTCGGTAATATAACAAAAATATAGTTCTAAGAAATTTTTACAAAAGAAGAAAAAAATACAATCAATTTTTTCAACTTCCTCATTATAAGTTGAGATATTTACAACAAAAATTAAGGAAAAGCCTTAGAATACGATATTTATTGAAGAATTGTAACTCTTATTTTCGATGGACCGCCGTTGTCGTGATCGTATGGTAATTAGACTTACATCTACCTGTGCCATCATTAACGATCGCCAGTATAACCGTGAGCTTGATTCCCACACATGGCACATCGACACAGTCGTAAAGCTGGACTTGGGTCATGTCAATTGTTTCCTCCAGGTACACCTGTTTCCTCCACCAATAAAACTGACCGCCACGATATAACTGAAATATTGTTCCACATGGCGTTAAACACCCCCAAACCCATTAACTACCACACTATGCATACTACATGAACTACACACACACAAAAACACAAAAGTAGGCATAACTCTTACAACACCATACAGCAAGCATAAAACAAAAGTAGCCATAACCCTTACAACATCATACAGCAAGCATAAAACAAAAGTAGTCATAACCCTTACAACACCATACAGCAAGCATAAAACAAAGTAGTCATAACCCTTACAACATCATACAGCAAGCATAAAACAAAAGTAGCCATAACCCTTACAACACCATACAGCAAGCATAAAACAAAAGTAGTCATAACCCTTACAACATCATACAGCAAGCATAAAACAAAAGTAGTCATAACCCTTACAACACCATACAGCAAGCATAAAACAAAAGTAGTCATAACCCTTACAACATCATACAGCAAGCATAGAACAAAAGTAGTCATAACCCTTACAACACCATACAGCAAGCATAAAACAAAAGTAGCCATAACCCTTACAACACCATACAGCAAGCATAAAACAAAAGTAGTCATAACCCTTACAACACAAAACAGCAGGCATATAACAAAAGTAGTCATAACCCTTACAACACCATACAGGAAACATAAAACAAAAGTAGTCATAACCCTTACAACACCATACAGCAAGCATAAAACAAAAGTAGTCATAACCCTTACAACACCATACAGCAAGCATAAAACAAAAGTAGCCATAACCCTTACAACACCATACAGCAAGCATAAAACAAAAGTAGTCATAACCCTTACAACATCATACAGCAAGCATAAAACAAAGTAGTCATAACCCTTACAACATCATACAGCAAGCATACAACAAAAGTAGTCATAACCCTTACAACACCATACAGCAAGCATAAAACAAAGTAGTCATAACCCTTACAACATCATACAGCAAGCATAAAACAAAAGTAGTCATAACCCTTACAACACCATACAGCAAGCATAAAACAAAAGTAGTCATAACCCTTACAACACCATACAGCAAGCATAAAACAAAAGAAGCATTGTAACTGTATCATCAATTACTAAGTGCCACAATTGAACGCGTATTCAATTTTTTTTTATCAAAAGTGGCGCTAAGCACAAAAAAAACTATACTCTTTATTCCGCTATTTGATTGACTGACTTACATATAATTAGGAAATATTTGCATATAACAGCAAATAACAAATGGTAAATTTTGAAGTGTAGACCATATTCTTGATATTACTATTAAATATGCATTACATATATACCTTTAGCGATCCTAATGTAATTGCTCCACCATCAGGCATTGGTGACCTTAGCCGGTTTTGGCTATCCTGATTGGGTCATATGGGTTGCATTCTTCCTGTCACTTTTAAATTATTTGGGTCTTCCATCTTTTGACTATTTTTTCTCCTGCTTAGGGCCTTTGGTTTACTTGCTGCAGAATTTAAAAAAAAAAAAATTGTCTTTCCAATCTGTTGATTATGAGCGAATCTGATCACAGGGCATTGTCACTATCCACGTAAATATACTATCAATGTATCAACAGTGACAAGGGCGGACACTGTTTTTACCCCCGATCGCTTCAAGTCGTGTTTGTTTTTTAACTTCCTTCTAATATATTCAAAAACCTTTTTGGTTCAACTCCCAAGACCTTATTCTTTTAAAAAAATATCATGACCCCCCCCCCCCGCCACCCCCCCCCCCCCCCCCCCGCCACCCCCCCCCCCCCCCCCCCCCGACTACCTCTTGTGAAGACGCAGCGGTCTTTTTGTCAGGAATTCGCCCGAGTACACAACGCCATGGACCCAAAGTGAAAGTAACAGCGCCATCTATTAAAAAAAACGGAAATTCGGAACTCTCGGGGTTTTACCATTCGGTATTTAGTTTTCTCACTAGTTATTGTGTTTCTAAGTATAAAGAACCGCGGGAAATAACAGACGAAATAATAAATTAAAGAAAATGGACAGTATTCAAAGAAAAAGCCTTGAAAATAGCCTTAAATGGGCACAATTTATTAATAACTGGATATCCTGGGACTGGTAAATCTTTCACGGTGCATATTGCAGAACAATTGCAAAAACAAGCCAGAAATGTTGTTTTAACAGCAACAACTGGAAAGGCTGTCCAAGCTTTGCAAGAAAAATTGCCCAAATACCTAAGCAAAATTGTAACCACCATTCACAAATGTTTAGGGTTAAAGGATGGCAGGTATACCAATGATGAATTGATTGAATAGTATATTTACGTGGATAGTGACAAGGCCCTGTGATCTGATGAAGGTTATTCCAGAAACGCGTCGTGCGAACTAATTTCGACACCTACGTTTTTATTGTATCTTATTACCAATATGTTTAATTGATTTGATTGATTTTTGGTGCTTAACGCCACTTTCAGCAATATTTCAGCTATATCATGGCGACCAATTTTAGGGGTGGAGGAAGCCGGAGTACCCGGAGAGAACCATATGTGATGTTTACGATATTTTTCGTTAATATGTATAGATTAAACGATCCTTCAAAGGCGATAAGTACACATAAAAATTAGCATTGGGGGCATTCAGCTTGATCATTTCTGTGCAGGTATTTAGTGATACCAAGATCTCGAGTATATAGCAGAAAACCAACGAACACACGGAACTTGTATTGAATCTAATTTGTCTTTTAGTCCATTGATTTTGCTGAATGTAAATTAAAAAAAAAAGAAAGAAAAAACCGAAACACTCAAAGTAATTATTTTTTAGTAAAACCTTTTCATATGACATATTTTTAAAATTGCAAATTTCGATGAATAACGAAGTTACCAAACAAACAAAAAATAAACAGAAATAAACCCATAGAACTAGCTATTGCTAGTGCATCTGAAAATGAGGAACATATTTAAATCTTACTGAAGCGTGATTCTTTGTACACCTTGCATTAACACTGTCGTCAAAGAGCTCCGATCGAAAATGTTTGGTCAACATCCGGGATATTTTAAAGCAGAATTTTTAAAGCAGACACGGGTAGTTATCGTAAGTATTTATAAATATACTGTGTATATAATGATTTGAATTATGATGCTTTATGATTGTTATTATTATTAATTTCATTTTTTTTCCAAATATCATTTATTTTTGCAGTTTAACATTAGATTTTTCTATAAGTTATAAGGAATCCGGCTTCAAAATCAATACAATCAACTGACATATCGCTATATCTTGCATATACGAATGAATTAAATGTTGCCCAAAAAGAAAAAAATATTGATGAATGATTGATTTTACTTAAAAATACTATTTTGTTGATGAAAAGTCAATTAGTAACTAGTTATACCCTAAAACATGATGTCAACAGATGTTTTTGAAATCCGGTTTGGTCAAAATGTAAACATGTATACAAACCAGTTGGGTCATTTATAAATAACTGGGTTTGTCAGTATGTAAATACCACTGAGCTTATTGTTATTGAGCATCATATTGCAATTTAACAATAGTTATGAATTGGAAATATCTCAAAGGCGATAAATACTGATCCATAGTATGAATATTCGCCATGGCTGCTAATTTCAGCTACTTTGTACAATAAAAAAAAATCGTTATTTCTATGTTAAATTGCTACTGTCGCAAACACTTGATTTTTTTTAATGCTTTTTGCGGCACTGACATCATGGTTGGTGCTCAATACGCTACACTCACTTTAAGTAGCTGTCCAGGCGCATCAATTGAGTAGTGGGAGATTCTTTTTGTAACGCAATATTTTAATGTTATACTCGTTGATAAAGAAGTAAGTCACTTTGCGGACATAACTTCATGGATACGATATTTAAGTTTCTTCACAGTATAATGTTTACATTAACATTACAGATAAGCAAATTAACAAAGGCTGTAGTATTGAATTCCTTTCTGCACGGACGATTTTGGCAGTTTGTATACAAAGAAAATGTTAGGTGTACTCGGTTAATGCAACGTTCGTTGCATGTTGTGATACGCCAAATGTTCGCGCTCTGCTCACTGAAAATGTCGTTCACCTTTCATTCTGCTTTGAGGAAACTTAATACAGACAGAACCTTCTATAGGTGCTTCCCACCAAAGTTCGGCTCATTTGGCTAAGCAGTTTCAGAGAAGAAGATTGTTAGAAATCGGCCAATCAGAAACAAGAATTGTCTGTGGCGACCATGTTTGTCAACGGATCGGGATGAAATGTGCAGTCTTTATAGAAGACCTTCCATAGTTGCTTCCTACCACGTTTCGGTTCATTTGGCTAAGCAGATTGAGAGGAGAAGATTTTATAAAATCGCCAATTAGAAACAAGAATTGTCTGTGGAGACCATGTTTGCTAAATAAAGGTAATAACAAAATTACCGAACTCCGAACAATCTTACAAAGGGAAAGTCAAAACTCATAATTATATAAACAGACAAAATCAGTCAACAACCGGAAAACTGTGAAAACCGTAATGACCCTGACTTGGTACAGGCATTTCTAAAGAAATGGTGGGTTGAATCAGATTTTAAGGCGCCAAACCTCCCGCTCTCATTACGGTTCAAAGGTTCCGGCTGTCACTGCAACAGTATTTAAATACAGGAACAAAATAGGTAAAATAGTTGTCAAAGCAGTACCATATTCGGTGACGTAAATGTCAAAAATATTTTTACGTCACACATTGACAAAAAAAATTCTTGACATATTTGACTCTTTATCTTTATACATTTTCACTATATGAAAATGCATCGCTTATAATTTTTTCTGCAGAGACGGAATATATTTCGACAAGATATTGGTATCGGAATATAAACTTTTTAAGAGATCGAATAAGGCGAATCTTTTTATAGCCCTGGTCCAGTAGCCTATTTCTCAGATGAAGATGACGTTTCAGGAAATCAGAATAATTGCTACTGCCCCTTGCATAGCGAATCAATTGCGAGATGTAAACACCATATGCAGGAGAAGCTGGTATATTGCTGCACATATTTGGAAAATTTATGATTTTAAAATTGAAGTCGTCCCGCTTATCATAAATTTTAGTACTGAGTTGACCACTGTCGTCAAATTCGAGGTATAAGTCCAAAAATGATGCGGACGAAGCTGTATCGGTGGTCTCTTTAACTTCCAGCTCTGGAGGATATATCAATGGAAGAAATTCTGCAAATCTAGAATTATTGATAGATAAAACGTCATCAATATACCTGTATGTGAAATTAAAGGCTCTAGCCTCATGAATCTTCTTATCTTTTACAAGCTTTTGAAGAAACTCCGACTCATATGAGTATAAAAATAAATCGGCTAGAAGAGGGGCACAATTCGTACCCATTGGTATGCCGACGACCTGCTGAAACAGTGTCCCTCCAAAGGAGACAAATATGTTATCGATGAGGAACTCCAGCATACTGATCACTTGTTCCTCGGAGTAGCATGTTTTATCTTTATGAATTTTGTTTGAAAAATATGTGGAATTGTAGCCTAACACAACAAATTTTGAGCCATAGTTTCTATGACTAAAAGCTTTATGAATTGTTTCTTTTAAGCGGGTTTTTAATTTGTCATGCGGTAGGGTGGTATATAGAGTTGAAAAATCAAAGGTTTTGATGGAGGATACCTGAGAGAAAGATCTTGATTTCAGGTTATCCAAAAGATCTTTAGAGTTTTTCAAAATCGGATCGGGATGAAATGAGCAATCTTTATAGAAGACCTTCCATAGTTGCTTCATACCAAGTTTCGGTTCATTTGGCCAAGAAGTTTTAGAGGAGAAGATTTGTTTTTTAAATCTGTCAATCAGAAACAAGAATCACTTGTGGCGACCATGTTTGTTAACGGATCGGCACGAAATGAGTAATCGTTACCGAGGACCTTCCATAGATGCTTCCTACTAAGTTTCACTTCATTTGGTTGAGGCGTTTCAGAGGAGAACATTAAAACTGATGTGAATAGTTAATGGACGACAGACGACGAACGAAAGACGACGGACGACGCGCGCCAAGTGATGGTAAGAGCTCACAATGCCTTTGGCAAGGTGAGCTAACAACAGTCATTTGGTAGATATGTCGCTCCACTCGGTCACATTATTCTGATTCCGAGCCAAGTTCCAACCAGTCTTGTTCTTTCTTCTTAATGCTGCGTTCTTAACGGAGAAGCAACAAATACCAATTTTATATTCTTTTGTTCAAGACAAGACCGCAGTTCGTACCCACAATCTATCGCACTCGAGGCGAGCACGCTAACCATTACGCTACCGATGCGGTTCCCTTTTTTTATTTTATTTTTATTATTTTTTTAATCAAAATTTCTTATTGTCCTTCAATATATAATATTATTTGAAAACAAAAAATTATCCAAAACCATAAGAGTTACTTGATATCTATATATAGAGTGAGTGTTCCTACTTTTGTTCAAACACTCTTTGAATATTGCAATAATCCAACTGCATAGCAAATAAAGACAAAGAATTATAAGTTCTATACAAAATCATGACCATTCTGTCGAAGGTGACTTGGCGAATGCCAATTCTGCACAAACCGTTTTGTATTTCTTTCTTTTAATGTTATACAAAACATCCACATGTAAAATATTTTGATGTGCTGTTGTTTTTTTTTCACAACTTTTATTCATTGAAGACAATTTTTTGTTTTTTGTTTTTTCTTTTTATCAATTTGCAAGTCGAACATACCCTTGACAAGTGTTATAATGAACCTTAAATAAATTACAAAAAGGAAACATAATTGTGATATTGAGCTGTTTTCGCTATTCTTTAAATTTTTTACATAGAAAAAACCGGTTCTACTGAAAAACAATTTTTGGGACCCAACCGGAAAGTAGTGGCTGACAGACCGGAACGAATGTACGTAAATAAGCATTGTGTTTATTACTGTAGTAAGCCTAAAACTATTCATGGTGGCACGCCAGTGCAAACTATCATGTATATAAGCATTACAAAGGGTTTGTATACTTTAATTACACATATAGACTACTTTTTATAGCTTTATTTGACGATTTCAATCTCATTATTAGCATTTTTCATTGTTTATGTCCATCATTTTATCTATATCTGAGTAATCTATTAAATTAACCACAGAAACATACAGGTAAAAACAAACACAAATAATCGACCGATAACGACATCTTCTGGATTCAAGATATAATAATACTATATGATCATAATACTTACTTTTTGTCGTCGCCTGTATGTCAAGCATGCATAATTGACTTGTACCGGAAGATGACAGAGCAATTCCGACCGGAGCTCTTTGACGACAGTGATTAAGGCTGATTGCTGGATGTACATGTAATTACTTTTAGCAGTATGTAAATAAAACACTGATTATATCAACTTAATCTACAATTATTGAAAGAAATCCAATTAATTATCCATTCCAATTTACCTCTTGTGGCTTTTTTTTTTATGTAATCCACTATTTGGATATAATTAATGATATTAGTGCATTTTTTATATAAATTGATGCCACATTTCTGAACACAGTTTAATTGTATTTTAATGTGACTTTTGTATCATTATTATTCAAAGGGCACCGTGCTTTACTAAGCCTTTACTAAGCAAAATGATATATTAAATGTCAGAGTTGTGTCAGCAGCCTATCAACCGAAACCTCTTTGCATGCATTCCTGTTTTATTTTTTCAACAACGACGGTGTTAATTATAGGTTGCACAAATAGTAATTAATAATCGGGAACCAGTTATCCCATCATTCAGGTTCACAGTGAATACTAATAGTGGATAATAATTACATTATGTGTTCATTTCATTTAGAAACGGTGAAAGACCCCATGTGATTGGTCAAAACGTTGACAAGTGACATCGACATTGAAACTTCACCAGTCAATGAAGCGTGCAACCATATGCATTCAACACGCACACTTCTGAATTCAGTTCTTAAATACATGCAATTCACATGTGGAAAAGTTTTTCGATACACTGCCAAATAAACAAAAAATAGTGATTTTTTTTAAACTTTGTAATTTTTCCTGCACTGCTCTTGAAAATAAGAATAACCATAGGGTATATGCACACTACCTTAACTGTCGAAGTTGGAAATTGGTCATCAATATGCTTGGCAGTTCCCAATATGCTACTATTGTCGACTATGGACAGTCAATACTAACACACTACATAGATAACAGTCTTTTATATCATGCAATAGAGGGTAGCACTGTAATCCAAATAAATCGATTTATCCCAGCCATATTCTTGTGTCTGTTCAAGTCAGGACTTGGATTTCCAATGTCATATGTCGCTGTCCCCCTATTGCGTTTGGTGAGTTAAGATGAGAGGTGGTTGTTTGTTTTGTTTATATTGGTAGAATAGTTGACCATAACTGTTTTAATTGTCTTTTCATAACACAACTTTATATCATAAATCAAATTAAACTAGGATCATGACCTGTGCACTCCGGGTTCGTTTTATCATTTGGCACATGCCCAGTCGGTATGGAGATATTATATAATTGAAATAGCAAAGATTCGTTTTGTTAGTAAAGGAACAAAGCGGTCGTTGGCTTGCTACATTTTATGCAGCTTTGTGTTTTGGCTTAGTTAAAATGTGTCAGCCATCCATGACTCTTTAACACGTGTTTTCAATTAAATATTTGTAATCACTTGTGTACACACCATTACATAAAACATTCCAAAAGATGTATCTGATATGCATAATATTATTGGTTGACATGAAACTCCGAGAGCGTTAACTTAATGTCACCAAGCCACAAAATATAAATAACCTTTTTTTTATGTCTGTAATTGTTCTTTGTGTTACGTTTAATAACATTCCATTGTCGCATTCTGCTTTATTGCTACATTTATTGTTTCATGTCTTCATGTTAAATTTTTTTACAGAAATTATGTAATAATAATGCATATCATATTGTATATTTTTATTGTATGTATATGGAGAAGACAATACTAAGGTGAAAAACTTGTGTCTGATCCTTTTGTCATTATTTAGACAATAAAATATGTTTAAATTAGATTAAATTTAAGTAACTTAGCTAGTAGGTAGATGTTATTCAAGTCAGCTAACACATATTTTTTTTCACAGCTTTTGAAAGAAAAGAAAATACTTTGAAATAGAATATTAAAAAACGACATTTATATTAATGCATGTAAAAAAAGGTTGACTGTACTGTTTTGTCAGACCATGGAATATTAATGATACATTCGTGACAAATTTAAATTATATACCTCGTAGGAAACACAGTAGATATACAATTGTTACTTCATATCTATATAAAGAGTGAGTGTTCCTACTTTTGTTCAAACACTCTTTGAATATTGCAATAATCCAACTGCATAGCAAATAAAGACAAAGAATTATAAGTTCTATACAAAATCATGACCATTCTGTCGAAGGTGACTTGGCGAATGCCAATTCTGCACAAACCGTTTTGTATTTCTTTCTTTTAATGTTATACAAAACATCCACATGTAAAATATTTTGATGTGCTGTTGGTTTTTTTTTACAACTTTTATTCATTGAAGACAATTTTTTGTTTTTTGTTTTTTCTTTTTATCAATTTACACTTTACAAGTGTTATAATGAACCTTGAATAAATTACAAAAAGGAAACATAATTGTGATATTGAGCTGTTTTCGCTATTCTTTAAATTTTTTACATAGACAAAACCGGTTCTACTGAAAAACAATTTTTGGGACCCAACCGGAAAGTAGTGGCTGACAGACCGGAACGAATGTACGTAAATAAGCATTGTGTTTATTACTGTAGTAAGCCTAAAACTATTCATGGTGGCACGCCAGTGCAAACTATCATGTATATAAGCATTACAAAGGGTTTGTATACTTTAATTACACATATAGACTACTTTTTATAGCTTTATTTGACGATTTCAATCTCATTATTAACATTTTTCATTGTTTATGTCCATCATTTTATCTATATCTGAGTAATCTATTAAGTTAACCACAGAAACATACAGGTAAAAACAAACACAAATAATCGACCGATAACGACATCTTCTGGATTCAAGATATAATAATACTATATGATCATAATACTTACTTTTTGTCGTCGCCTGTATGTCAAACATGCATAATTGACTTGTACCGGAAGATGACAGAGCAATTCCGACCGGAGCTCTTTGACGACAGTGATTAAGGCTGATTGCTGGATGTACATGTAATTACTTTTAGCAGTATGTAAATAAAACACTGATTGTATCAACTTAATCTACAATTATTGAAAGAAATCCAATTAATTATCCATTCCAATTTACCTCTTGTGGCTTTTTTTTTTATGTAATCCACTATTTGGATATAATTAATGATATTAGTGCATTTTTTATATAAATTGATGCCACATTTCTGAACACAGTTTAATTGTATTTTAATGTGACTTTTGTATCATTATTATTCAAAGGGCACCGTGCTTTACTAAGCCTTTACTAAGCAACATGATATATTAAATGTCAGAGTTGTGTCAGCAGCCTATCAACCGAAACCTCTTTGCATGCATTCCTGTTTTATTTTTTCAACAACGACGGTGTTAATTATAGGTTGCACAAATAGTAATTAATAATCGGGAACCAGTTAGCCCATCATTCAGGTTCACAGTGAATACTAATAGTGGATAATAATTACATTATGTGTTCATTTCATTTAGAAACGGTGAAAGACCCCATGTGATTGGTCAAAACGTTGACAAGTGACATCGACATTGAAACTTCACCAGTCAATGAAGCGTGCAACCATATGCATTCAACACGCACACTTCTGAATTCAGTTCTTAAATACATGCAATTCACATGTGGAAAAGTTTTTCGATACACTGCCAAATAAACAAAAAATAGTGATTTTTTTTAAACTTTGTAATTTTTCCTGCACTGCTCTTGAAAATAAGAATAACCATAGGGTATATGCACACTACCTTAACTGTCGAAGTTGGAAATTGGTCATCAATATGCTTGGCAGTTCCCAATATGCTACTATTGTCGACTATGGACAGTCAATACTAAGACACTACATAGATAACAGTCTTTTATATCATGCAATAGAGGGTAGCACTGTAATCCAAATAAATCGATTTATCCCAGCCATATTCTTGTGTCTGTTCAAGTCAGGACTTGGATTTCCAATGTCATATGTCGCTGTCCCCCTATTGCGTTTGGTGAGTTAAGATGAGAGGTGGTTGTTTGTTTTGTTTATATTGGTAGAATAGTTGACCATAACTGTTTTAATTGTCTTTTCATAACACAACTTTATATCATAAATCAAATTAAACTAGGATCATGACCTGTGCACTCCGGGTTCGTTTTATCATTTGGCACATGCCCAGTCGGTATGGAGATATTATATAATTGAAATAGCAAAGATTCGTTTTGTTAGTAAAGGAACAAAGCGGTCGTTGGCTTGCTACATTTTATGCAGCTTTGTGTTTTGGCTTAGTTAAAATGTGTCAGCCATCCATGACTCTTTAACACGTGTTTTCAATTAAATATTTGTAATCACTTGTGTACACACCATTACATAAAACATTCCAAAAGATGTATCTGATATGCATAATATTATTGGTTGACATGAAACTCCGAGAGCATTAACTTAATGTCACCAAGCCACAAAATATAAATAACCTTTTTTTTATGTCTGTAATTGTTCTTTGTGTTACGTTTAATAACATTCCATTGTCGCATTCTGCTTTATTGCTACATTTATTGTTTCATGTCTTCATGTTAAATTTGTTTACAGAAATTATGTAATAATAATGCATATCATATTGTATATTTTTATTGTATGTATATGGAGAAGACAATACTAAGGTGAAAAACTTGTGTCTGATCCTTTTGTCATTATTTAGACAATAAAATATGTTTAAATTAGATTAAATTTAAGTAACTTAGCTAGTAGGTAGATGTTATTCAAGTCAGCTAACACATATTTTTTTTCACAGCTTTTGAAAGAAAAGAAAATACTTTGAAATAGAATATTAAAAAACGACATTTATATTAATGCATGTAAAAAAAGGTTGACTGTACTGTTTTGTCAGACCATGGAATATTAATGATACATTCGTGACAAATTTAAATTATATACCTCGTAGGAAACACAGTAGATATACAATTGTTACTTCATATCTATATAAAGAGTGAGTGTTCCTACTTTTGTTCAAACACTCTTTGAATATTGCAATAATCCAACTGCATAGCAAATAAAGACAAAGAATTATAAGTTCTATACAAAATCATGACCATTCTGTCGAAGGTGACTTGGCGAATGCCAATTCTGCACAAACCGTTTTGTATTTCTTTCTTTTAATGTTATACAAAACATCCACATGTAAAATATTTTGATGTGCTGTTGTTTTTTTTCACAACTTTTATTCATTGAAGACAATTTTTTGTTTTTTGTTTTTTCTTTTTATCAATTTGCAAGTCGAACATACCCTTGACAAGTGTTATAATGAACCTTGAATAAATTACAAAAAGGAAACATAATTGTGATATTGAGCTGTTTTCGCTATTCTTTAAATGTTTTACATAGACAAAACCGGTTCTACTGAAAAACTATTTTTGGGACCCAACCGGAAAGTAGTGGCTGACAGACCGGAACGAATGTACGTAAATAAGCATTGTGTTTTTTACTGTAGTAAGCCTAAAACTATTCATGGTGGCACGCCAGTGCAAACTATCATGTATATAAGCATTACAAAGGGTTTGTATACTTTAATTACACATATAGACTACTTTTTATAGCTTTATTTGACGATTTCAATCTCATTATTAGCATTTTTCATTGTTTATGTCCATCATTTTATCTATATCTGAGTAATCTATTAAGTTAACCACAGAAACATACAGGTAAAAACAAACACAAATAATCGACCGATAACGACATCTTCTGGATTCAAGATATAATAATACTATATGATCATAATACTTACTTTTTGTCGTCGCCTGTATGTCAAACATGCATAATTGACTTGTACCGGAAGATGACAGAGCAATTCCGACCGGAGCTCTTTGACGACAGTGATTAAGGCTGATTGCTGGATGTACATGTAATTACTTTTAGCAGTATGTAAATAAAACACTGATTGTATCAACTTAATCTACAATTATTGAAAGAAATCCAATTATTTATCCATTCCAATTTACCTCTTTTTTGGCTTTTTTTTTTTATGTAATCCACTATTTGGATATAATTAATGATATTAGTGCATTTTTTATATAAATTGATGCCACATTTCTGAACACAGTTTAATTGTATTTTAATGTGACTTTTGTATCATTATTATTCAAAGGGCACCGTGCTTTACTAAGCCTTTACTAAGCAAAATGATATATTAAATGTCAGAGTTGTGTCAGCAGCCTATCAACCGAAACCTCTCTGCATGCATTCCTGTTTTATTTTTTCAACAACGACGGTGTTGATTATAGGTTGCACAAATAGTAATTAATAATCGGGAACCAGTTAGCCCATCATTCAGGTTCACAGTGAATACTAATAGTGGATAATAATTACATTATGTGTTCATTTCATTTAGAAACGGTGAAAGACCCCATGTGATTGGTCAAAACGTTGACAAGTGACATCGACATTGAAACTTCACCAGTCAATGAAGCGTGCAACCATATGCATTCAACACGCACACTTCTGAATTCAGTTCTTAAATTCATGCAATTCACATGTGGAAAAGTTTTTCGATACACTGCCAAATAAACAAAAAATAGTGATTTTTTTTAAACTTTGTAATTTTTCCTGCACTGCTCTTGAAAATAAGAATAACCATAGGGTATATGCACACTACCTTAACTGTCGAAGTTGGAAATTGGTCATCAATATGTTTGGCAGTTCCCAATATGCTACTATTGTCGACTATGGACAGTCAATACTAAGACACTACATAGATAACAGTCTTTTATATCATGCAATAGAGGGTAGCACTGTAATCCAAATAAATCGATTTATCCCAGCCATATTCTTGTGTCTGTTCAAGTCAGGACTTGGATTTCCAATGTCATATGTCGCTGTCCCCCTATTGCGTTTGGTGAGTTAAGATGAGAGGTGGTTGTTTGTTTTGTTTATATTGGTAGAATAGTTGACCATAACTGTTTTAATTGTCTTTTCATAACACAACTTTATATCATAAATCAAATTAAACTAGGATCATGACCTGTGCACTCTGGGTTCGTTTTATCATTTGGCACATGCCCAGTCGGTATGGAGATATTATATAATTGAAATAGCAAAGATTCGTTTTGTTAGTAAAGGAACAAAGCGGTCGTTGGCTTGCTACATTTTATGCAGCTTTGTGTTTTGGCTTAGTTAAAATGTGTCAGCCATCCATGACTCTTTAACACGTGTTTTCAATTAAATATTTGTAATCACTTGTGTACACACCATTACATAAAACATTCCAAAGATGTATCTGATATGCATAATATTATTGGTTGACATGAAACTCCGAGAGCGTTAACTTAATGTCACCAAGCCACAAAATATAAATAACCTTTTTTTATGTCTGTAATTGTTCTTTGTGTTACGTTTAATAACATTCCATTGTCGCATTCTGCTTTATTGCTACATTTATTGTTTCATGTCTTCATGTTAAATTTTTTTACAGAAATTATGTAATAATAATGCATATCATATTGTATATTTTTATTGTATGTATATGGAGAAGACAATACTAACGTGAAAAACTTGTGTCTGATCCTTTTGTCATTATTTAGACAATAAAATATGTTTAAATTAGATTAAATTTAAGTAACTTAGCTAGTAGGTAGATGTTATTCAAGTCAGCTAACACATATTTTTTTTCACAGCTTTTGAAAGAAAAGAAAATACTTTGAAATAGAATATTAAAAAACGACATTTATATTAATGCATGTAAAAAAAGGTTGACTGAACTGTTTTGTCAGACCATGGAATATTAATGATACATTCGTGACAAATTTAAATCATATACCTCGTAGGAAACACAGTAGATATACAATTGTATTATTGAGTGTCAATATATTCTCCTCGTGGGAAGAAGAACAGAGGTTGTTAGAAAAAGAAAAGAAAAGAAATTCAAATATACAATGCAATAGATGCTGATAGATGTATATACATATAAATTAAATGGAAAAAATAATACCACACTGTCGGAACAATTCCAAAATCAAATATCAAAATCTTGAAAAGGCAACTGTCCTTGACACTTGAATCATTGATAATAAAAATATGGTAATTACTTATTTCTATAGGTAAATATCCAATCAGATGGTTTGAATTGGTTTATGCTGTTTAACGCCACGTTCAACAATATTTCAGTTATATCGTCAGTTTTATTGGTGGATGAAATCTGAGTATCAGGAGAAAACTACCGACCTGCAGCAAATCACTGACAAACTTTATCACATAATGTTGTATCGAGTACACTTCGCCATGAACGAGATTGGAACGTACAACGTTACTGGCGATAGGCACTGATTGCAAAGGTAGTTGTAAATCCAACTACCATAGAATCACGACCATGACGGCCCCATTTAACATAACATAGCAACATTATATTTGCAATTTAATAAAAATCAAAATGCAAAATACATTAAAAAAACACCTATAAAAAGCATTCGTGGATTAGTACACGCACTTACATAAAAAGTGGCAGGGTTGAACTAGTTTTATGTATGTAAATTACACAGATCGTGGGAATCACATTATATCACATTAACATCACTAAACACAGCTTATTGACCCAAACTGGCTTGATCATCTTCTGAAGCTAACAATTAATAACGACACAGGTATTGAGCTAGTTATATCAAGATTCATATTTACATACACTGAAATATCAGTTAAATACAATTATCTTATCCAGATTTTAAAAAACGGAAAAACGGAACTCTACGCGCCACCGGAACACTGAGTTTTAATAGTAGGACATAGTTTTTCAATTACCGGAGAAAAATGATTTTTTTTTTAGAAATGAAATATATGAATGCCACGCTCGTAGAACGCGCCACTGTAGATGCACGTGACAAGCGTAACCATTTGGCTTCAAATAAAGCAATTACTTAGCAAGAAAAGTTTGGAGATGCTAAGGTGATAATCAAAAGCCGTAATTCGAAGAAGGACAGATAAAACAATAACCAAAAGAAAAAGCGACAAGAACATTTTGAAGATGCCAAAAGGGGCTCTCAGAAGCCGTCATTTGAAGGCCAGACAACACAATAACCAAAAGAAAAAGGACAAGAAAAGTTTGAAGACGCCAAATGGGTAATCAGAAGCCGTAATGTGAAGGCCAGACAACACAATAACCGAACGAAAAAGGACAAGAAAAGCTTGAAGACGCCAAAGATTTAATCAGAAGCCGTAATTTGAAGGCCAGACAACACAATAACCAAAAGAAAAAGGATAAGAAAAGTTTGAAGATGCCAAAGGGGTAATCCGAAGCCGTAATTGGAAGGCCAGACAACACAATAACCAAAAGAAAAAGGACAAGAAAAGTTTGAAGATGCCAAAAGGGGTAATCAGAAGCCGCAATGTGAAGGCCAGACAACACAATAACCAAATGAAAAAGGACAAGAAAAGCTTGAAGACGCCAAAGGGGTAATCAGAAGCCGTAATTTGAAGGCCAGACAACACAATAACCAAAAGAAAAAGGACAAGAAAAGCTTGAAGACGCCAAAAGGGTAATCAGAAGCCGTCATTTGAAGGCCAGACAACACAATAACCAAAAGAAAAAGGACAAGAAAAGTTTGAAGATGCCAAAAGGGGTAATCAGAAGCGCAATGTGAAGGCCAGACAACACAATAACCAAATGAAAAAGGACAAGAAAAGCTTGAAGACGCCAAAGGGGTAATCAGAAGCCGTAATTTGAAGGCCAGACAACACAATAACCAAAAGAAAAAGGACAAGAAAAGATTGAAGACGCCAAAAGGGTAATCAGAAGCCGTAATTTGAAGGCCAGACAACACAATCACGAAAAGAAAAAGGACAATAACAGTTTGAAGATGCCAAAAAGGGCTATCAGAAGCCGTAATTTAAAGGCCTGACAACACAATAACCAAAAGAAAAAGAACAAGAAAAGCTTGAAGACGCCAAAGGGGCTATCAGAAGCCGTAATTTGAAGGCCAGACAACACAATAACCAAAAGAAAAAGGACAAGAAAAGCTTGAAGACGCCAAAGAGGTAATCAGAAGCCGTAATTTGAAGGCCAGACAACACAATAACCAAATGGAAAAGGACAAGAAAAGCTTGAAGACGCCAAAAGGGTAATCAGAAGCCGTAATTTGAAGGCCAGACAACACAATAACCAAAAGAAAAAGGACAAGAAAAGCTTGAAGACGCCAAAGGGGTAATCAGAAGCCGTAATTTGAAGGCCAGACAACACAATCACGAAAAGAAAAAGGACAATAACAGTTTGAAGATGCCAAAAAGGGCTATCAGAAGCCGTAATTTAAAGGCCTGACAACACAATAACCAAAAGAAAAAGAGCAAGAAATGCTTGAAGATGCCAAAAGGGGCTATCAGAAGCCGTAATTTGAAGGCCAGACAACACAATAACCAAAAGAAAAAGGACAAGAAAAGCTTGAAGACGCCAAAGAGGTAATCAGAAGGCGTAATTTGAAGGCCAGACAACACAATAACCAAAGGAAAAAGGACAAGAAAAGCTTGAAGACGCCAAACGGGTAAACATAAGCGTAATTGGAAGGCCAGACAACACAATAACCAAAGGAAAAAGGACAAGAAAAGCTTGAAGACGCCAAAGGGATAATCAGAAGCCGTAATTTGAAGGCCAGACAACACAATAACCAAAAGAAAAAGGACAAGAAAAGCTTGAAGACGCCAAAGGGATAATCAGAAGCCGTAATTTGAAGGCCACACAACACAATAACCAAAAGAAAAAGGACAAGAAAAGCTTGAAGACGCCAAAGGGGTAATCAGAAGCGTAATTTGAAGGCCAGACAACACAATAACCGAACGAAAAAGGACAAGAAAAGCTTGAAGACGCCAAAGGGGTAATCAGAAGCCGTACTTTTGAAGGCCAGACAACACAATAACCAAAAGAAAAAGGATAAGAAAAGTTTGAAGATGCCAAAGGGGTAATAAGAAGCGTAATTGGAAAGCCAGACAACACAATAACCAAAAGAAAAAGGACAAGAAAAGCTTGAAGACGCCAAAGGGGTAATCAGAAGCCGTAATTTGAAGGCCAGACAACACAATAACCAAAAGAAAAAGGATACGAAAAGTTTGAAGATACCAAAGGGGTAATCAGAAGCCGTAATTGGAAGGCCAGACAACACAATAACCAAAAGAAAAATGATAAGAAAGGTTTGAAGATGCCAAAGGGGTAATCAGAAGCCGTAATTTGAAGGCCAGACAACACAATAACCAACATAAGGACAAGAAAAGTTTGAAGATGCCAAAGGGGTAATCAGAAGCCGTAATTTGAAGACCAGACAACACAATAACCAAAAGAAAAAGGACAAGAAAAGCTTGAAGACGCCAAAGGGGTAATCAGAAGCCGTCATTTGAAGGCCAGACAACACAATAACCGAACGAAAAAGGACAAGAAAAGCTTGAAGACGCCAAAAGGGTAATCAGAAGCCGTCATTTGAAGGCCAGACAACACAATAACCAAATGAAAAAGGACAAGAAAAGCTTGAAGACGCCAAAGGGGTAATCAGAAGCCGTAATTTGAAGGCCAGACAACACAATAACCAAAAGAAAAAGGACAAGAAAAGCTTGAAGACGCCAAAGGGGTAATCAGAAGCGTAATTTGAAGGCCAGACAACACAATCACGAAAAGAAAAAGGACAATAACAGTTTGAAGATGCCAAAAAGGGCTATCAGAAGCCGTAATTTAAAGGCCTGACAACACAATAACCAAAAGAAAAAGAACAAGAAAAGTTTGAAGATGCCAAAAGGGGCTATCAGAAGCCGTAATTTGAAGGCCAGACAACACAATAACCAAAAGAAAAAGGACAAGAAAAGCTTGAAGACGCCAAAGAGGTAATCAGAAGCCGTAATTTGAAGGCCAGACAACACAATAACCAAAGGAAAAAGGACAAGAAAAGCTTGAAGACGCCAAACGGGTAAACATAAGCGTAATTGGAAGGCCAGACAACACAATAACCAAAGGAAAAAGGACAAGAAAAGCTTGAAGACGCCAAAGGGATAATCAGAAGCCGTAATTTGAAGGCCAGACAACACAATAACCAAAAGAAAAAGAACAAGAAAAGCTTGAAGACGCCAAAGGGATAATCAGAAGCCTTAATTTGAAGGCCACACAACACAATAACCAAAAGAAAAAGGACAAGAAAAGCATGAAGACGCCAAAGGGGTAATCAGAAGCCGTAATTTGAAGGCCAGACAACACAATAACCGAACGAAAAAGGACAAGAAATTCTTGAAGACGCCAAAGGGGTAATCAGAAGCGTAATTTGAAGGCCAGACAACACAATAACGAAAAGAAAAAGGATAAGAAAAGTTGGAAGATGCCAAAGGGGTAATCAGAAGCGTAATTGGAAGGCCAGACAACACAATAACCAAAAGAAAAAGGACAAGAAAAGTTTGAAGATGCCAAAAGGGGTAATCAGAAGCCGTAATGTGAAGGCCAGACAACACAATAACCAAATGAAAAAGGACAAGAAAAGCTTGAAGACGCCAAAGGGGTAATCAGAAGCCGTAATTTGAAGGCCAGATGATAACACAATAACCAAAAGAAAAAGGACAAGAAAAGCTTGAAGACGCCAAAGGGGTAATCAGAAGCGTAATTTGAAGGCCAGACAACACAATCACGAAAAGAAAAAGGACAATAACAGTTTGAAGATGCCAAAAAGGGCTATCAGAAGGCGTAATTTAAAGGCCTGACAACACAATAACCAAAAGAAAAAGAACAAGAAAAGTTTGAAGATGCCAGAAGGGGCTATCAGAAGCCGTAATTTGAAGGCCAGACAACGCAATAACCAAAAGAAAAAGGACAAGAAAAGCTTGAAGACGCCAAAGAGGTAATCAGAAGCCGTAATTTGAAGGCCAGACAACACAATAACCAAAGGAAAAAGGACAAGAAAAGCTTGAAGACGCCAATCGGGTAAACATAAGCGTAATTGGAAGGCCAGACAACACAATAACCAAAGGAAAAAGGACAAGAAAAGCTTGAAGACGCCAAAGGGATAATCAGAAGCCGTTATTTGAAGGCCAGACAACACAATAACCAAAAGAAAAAGGACAAGAAAAGCTTGAAGACGCCAAAGGGATAATCAGAAGCCGTAATTTGAAGGCCAGACAACACAATAACCAAAAGAAAAAGGATAAGAAAAGTTTGAAGATGCCAAAGGGGTAATCAGAAGCCGTAATTTGAAGGCCAGACAACACAATAACCAAAGGAAAAAGGACAAGAAAAGTTTGAAGATGCCAAAGGGGTAATCAGAAGCCGTAATTTGAAGGCCAGACAACACAATAACCAAAAGAAAAAGGACAAGAAAAGCTTGAAGACGCCAAAGGGGTAATCAGAAGCCGTAATTTGAAGGCCTGACAACACAATAACCAAAAGAAAAAGGATAAGAAAAGTTTGAAGATGCCAAAGGGGTAATCAGAAGCCGTCATTGGAAGGCCAGACAACACAATAACCAAAGGAAAAAGGACAAGAAAAGCTTGAAGACGCCAAAGGGGTAATCAGAAGCCGCAATTTGAAGGCCAGACAACACAATAATCAAAAGAAAAAGGACAAGAAAAGCTTGAAGACGCCAAAGGGGTAATCAGAAGCCGTAATTTGAAGGCCAGACAACACAATAACCAAATGGAAAAGGACAAGAAAAGCTTGAAGACGCCAAAAGGGTAATCAGAAGCCGTAATTTGAAGGCCAGACAACACAATAACCAAAAGAAAAAGGACAAGAAAAGCTTGAAGACGCCAAAGGGGTAATCAGAAGCCGTAATTTGAAGGCCAGACAACACAATCACGAAAAGAAAAAGGACAATAACAGTTTGAAGATGCCAAAAAGGGCTATCAGAAGCCGTAATTTAAAGGCCTGACAACACAATAACCAAAAGAAAAAGAGCAAGAAATGCTTGAAGATGCCAAAAGGGGCTATCAGAAGCCGTAATTTGAAGGCCAGACAACACAATAACCAAAAGAAAAAGGACAAGAAAAGCTTGAAGACGCCAAAGAGGTAATCAGAAGGCGTAATTTGAAGGCCAGACAACACAATAACCAAAGGAAAAAGGACAAGAAAAGCTTGAAGACGCCAAACGGGTAAACATAAGCGTAATTGGAAGGCCAGACAACACAATAACCAAAGGAAAAAGGACAAGAAAAGCTTGAAGACGCCAAAGGGATAATCAGAAGCCGTAATTTGAAGGCCAGACAACACAATAACCAAAAGAAAAAGGACAAGAAAAGCTTGAAGACGCCAAAGGGATAATCAGAAGCCGTAATTTGAAGGCCACACAACACAATAACCAAAAGAAAAAGGACAAGAAAAGCTTGAAGACGCCAAAGGGGTAATCAGAAGCGTAATTTGAAGGCCAGACAACACAATAACCGAACGAAAAAGGACAAGAAAAGCTTGAAGACGCCAAAGGGGTAATCAGAAGCCGTACTTTTGAAGGCCAGACAACACAATAACCAAAAGAAAAAGGATAAGAAAAGTTTGAAGATGCCAAAGGGGTAATAAGAAGCGTAATTGGAAAGCCAGACAACACAATAACCAAAAGAAAAAGGACAAGAAAAGCTTGAAGACGCCAAAGGGGTAATCAGAAGCCGTAATTTGAAGGCCAGACAACACAATAACCAAAAGAAAAAGGATACGAAAAGTTTGAAGATACCAAAGGGGTAATCAGAAGCCGTAATTGGAAGGCCAGACAACACAATAACCAAAAGAAAAATGATAAGAAAGGTTTGAAGATGCCAAAGGGGTAATCAGAAGCCGTAATTTGAAGGCCAGACAACACAATAACCAACATAAGGACAAGAAAAGTTTGAAGATGCCAAAGGGGTAATCAGAAGCCGTAATTTGAAGACCAGACAACACAATAACCAAAAGAAAAAGGACAAGAAAAGCTTGAAGACGCCAAAGGGGTAATCAGAAGCCGTCATTTGAAGGCCAGACAACACAATAACCGAACGAAAAAGGACAAGAAAAGCTTGAAGACGCCAAAAGGGTAATCAGAAGCCGTCATTTGAAGGCCAGACAACACAATAACCAAATGAAAAAGGACAAGAAAAGCTTGAAGACGCCAAAGGGGTAATCAGAAGCCGTAATTTGAAGGCCAGACAACACAATAACCAAAAGAAAAAGGACAAGAAAAGCTTGAAGACGCCAAAGGGGTAATCAGAAGCGTAATTTGAAGGCCAGACAACACAATCACGAAAAGAAAAAGGACAATAACAGTTTGAAGATGCCAAAAAGGGCTATCAGAAGCCGTAATTTAAAGGCCTGACAACACAATAACCAAAAGAAAAAGAACAAGAAAAGTTTGAAGATGCCAAAAGGGGCTATCAGAAGCCGTAATTTGAAGGCCAGACAACACAATAACCAAAAGAAAAAGGACAAGAAAAGCTTGAAGACGCCAAAGAGGTAATCAGAAGCCGTAATTTGAAGGCCAGACAACACAATAACCAAAGGAAAAAGGACAAGAAAAGCTTGAAGACGCCAAACGGGTAAACATAAGCGTAATTGGAAGGCCAGACAACACAATAACCAAAGGAAAAAGGACAAGAAAAGCTTGAAGACGCCAAAGGGATAATCAGAAGCCGTAATTTGAAGGCCAGACAACACAATAACCAAAAGAAAAAGAACAAGAAAAGCTTGAAGACGCCAAAGGGATAATCAGAAGCCTTAATTTGAAGGCCACACAACACAATAACCAAAAGAAAAAGGACAAGAAAAGCATGAAGACGCCAAAGGGGTAATCAGAAGCCGTAATTTGAAGGCCAGACAACACAATAACCGAACGAAAAAGGACAAGAAATTCTTGAAGACGCCAAAGGGGTAATCAGAAGCGTAATTTGAAGGCCAGACAACACAATAACGAAAAGAAAAAGGATAAGAAAAGTTGGAAGATGCCAAAGGGGTAATCAGAAGCGTAATTGGAAGGCCAGACAACACAATAACCAAAAGAAAAAGGACAAGAAAAGTTTGAAGATGCCAAAAGGGGTAATCAGAAGCCGTAATGTGAAGGCCAGACAACACAATAACCAAATGAAAAAGGACAAGAAAAGCTTGAAGACGCCAAAGGGGTAATCAGAAGCCGTAATTTGAAGGCCAGATGATAACACAATAACCAAAAGAAAAAGGACAAGAAAAGCTTGAAGACGCCAAAGGGGTAATCAGAAGCGTAATTTGAAGGCCAGACAACACAATCACGAAAAGAAAAAGGACAATAACAGTTTGAAGATGCCAAAAAGGGCTATCAGAAGGCGTAATTTAAAGGCCTGACAACACAATAACCAAAAGAAAAAGAACAAGAAAAGTTTGAAGATGCCAGAAGGGGCTATCAGAAGCCGTAATTTGAAGGCCAGACAACGCAATAACCAAAAGAAAAAGGACAAGAAAAGCTTGAAGACGCCAAAGAGGTAATCAGAAGCCGTAATTTGAAGGCCAGACAACACAATAACCAAAGGAAAAAGGACAAGAAAAGCTTGAAGACGCCAATCGGGTAAACATAAGCGTAATTGGAAGGCCAGACAACACAATAACCAAAGGAAAAAGGACAAGAAAAGCTTGAAGACGCCAAAGGGATAATCAGAAGCCGTTATTTGAAGGCCAGACAACACAATAACCAAAAGAAAAAGGACAAGAAAAGCTTGAAGACGCCAAAGGGATAATCAGAAGCCGTAATTTGAAGGCCAGACAACACAATAACCAAAAGAAAAAGGATAAGAAAAGTTTGAAGATGCCAAAGGGGTAATCAGAAGCCGTAATTTGAAGGCCAGACAACACAATAACCAAAGGAAAAAGGACAAGAAAAGTTTGAAGATGCCAAAGGGGTAATCAGAAGCCGTAATTTGAAGGCCAGACAACACAATAACCAAAAGAAAAAGGACAAGAAAAGCTTGAAGACGCCAAAGGGGTAATCAGAAGCCGTAATTTGAAGGCCTGACAACACAATAACCAAAAGAAAAAGGATAAGAAAAGTTTGAAGATGCCAAAGGGGTAATCAGAAGCCGTCATTGGAAGGCCAGACAACACAATAACCAAAGGAAAAAGGACAAGAAAAGCTTGAAGACGCCAAAGGGGTAATCAGAAGCCGCAATTTGAAGGCCAGACAACACAATAATCAAAAGAAAAAGGACAAGAAAAGCTTGAAGACGCCAAAGGGGTAATCAGAAGCCGTAATTTGAAGGCCAGACAACACAATCACGAAAAGAAAAAGGACAATAACAGTTTGAAGATGCCAAAAAGGGCTATCAGAAGCCGTAATTTAAAGGCCAGACAACACAATAATCAAAAGAAAAAGAACAAGAAAAGTTTGAAGATGCCAAAAGGGGCTATCAGAAGCCGTAATTTGAAGGCCAAACAACACAATAACCAAAAGAAAAAGGACAAGAAAAGCTTGAAGACGCCAAAGAGGTAATCAGAAGCCGTAATTTGAAGGCCAGACAACACAATAACCAAAGGAAAAAGGACAAGAAAAGCTTGAAGACGCCAAACGGGTAAACATAAGCGTAATTGGAAGGCCAGACAACACAATAACCAAAGGAAAAAGGACAAGAAAAGCTTGAAGACGCCAAAGGGATAATCAGAAGCCGTAATTTGAAGGCCAGACAACACAATAACCAAAAGAAAAAGGACAAGAAAAGCTTGAAGACGCCAAAGGGATAATCAGAAGCCGTAATTTGAAGGCCAGACAACACAATAACCAAAAGAAAAAGGACAAGAAAAGCTTGAAGACGCCAAAGGGGTAATCAGAAGCCGTAATTTGAAGGCCAGACAACACAATAACCAAAGGAAAAAGGACAAGAAAAGCTTGAAGACGCCAAACGAGTAAACATAAGCGTAATTGGAAGGCCAGACAACACAATAACCAAAGGAAAAAGGACAAGAAAAGCTTGAAGACGCCAAAAAGATAATCAGAAGCCGTAATTTGAAGGCCAGACAACACAATAACCAAAAGAAAAAGGACAAGAAAAGCTTGAAGATGCCAAAAGGGGCTATCAGAAGCGTCATTTGAAGGCCAGACAACACAATAACCAAAAGAAAAAGGACAAGAAAAGTTTGAAGACGCCAAATGGGTAATCAGAAGCCGTAATGTGAAGTCCAGACACCACAATAACCGAACGAAAAAGGACAAGAAAAGCTTGAAGACGCCAAAGGGGTAATCAGAAGCCGTAATTTGAAGGCCAGACAACACAATAACCAAAAGAAAAAGGATAAAAAAAGTTTGAAGATGCCAAAGGGGTAATCAGAAGCCGTAATTTGAAGGCCAGACAACACAATAACCAAATGAAAAAGGACAAGAAAAGTTTGAAGATGCCAAAAGGGGTAATCAGAAGCCGTAATGTGAAGGCCAGACAACACAATAACCAAATGAAAAAGGACAAGAAAAGCTTGAAGACGCCAAAGGGGTAATCAGAAGCCGTAATTTGAAGTCCACATAACACAATAACCAAAAGAAAAAGGACAAGAAAAGCTTGAAGACGCCAAAGGGGTAATCAGAAGCCGTAATTTGAAGGCCAGACAACACAATCACGAAAAGAAAAAGGACAATAACAGTTTGAAGATGCCAAAAAGGGCTATCAGAAGCCGTAATTTAAAGGCCTGACAACACAATAACCAAAAGAAAAAGGACAAGAAAAGTTTGAAGATGCCAAAAGGGGCTATCAGAAGCCGTAATTTGAAGGCCAGACAACACAATAACCAAAAGAAAAAGGACAAGAAAAGCTTGAAGACGCCAAAGAGGTAATCAGAAGCCGTAATTTGAAGGCCAGACAACACAATAACCAAAGGAAAAAGGACAAGAAAAGCTTGAAGACGCCAAACGGGTAAACATAAGCGTAATTGGAAGGCCAGACAACACAATAACCAAAGGAAAAAGGACAAGAAAAGCTTGAAGACGCCAAAGGGATAATCAGAAGCCGTAATTTGAAGGCCAGACAACACAATAACCAAAAGAAAAAGGACAAGAAAAGCTTGAAGATGCCAAAGGGATAATCAGAAGCCGTATTTGAAGGCCAGACAACACAATAACCAAAAGAAAAAGGACAAGAAAAGCTTGAAGACGCCAAAGGGGTAATCAGAAGCCGTAATTTGAAGGCCAGACAACACAATAACCAAAAGAAAAAGGATAAGAAAAGTTTGAAGATGCCAAAGGGGTAATCAGAAGCGTAATTGGAAATCCAGACAACACAATAACCAAAAGAAAAAGGACAAGAAAAGCTTGAAGACGCCAAAGGGGTAATCAGAAGCCGTAATTTGAAGGCTTGACAACACAATAACCGAAAGAAAAAGGACAAAAAAGCTTGAAGACGCCAAAGGGGTAATCAGAAGCCGTAATTTGAAGGCCAGAAAACACAATAACCAAAAGAAAAAGGATAAGAAAAGTTTGAAGATGCCAAAGGGGTAATCAGAAGCCGTAATTGGAAGGCCAGACAACACAATAACCAAAAGAAAAAGGACAAGAAAAGTTTGAAGATGCCAAAGGGGTAATCAGAAGCCGTAATTTGAAGGCCAGACAACACAATAACCAACATAAGGACAAGAAAAGTTTGAAGATGCCAAAGGGGTAATCAGAAGCCGTAATTTGAAGGCCAGACAACACAATAACCAAAAGAAAAAGGACAAGAAAAGCTTGAAGACGCCAAAGGGGTAATCAGAAGCCGTCATTTGAAGGCTAGACAACACAATAACCGAACGAAAAAGGACAAGAAAAGCTTGAAGACGCCAAAGGGGTAATCAGAAGCCGTAATTTGAAGGCCAGACAACACAATAACCAAAAGAAAAAGGATAAGAAAAGTTTCAAGATGCCAAAGGGGTAATCAGAAGCCGTAATTTGAAGGCCAGACAACACAATAACCAAAAGAAATGAGACAACAGAGCAAACAATCATCTACAAAGCACTACACAGAAAGCAATAGATTGAACAAAGCAACACGTATATAGATTTTCCTACATATAAATGTTATTGTTATTAGTGATGTTACTTTCTATACTCATCATTTATTTCCACTCTCATTGCAATGTGTACTCAATACAACATTATGTGATAAAGTTTATCAGTGACTTACCGCAGGTCGGTGGTTTTCCCCGGGTAATCTGGTTTTCTCAACCAATAAAACTGACCGCCAGGATATAACTGAAATAGTGTTGTTAGTTGCGTTAAACACAATAAACCATAAACAATAATTTATCCATTTGTTTTATAGTAGTTTGTGTGTCCTTGGATTCAGTCTTATGGCGGTATATCACCGAAAACAAAGATTGTACCTTACAGACCACTCATATGTTCTACCAAAAACCTGATATGCCGTATACTACAGACTGTGCTAGACTATGTACAGACACGACCAATTGTATTGTATTTCAATATGATGCGACTCTGAAGATTTGCTCACTGTTTTCATATTTAGTCCCATACAAGAGTTCGTGTAGCCCAGGGAGTAACGTGAATTCATACAGAAGATATAAAGGTAAATAAATACATGCACTTATTGTCTATATGTCTCCTCTGTGACACGAATGATACTGGAGATGAATTCCATTATATTTTACAAGGCCGATGCTTTAAGCAAAACCGTAAGCACCTCCGGTTTCATTCACCAATAAAACTAACCGCTACGATACAACTGAAATATTGTTGAAAGTGACGTTAAACACCAAACACTAATCCGTAAAAAAGCCAAATAAATTATGACTGTAACGAACAAATTAAATCTTTAAAGTTATGCAAGAAGAGTTTGAAGATACCAAAGGGGTAATCAGAATCTGTATATCGAAGAAGAACGGACAACACAATGGCCAAAAAGAAAAAAAATACAAAAGGACAAACAATGATCTACAAAACATACACATAAAGCTAAAGATCGAATAACACTAACCCCACTAAAGACTAAGAACGCAGCATTCAGGAGCAAGATCAAAGACTGTTTGGCTCGGAATCAGGATAATGTGTCCAAGTGTTGCGACATGTCTATCCGCGTACCGTTGTTTCAGTTAGCTATATATAGCTAGCACTATTAAAATCTAGCTAAGCGTGTTGGTCTAGTACAATGTGAACATTATCATCTCATTGAAATGTAACTTGATCCCGCAATGAAATAGAAATATTAATTATTCGTACTTTTTTTCGCAAGACAAGGATAAGCAGGTCCATATCAGATGAGCTCGAAGAGCGAATGTCGAATCTGATATGGACCTGATAATCCTTGTCGAGCGAAAAAAAATACTAATAATTTTTTTATCGGTAATTTCACAATTTTATCACAGCTTTGTGATTTTTGTTGTTATGATTTGACCTTTTTTTTTAATGAAAGGCTTAGTGACGTCACTTTAGACAGCGCATGACAAATGAACAACAGCTGATAATTTCTAGTATCACGAGTCGGTGGTCAACTGAACGTTGTTACTAAATTTATCGGGTAATAAAGATCAAAGAAAACTGTAACAAATTACCGATAATTAAAATTATCGGTAGTTTGTTGCAGTTTCCTTTGATCTTTACTACCTGATTAATAAATGTATCGGGTAATAAAGATCAACGAAAACTGTAACAAATTACCGATAATTAAAATTATCGGTAATTTGTTGCAGTTTCCTTTGATCTTTACTACCTGATAAATTTAGTAACAACGTTCAGTTGACCACCCACTCGTGATACTAGAAATTATCAGCTGTTGATCATTTGTCATGCGCGGTCTAACGTGACGTCACTAAACCTTTCATTTAAACAAAGGTCAAAACACAACAAAAAAATCACAATGCTGTGTTAAAATTGTGAAATTAACGATAAAAAAATTATTAGTATTAAGAAAAAGGTTAAAACAAAAAAAAAAACAAAAAAATCACAAAGCTGTGTAAACATTGTGAAATTACTGATAACAAAATTATTAGTATTTTTTTTCGCTCGACAAGGATTATCAGATCCATATCAGACTCGCTCGAAATGCGTGTTTGGCGGTAGACAACACTATCACTCACTCATCTTTGCTTACAGTAGGATGTGGTGGTCATGGCTATGTGTATAACAACGAGATTGGACTATGTGTATCATATGGTTTTACATTTGCATCATTTGGAAAATGGGACATACAAAAGACCCGTTGTGAAGAAAGAGGCCAATCGCTGATGATTGTGGATACCGTAGAAAAATTGCGATTTTTGCAAGACGTTATCAAGAATATTGGTATTTTTACTTGTGAGTATGTTTGCTTGTTTGCTTAAGTAGTTCTAAATCCAACTACCATGCGATCACGACCACGACGGTAAAATTATAGAAAACAATAGATAACTTTAAAATGATTCTGCGTTACATTTTTACATCGTAATCAAGACAAGTTTGAAGACACCAACAGGGCAATCAGAAGAACAAATAATACAAAGACCAGAAGAAAAACGACAAAGTGGCATACATGATAAACAAAACACTACATAGAAAACAGTTTCTTTCACAATGGAAAAAGAAATGAAATTCATCATCGATATTGCTACATTTGCTAATATATCTTCTTTAGTGCAATGATATGGTTGCATAGGAAAGTGTATAAGTATGAGTGTAATTATAAAACAAATCACATATTGAATCCATAAGCAAGGAAAAATTAGTAGTTAACATTATTAATTTTTGATTTTTTGTTTGGTGTTTTAATGCCACATTCAGCAATATTTCAGCTATATCATGGCGACCAGTTTTAGCGGTGGAAGAAGCCAGAGTACCCGGAGCAACTGGTAAGCTTTATCACTTGCAGCTGCGAGTCGAGTGCACACTTTGTATAATTTACAAAGCTGGGCGCGATCCCACGCCGTATTGGTGATATGCCTGTATGAGTTGTTAGGTAATCCAACTATCTAGCTCATTGAGCCACCCGGGCCCTTAACATTATTGATCTTACACCACTTTACAATGAGTCTTTTATTATCAGTATAATATTTAAGAACTCAGTTTCTCGAGAAAGGTAAGATGTTCCCGATCCACTAGTTGTACCCGTCATGTTACTGCTGAATGACACGAACATTATGTGAAATGTAAATCGTGTTGGACACCAGTATACGTAAATAAATGCAAATAGCATAAATAAGTCATGACCCCTCTTGTAAAACAACAGGGGAGTAAAGACGACATTAACAACACAAACCTCTCAAAAAACCGAGAATGAATCAGGTGCTCTGGAACGGTAAGTACTTTCTGCAACAATAGTCAAACCCGCTATGTTACTCTTGTTACAAATCCGGTCACAAGTCATGAACGAGGAAAAGATCTTATGTCAAATCCCCTCACTTTTTTCATGACTGTCTCCACAGACGTGAGTAGTATATGGGGACAGCTCAGGTCACATTTGCGGTGGATCCATGCGGTGGATCTACCGAAGTCACGTGACCGACCCTAACCGGAAGTGATGTCACCGGAAGTCACGTGACCTGAAGTGACGTCACCGGAAGAGGACCTAACCGGAAGAGATCGCGTGCGCATGCGCAACCGGAAATGTCGCAATATCTACCCTTATGGGGCCTTTTGACCGAAAGTGAAGTCATCAAACGTGACCCATAGTGACCAAAGGTCACATGACCCCGAAGGGTATTCCTTGGGTGCGTGCATGCGCAATCGGACAATGCACAATATCCGCCTTAGTGGGGCCTTTTGATCGGAAATAAAGTCACCCGTAATATCCGATCGGAAGTACCCTTGGGGTGTTTTCTAGGACGTCCGCGTCCAATAAGTAGCATGGCTAACGGAACTAGCCCTTTCACTGGTTATCTGCCCCTTTTCCACCATTTTATTTTCATAATTACATTTCTTACAAAGGTTTGTTGTTTTCGGATATGTTATGTAGTACTCCAAGGGTGTCCGCGTCCTTTTATCATTTTCTAACCTTTTCACTGGTTATCTTCCCGCCATTTTCATGTGAAGCAACTTCAATAATGGTTTTCACCTACGGTGTTTTAGGATATGCTGTGTAGTACTACAAGTAGTCTATCACGTCCGCGTTGCATTTTTCTTATATTTTCAGAGATCTTGACGTTTCTTGATTCCTTACTCTAATTTTCGCGTTTATTCAACATCTTATTCACTATTTTGTTGACTTGTTGCAGATTTGTCATAGGTAATATTAATGTGTGATATTTTCATGTGTTTCGTTTTGTTTTTGCTTGTAACGTGCTTTGGGTGGAATTTCAACACTATTATAATGGCGGCGGAGGAGGAGGAGGGCGGCAGTGGCGGCGGAGGAGCAGGAGGAGGGTTACAGCGGAGGTAGAGGAGGAGGAGGAGGTCTCTTCGGGTGTAATAATGACTAACACAGAAATCTTCCATATTTTCCATATCTTTTCACTATTCAACTTACCTTTCTTCCATATATTCCCTATCATTTAACAATTTTCTTCTTTATTTTCCAAATCATTTCACTATTCAACTTATCTTTCTTCCACGTTTTCCATATCATTTCACATTTCATCAATATTTTCCATATCATTTCACAATTTTCTTCCGTATTTACCAAATCTTTTCACTATTCAACTTATCTCTCTTTCATAATTTCCATATCTTTACACTATTTTCTTCTGTATTTTCCATATCTTTTCACTATTCACCTTACTTTTCTTCCATATTTTCCATATTATTTCACAATTCAACCTACTCTTCTTCCGCATTTACTATATATTTTCACTATTCAACTTACTTTTCTTCTGAATTTGCCATATCTTTTCAGTATTCATCTTGTCTTTCTTCCATATTGTCCATATCTTATCACTATTCCACCTGCCTTTCTTCCATATTTTCCATATCATTTCACAATTTTCTTCTGTATTTTCCAAATCTTTTCACTATTCAACTTGCTTTTCTTCTATATTTTTCATATCCTTTTACTATTTTCTTCTGTATTTTCCATATCTTTTCAATATTCAACTTACTTTTCTTCCATATTTTCCATATATTTTCACTATTCCACTTATCTTTCTTCCATATTTTCCCTATTTTTTCACTATTCGACTTAATTTTCTTCTATGTTGTCCATATATTATCACTCTTCGACTTGCCTTTCTTCCATATTTTCCATATCATTTCACATTCCAACATGCCTTTCTTCCATATTGTCCATATCTTACCACTATTTGACTTACTTTTCCTTCCATATTTTCCATATCATTTCACAATTTTTTTCTGTATTTACCAAATCTTTTCACTATTCAACTTATCTCTCTGTCATAGTTTCCATATCTTTACACTATTTTCTTCTGTATTTTCCGTATCTTTTCACTATTCACCTTACTTTTCTTCCATATTTTTCCCTATCTTTCCACTATTCAACTGGAGTTTCTTCCATTATTTCCCTATCTTTTCACAATTGTTTTCCATAATTTACATATCTTTTCACTATTCAACTTGCCTTTCTTCCATATTTTCCATATCTTTTCAATATTCAACTTGCCTTTCTTCCACATTTTCCATATCATTTCACTATTCAACCTACTTTTTTCCATATTTTTCATATCTTTTCACAATGTCCTTCTGTATTTTCCAAATCTTTTCACTATTCGACTTGCCTTTATTCCATAATTTCCATATCTTTTCACTATTTTCTTCTGTATTTTCCATATTTCTTTCAAAATGATCGTATCTTTTTGCTATTCAACTTGTCTTTCTTCCATATTGTCCATATCTTATCACTATTCGATTTGCCTTTCTTCCATATTTTCCATATCATTTCACAATTTTCTTTTGTATTTTCCAAATCTTATCATTATTCAACTTGGGTTTCTTCCATATTTTTCATATATTTTCAGTATTCAACTTAACTTTTTTCCATATTTTCCTTATCTTTTCACTATTCGACTTACTTTTCTTCTGTATTTTCCAAACCTTTTCACTATTCAACTTACTTTTCTTCCATATTTTCCATATCATTTCACAATTCAATCTACTCTTATGCGCATTTTCTATATATTTTCACTATTGAACTTACTTTTCTTCTGAATTTTCCATATCTTTTCACTATTCATCTTGTCTTTCTTCCATATTGTCCATATCTTATCACTATTCCACTTGCCTTTCTTCCATATTTTCCATATCATTTCACAATTTTCTTCTGTATTTTCCAAATCTTTTCACTATTCAACTTGCTTTTCTTCTATATTTTTCATATCTTTTTACTATTTTCGTCTGTATTTTCCATATCTTTTCAATATTCAACTTACTTTTCTTCCATATTTTCCATATGTTTTCACTATTCAACTTATCTTTCTTCCATATTTTCCATATTTTTTCACTATTCGACTTAATTTTCTTCTATGTTGTCCATATATTATCACTCTTCGACTTACTTTTTGTTTCCATATTTTCCATATCATTTCAAAATTTTCTTCTGTATTTTCCAAATCTTTTCACTATTAAACTTGGGTTTCTTCCATATTTTTTATATTTCTTCATTATTTAACTTGACTTTCTTCCGTATTGGCCATATCATATTACTATTCGACTTGGGTTTCTTCCATATTTTTCATATATTTTTATTATTCGACTTGCCTTTCTTCCATGTTTTCCATATAATTTCACATTTCAATTTACTTTTCTTCCATATTTTCCAAATCTTTCAACTATTTAGCTTACATTTCTTCCATATTTTCCAAATAATTTCACTATTCAACTGACTTTTCATCCTAATTTTCCAGATCATTTCACTATTCAACTTATCTTTCTTCCATGTTTTCCATATCATTTCACATTTCATCCATATTTTCCATATCATTTCACACATTTCTACTGTATTTTCCAAATCTTTTCATTATTCAACTTGCATTTCTTCATATTTTCCATATCTTTTCACTATTCAACTTGTGTTTCTTCCATTATTTTCATATTTTTTCACAATTTTCTTACGTATTTTCCAAATCATTTCCCTATTCGACTTGTCTTTCTTCCATATTTTCCATATCATTTCACTATTCAACTTACTTTTCTTCTGTATTTTCCATATGATTTCACATTTCAACTTACCTTTCTTCCATATTTTGCATATCATTTCACAATTCTACCTACTTTTCTTTCATATTTTTCATAACTTTTCACAATTTCCTTCTGTATTTTCCAAATCTTTTCACTATTCGACTTCTCTTTCTTCCATAATTTCCATATCTTTTCACAAATTTCTGCCATATATTTCATATCTTTTCACTATTCAACTTGCCTTTCTTCCATATTTTTCACATCTTTTCACAATTTTCTTCCGTATTTTTCCAAATCATTTCACTATTCGACTTGCCTTTGTTCCATATTTTTCATATCATTTCACAATTCAACCTACTTTTCTTACGCATTTTCCATATCTTTTCACCATTCAACTTACTTTTCTTCTGTATTTTGCATATCTTTTCAGTATTCAAATTGCCTTTCTTCCATATTGTCCATATCTTATCACTATTCCACTTGCCTTTCTTCCATATTTTCAATATCATTTCACAATTTCCTTCTGTATTTTCCAAATCTTTTCACTATTCAACTTATCTTTCTTCCACATCTTCCCTATTTTTTCACTATTCGACTAAAATTTCTCCTATATTGTCCATATCTTATCACTGTTCGACTTGCCTTTCTTCCATATTTTCCATATCTTATCACTATTCGACTTGGCTTTCTTCCATATTTTCCATATCATTTCACATTCCCATTTGCCTTTCTTCCATATTGTCCATATCTTACCACTATTTGACTTACATTTCTTCCAAATCTTTTCACTATTCAACTTGGGTTTCTTCCATATTTTTCATATTTTTTCACTGTTCAACTTTCCTTTCTTCCATATTGGGCATAACATATTACTATTCGACTTGGGTTTCTTCCAATTTTTTCATATATTTTCACTATTCGACTTGCATTTCTTCCATGTTTCCCATATCATTTCATATTTCAACTTACTTTTATTCCATATTTTCCAAATCATTTCACTATTCAAATGACAGTTCTTTCATATTTTCCATATCTTTTCACTATTCAACTTATTTTTCTTCCACAATTTCCAAATCTTATCACTATTCAACTTTCTTTTCTTCCATATTTTCCATATCTTTTCACTATTCAGCTTATTTCTCTTCCATATTTTCCTTATCATTTCACAATTTTCTTCTGTATTTTGCAAATCATTTCACTATTCAACTTATATTTCTTCCATGTTTTCCATATCATTTCACATTTCATCCATATTTTCCATATCATTTGACAATTTTCTTCTGTATTTTCCAAATCTATTTACTATTCAACTTATCTTTCTTTCATAATTTCCATATCTTTTCACTGTATTATTCTGTATTTTCAATATCTTTTCACTATTCAACTGACTTTTCTTCCACATTTTCCCATATCTTTTCACTATTCAACTTGGGTTTCTTCCATAATTTCCCTATCTTTTCACTATTCAACTTGGGTTTCTTCCATATATTTCATATCTTTTCACTATTCAACTTGCCTTTCTTCCATATTTTCCATATCTTTTCACTATTCAACTTACTTTTCTTCTGTATTTGCCATATGATTTCACATTTCAACTTACCTTTCTTCCATATTTTCAATATCATTGCTCTATTCAACCTACTTCAATATTTTTCATATCTTTTCACAATTTCCTTCTGTATTTTCCAAATCTTTTCTCTATTCAACTTCTCTTTCTTCCATAATTTCTATATCTTTTCACAATTTTCTTCCATAATTTCCATATCCTTTCACTATTCAATTTTGGTTTCTTCCATATATTTCATATCTTTTCACTATTCGACTTGCCTTTCTTCCATATTTTCCATATCATTTCACAATTCAACCTACTTTTATTCCGCATTTTCAATATCTTTTCATTATTCAACTTACTTTTCTTCTGTATTTTCCATATCTTATCACTATTCCACTTGCCTTTCTTCGATATTTTCAATATCATTTCACAATTTTCTTCTGTATTTTCCAAATTTATTCACTATTTAACTTATCTTTCTTCCATAAATTTTTTATTTTTCACTATTCGACTTAAATTTCTTCTATTTTGTCCATATCTTATCACTCTTCGACTTGCCTTTCTTCCATATCTTCCAAATTATTTCAATATTCAACTGATCTTTCTTCAATATTTTCAATATTTTATCACTGTTCGACTTGCCTTTCTTCCATATTTTGCATATCATTTCACATTCCAACTTGTCTTTCTTCCATATTTTTCATATCTTTTCACAATTTTGGTCGTATTTTCCAAATGATTTCCCTATTCCACTTGCCTTTCTTCCATATTTTCCATATCATTTCACTATTCAACTTACTTTTTTCTGTTTTTTCCATATGATTTCACATTTCAACTTACCTTTCTTCCATATTTTCCATATCATTGCACTATTCAACCTACTTTTCTTCAATATGTTTCATATCTTTTCATAATTTTCTTCCGTATTTTCCAAATCTTTTTTCTATTCAACTTCTCTTTCTTCCATAATTTCTATATCTTTTCACAATTTTCTTCCATAATTTCCATATCCTTTCACTATTCAATTTTGGTTTCTTCCATATATTTCATATCTTTTCACTATTCAACTTGCCTTTCTTCCATATTTTTCATATCTTTTCACTATTCAACTTGTTTTTCTTCTGTATTTTCCATATCTTATCACTATTCCACTTGCCTTTCTTCGATATTTTCAATATCATTTCACAATTTTCTTCTGTATTTACAAATCTTTTCACTATTTAACTTATCTTTCTTCCATATATTCCCTATTTTTCACTATTCGACTTAATTTTCTTCTATTTTGTCCATATCTTGTCACACTTCGACTTGCCTTTCTTCCATATCTTCCAAATCATTTCACTATTCAACTTATCTTTCTTCCATATTTTCCACATTTTATCACTATTCGACTTGCCTTTCTTCCATATTTTTCATATCTTTTCACAATTTCCTTCTGTATTTTCCAAATCTTTTCACTATTCAACTTCTCTTTCTTCCATAATTTCCATATCATTTCACTCTTCAACTTACTTTTCTCCTGTATTTTCCATATGATTTCACATTTCAACTTACCTTTCTTCCATATTTTCCATATCATTGCACTATTCAACCTACTTTTCTTCAATATTTTACATATCTTTTCACAAATTTCTTCTGTATTTCCCATATCTTTTCAATATTCAACTAGGGTTTCTTCCATATTTTTCATATCGTTTTGCTATTTAACTAGCCTTTCTTCAATATGGTCCATATCTTATCACTATTTGACTTGTCTTTCTTCCATATTTTCCATATCGTTTCACAATTGTCTTCTGTATTTTGGAAATCTTATCACTATTCAACTTGGGTTGTTCCATATTATTCATATCTTTTCACTATTTAACTTACCTTTCTTCCATAATTTCCCTATCTTTTCACTACTCGACTTACTTTTCTTCTGTATTTTCCATATCTTATCACTATTCCACTTGCCTTTCTTCGATATTTTCAATATCATTTCACAATTTTCTTCTGTATTTTCCAAATTTTTTCACTATTTAACTTATCTTTCTTCCATAAATTTTTATTTTTCACTATTCGACTTAAATTTCTTCTATTTTGTCCATATCTTATCACTCTTCGACTTGCCTTTCTTCCATATCTTCCAAATTATTTCAATATTCAACTGATCTTTCTTCAATATTTTCAATATTTTATCACTGTTCGACTTGCCTTTCTTCCATATTTTGCATATCATTTCACATTCCAACTTGTCTTTCTTCCATATTTTTCATATCTTTTCACAATTTTGGTCGTATTTTCCAAATCATTTCCCTATTCCACTTGCCTTTCTTCCATATTTTCCATATCATTTCACTATTCAACTTACTTTTCTTCTGTATTTTCCATATGATTTCACATTTCAACTTACCTTTCTTCCATATTTTCCATATCATTGCACTATTCAACCTACTTTTCTTCAATATTTTTCATATCTTTTCACAATTTCCTTCTGTATTTTCCAAATCTTTTCACTATTCAACTTCTATTTCTTCCATAATTTCCATATCATTTCACTATTCAACTTACTTTTTTCTGTATTTTCCATATGATTTCACATTTCAACTTACCTTTCCTCCATATTTTCCATATCATTGCACTATTCAACCTACTTTTCTTCAATATGTTTCATATCTTTTCATAATTTTCTTCCGTATTTTCCAAGTCTTTTTTCTATTCAACTTCTCTTTCTTCCATAATTTCTATATCTTTTCACAATTTTCTTCCATAATTTCCATATCCTTTCACTATTCAATTTTGGTTTCTTCCATATATTTCATATCTTTTCACTATTCAACTTGCCTTTCTTCCATATTTTTCATATCTTTTCACTATTCAACTTGTTTTTCTTCTGTATTTTCCATATCTTATCACTATTCCACTTGCCTTTCTTCGATATTTTCAATATCATTTCACAATTTTCTTCTGTATTTTCCAAATCTTTTCACTATTTAACTTATCTTTCTTCCATATATTCCCTATTTTTCACTATTCGACTTAATTTTCTTCTATTTTGTCCATATCTTGTCACACTTCGACTTGCCTTTCTTCCATATCTTCCAATTCATTTCACTATTCAACTTATCTTTCTTCCATATTTTCCACATTTTATCACCATTCGACTTGCCTTTCTTCCATATTTTTCATATCTTTTCACAATTTCCTTCTGTATTTTCCAAATTTTTCACCATTCAACTTCTCTTTCTTCCATAATTTCCATATCATTTCACTCTTCAACTTACTTTTCTCCTGTATTTTCCATATGATTTCACATTTCAACTTACCTTTCTTCCATATTTTCCATATCATTGCACTATTCAACCTACTTTTCTTCAATATTTTACATATCTTTTCACAATTTTCTTCTGTATTTTCCGTATCTTTTCAATATTCAACTAGGGTTTCTTCCATATTTTTCATATCGTTTTGCTATTTAACTAGCCTTTCTTCAATATGGTCCATATCTTATCACTATTTGACTTGTCTTTCTTCCATATTTTCCATATCGTTTCACAATTGTCTTCTGTATTTTGGAAATCTTATCACTATTCAACTTGGGTTGTTCCATATTATTCATATCTTTTCACTATTTAACTTACCTTTCTTCCATAATTTCCCTATCTTTTCACTACTCGACTTACTTTTCTTCTGTATTTTCCAAATCTTTTCACTATTCAACTTACCTTTCTTCCATATTTTCCCTAGCTTTTCACTATTCAACTTACTTTTCTTCCGTATTTTTCATATCATTTCACAATTCAATCTACTTTTCTCCCGCGTTTTCTATATCTTGTAACTATTCAACACACTTTTCTTCTGTATTTTCCATATCTTTTCACAATTTTCTTCTGTATTCTCCAAATGTTTTCACTACTCAACTCATCTTTCTTTCATAATTCCCATATCTTTTCACTATTTTCTTCCATATTTTGCATATCATTTCACTATTCAACCTACTTTTTTTTCCATATTTTTCATATCTTTTCACAATTTCCTTCTGTATTTTCCAAATCTTTTCACTATTTAACTTGGGTTCTTCCATATTTTTCATAACTTTTTGCTATTCAATTTGCCTTTCTTCCATATTGTCCATATCTTATCACTATTCGACTTGCCTTTCTTCCATATTTTCCATATCATTTCACAATTTGCATCTGTATTTTTCAAATCTTATCACTATTAAACTTGGGTTTCTTCAATTTTTTTTCATATCTTTTCAATATTCAACTTACATTTCTTCCATATTTTCCCTAAGTTTTCACTATTCGATTTACTTTTCTTCTGTGTTTTCCAAATATTTTTACTATTCAACGTAATTTTCTTCCATATCTTTTCACTATTCAATTTATTTATCTTCAGTATTTCCCAAATCTTTTCACTATTGAACTTTCTTTTCTTTCATATTTTCCATATCATTTCACAATTCAACCTAATTTTCTTCCGCATTTTCCATATCTTTTTAATTCAACTTACTTTTCTTCTGTATATTCCATATCTTTTCACTATTGAACTTGCCTTTTTATCATATTGTCCATATCTTATCATTATTCCAATTGCCTTTCTTCCAGATTTTCCATATCATTTCACAATTTTCCTCTGTATTTTCCAATCATTCTCACTACTCAACTTGTCTTTCTTCCATATTTTTCATATCATTTCACAATTTTCTGCTGTATTTTCCCTATTTTTTCACTATTTTCTTCTGTATTTTCCAAATCTTTTCACTATTCAACTTACTTTTCTTCCATACTTTCCATATCATTTCACTATTCAACTTTCCTTTCCTCCATATTCTCCATATCTTTTCATTATTCAACTTATCTTTCTTCCATAATTTCCCTATCTTTTCCCTATTGTGCTTAATTTTCTTCTATATTGACCATATCTTTGACTGTTCGACTTGCCTTTCTTCCATATTTACCTAATCATTTCACTATTCAACTTATCTTTCTTCCATATTTTCCATATCTTATCACTATTCGACTTGCCTTTCTTCCATAGTTTACATATCATTTAACATTTCAACTTGCCTTTCTTCCATATTGTCCATATCTTATCACTATTCAACTTGCCTTTCTTCCATATTTTCCATATCTTATCACTATTTGACCTGTCTTTATTCTATATTTTACATATCATTTCACATTTCAACTTACCTTTCTTCCATAATTTCCCTATCTTTTTACTATTCTACTTAATTTTCTTCTATATAATAGATATCTTTTCACTGTTCGACTTGCCTTTCTTCCATATTTTCCAAATCATTTCACTATTCAACTTATCTTTCTTTCATATTTTCCATATCTTATCACTATTCAACTTACCTTTCTTCCATAATTTCCCTATCTTTTCACTATTGTACTTAATTTTCTTCTATATTGTCCATATTTTTTCACTGTTGGACTTGCCTTTATTCCATATCAAAGTGTTTTTGACATTTGGCGCTGATTTGACAACAGTTTTTTCTGTTTTGTTCAAGTATTGTTGTAAATACTGTTATAGTGACAGCCGGAAACTTTGATTCGTAATGAAAGGTGGAGGTTTGGCGCCTAGAAATCTGATTCAATCCACCATTTGTTTAGAAATGCCTGTACCAAGTCAGGGTCATTACGGTTTTCACAATTGTTCCGGTTGTTGACTGATTTTATCTGTTTATATACTTATGAGTTTACCCTTATTTCCAAATTATTTCACTATTAAACTTGCCTTTCCTCCATATTCTCCATATCTTTTCACTATTCAACTTACCTTTCTTCCATAAAATCCCTATCTGTTCACTATTCTATTTAATTTTCTTCTATATTGTCCATATCTTTTCACTGTTCGACTTGCCTTTCTTCCACATTTTTCATATCTTTTCACTATTCAACTTATCTTTTTTCCATATTGTCCATATCTTATCACTATTCGACTTGCCTTTGCTCCATGTTTTCCATTTCATTTCACATTTCAACTTACTTTTCTTAATATTTTCCATAGCATTTCACAATTCAACCTAGTTACTTCCGCATTTCCATATCTTTTCACTATTCAACTTGCCTTTCTTCTATATTTTCCATATCTTTTCATTATTCTAATTACCTTTCTTCCATATTTTCAATATCATTTCCCTCTTCAACCTACTTTTCTTCCATATCTTTTCACTATTCAACTTACCTTTCTTCCATATTTTCTCAATTTCTTCACTATTCGATTTACTTTTCTTCTGTATTTTCAAAATTTTTTCACTATTCAACTTACCTCTCTTCCATATCTTTTCACTATTCAACTTACCTTTCTTCTATATTTCCCCTATCTTTTCACAATTCAACTTATTTTTCCTCTGTATATTCCAAATCTTTTCACGATTCAACTTACTTTTCTTCCATATTTTCCATATCATTTCACAATTCAACCTACTTTTCTTCCGCATTTTCCATATCTTTTCACTATTCAACTAACTTTTCTTCTGTATTTTCCATATCTTTTCATTAGTCAACTTGCCTGTTTATCATATTGTCCATATCTTATCACTATTATAATTGCCTTTCTTCCATATTTTCACTATTTCTTCGCTATTCGATTTACTTTTTTTCTGTATTTTCAAAATTTTTTCACTATTCAACTTAATTTTCTTCCATATTTTTTGACTATTCAACTTACCTTTCACTATCCGACTTGTCTTTCTTCCATATTTTTCATATCCTTTCACATATTTCGTCTGTATTTTCCCTATCTTTTCCCTATTTTCTACTGCATTTTCCAAATCTTTTCACTATTCAACTTGGGTTTCTTCCATATTTTTCATATATTTCACAATTCAACTAGCCTTTCTTCCATATTTTTCATATCTTATCACTATTCGACTTGCCATTCTGCCATGTTTTCCATTTCATTTCACATTTTAACTTAATTTTCTTCCATATTTTCCATATCATTTCACAATTCAACCTAGTTACTTCCGCATTTACATATCTTTTCACTATTCAACTTGACTTTCTTCTATATTTTCCAAATCTTTTCATTATTCGAATTACCTTTCTTCCATATTTTCCATATGATTTCCCTCTTCAACCTACTTTTCTTCCATATCTTTTCACTATTCAACTTACCTTTCTTCCATATTTTCCCTACTTCTTCACTATTCGATTTACTTTTTTTCTGTATTTAGCAATTTTTTTCATTATTCAACTTACCTCTCTTCCATATCTTTTCACTATTCAACTTACTTTTCTTCTGTATTTTCCATATCTTTTCATTAGTCAACTTGCCTGTTTATCATATTGTCCATATCTTATCACTATTATAATTGCCTTTCTTCCATATTTTCACTATTTCTTCGCTATTCGATTTACTTTTTTTCTGTATTTTCAAAATTTTTTCACTATTCAACTTAATTTTCTTCCATATTTTTTGACTATTCAACTTACCTTTCACTATCCGACTTGTCTTTCTTCCATATTTTTCATATCTTTTCACATATTTCGTCTGTATTTTCCCTATCTTTTCCCTATTTTCTCCTGTATTTTCCAAATCTTTTCACTATTCAACCGACTTTTCTTCCATAATTTCCATATCTTTTCACTATTCAACTTGCCTCTCCTGCCTATTTTCCATATCTTTTCACTATTCAACATACTTTTTTTCCATATTTTTTGACTATTCAACTTACCATTTCACTATTAAAATTGCCTTTCCTCCATATTCTCCATATCTTTTCACTATTCAACTTACCTTTCTTCCATAAAATCCCAATCTGTTCACTATTCTACATAATTTTCTTCTATATTGTCCATATTTTTTTCACTGTTCGACTTGCCTTTCTTCCATATTTTCCAATTCATTTCACTATTCAACTTATCTCTTTTCCATATTGTCCATATCTTATCACTATTCGATTTACTTTACTTGATTATTTTCCATAGCATTCTAGATTTTTCTACTGCATTTTCCAAATCTTTTCACTATTCAACTTGGGTTTCTTCCATATTTTTCATATATTTCACAATTCAACTAGCCTTTCTTCCATATTTTTCATATCTTATCACTATTCGACTTGCCATTCTGCCATGTTTTCCATTTCATTTCACATTTTAACTTAATTTTCTTCCATATTTTCCATATCATTTCACAATTCAACCTAGTTACTTCCGCATTTACATATCTTTTCACTATTCAACTTGACTTTCTTCTATATTTTCCAAATCTTTTCATTATTCGAATTACCTTTCTTCCATATTTTCCATATGATTTCCCTCTTCAACCTACTTTTCTTCCATATCTTTTCACTATTCAACTTACCTTTCTTCCATATTTTCCCTATTTCTTCACTTTTCGATTTACTTTTTTTCTGTATTTAGCAATTTTTTTCATTATTCAACTTACCTCTCTTCCATATCTTTTCACTATTCAACTTACCTTTCTTCTGTATTTTCCAAATCTTTTCACGATTCAACTTACTTTTCTTCCATATTTTCCATATCATTTCACAATTCAACCTACTTTCATCCGCATTTTCCATATCTTTTCGCTATTCAACTTACTTTTCTTCTGTATTTTCCATATCTTTTTATTTTTCAACTTGCCTTTTTACCATATTGTCCATATCTAATCACTATTCTAATTGCCTTTCTTCCATATTTTCCCTATTTCTTCACTATTCGATTTACTTTTCTTCTGTATTTTCAAATTTTTTTCACTATTCAACTTATTTTTCTTCCATATTTTTTGACTATTCAACTTACCTTTCTTTTATATTTTTACCTATCTTTTCACTATTCGACTTGTATTTTTCATATCTTTTCACAATTTTCTTCTGTATTTTCCAAATCTTTTCACTATTCAACTGACTTTTCTTCCATAATTTCCATATCTTTTCACTATTCAACTTGCTTCTCCTCCCTATTTTCCATATCTTTTCACTATTCAACTTACCTTTCTTCGATGTTTTCCAAATCATTTCTCTATTCAACTTTTTTTCTTCCATATTTTCCATATCTTTTCACTATGCAAGTTACTTTTCTTCCATATTTTCCAAATCTTTCCACTCTTCAACTTAGCTTTCTTTCATATTTTGCAAATCATTTCACTATTCAACTAACTTTTCTTACATATTTTCCATATCTTTTCACTATTCAAATTATTTTTCTTCCATACTTTCCAAATCTTATCACTTTTCAACTTTCTTTTCTTACATATTTTCCATATCTTTTCACTATTCAACTTACTTTTCTTCCATATTTTCCCTATCTTTTCACTATTCAAGTAACGTTTCCTCCATATGTTTCATATCTTTTTTTCAATGTTTCTAATGATTCTTTCAAATCAAAATTTTCTTCTCTCCATGTTTGCTGATGATTCTACTTTGCTAATTCTGGAAATATCAAAGAATGATTAAATGCCTAACTTCAAGTGCCGTGACTATGATATTGTGGTGTTTACTCTCAGAACAGTGAAATCTATGTCAACATATTAAAACTCTGTAAAACGAATATAACTTGCAACTTTGCTTGTTTTCCGCGTACATGACGTCATTTGACGCATATCATTTTCCCGTACTTATCAAAAAAATTTCATTTTGGTCAGAGAATATATTTTTGACAAGTTTTATTATTTTCCTAAATTTTCATTTTCGTCCCATAATGTATTTTTACTATCAATACTACAGCATGTTATAGCTTCTAAAAGCAACCAAATTAATACAATGTTGCCCAATGAAATGGTCTTAGCTCCTCTAAAAAAGCTGAAGATTAAATATGAATTGTCTTACCAATATAATACCAGGCTGAAATATATTGATAAATTTGACCAATTGCTGATCATCCACCAGTGAAGGTCTACGGTTGATAACACTGTGCGATCGTTGACACATTTCATCATTTTTATCTGATACTATGTAATAGAACATTTCCCATCATTTATAAAATCATCATTAAATAACTGGTGTCCAATGAAAATGTTCATAGTACGTGACACAGACAACAATAGCAGTGACTATATTACATAACATATATTACAACATAGAGGTTCCCAAAACAAAAACGGATTATTGGTTTTCAAAATATAATAGTATTCTTCAGCATTAGTCTGTGAGTATTGTACCGGCGGCGGCGGTGGTGGTGGTGGCGGCGGCATGTTAGGGGATTGATCAGTACTTGACTGTTTTGAGGACCTGTAGGCCATCATAATTTGGAAAAGGTGTGCTACCGGAATTGACGTCACCGGAAGTGACGTGAGTCACGTGACCAAAAGTGACGTCAGTCACGTGACCGGAAGTGACATCATGTCCCCGCGCTTTTTTATACTATAGTATTAGTACACAATTTCCCCTTACACAAAAAATAGAAGATACAAAAGGAATAATCAGAAGCCGGTCACGTCATTTTTCGGTGACGTCACTTCCGGAAGCACACCTTTCCCAAATTATAATGGGTTACAGATCCTCAAAACAGTCAAGTAATGATCAAACCTCTAACATGCCGCCGCCAACACCACCACCGCCGCCACCACCACCGCCGCCAATGCCACCGTCACTGCCGCCCCCGCAATACTCAAAGAGTAATGATGAAGAAAACTATTATATTTTGAAGACCAATAATCCTTTTTTTTTGGGAACCTCTATACTGTAATTTATTCTATGTAATATAGTCACTGCTATTGTTTTCTCTGTCACGTAAACAGGATTCACACATGTAATACTATAAACATTTTAATTGGACACAAGTTATTTAATGATGATTTTATAAATGATGGGAAATGTTTTACCTCATAGTATCAGAAAAATATGGTGAAATACATCAACGATCGTACAGTGTTATCAACCGTAGACGTTCACTGGTGGATGATCAGCAATTGGTAAAATTTATCAATATATTTCAGCCTGGTAGTAGATTGGTAAGACAATTCATATTTAATCTTCAGCTTTTGTAGAGGAGCTAAGACCATCTCATTGGGCAACATTGTATTAATGTGGTTGCTTTTAGGAGCTATAACATGCTGTTGTATTGATAGTTCGTTTTACAGAGATTTAATATGTTGATATAGATTTCACTGTTCTGAGAGTAAACACCACAATCGCAAAGTCATGGCGTATGAAGTAAAGATTTTAATCATTCTTTTATATTTCCAGAATTAGCAAAGCAGAATTAATCTTAGAAAATCAGCAAATATGTAGAGAAGAAAATTCTGATTTGAAAGAATCATTAGAAACAATTAAAAAAGATATGGAACATATGGAAGAAACGTAAGTTGAAGAGTGAAAAAAATAGGAAAATATGGAAGAAAAGTAAGTTGAATATTGAAAAGATATGGAAAATATGGAAGAAAAGTAAATTGAAAAGTGGAAAGATATGGAAAATATGGAAAAAAAGAGAGTTGAATAGTGATAAGATATGGAAAGTATGGAAGAAAAATAAGTTGAATAGTGAAAAGATATGGAAAATATGGACGAAAAGTCAGTTGAATAGTGTAATGTTTTGGAAAACATGTAAGAAATGTGAGTTGAATAGTTGAAAGATTTGGAAAGATTTGGAAAACATGGAAGAAAAGTAAGTTGAATAGTGAAACGATATGGAAAACATGGAAGAAAAGTAAGTTGAATAGTGAAAAGATATGGAAAATACAGAAGAAAGGCAAGTTGAATAGTGAAAAGAAGTGGAAAATGCGGAAGAAAAGTAGGTTGAATTGTGAAATGATATGGAAAATACAGAAGAAAGGCAAGTTGAATAGTGAAAAGAAATGGAAATGCGGAAGAAAAGTAGGTTGAAATGTGATATGATATGGAAAACATGGAAGAAAGGCAAGTCGAATAGTGAGAAGATATGGACAATATGGAAGAAAGGCAAGTTGAATAGTGAAAAGATATGAAAAATAGGGAAGAAACACAAGTCGAATAGTGAAAAGATTTGGCCAATATGGAAGAAAGGCAAGTTGAATAGTGAAAAGATATGAAAAATATGGAAGAAACCCAAGTTGAATAGTGAAAAGATTTGGAAACTACAGAAGAAAATTGTGAAATGATATGGAAAATATGGCAGAAAAGTAAGTCGAATAGTGATAAGATATGGAAAATATGGATGAAAGATAAGTTGAATAGTGAAACGAATTGGAAAATACGGAAGAAAGGCAATGTCGAACAGTGATAGGATATGGACAATATAGAAGAAAGTTAAGTTGAATAGTGAAAAGATTTAGAAAATACAGAAGAAAATAGTAAAAAGATCAAGAAAATACAGAAAAAAATTGTGAAAAGATATGGAAAATATGGAAGAATGGTAAGTCGAATAGTGATAAGATATGGACAATATGGAAGAAAGGCAAGTTGAATAGTGAAAAGGTATGGAAAATACAGAAGAAAAGTAAGTTGTATAGTGAAAAGATATGGAAAAGTAAGTCGAATAGTGAAAAGATAGGGAAAATATGGAAGAAAGGTAAGTTGAATAGTGAAAAGATATCAAAAACATGGAAGAAACCCAAGTTGAATAGTGAAAAGATTTGGAAAATATGGAAGAAAAGTAAGTCGAATAGTGATAAGATATGGACAATATGGAAGAAAGGCAAGTTGAAATGTGAAATGCTGTGGAAAATATGGAAGAAAATTGTGAAATGATATGGAAAATATGGCAGAAAAGTAAGTCGAATAGTGATAAGATATGGAAAATATGGATGAAAGATAAGTTGAATAGTGAAACGAATTGGAAAATATGGAAGAAAGGCAATGTCGAACAGTGATAGGATATGGACAATATAGAAGAAAGTTAAGTTGAATAGTGAAAAGATTTGGAAAATACAAAAGAAAATAGTAAAAAGATCAAGAAAATACAGAAAAAAATTGTGAAAAGATATGGAAAATATGGAAGAATGGTAAGTCGAATAGTGATAAGATATGGACAATATGGAAGAAAGGCAAGTTGAATAGTGAAGAGATTTGGAAAAGTAAGTCGAATAGTGAAAAGATAGGGAAAATATGGAAGAAAGGTAAGTTGAATAGTGAAAAGATATCAAAAACATGGAAGAAACCCAAGTTGAATAGTGAAAGGATTTGGAAAATACAGAAGAAAATTGTGAAATGATATGGAAAATATGGAAGAAAAGTAAGTCGAATAGTGATAAGATATGGACAATATGGAAGAAAGGCAAGTTGAAATGTGAAATGCTGTGGAAAATATGGAAGAAAGGCAAGTCGAATAGTGATAAGATATGAAAAATATGGAAGAAAGATAAGTTGAATAGTGAAACGATTTTGAAAATATGGAAGAAAGGCAATGTCGAAGAGTGATAAGATATGGACAATATAGAAGAACATTAAGTTGAATAGTGAAAAGATTTGGAAAATACAGAAGAAATTGGTAAAAAGATAAAGAAAATACAGAAGAAAATTGTGAAAAGATATGAAAAATATGGAAGAATGGCAAGTCGAATAATGATAAGATTTGGAAAATACAGAAGAAAATTGTGAAATGATATGGAAAATATGGAAGAATGGCAAGTTAAATAGTGATAAGATATGAACAATATGGAAGAAAGGCAAGTTGAATAGTGAAAAGGTATGGAAAATATAGAAGAAAAGTAAATTGTATAGTGAAAAGATATGGAAAATGCGGAAGAAAAGTAGGTACAATAGTGAAATGATATGGAAGAAAGGTAAGTTGAATAGTGAAAAGTTTTGGAAGAAAAGTAAGTTGAATAGTGAAAAGATTTGGAAAAGTTAGTCGAATAGTGAAAAGATATGGAAAATATGGAAGAAAGGCAAGTTGAATAGTGAAAAGATATGAAAAATATGGAAGAAACCCAAGTGAAAAGATTTGGAAAATACAGAAGAAAATTGTGAAAAGATATGGAAAATATGGAAGAAAAGTAAGTCGAATAGTGATAAGATATGGAAAATATGGAAGAAAGGCAAGTTGAAATGTGAAATGCTGTGGAAAATATAGAAGAAAGGTAAATCGAATAGTGATAAGATATGGAAAATATGGAAGAAAGGCAATGTCGAACAGTGATAAGATATAGACAATATAGAAGAAAATTAAGTTGTATAGTGAAAAGATATGGAAAATGAGGAAGAAAAGTAGATACAATAGTGAAATGATATGGAAAATATGGAAGAAAGGTAAGTTGAATAGTGAAAAGTTTTGTAAGAAAAGTATGTTGAATAGTTAAAAGATTTGGAAAAGTAAGTCGAATGGTGAAAAGATAAGGAAAATATGGAAGAAAGGTAAGTTGAATAGTGAAAAGATATGAAAAATATGGAAGAAATCGAAGTTGAATAGTGATAAGATTTGGAAAACACAGAATAACATTGTGAAATGATCAGGACACTATGGAAGAAAGGCAAGGCGAATAGTGAAAAGATATGGACAATATGGAAGAAAGGCAAGTTGAATAACAAAAAGATATGAAAAATATGGAAGAAACCCAAGTTGAATAGTGAAAAGATATGGAAAATACAGAAGTAAATTGTGAAAAGATATGGAAATTTATGGAAGAAAGGCAAATCGAATAGCGAAAAGATTTGGAAAATACAGAAGAAAATTGTGAAATGATATGGAAAATATGGAAGAATGGTAAGTCGAATAGTGAAAAGATATGGACAATATGGAAGAAAGGCAAGTTGAATAGTGAAAAGGTATGGAAAATACAGAAGAAAAGTAAGTTGTATAGTGAAAAGATATGGAAAATGAAGAAGAAAAGTAGTTACAATAGTGAAATGATATGGAAAATATGGATGAAAGGTAAGTTGAATAGTGAAAAGTTTTGGAAGAAAAGTAAGTTGAATAGTGAAAAGATTTGGAAAAGTAAGTCGAATAGTGAAAAGATAGGGAAAATATGGAAGAAAGGTAAGTTGAATAGTGAAAAGATATCAAAAACATGGAAGAAACCCAAGTTGAATAGTGAAAGGATTTGGAAAATACAGAAGAAAATTGTGAAATGATATGGAAAATATGGAAGAAAAGTAAGTAGAATAGTGATAAGGTATGGACAATATGGAAGAAAGGCAAGTTGAAATGTGAAATGCTGTGGAAAATATGGAAGAAAGGCAAGTCGAATAGTGATAAGATATGAAAAATATGGAAGAAAGATAAGTTGAATAGTGAAACGATTTTGAAAATATGGAAGAAAGGCAATGTCGAAGAGTGATAAGATATGGACAATATAGAAGAACATTAAGTTGAATAGTGAAAAGATTTGGAAAATACAGAAGAAAATAGTAAAAAGATAAAGAAAATACAGAAGAAAATTGTGAAAAGATATGAAAAATATGGAAGAATGGCAAGTCGAATAATGATAAGATTTGGAAAATACAGAAGAAAATTGTGAAATGATATGGAAAATATGGAAGAATGGCAAGTCAAATAGTGATAAGATATGAACAATATGGAAGAAAGGCAAGTTGAATAGTGAAAAGGTATGGAAAATATAGAAGAAAAGTAAATTGTATAGTGAAAAGATATGGAAAATGCGGAAGAAAAGTAGGTACAATAGTGAAATGATATGGAAGAAAGGTAAGTTGAATAGTGAAAAGTTTTGGAAGAAAAGTAAGTTGAATAGTGAAAAGATTTGGAAAAGTTAGTCGAATAGTGAAAAGATATGGAAAATATGGAAGAAAGGCAAGTTGAATAGTGAAAAGATATGAAAAATATGGAAGAAACCCAAGTGAAAAGATTTGGAAAATACAGAAGAAAATTGTGAAAAGATATGGAAAATATGGAAGAAAAGTAAGTCGAATAGTGATAAGATATGGAAAATATGGAAGAAAGGCAAGTTGAAATGTGAAATGCTGTGGAAAATATGGAAGAAAGGTAAATCGAATAGTGATAAGATATGGAAAATATGGAAGAAAGGCAATGTCGAACAGTGATAAGATATAGACAATATAGAAGAAAATTAAGTTGTATAGTGAAAAGATATGGAAAATGCGGAAGAAAAGTAGATACAATAGTGAAATGATATGGAAAATATGGAAGAAAGGTAAGTTGAATAGTGAAAAGTTTTGTAAGAAAAGTATGTTGAATAGTTAAAAGATTTGGAAAAGTAAGTCGAATAGTGAAAAGATAAGGAAAATATGGAAGAAAGGTAAGTTGAATAGTGAAAAGATATGAAAAATATGGAAGAAATCGAAGTTGAATAGTGATAAGATTTGGAAAACACAGAATAACATTGTGAAATGATAAGGACACTATGGAAGAAAGGCAAGGCGAATAGTGATAAGATATGGACAATATGGAAGAAAGGCATGTTGAATAACAAAAAGATATGAAAAATATGGAAGAAACCCAAGTTGAATAGTGAAAAGATATGGAAAATACAGAAGTAAATTGTGAAAAGATATGGAAATTTATGGAAGAAAGGCAAATCGAATAGTGAAAACATTTGGAAAATACAGAAGGAAATTGAGAAAAGATATGAAAAATATGGAATAAAAATAGGTTGAATAGTGAAATGATATGGAAAATATGGAAGAAAAGTAAGTTGAATTGTGAAATGATATGAAAAATATGGAAGAAAAGTAAGTCGAATAGTGAAATGATATGTAAAATATGGAAGAAAGGCAAGTCGAATGGTGGAATGATTTGGAAAATACGGAAGAAAATTGTGAAAGGTTATGGAAATTATGAAAGAAAGATCAGTGGAATAGTGAAAAGATTTGGAAAATACAGAAGAAAATTTTGAAATGATATGGAAAATATGGATGAAATGTGAAATGATATGGAAAATATGGAAGAAAAGTAAGTCGAATAGTGAAATGATATGTAAAATATGGAAGAAAGGCAAGTCGAATGGTGGAATGATTTGGAAAATACGGAAGAAAATTGTGAAAAGTTATGGAAATTATGAAAGAAAGATCAGTTAAATAGTGAAAAGATTTGGAAAATACAGAAGAAAATTTTGAAATGATATGGAAAATATGGATGAAATGTGAAATGATATGGAAAATATGGAAGAAAGATAAGATGAATAGTGAAATGATTTGGAAAATACAGAAGAAAATTGTGAAATGATAGGGAAAATATGGAAGAAAAGTAAGCTGAATTGCTAAAATATATGGAAAGTATGGAGCATTTCTGTGTTAATCATAATTACACCGAAAGAGACCTCCTCATTCTCCTCCACCTCCGCCTCCCTCCTCCTCCTCCTCCTCCGCCGCCACCACCGCCACCCTCCTCCTCCGCCGCCGTGATAATTGCGTTGAAATTCCACCCAAACACGTTACAAACAAAAACAAATCGAAACACATTATGAAAATATCACACATTAACATTACCTATGACAAAACTGCGACAAGTCAACAAAATAGTGATTAAGATGTTGAATAAACACGAAAATCAGAGAAAGGAATCAAGAAACGTCAATATCTCTGAAAATATAACAAAAATGCAACGCGGACGCGATAGACTACTTGGAGTGTTACACAACATATCCGAAAACACCGTAGGTGAAAACCATTATTGAAAGTGCTCTCCCATGAAAATGGCGGGAAGATAACCAGTGAAAGGGCTAGAAAACGATAATAGGACGCAGACACCCTTGGAGTACTACACAACATATCTGAAAACAACAAACTTTTGTAAGAAATGTAATTATGAAAATAAAATGGCGGGAAATGGGCAGCTAACCAGTGAAAGGGCTAGTTCCGGTAGCCATGCTACTAATAGGACGCTGACGTCCTAGAGAACACAACAAGGGCACTTCTGATCGCATATTACGCAACTTCAGGTTGCGCATGCGCGCACCACACCCTTCCAAGGGAATCCCTACGGATGATGTTATTTCCGGTCAAAAGGCCCCACTAGGGCGGATATTGCGCAACTTCCGGTTGCGCATTCGCGCACCCAAGGGAACCCCTACGGAGTCACACTATGGGTGACGTTTGATGACGTCTCTTCCGGCCAATAGGCCCCACTAGGGCGATATTCCACAAATTCCGGTTGCGCATGTACACGCGATCACTTCCGATTAGGATCTCTTACGGCGACGTTGCTTTCGGTCACGTGACTGACGTCACTTCCGATCAGGGCCGGTCACGTGACTTCCGGTAGATCCCATATACTACTGACGTGGTATCCTGTTGATGTATTAAGAATTGCGAAAAGTGAAGGAGTAATGGCTGCCAACAGTGGTAACCATAACAACCTGTTAAAAGTAAAGCAAACAACAACATAAAGTGTACAAATGTGTATTGTGCTTGTTTGTTTGTTTGATGGTGTTTAACGCCACTTTCAACACTATTTCAGATGACAAACTTTATCACATAATGTTGTTCCCCTCGTCCCCGACGGCCTCCACAGATGTTTACTGCTATCATTATGGGTTGAAGCAGCGATGAGTGAGTTCTTGTCGTTTAATGTCTAATGAGGAAATATTCAGAAATATCATGGCAAGAACAAATTGGATTCAAGGAAATGAAATGAAATGGAATAAAATGATGATATCCACTTTTTACTATACCACAGATTGGTTCTTTGGTATAAATACTTATTATCTTGGTGGAAGAAAAATAAATGGAACATTTAAATGGATAAATGGTGATGACATGCCTACATCTCTTGACTATTGGTATTATAACCCAATCGTATATGATGGCTCTAACCGAGAATGTGTTGCTATAGCTAACAGAAATTATCGCAATTACAAATTATATGCAGCTTATTGTGATGATACTTATATTATGTTTTTCTGTGAGAGCTAGGTGTGCGAGTTGACGTTATAAAATTTCCGTTTTTTTCTTAGAGAATTAGAGTACAATTGACAGAGAAACTGGAAATCTCATATGTTTATATTGAGGCCTTTGTGCATGGACGAATTTACCTTTTTATTTGCTTGATTTTTTCTCCATTTCTTATTGCATAAAAATGTAGATATCCAGCTTAGCTGCTCACGATGCGTTTCAGTAAAAGAATATTTACAAGGTACGCTCATATTCGAAAGAGTGGCTATGGCTACCTCCGCTATATGTTACGTAATGTTAGCAAGAATTACTAGTCACTATGGTTACGTCTGTTATATGTTATGTAACGTTAAGAGGAATTACTAATGACATTGTTGCGTCTGTTATATGTTATGTAATGTTAAGAGGAATTACTGGTCACTATGGTTACGTCTGTTATATGTTATGTAATGTTAAGAGGAATTACTAATGACATTGTTACCTCTGTTATATGTTATATAATGTTAAAAGGAATTACTGGTCACTATGGTTACGTCTGTTATATGTTATGTAATGTTAAGAGGAATTATTGGTGACTATGGGTACCTCTTTTATATGTTATGCAATGCTAAGAAAAATTCCTGGTCACTATGGTTACTTATGCTATATGTTACGTAACGTCACTATTAAGAAAGGAAGAGAGGTGGGGAACGATTAGTTGAATTCGTATCTTTGTTATTCGATACTAAGCCTGTATCTGAAATAAAAATAGTTTATTGAAGCCCTTGTACCAAGTAAGCAAAGTCAGTGGTCATGTATTTGTGTGTTAAAGTATCGATTTTGTCTCTTTCTAAGATTTTTCTTTTTGCTATTAGAATTGTTCCAACAGTGTGGCATTTTTATTGTTTTTCATTTTTATTTCAAATAGGAACTCTTTTATAACGTGATAATTGTATCTAGGTAAGATTTTATTGCGATGTAGCAGGAAAGTAGTTCCGGCTAAAGTACAAGTTGAATTATATATATTCATATGCTATATAATGTACATTTTATATCTATCGACACACTATGCACTAGTATATACGTTCAAATAGGTGCCAGGTGCCATTAATTCATATTGGCTCTTTCGTAATGAAAATGTATAAAACATTGAATTATTCCTTGTTTGAACAATTAGTATATGTAAATCACACACACACACACACACACCCACCCATCCACCCTCCCACCCAAATATATTGTGAATCAGAAACGACAGTCATCATCAGCATAATTAACAACTCATGGATCAACATAGAGTGCGCTTGGATTAATGAATGTGGAATGAGTCAAAGTGTCACTGGTGCTGAAGTCCTAATTCTCAAAATAGATTACAATGTCCAAAATAACAGAACAGGACAAGAACTCCTACAAAAACCGTTAAGGAGACATGTGCTCTAGAATTTTCAGCATCTCCTGTCCGATATGTAACATCCTAATTGCGTTTAAATACCTAATGGCGGTAATTGAAAAAGCGGCCCATATGTTTACACTGGAAACATCGGAAACATGACTTTGAATATTTCATGCACAACAATTATGCATGTGTCTTTAAAGTTCAAAATCAATAATAACACTGTTTAGAAATGTAGTGCAGGAAAAGCTTAAATTTTGAAGCACATGGTGCTCATAACACTTATAGCCTTACGCACAAGGAACGCCTAAATCTACGTTCAGAGAACACATAGCCTTACGCACAAGGAACGCCTAAATCTACTTTCATAGAACACATAGCCTTACGCACAATGAACGCCTAGATTTGCGTTCATAGATCACATAGCTTTACACACAATGAACGCCTAGATTTACGTTCATAGATCACATAGCCTTACGCACAAGGAACGCCTAGATATACGTTCATAGAACACATGGTCTTACGCACAAGGAACGCCTAGATTTACGTTAATAAAACACATAGCATTACGCACAAAGAACGCCTAGATTTACGTTCATAGAGCATATGGCCTTACGCACAAGGAACGCCTAGATTTAGGTTCATAGAAGACATATCCTTACACACAAGGAACGCATCGGTTTACGTTCATAGAACACATGATCTTACGCACAAAGAACGCATAGGTTTACGTTCATATAACACATATCCTTACGCACAAGGAACGCCTAGATTTACGTTCACAGAACACATATCCTTACGCACAAGGAACACCTAGATTTACGTTAACAGAACACATATTCTTACGCACAAGGAACGCCTGGATTTATGTTCATAGAACACATATCCTTACGCACAAGGAACGACCAGATAGAACACATGGTCTTACATATATAGATAATTTGAGTACGCCTACTACAAATTCGTCCAGTGTAGAGATTGGGGCGTTAATTGAGAATAAGTTTGAAATGGATACAAAATGTAGCGGAAAGACGAGGTCTCACTTTCGGTCATTTTCTTTTTTTTCTATTCTATTTTTTACTGATGTTGTTTCGTCTAATCTGGATGGGTAAATTTTGTAATGTTTAGTTTATCATGTATTTTATTTTTAGCCTATTATTAAAATAAACTAATGAAAATGACATTTAAAAGTATTACTATTGCCTTTGTACCCCAGTCCTTTGATAAATTAGCAAAATATTACAAACCTTTACAGCATGGCTGACAAACTTCATATACGTCACTAGTCACAGACAATACACTCTAAATGCCCATGACATTCTAATGAATGTATTTGGTGCCAACGAATAAGATACTTTCACAGTAACCAAAAACTCTCTACTTGTCTAGTATTTATAGCCCTTAGCAACAGGGCAAGCTTAGTTAACTTTACTTTGGAGGAAACTGGAGTACCCGGAGAAAACCACCGACCTCCCACGGTACACAAAAACCAAAACAACCGATAACGGTGAGTGAAAAAAAAACCCACCAACACATCCTCCCCCAACCATCCCCTTCGCACAATTTATTAACACGGAATTTGTTGATAAAGTACAACAATTAACCATAAAAATAAAAGAGTTCTTCGTACTAAAACGAACTCTCCCTCATTCGTTGATATTGTCTCCTCGTTCAGACAGAGGTAGCCTTAGCTGGTTTTTTGTTATCCTGTTTAACACTTTTGATTTTATTGCTACAAAACACTCATGAATTATTTGATTTTGCGCGTACATAATGAAGTAAAAACGTTAGACAATACCGAAGGGGCAATCAAAATTTACATTCCAGAGAAACTGGAAACATTGGGTCCACAAGACAGAAAAAAACCAAAACACAATATGTGTTGGACACCACTTTACACAAAATAAACACATGAATGGTGTTGCAGAAGCGTGTCGTACACACTAAATTTGATATCTACTTTTTTTTTTCTACATATACAAAAATATATTACAGTTCCTTATTAATTCAATATATTACAACACCAGGCTCAAGCTAGCGACCAATTTCTAGCGACCACTAAGCTAGCGACCAATAAGGCGATATGTCTCAAAACCCAAAAAATAAATAAGAGCGAAATGTACTTTAAAATATTTCTAGCGACCAATAATAAATATATTTCTGTATTTGCACATTCAACACATTAAATCGACATCTGGGCATACAGGGAATGTTATTACAACTAAGGTATGGGTAATCCTACCAGATTTTGGCTATCTTGCTTAGGTCTATTTTGCTTACTTGTCCCCAAAGACTGTTGTATTGTTTGAACTTTCCAGTCTTTTGACTACGATGGTATTCCTAATGAATGTTATCCAGAATGGCGCGGCTCGCACTAAAATATATATCTACGTTTTTAATACAGAACAATCTTAAAAGCTATCGTGTCGATGCCACATGCAGTATTCAATTTACTGACACTGGAAATCATGTCGTGGATTAATCAATATATATCATACTAACCTTAATAATTACTTTTATAATGGATCATTCATGAAAAACCTCGATATCTTCAAAAGTATTTAATTGAACATGTGTTAACGTAATTAGAAGATGACGTCATCATATTATGTTTTCCTTCTTCTTCCGTATACTGCCCACATTCAACATACTGAATATTCTGGCAGGTGTGCGCAAGGTTAACAACTGGATAAAACCATATGTACAGTGTCTATTCAAAGAGTTTTGCCACTTGAGCTTTGAACAACGGAAGTGACTTGGCAGCTGCAATATCTGGTGGTAAGTTGTTGCAATCTTTGACGGTGTTGACGAAGAATGACCATTTCCTGAAGTCTTTGGTTGCAGATGGAATTGCATATGAGTGGTTTTGAACATGTCTTGATTTTCTCGTTGGTTTGGTGAAGTGGTTTTCGCTGTTTATCGCTACCATGTTGTTTATAATTTTGTACATCATTATCAGTTTGGCTTCTTTTCTTCTTGTTTGTAGACTTTTCCATTTTAGATCTTCTAACATTGTGTTGACGCTTGATCTGTTTCTATGGCTACCAGTGACGTATCGTGCTGTTCCTCTTTGCACTTTTTCTATTTTGTCTATATGATTTTTGTGGTATGGATCCCAAACTGTGGTGGCATATTCCAGTTGTGGTCTTACCAGAGATTTGTAGGTCTATAGCCCTTTTCACAAAAATTCGTAAGCATAGTCGTAACTTTTTCACTTAAGATTATCGTAATACTATTCCCAAGTCATTTTCACATGTAAAGATTATCTTACGACAATTTTCAATCTTACGACTAAAATTTTACACTTACGATACAAATTCTTCCTTAGGTGTAATCGATACAACATTATGCGATAAAGTTTGTCAGTTACTTGCGACAGGTCGGTGGTTTTTTCCGGGTAATCCAGTTTCCTCCACCAATAAAACTGACTGCCACGATATAACTGAAATATTGTTGAAAGGGGCGTTAGCAACCTAGTTTCATTTTCATTGCACAATGTCTGTGCATTGCTTTCAATATTATCTGAACTTTGATTTCACAGAAAACTTTAAAAAAAAAAGACCAAAGTAGTCCCTTAATCACAGACAGTCTCAGAGAACATATACACAAACTAAGGAGTTTTTGAATCGGACTAACGAATGACATTTAAACAAATCTAGAGATGCGAAATTCTACATGTTTCTGACGCTCATACAAAAACAAATGCTTTTTAATTAAACATACTCTCATGTGTTCTGATGTTACCATAACAACGAGTCTTCTATCGCGTCTGCATTTACAAAAACAAGCCGTCCGATTGAAAATTACAAGTGACAAGAAGTTATGATGCATATTTCAAAAGTTTTGTAAAATCAGTGTTGGAACAATAAACCAGTTGATATAAATGGTTTAATGCAAAAATTACCATAGAAAGTCCAGCTATATGTGAGGGTTGATATTTTACGCACACGCGGAAAGCAATTGCATTACCGCATTATTTCACTGAAAGGGGAGATTTGGATCCATAAAACTAGTTTAACCCAGACACTTTTTATCTAGGTGCCTGTACCAAGCCAAGGAAGTGAGCGGTCAAGTATTTGTGTGTAAAGGGTATCGATTTTACCTCTTTCTACTATTTTGATATTTGATTTTGGAATTGTTCCGACAGCGTGTGATTTTTTCTCTCTCATTTATTTGAACAACCTTATTGTTATTTTGTTTGTTTGTAAAAGGGCGATGGGTACATTTGATTGGATAATATGTAAATAACATTTTCCAGCATAATAACAGATTATCACAGATTCGTTCAGCTTAAACAAATAAGAATTAATTTGAAATTCCAATTTCAATTTACTGCCTATTCATATTGGTGTTCCTAATTATTTGTTATTTGATAACCCATATGTAACACATTATATATTTTGTTTACTTATTTCATTGGAATTTACATTGAGTTCGGAATAAACGTTAGGGAAAACCGAAAGTACAATCAAGAAGGGATAATCTAGAAACACAGACATTATTGGACACAGAACAGAGAACGAAGACAAACAATAGAAAACAAAACAAGACAGAAAACTAAAAAGTAATTTTTGCGAAGAATTTTGTGGGTTGAAAAAAAAAGTAAAATAATATTATAATACAATGTACACTACACGTACGAGGGTAGGTTATGGCCCATTAAACTAGTTCAAACCCACCACTTTTCATTGAAGTGCATGTAAATGTATTTAACAAAGAGAGTGTGTGACCATTTAAAAGTGTGCTAGGGGATGTTATCGATTATACCTCTATTTCTACGATTTTCCAATTGAATTGTTGAATTGTTCTGACGGTATGACATTTTTTGTTTTTTCAAGAAGATTGAATCTTTTGGACTGATATCAGATCGTCTCTAGGAATCCACATCTAAGCTGCGTAATCCATTCTATCATTTTATCTATTGATGGTCAAATTATATTCACATGTTGTTCTTGTTTTCCGAGAAACTTTATGCCGACGCACGTATGACTATCTTGAACACAACACACTCCTCCCCTATCATAGAAAAAGAGTCGTGGGATTGGGAAGGTGCAATTATTAGGAGTGGAACGGAAAGTGGAGGAAAGCTCTCAGAGTGTACTGACAAGCGTGTGTGTGTGTGTGGTGGGGGGCAGGGGGAACTATCAAGTAAGAAACCCTCTAATCTATATCTTTATATGAGAATGTTCTACTTATTCATTTTTTTTTACTTTTTGGTTCCATGTTTTAAATTCGGCTTTTTATATATTTTTCCAAAAATTTGAGGGGAAATCATAGGTTAGCCACCCATTCACTTTTCAAAGTGGGAGGGGACAGTTGCCCCTTACTCACTCCCGGCTTCTAAACGACTGTATCTCACAGGACGTAAATACCTCTGTATATGTTCATCAGAATAATGAGAGGTGCCATGTTGTTAAGCAGAAAGTATTGGTCCTGTTATGTGGGAGAGTTCGTGCTGTCCAGTCTTTTTACTATTTTGCTTAATTACATTTTTTCACTGTTGTTTTGTCTATCCATAGTTTGATTTATATACTGTTCCCTCTAAATTGTTTTTTTATTATTATGAACAGTTTATTGTACAACGCAAAATAAATGTTAGAATAGTATATTCTGTCTATATCAGAAACGGGGATTCACTTTGAAAAGGCGGGGAACAAAACTTTTTGGCAAAATTTAGAAAAGTCTGAATTATTATCATGGAGGGAAAAATATTCAGCTGTGAAACCATACCAACCTTTTTCTGTTGTCAGTTTTGACCGCTTTCCCCTCCCCACTTTTCGGTCCCCTCCTATAGCTTATCCTCACCAACATTCTGGTCCACTCCTCCAGTTCGTCTTTAATCCTTACGCATGCCATACATATTGTATTGTTATTTGTTTTCCCCTGTTTCCTTTCTGTGTCTTGTTATCACGTTCCTCTTCAAGGGGAAAGTCCCTTTCCACATTTCGATTTGATTCTTAATAAACCAAAGATTCAATCAATAATGGAAAATACAGAGACACAGACAACATTGCACACAAGACATAGAACGTAAACAAACAAACAAAAACACAACCCATAAAAGATGAGCAACACGGACCCCACAAACACACCGTGGATAAGTGTAAGCAGTCCCTGTTTCTTATAAGACAACCTCACTGTTGTTCATATATTCAAGGAAAACATTTGCGTAAAAGGGAAAACATTCATTGCCATCTGATATATGGATTATTTCGTAACGGTCAACCAGATTGTGATAACAACCGTATAATGTTTGTAGCGATGACTTCAATCTAGGAGCAACGTAGTCTTCTTTCAGTAGATTTTGCGTCAGCAGCTGAGCTCTGTGCAGAAAATCACTGCACTGGACACACTCCCAAGACTGAAATATAAACGCCCTACGCTTGTGCAGCAGGATTATTAATAATGATAAAAGGAAAGTTGACTATTGCAAAAGTGAATTCATCACGTTTGTCGTAGAGTTTTGTTTTTAATCTCCCTCCTTTGTCAATTTCAAGGTCAGGTTCAGAAGCAGACTTTTGAGTGTCAGTAGTATCCTTTACTTCAACTCGTATCCTCAGATAATTCGCTTCCTCCGACAAATCGTTTCCTCAGACAACTCGTTTCCTCAGACAATTCGTTTCCTTAGACAACTCGTTTCCTCAGACAGCTCGTTTCCTCAGACAATTCGCTACTTCCGACAACTCGTTTCCTCAGACAACTTGTTTCCTCAAACAACTCGTTTCCTCCGACAACTCGTTTCCTCAGACAACTTGTTTCCTCTGACAATTCGTTACCTCTGATAACTGGAATATTCTGTCATTTCGTAAAATAATCGCTACCCTCACCTTTCACACCAAGAGTTTGGACGTCATGGTTGTGATCGTATGGTAGTTAGATTTACAACCAGCTGAGCCATCACCACTAAATATCTGAGTTCGAAATGCAGGGTCCGTCATGGTTGTGATCGTATGGCAGTTAGATTTACAACCAGCTGAGCCATCACCACTAAAGATCTGAGTTCGAAATCCAGGGTCCGTCATGGTTGTGATCGTATGGCAGTTAGATTTACAACCAGCTAAGCCATCACCACTAAAGATCTGAGTTCGAAATACAGGGTCCGTCATGGTTGTGATCGTATGGTAGTTAGATTTACAACCAGCTGAGCCATCACCACTAAAGATCTGAGTTCGAAATCCAGGGTCCTTCTTGGTTGTGATCGCATTGTCGTTGGATTTACACCTACCTGTGCAATCATACCCTATCACCACTAAAGTTGTGATTTCGAATCCCGATCATGGTGCGGTGTACTCCATATAACATTATGTGGTAAAGTTTGTTAGTGACTTGCGGAAGGTCGGTGGTTTTCTCCGGGTACTCCTTTTTCCTCCACCAATAAAACTGACCGCCACGATATAACTGAAATATTTTTGAAAAGGGTGTTAAAAACCCTATCCCCCTAAACCTGATAATACTCTTACATATATATAGAAGACCAATAACACAAGAGAACAATGAGAAATCAGATAAAATGTATAGACTCATTTTGATACAGATTTCAGAAATATGGCATCGCAGCTTATTAACTAAAACACATTAACATATTACTTGTAGTTGATACAGCTAGCATTTTACCCTGTAGTAAAACTTTGAGCTTTGCTTAGAATAATAAGAGGAGTCATGTTTATTTCACCCAGTTTCACAATAATGGTCGAAGCGGGCTGATAAAGCAAGTTTATTAATTGCTTCCGGAATGCTATTACTTGCCTTTCCGTCAATGTCCGTAAGTTCACTTCGTGAATTTCCGGAAAACTGTGTTTACAGACATGGCGGATTAAACTGTTTTACAGAATGTTTGCACAGAAAATTATTAACTATCAATTTCTCTCTTATGATATTGAGAGTGCTTTAAAAAACGTGCATTTATTGGATTTGTATATTAAAACAATAATTTTTTGTTCTATAACTATATACATGTATTTAATTCTAGCCAAAATGACTAAACATTTTGGTACAAATCAGTTATTTCCTTTGTTGAAGTATATGATAAACATATCATAGCATATCATTTTTCATATCGTACCCTTTATCAGCCCTCGTTCATATATTATCCCTTTAGCCTGTCGGCTCTCGAGCTGATATCATGACCTCGGGCTGGATAAAGGTTATGATATGAAAAATGCCATGTAATAATCTATAATTAACATATATCTAAATATATAGACGTATATATCATAGTCAAAATAATCTATGCAGCTTCTTTTTATTATTATAATCGTTAGAGATCCAAATACCAAGTTTTTGGAGGATTTGGGATCGTACGGTATTAACCGGTTTTTCCCCGCCACAATTTTTGCTTGTCCCATGTCTGGACTTTCATCGGCATGTGTGGTAGTCGATTTTGTTTTCAAACATTTGTCGTGAAGTGAGAGATAGTTGTTTGTTTTATTGATGCTGGAGGAATTGATACCATCACTGCTTAAACATTCTTTATAATAATGGATGAGTTTTGAGGAAGAATGTTTTAAAACATAAATTCTACACAAGCTATCCGTTAGCTATATTCCCAAAAAAGTTTTGACAGATTTACATAATATTAGGGAACGACCTATATGTTTTTTGTTGTTGCTTGTTTTCTTGTTGTTGTTTTCTTTGTGTGTTTTGTATCGTTTGTTTTTCTGTTTTGTTTTTTTGTTTTTTTTTCTTGCTGCTTTGCTTTGTTTTGTTTTGTTTTGTTTTTTGCTTGTTTGTTATTTGTTTGTATTTTGCTTGTTTTTGTTGTTTTTGCCTTTATTTTGTTTTATTTCTAAAGAAGCACCTAACTTGACCCGATTATCGACTTCTTCATGAAAATATATGATTCCTACTTAACATGTAATATAAAAGTTGATTTTGAATAAATGAGGTTATCTAGCACACATTAACCTAACACTGTTACATACACTTTTCAAGTTTGTGTTGTCACTTAACAAACATTAAAATAAGTTTGTCCAATAAACTCCATCCTACAAAAAAAAACACAGATTTAATTAACTATTTGTATTTGATAAAAAAAAGTTATGATTGATTTTTCTTAAGGTATATTGCAATAAATTCTACATGAATATCAATTAGGCTATGCATACAATTATCTAAATACGCCAGACAGAACAGTCTTTACACCACTTAGCTGTCATCTCAAAGGTTGCTGTGTTGACTGTTCCTACTTGATATCACATAACAGTCATATTAAAGGTCTCCGGACGCGTGTTGACTGTTTTCACTTCAAATGGAAATTGTTTTAAATTGTATTGTGTTTAGATTCGGCAGTGTTCTTTTATTTACAGGTATGTCTTTATAATTATTTATTTTACATAGTGACATCAAGTAAATGTATTATTATTTTCATTATGGTTTTAAGGTCTTGCAGGTTTTGGAGAAATGTTTGAAGATACCAAAGTAGCCGTAAATCGATGGAGAGATAATACAATGGCCAAAAGAAAAAAGACGGAAAGACAAACAGTAAGGGTAAAATTACCGAACTCTGAACAATGTTACAAAGGGAAAGTCAAAACTCATATATAAACAGACAAAATCAGTCAACAACCGGAAAACTGTGAAAACCGTAATGACCCTGACTTGGTATAGGCATTTCTAAAGAAATGGTGGGTTGAATCAGATTTTAAACCATATTTTAAACCATAAATCACTGCACACAAAAAAACGTTTGTGCAACACGAACACAACGTTTATTTTTTCCCGTGCATGCTTTTTTTCCCCATTTTCCTCTTAAATTGGTTTCAGAAATATTTTAGATATATATTTTTTCATAAATTAAAAAATATGTTTTTAGGTATGTATAACTCGACCTTTAGTTTTCTGTGTAGTGATTTTTCGATAATTGTTTGTCCTTTTGTCCTTTTTCTCTTGACAATTGCATTGTCCTTCCTTTTTGCAAAGTAGGCGTAAATGGATAGAGAGATAATACAATGGAGAGATAATACAATGGCCAAAGAAAAAAGACGGAAAGATAAACAATGAAGCATAAACCACTACACACACACACAAACAAACGTTTGTGCAACACGAACACAACGTGTTTTTTTTTCCCGTGCATGTTTTTTTTTCCATTTTCCTCTTAAATTGGCTTCAGAAATATTTTAGATAATTATTTTTTCATATATTTCTAAATTAAAAAATAGGTTTTTAGGTAGGTATATCTCGACCTTTAGTTTTCTGTGTAGTGATTTTTCGATATTTGTTTGTCCTTTTGTCCTTCTTCTCTTGACAATTGCATTGTCTTACCTTTTTCGATTTACAGCCTCTGACTACCCCCTTTGGTATCTTCAAACCTTTCTGAAATTAATTTTAAAGTACACTTAATGAATTTCGTATTTGACAGGCGTGTTTTACTGTTAAGACAAGAACATACTATCTTCCTACTTCCAATTTATCCCTGTCGATGCCCATGTTATCGGCAATTTTATTGTCTTTCCCTGTTCGCTTTGAAATGTAGTATTACGGACTTGAAAGGATGTATTTCATATGCTAGGTTAACGATGTTCGGTTCGTCTTTATCTTTAGTTGTTTACAGGGGACCCATGTCTTATATATGTTATTTGTGCTTGCTTGTGCATAATGGTGACAAACACGTCTTGACTATATGAGTAACATTGCGGATGTATTATAATAAGCAGGGACTGCTTACCGTTCGCGAGCGCCTGGGTTCACTTTCGATTTGTGGTGGGATCCGTGTTGCTCATCATTTTAGTTTTCTGTGTTGTGTTATGCTATTTGTGTTTTTTTGTCTTCGTCCTGTATCTTGTGTGCCCAATGTTGCCAAGAGTCTCTGGATTGTCCATCGTTGATAGATCTGTTATGAATAGAACGTCCTAACAATGATGGTCAACAATTCTATAAATACCAATAGAGCAAACAACAACTGCACTTCAAATCATTCAACACCAAAGAGATCCCGACATACATTTTGTACGTGCATAATTTTGGAAATCCAACTCATTGCATTGTTCGACTAACGAACTCTCTAATGAGGTTGTGATCGAGTGCTGAATGTTGTTGAGCATAAAACACTGACATGGGCTAATCCACAATGCCTACCTCAAGTGAATGTCTGAAGTGGTCAAGTATTTAAACTTTACTCCCATTTGTTTTGTAGGGGGTTCATGTTTTACCTACGTTATCTGTATCAGACTCGTTTTCCATATCAGATGATGTTCGTGCCTTATAACAGTAACAGACGGGTGTCGAATGTGGCGCCGGTACTGCTTACCATTGCGGGGCACCCAAGTTCACCCCCGGTGTTTTTGTGGGGTTTGTGTTGCTCGATCTTTAAATTTCTGTGTAGTGTTTTGATGGTCATTATTTGTAGTTCTGTCTGTTCTTTTGGTCGTTGTGCTGTCTCTCTTTCTTCGAGTCATGGCTTCTGGTTACCTCCCTTTAGTATCTTCTGGTTACCTCCCTTAAGTATCTTCTGATTACCCCCTTAGTATCTTCTGGTTACCCCTTTAGTATCTTCTGGTTGCCCCTTTAGTATATTCTTGTTACCCCCTTTAGTATCTTCTGGTTACCCCCTTTAGTATCTTCTGGTTACCCCCTTTAATATCTTCTGGTTACCCCCTTTAGTATCTTCTGGTTACCTCCCTTAAGTATCTTCTGGTTTTCCCCCTTTAGTATCTTATGGTTACCCCTTTAGTATCTTCTGGTTGCCCCTTTAGTATATTCTGGTTACTCCCTTTAGTATGTTCTGGTTACCCCCTTTAGTATCTTCTGGTTACCCCCTTTAGTATCTTCTGGTTACCCCCCTTTAGTATCTTCTGGTTACCCTCTTTAGTATCTTCTGGTTACCCCTTTAGTATCTTCTGGTTACCTCCCTTAAGTATCTTCTGGTTACCCCCTTTAGTATCTTCTGGTTACCCCCCTTTAGTATCTTCTGGTTACCCCTTTAGTAACTTCTGGTTACCCCTTTAGTATCTTCTGGTTACCCCCTTTAGTATCTTCTGGTTACCCCCTTTAGTAACTTCTGGTTACCCCCTTTAGTATCTTCTGGTTACCCCCTTTAGTATCTTCTGGTTACCCCCTTTAGTATCTTCTGGTTACCCTCTTTAGTATCTTCAAATATTCTTAATAGACCTCTACCAAGTCATGTAGTGAGGATAACATTGCCCAAATATGTTGAAAAGTACGATAAACACCAATAGTACAGACCTACTGGTAAAGGTTTATTTTGTTTGCGTCGGTTACATCGCAGGCTGTTGGAGATTTTTGACGTAGTTCCGATTCTGAACAGATATTTTGAATGCAATAGTGCTTAAGAATTGTTATGGTTTTAAAAGCCACTTTCAACAATTTTTCAGTTACATCGTGGCTGTCAGTTTTATTGGTGGAGGAAACCGGAGTACCTGGAGAAAACCACCAACCTGCAGCAAATCACCGACAAAATTTATCACATATTGTTGCATTGAGTAGACCTCACAATGAGCGGGAATCGAACTCACAACTGTAGTGGTGATGGACACTGGTTGCATAAAACAAACTACCATACATTCACGACCACCACGATGGCCACTCTTAAATGTTATAAAATAAGTTCATGTACTTAAAAGTAGACTTAAAAATACAAATGCAAAACAAAGCAATGTTAATGTGTTCGAAACCATGTATCTACAGTAAGGTTATAAGATTATACTGATAAGTATACAATATACTATGTAGGTGTTAATTAGTGTGTTTGTATAATATAATCATTTATTCAGTATTTTCTAATAATTTTTTCTCGAAGATAATCACTAAGTAATTAGCAATATGTCATACCATGTTGTGTAGGTTGCCAAACTGACGTCGATGATTATATAAAAAAATATGATTCTAAGGATATTTAAAAAGAACAAACAAATTTCCAATCAACAATTTCAACTTTCTCGTTATAAGTTTTGTAGGTTGTCAAGTTGACGTCGGTAATATAACAACAATATAGTACTAAGAAATTTTTACAAAAGAAGAAACGATTACAATCAATTATTTTAACTTCCTCATTATAAGTTGAGATATTTACAACAAAAATTAAGGAAAACCCTTAGAATACGATATTTATTGAAGAATTGTAACTCTTATTTTCGAGGGACCGCCGTTGTCGTGATCGTATGGTAATTAGACTTGCATCTACCTATGCCATCATTAACGATCGCCAGTATAACTGTGAGCTTGATTCCCACACATGGCACATCGACACAGCCGTAAAGCTGGACTTGGGTCATGTCAATTGTTTCCTCCAGGTACACCTGTTTCCTCCACCAATAAAACTGACCGCCACGATATAACTGAAATATAGTTCCAAATGGCGTTAAACATCTCCAAACCCATGAACTGTACCACAATATGGATAATACATGAACTACACACAGAAAAACACAAAAGTAGTCATAACTCTTACAACACCATACAGCAAGCATAAAACAAAAGTAGTCATAACCCTTACAACATCATACAGCAAGCATACAACAAAAGTAGTCATAACCCTTACAACACCATACAGCAAGCATAAAACAAAAGTAGTCATAACCCTTACAACACCATACAGCAAGCATAAAACAAAAGTAGTCATAACTCTTACAGCATCATACAGCAAGCATAAAACAAAGGTAGTCATAACCCTGACAACATCATACAGCAAGCATAAAACAAAAGTAGTCATAACCCTTACAACATCATACAGCAAGCATAAAACAAAAGTAGTCATAACCCTTACAACACCATACAGCAAGCATAAAACAAAAGTAGTCATAACCCTTACAACACCATACAGCAAGCATAAAACAAAGTAGTCATAACCCTTACAACATCATACAGCAAGCATAAAACAAAAGTAGTCATAACCCTTACAACATCATACAGCAAGCATACAACAAAAGTAGTCATAACCCCTACAACACCATACAGCAAGCATAAAAAAAAGTAGTCATAACCCTTACAACACCATACAGCAAGCATAAAACAAAAGTAGTCATAACCCTTACAACACCATACAGCAAGCATTAAACAAAAGTAGTCATAACCCTTACAACATCATACAGCAAGCATAAAACAAAAGTAGTCATAACCCTTACAACATCATACAGCAAGCATAAAACAAAAGTAGTCATAACCCTTACAACATCATACAGCAAGCATTAAACAAAAGTAGTCATAACCCTTACAACACCATACAGCAAGCATAGAACAAAAGTAGTCATAATCCTTACAACACCATACAGCAAGCATAAAACAAAAGTAGTCATAACCCTTACAACACCATACAGCAAGCATAAAACAAAAAAAGCATTGTAACTGTATCATCAATTACTAAGTACCATAATTGAACCCGTATGCATTTTTTTTTATCAAAAGTGGCGCTAAACACACAAAAAAACTATGCCTTTATTCCGCTATGTGATTGACTGATTTACATATAATTAGGAAACATTTGCATATAACAACAAATAACAAAATGATCAATTTTGAAATGTAGACCATATTCTTGATATTACTATTAAATATGCATTACATATATACCTTTAGCGATTCTAATGTAATTGCTCCACCATCAGGCATTGGTGACCTTAGCCGGTTTTGGCTATTCTGATTGGGTCATATGGGTTGCATTCTTCCTGTCACTTTTAAATTATTTAGGTTTTCAATCTTTTGACTATTTTTTCTCCTGCTTAGGGCCGTTGGTTTACTTGCTGCAGAAAAAAATTTAAAAAATGTCTTTCCAATCTGTTGATTATGAGCGAATCTGATCACACGGTATTGTCACTATCCACATAAATATACTATCAATGTATAAACAGTGACAAGGGCGGACACTGTTTTTACCCCCGATCGCTTCAAGTCGTGTTTGTTTTTTAAGTTGCTTCTAATATATTCAAAAACCTGCTTGGTTCAACTCCCAAGACCTTATTCTTTTAAAAAAAATATCATGACCCCCCCTCGACTACCTCTTGTGAAGACGCGGCGGTCTTTTTGTCAGGAATTCGCCCGAGTACACAACACCATGGACCCAAAGTGAAAGTAACAGCGCAATCTATAAAAAAAAAACCGGAAGTTCGGAACCCTCGGGGTTTTACCATTTGATATTTGTTTTTTTCGCTAGTTATCGTGTTTCTAAGTATAAGGAAACGCGGGAAATAACAGACGAAATAATAAATTAAAGAAAATGGACAGTATTCAAGAAAAAGCCTTGAAAATGGCCTTAAATGGGCACAATTTATTAATCACTGGATATTCTGGGACTGGTACATCTTTCACGGTGCATATTGCAGAACAATTGCAAAAACAAGTCAGAAATGTTGTTTTAACAGCAACAACTGGAAAGGCTGCCCAAGCTTTGCAAGAAAAATTGCCCAAATGTCTAAGCAAAGTTGTAACTACTATCCACAAATGTTTAGGGTTAAAGGATGGCAGGTATACCAATGATGAATTGATTGAATAGTATATTTACGTCGATAGTGACAAGGTTATTCTAGAAACGCGTCGTGCGAACTAATTTCGACACCTACGTTTTTATTGTATCTTTCTACCAATATGATTGAGTTTTGGTGTTTTAGCGCCACTTTCAGCAATATTTCAGCTATATCATGGTGACCAGTTTTAGTGGTGGAGGAAGCCGAGTACCCGGAGAGAACCACCAACCATGGGCAAGCAACTGGTAAACTTTATCACTTGCGGCTGCGAATCGAGTGCACCCTTTTTAGTAATTTACAAAGCCGGGCGCGAACCCACGCCGTATTGGTGATAGGCTTGTATGAGCTGTTAGATCCAGCGGCCTAACTCATTGAGCCACCAGGGCCCCTTCTACCAATATGAACAACATATGTGATGTTTACGATATTCTTCGTTAATATGTATAGATTAAGCGATCCTTCAAAGGCGATAAGTACACATACAAATTAGCATTGGGTGCATTCAGCTTGATCACTTCTGTGCAAGTATTTAGTGATACCAAGATCTCGAGTATATAGCCGAAAACCAACGAACACACGGAACTTGTATTGAATCTAATTTGTCTTTTAGTCCATTGATTTTGCTGAATGTAAATTTAAAAAAAAAGAAAGAAAAAACCCAAACACTCAAAGTAATTATTTTTTAGTAAAACCTTTTCACATGACATATTTTTAAAATTGCAAATTTCGATGAATAACGAAGTTACCAAACAAACAAAAAATAAACAGAAATAAACCCAGTGTGCTCAGTGTAATTAAGCTAATAGCTAATAACAATAAAACTAGCTATTGCTAGTGCATCAGAAAACGAGGAACATATTTAAATCTTACCGAAGCGTGATTCTCTGTACACCTTGCATTAAGGCTGATCGCTGGATGTACATGCAATTGCTTTTAGCAGTATGTAAATAAAACACTGATTGTATCAACTTAATCTACAATTATTGTAATTGAAAGAAATCCAATTAATTATCCATTCCAAATTACCTCTTGTGTTTTTTTTTATGTAATCCACTATTTGGATATAATTAATGATATTATTGCATTTTTTATATCATTTCTGGAATGGAAAAGGGGGGGGGGGGTAAATTTATGCCTCATTTCTGAACACAGTTTAATTGTATTTTAATGTGACTTTTGTATCATTATTATTCAAAAGGCATCGTGCTTTACTAAGCCTTTTTAAAAATCACTATTAGTTTTATATTAAAGCAAGATTATATATTAAATGTCAGAGTTGTGTCAACAGCCTATCAACCGGAACCTCTCTGCATGCATTCCTGTTTTATTTTTTCAACATCGACGGTGTTAATTATAGGTTGCACAAATAGTAATTAATAATCGGGAACCAGTTAGCATCATTCAGGTTCACATTGAATACTGATAGTGGATAATAATTACATTATGTGTTCATTTCATTTAGAAAAGGTGAAAGACCCCATGTGATTGGTCAAAACGTTGACAAGTGACATCGACATTGAAACTTCACCAGTCAATGAAGCGTGCAACCATATGCATTCAACACGCACACTTCTGAATTCAGTTCTTAAATACATGCAATTCACATGTGGACAAGTTTTTGGATACACTGCCAAATAAACAAAAAAATAGTGATTTTTTTTAAACTTTGTGATTTTTCATGTAATCCAAATAAATTGATTTAATCACGCCCTATTCTTGTGTCTGTTCAAACCAGGACTTGGATTTCCAATGTCATATGTCGCTGTCCCCCTATTGCGTTTGGTGAGTTAAGATGAGAGGTGGTTGTTTGTTTTGTTTATATTGGTAGAATAGTTGACCATAACTGTTTTAACTGTCTTTTCATAACACAACTTTATATCATAAATCAAATTAAACTAGGATCATGACCTGTGCACTCTGGATTAATTTTATCATTTGGCACATGCCCAGTCGGTATGGAGATATTATATAATTGAAATAGCAAAGACTCGTTTTGTTAGTAAAGAAACAAAGCGGTCGTTGGCTTGCTACATTTTATGCAGCTTTGTGTTTTGGCTTAGTTAAAATGTGTCAGCCATCCATGACTCTTTAACACGTGTTTTCAATTAAATGTTTGTAATCACTTGTTTACACACCATTACATAAAACATTCCAAAGATGTATCTGATATGCATAATATTATTGGTTGACATGAAACCCCGAGAGCGTTAACTTAATGTCACCAAGCCACAAAATATAAATAACCTTTTTTTATGTCTGTTATTGTTCTTTGTGTTACGTTTAATAACATTCCATTGTCGCATTCTGTTTTATTGCTACATTTATTGTTTCATGTCTTCATGTTAAAATTTTTACAGAAATTATGTAATAATAATGCATATCATATTGTATATTTTATATTGTATGTATATGGAGAAGACAATACTAAGTTGAAAAAGTTGTGTCTGATCCTTTTGTCATTATTTAGAGAATAAAATATGTTTAAATTAGATTAAATTTAAGTAACTTACCTAGTAGGTAGATGATATTCAAGTCAGCTAACACACGAAGTCCTTCTAACTGTAAGCTGTCCGATTTTTCTTCTATATTGATAGCCAAAAATCAGCTCACCGGAAGTTTAAAAAATAGATCAATTGATAATTTAGAAACGCAAAAGAAATCTATTTCAATGAAAAATTCCCAATTCTTTGATTATTTACTCTATGCAAAATCGAAATAAACTTGAAATAAAATTTTAATAAAAAAAATCTCTTTCTACGAAACTCCCGATTGAAGAGCGGCGTAGGTAAAATGAACGCCATATCAAATCGGCTACACAATTCATTCCAAATAAAAGATAATAGCCTCACCGGACGCAATTACGAACGAAATAAAAAGTATGTCCCCTAATTGTTCTTTCAAAACATGAATTAAAAAAATGCTTTTATAAATAGATACCCCGCTAAATTACTCGTGTTTTGGGAGAATATTATTCATGCCCAATTGTTGAATGTTGCAGACGACGGGTTTTCATATTTGTAAACAGAAAACGATCGACAATTGCACTTGGAATCTATCGCTAAAATTCATTGAGGTACGCATATTTTGTAATCTTATGCCTGTAATTGGAAAGAATATGATCTCCTGGTTCTATGCATATGTAAAACACATTGAAATTAAAACAAAAACAGTCAATATAATATATTTACCTTACCTTGATCTATCCCAAAATGTCAAAATCCGTGATGTACCTTATTCATTGAAGAGTCCAAGGAATTCCGAATACAAACTGGCACACATTTATGGTATGAATAAAAGAAAGGTTTTTATGTCATGTGTATTATAAACAAATAGATATGGGCTATGATTCAAAAGGAATATTGGTGCTTTATCTGAAATATGAACATGCAATCAGCTTCATCAAATTGGGTCAAATTTATTAAATCATTATCAAATGCCACGGTCAATATCATCGAAATTGTTCGTAATTGCGTCCGGTGAGGCTAATGTGTACGGATCATCGTATTATTGAAATTTTAGGACTTCGTCCTTCAAACAGGTTGCCTGTCTCATATTATTAATGCATGTAAAACAGGTTGACCGAATTGTTTTGTCAGACCATGGAATATTAATGATACATTCGTGACAAATTTAAATTATATACTTCGTAGGAAACACAGTAGATATACAATTGTATTATTGAGTGCCAATATATTCTCCTCGTGGGCAGAAGAACAGAGGTTGTTAGAAAAAGAAAAGAAAAGAAATTCAAATATACAATGCAATAGATGATGATAGATGTATATACATATAAATTAAATGGAAAAAAAAATAAACCACACTGTCGGAACAATTCCAAAATCAAATATCAAAATCTTGAAAAGGCAACTGTCCTTGACACTTGTAGCATTAATAATAAAAATATGGTAATTACTTATATCTATAGGTAAATATCCAATCACATGGTTTGGTTTGGTTTATGCTGTTTAACGCCACGTTCATCTATATTTCAGTTATATCGTCAGTTTTATTGGTGGAGGAAACCTGAGTACCAGGAGAAAACCACTGACCTGTCGCAAGTCACTGACAAACTTTATCACATAGTGTTGTATCGAGTACACCTCGCCATGAACGAGATTTCAACTTACAACGTTAGTGGTAATAGGCACTGATTGCAAAGGTAGTTGCAAATCCAACTACTATAGAATCACGACCACGACCGCCCCATTTAACATAACATAGCAACATTATATTTGCAATTTAATGAAAATCAAAAAGTACAACAATGTCGGAACAATTGCAAAATACATTAAAAAAACACCTATAAAATGCATTCAAGATAACCGCTCACTTTCGTGGATTAGTGCACGAACTTCCATAAAAAGTGGCAGGGCTGAACTAGTTTTATGTATGTAAATTACACAGATCGTGGGAATCACATTATATCACATTCACATGATTAAACACAGCTTATTGACCCAAACTGGCTTGATCATCCTCTGAAGCTAACAATTAATATCGACAAAGGTATTGAGCTAGTTATATCAAGATTCATATTTACATACACTGAAATATCAGTTAAATACAATTATCTTGTCCATAGTTTAAAAACGGAAAAACAGAACTCTACGCGCCACCGGAACACCGAGATTTAATAGTAGGACATAGTTTTTCAATTACCGGAGAAAAATCGAAAAAAATTTGAAATGATATAAATGAATGCCACGCTCGTAGAACGCGCCACTGTAGATGCACGTGACAGGCGTAACCATTTGGCTTCAAATAAAGCAATTATTTAGCAGGAAAAGTTGGAGATGCTAAAGGTGCTAATTCGAAGAAGGACATATAAAACAATAACCAAAAGAAAAAGGACAAGAAAAGTTTGAAGATGTAAAGGGGCTATCAGAAGCGTAATTTGAAGGCCAGACAACACAATAACCAAAAGAAAAAGGACAAGAAAAGTTTGAAGATGCCAAAAGGGCTATCAGAAGCCGTAATTTGAAGGCCAGACAACACAATAACCAAAAGAAAAAGGACAAGAAAAGTTTGAAGATGCCAAAGGGGCTATCAGAAACCGTAATTTGAAGGCCAGACAACACAATAACCAAAAAAAAAATGTACAAGAAAGGTTTGAAGATGCCAAAGGGGCTATCAGAAGCCGTAATTTGAAGACCAGACAACACAATAACCAAAAGAAAAAGGACAAGAAACGTTTGAAGATGCCAAAGGGGCTATCAGAAGCCGTAATTTGAAGGACAGATAACACAATAACCAAAAGAAAAAGGAGAAGAAAAGTTTGAAGATGCCAAAGGGGCTATCAGAAGCCGTAATTTGAAGGTCAGACAGCACAATAACCAAAAGAAAAAGGACAAGAAACGTTTGAAGATGTCAAAAGGGCTATCAGAAGCCGTAATTTGAAGGCCAGACAACACAATAACCAAAAGAAAAAGGACAAGAAAAGTTTGAAGATGCTAAAGGGGCTATCAGAAGCCGTAATTTGAAGGCCAGACAACACAATAACCAAAAGAAAAAGGACAAGAAAAGTTTGAAGATGCCAAAGGGGCTATCAGAAGCCGTAATTTGAAGGCCAGACAGCACAATAACCAAAAGAAAAAGGACAAGAAAAGTTTGAAGATGTCAAAAGGGCTATCAGAAGCCTTAATTTGAAGGCCAGCCAACACAATAACCAAACGAAAAAGGGCAAGAAAAATTGAAGATGCCAAAGGGGCTATCAGAAGCCGTAATTCGAAGGACAGATAACACAATAACCAAAAGAAAAAGGACAAGAAAAGTTTGAAGATGCCAATGGAACTATCAGAAACCGTAATTTGAAGACCAGACAACACAATAACCAAAAGAAAAAGGACAAGAAAGGTTTGAAGATGCGAAAGGGGCTATCAGAAGCCGTAATTTGAAGGCCAGACAGCACAATAACCAAAAGAAAAAGGACAAGAAAGGTTTGAAGATGCCAAAGGGGCTATCAGAAGCGTAATTTGAAGGACAGATAACACAATAACCAAAAGAAAAAGGACAAGAAAAGTTTGAAGATGTCAAAAGGGCTATCAAAAGCCTTAATTTAAAGGCCAGCCAACACAATAACCAAACGAAAAAGGACAAGAAAAATTGAAGATGCCAAAGGGGCTATCAGAAACCGTAAGTTGAAGACCATACAACACAATAACCAAAAGAAAAAGGACAAGAAAGGTTTGAAGATGCCAAATGGGCTATCAGAAGCAGTAACTTGAAGGCCAGACAACACAATAACCAAAAAAAAAAAAGGACAAGAAAAGTTTGAAGATGCCAAAAGGGCTATCAGAAACCGTAATTTGAAGGCCAGACAACACAATAGCCAAAAGAAAAAGGACAAGAAAAGTTTGAAGATGCCAAAAGGGCTATCAGAAGCCGTAATTTGAAGGCCAGACAACACAATAACCAAAAGAAAAAGGACAAGAAAAGTTTGAAGATGCCAAAGGGACTATCAGAAACCGTAATTTGAAGGCCAGACAACACAATAACCAAAAAAAATGTACAAGAAAGGTTTGAAGATGCCAAAGGGGCTATCAGAAGCCGTAATTTGAAGGACAGATAACACAATAACCAAAAGAAAAAGGACAAGAAAAGTTTGAAGATGCCAAAGGGGCTTTCAGAAGCCGTAATTTGAAGGTCAGACAGCACAATAACCAAAAGAAAAAGGACAAGAAACGTTTGAAGATGTCAAAAGGGCTATCAGAAGCCGTAATTTGAAGGCCAGACAACACAATAACCAAAAGAAAAAGGACAAGAAAAGTTTGAAGATGCTAAAGGGGCTATCAGAAGCCGTAATTTGAAGGCCAGACAACATAATAACCAAAAAGAAAAAGGACAAGAAAAGTTTGAAGATGCCAAAGGGGTTATCAGAAGCCGTAATTTGAAGGTCAGACAACACAATAACCAAAAGAAAAAGGAAAAGAAAAGTTTGAAGATGCCAAATGGGCTAGCAGAAGCCGTAATTTGAAGACCAGACAACACAATAACCAAAAGAAAAAGGACAAGAAAAGTTTGAAGATGCCAAAGGGGCTATCAGAAGCCGTCATTCGAAGGACAGATAACACAATAACCAAAAGAAAAAGGACAAGAAAAGTTTGAAGATGCCAATGGAGCTATCAGAAACCGTAATTTGACGACCAGACAACACAATAACCAAAAGAAAAAGGACAAGAAAGGTTTGAAGATGCCAAATGGGCTATCAGAAGCCGTAACTTGAAGGCCAGACAACACAATAACCAAAAAAAAAGGACAAGGAAAGTTTGAAGATTCCAAAGGGGCTATCAGAACCCGTTATTTGAAGACCAGACAACAGAATAACCAAAAGAAAAAGGACAAGAAAGGTTTGAAGATGCCAAAGGGGCTATCAGAAGCCGTAATTTGAAGGCCAGACAGCACAATAACCAAAAGAAAAAGGACAAGCAAGGTTTGAAGATGCCAAAGGGGCTATCAGAAGCCGTAATTTGAAGGACAGATAACACAATAACCAAAAGAAAAAGGACAAGAAAAGTTTGAAGATGCCAAAGGGGCTATCAGAAGCCGTAATTTGAAGGCCAGACAGCACAATAACCAAAAGAAAACGGACAAGAAAAGTTTGAAGATGTCAAAAGGGCTATCAGAAGCCTTAATTTGAAGGCCAGCCAACACAATAACCAAACGAAAAAGGGCAAGAAAAATTGAAGATGCCAAATGGGCTATCAGAAGCAGTAACTTGAAGGCCAGACAACACAATAACCAAAAAAAAGGACAAGGAAAGTTTGAAGATTCCAAAGGGGCTATCAGAACCCGTAATTTGAAGACCAGACAACAGAATAACCAAAAGAAAAAGGACAAGAAAGGTTTGAAGATGCCAAAGGGGCTATCAGAAGCCGTAATTTGAAGGTCAGACAGCACAATAACCAAAATAAAAAGGACAAGCAAGGTTTGAAGATGCCAAAGGGGCTATCAGAAGCCGTAATTCGAAGGACAGAAAACACAATAACCAAAAGAAAAAGGACAAGAAAAGTTTGAAGATGCCAATGGAGCTATCAGAAACCGTAATTTGACGACCAGACAACACAATAACCAAAAGAAAAAGGACAAGAAAGGTTTGAAGATGCCAAAGGGGCTATCAGAAGCCGTAACTTGAAGGCCAGACAACACAATAACCAAAAAAAAAGGACAAGGATAGTTTGAAGATTCCAAAGGGGCTATCAGAACCCGTAATTTGAAGACCAGACAACAGAATAACCAAAAGAAAAAGGACAAGAAAGGTTTGAAGATGCCAAAGGGGCTATCAGAAGCCGTAATTTGAAGGCCAGACAGCACAATAACCAAAAGAAAAAGGACAAGCAAGATTTGAAGATGCCAAAGGGGCTATCAGAAGCCGTAATTTGAAGGACAGATAACACAATAACCAAAAGAAAAAGGAAAAGAAAAGTTTGAAGATGCCAAATGGGCTATCAGAAGCCGTAATTTGAAGACAAGACAACACAATAACCAAAAGAAAAAGGACAAGAAAAGTTTGGAGATGCCAAAGGGGCTATCAGAAGCCGTAATTTGAAGGACAGATAACACAATAACCAAAAGAAAAAGGACAAGAAAAGTTTGAAGATGCCAAAGGGGCTATCAGAAGCCGTAATTTGAAGGCCAGACAGCACAATAACCAAAAGAAAAAGGACAAGAAAAGTTTGAAGATGTCAAAAGGGCTATCAGAAGCCTTAATTTGAAGGCCAGCCAACACAATAACCAAACGAAAAAGGGCAAGAAAAATTGAAGATGCCAAAGGGGCTATCAGAAACCGTAATTTGAAGACCATACAACACAATAACCAAAAGGAAAAGGACAAGAAAAGTTTGAAGATACCAAAGGGGTTATCAGAAGCCGTTATTCGAAGAACAGATAACACAATAACCAAAAGAAAAAGGACAAGAAACGTTTGAAGATATCAAAAGGGCTATCAGAAGCCGTAATTTGAAGGCCAGACAACACAATAACCAAAAGAAAAAGGACAAGAAAAGTTTGAAGATGCCAAAGCGGTTATCAGAAGCCGTTATTCGAAGAACAAATAACACAATAACCAAAAGAAAAAGGACAAGAAAATTTCGAAGATGCCAAAGGGGCTATCAGAAGCCGTAATTTGAAGGCCAGACAGCACAATAACCAAAAGAAAAAGGACAAGAAAAGTTTGAAGATGCCAAATGGGCTATCAGAAGCGTAACTTGAAGGCCAGACAACACAATAACCAAAAAAAATGGACAAAAAAAGTTTGAAGATGTAAAGGGGCTATCAGAAGCCGTAATTTGAAGGCCAGACAAGACATTAACCAAAAGAAAAAGGACAAGAAAAGTTTGAAGATGCCAATGGAGCTATCAGAAGCCGTAATTTGAAGACCAGACAACACAATAACCAAAAGAGAAAGGACAAGAAAGGTTTGAAGATTCCAAAGGGGCTATCAGAAGCCGTAATTTGAAGGCCAGACAGCACAATAACCAAAAGAAAAAGGACAAGAAAGGTTTGAAGATGCCAAAGGGGCTATCAGAAGCCGTAATTTGAAGGACAGATAACACAATAACCAAAAGAAAAAGGACAAGAAAAGTTTGAAGATGTCAAAAGGGCTATCAGAAGCCTTAATTTGAAGGCCAGCCAACACAATAACCAAACGAAAAAGGACAAGAAAAATTGAAGATGCCAAAGGGGCTATCAGAAACCGTAAGTTGAAGACCATACAACACAATAACCAAAAGAAAAAGGACAAGAAAGGTTTGAAGATGCCAAATGGGCTATCAGAAGCAGTAACTTGAAGGCCAGACAACACAATAACCAAAAAAAAAAAAGGACAAGAAAAGTTTGAAGATGCCAAAAGGGCTATCAGAAACCGTAATTTGAAGGCCAGACAACACAATAGCCAAAAGAAAAAGGACAAGAAAAGTTTGAAGATGCCAAAAGGGCTATCAGAAGCCGTAATTTGAAGGCCAGACAACACAATAACCAAAAGAAAAAGGACAAGAAAAGTTTGAAGATGCCAAAGGGACTATCAGAAACCGTAATTTGAAGGCCAGACAACACAATAACAAAAAAAAATGTACAAGAAAGGTTTGAAGATGCCAAATGGGCTATCAGAAGCCGTAATTTGAAGACCAGACAACACAATAACCAAAAGAAAAAGGACAAGAAAGGTTTGAAGATGCCAAAGGGGCTATCAGAAGCCGTAATTTGAAGGAGAGATAACACAATAACCAAAAGAAAAAGGACAAGAAAAGTTCGAAGATGCCAAAGGGGCTTTCAGAAGCCGTAATTTGAAGGTCAGACAGCACAATAACCAAAAGAAAAAGGACAAGAAACAGTTTGAAGATGTCAAAAGGGCTATCAGAAGCCGTAATTTGAAGGCCAGACAACACAATAACCAAAAGAAAAAGGACAAGAAAAGTTTGAAGATGCTAAAGGGGCTATCAGAAGCCGTAATTTGAAGGCCAGACAACATAATAACCAAAAGAAAAAGGACAAGAAAAGTTTGAAGATGCCAAAGGGGTTATCAGAAGCCGTTATTCGAAGAACAGATAACACAATAACCAAAAGAAAAAGGACAAGAAAAGTTTGAAGATGCCAAAGGGGCTATCAGAAGCTGTAATTTGAAGGTTAGACAACACAATAACCAAAAGAAAAAGGAAAAGAAAAGTTTGAAGATGCCAAATGGGCTATCAGAAGCCGTAATTTGAAGACCAGACAACACAATAACCAAAAGAAAAAGGACAAGAAAAGTTTGAAGATGCCAAAGGGGCTATCAGAAGCCGTAATTCGAAGGACAGATAACACAATAACTAAAAGAAAAAGGACAAGAAAAGTTTGAAGATGCCAATGGAGCTATCAGAAACCGTAATTTGAAGACCAGACATCACAATAACCAAAAGAAAAAGGACAAGAAAGGTTTGAAGATGCCAAATGGGCTATCAGAAGCCGTAACTTGAAGGCCAGACAACACAATAATCAAAAAAAAAGGACAAGGAAAGTTTGAAGATTCCAAAGGGGCTATCAGAACCCGTAATTTGAAGACCAGACAACAGAATAACCAAAAGAAAAAGGACAAGAAAGGTTTGAAGATGCCAAAGGGGCTATCAGAAGCCGTAATTTGAAGGCCAGACAGCACAATAACCAAAAGAAAAAGGACAAGCAAGGTTTGAAGATGCCAAAAGGGCTATCAGAAGCCGTAATTTGAAGGACAGATAACACAATAACCAAATGAAAAAGGACAAGAAAAGTTTGAAGATGCCAAAGGGGCTATCAGAAGCCGTAATTTGAAGGCCAGACAGCACAATAACCAAAAGAAAAAGGACAAGAAAAGTTTGAAGATGTCAAAAGGGCTATCAGAAGCCTTAATTTGAAGGCCAGCCAACACAATAACCAAACGAAAAAGGACAAGAAAAATTGAAGAAGCCAAAGGGGCTATCAGAAACGTAATTTGAAGACCATACAACACAATAACCAAAAGAAAAAGGACAAGAAAAGTTTGAAGATACCAAAGGGGTTATCAGAAGCCGTTATTCGAAGAACAGATAACACAATAACCAAAAGAAAAAGGACAAGAAACGTTTGAAGATATCAAAAGGGCTATCAGAAGCCGTAATTTGAAGGCCAGACAACACAATAACCAAAAGAAAAAGGACAAGAAAAGTTTGAAGATGCCAAAGCGGTTATCAGAAGCCGTTATTCGAAGAACAAATAACACAACAACCAAAAGAAAAAGGACAAGAAAAGTTCGAAGATGCCAAAGGGGCTATCAGAAGCCGTAATTTGAAGGCCAGACAGCACAATAACCAAAAGAAAAAGGACAAGAAAAGTTTGAAGATGCCAAATGGGCTATCAGAAGCGTAACTTGAAGGCCAGACAACACAATAACCAAAAAAAAAAGGACAAAAAAAGTTTGAAGATGTAAAGGGGCTATCAGAAGCCGTAATTTGAAGGCCAGACAAGACAATAACCAAAAGAAAAATGACAAGAACAGTTTGAAGATGCCAAATGGGCTATCAGAAGCCGTAATTTGAAGACCAGACAACACAATAACCAAAAGAAAAAGGACAAGAAAAGTTTGAAGATGCCAAAGGGGCTATCAGAAGCCGTAATTCGAAGGACAGATAACACAATAACCAAAAGAAAAAGGACAAGAAAAGTTTGAAGATGCCAATGGAGCTATCAGAAGCCGTAATTTGAAGACCAGACAACACAATAACCAAAAGAAAAAGGACAAGAAAGGTTTGAAGATGCCAAAGGGGCTATCAGAAGCCGTAATTTGAAGGCCAGACAGCACAATAACCAAAAGAAAAAGGACAAGAAAGGTTTGAAGATGCCAAAGGGGCTATCAGAAGCCGTAATTTGAAGGACAGATAACACAATAACCAAAAGAAAAAGGACAAGAAAAGTTTGAAGATGTCAAAAGGGCTATCAGAAGCCTTAAATTGAAGGCCAGCCAACACAATAACCAAACGAAAAAGGGCAAGAAAAATTGAAGATGCCAAAGGGGCTATCAGAAACCGTAATTTGAAGACCAGACAACACAATAACCAAAAGAAAAAGGACAAGAAAGGTTTGAAGATGCCAAATGGGCTATCAGAAGCAGTAACTTGAAGACCAGACAACACAATAACCAAAAAAAAAAAGGACAAGAAAAGTTTGAAGATGCCAAAAGGGCTATTAGAAACCGTAATTTGAAGGCCAGACAACACAATAGCCAAAAGAAAAAGGACAAGAAAAGTTTGAAGATGCCAAAAGGGCTACCAGAAGCCGTAATTTGAAGGCCAGACAACACAATAACCAAAAGAAAAAGGACAAGAAAAGTTTGAAGATGCCAAAGGGGCTACCAGAAGCCGTAATTTGAAGGTCAGACAGCACAATAACCAAAAGAAAAAGGACAAGAAACGTTTGAAGATGCCAAAGGGGCTTTCAGAAGCCGTAATTTGAAGGTCAGACAGCACAATAACCAAAAGAAAAAGGACAAGAAACGTTTGAAGATGTCAAAAGGGCTATCAGAAGCCGTAATTTGAAGGCCAGACAACACAATAACCAAAAGAAAAAGGACAAGAAAAGTTTGAAGATGCTAAAGGGGCTATCAGAAGCCGTAATTTGAAGGTCAGTCAACACAATAACCAAAAGAAAAAGGACAAGAAAAGTTTGAAGATGCCAAAGCGGTTATCAGAAGCCGTTATTCGAAGAACAAATAACACAATAACCAAAAGAAAAAGGACAAGAAAAGTTCGAAGATGCCAAAGGGGCTATCAGAAGCCGTAATTTGAAGGCCAGACAGCACAATAACCAAAAGAAAAAGGACAAGAAAAGTTTTGAAGATGCCAAATGGGCTATCAGAAGCGTAACTTGAAGGCCAGACAACACAATAACCAAAAAAAAGGACAAAAAAAGTTTGAAGATGTAAAGGGGCTATCAGAAGCGTAATTTGAAGGCCAGACAAGACAATAACCAAAAGAAAAAGGACAAGAAAAGTTTCAAGATGCCAAAGGGGTTATCAGAAGCCGTTATTCGAAGAACAGATAACACAATAACCAAAAGAAAAAGGACAAGAAAAGTTTGAAGATGCCAAAGGGGCTATCAGAAGCCGTAATTTGAAGGTCAGACAACACAATAACCAAAAGAAAAAGGAAAAGAAAAGTCTGAAGATGCCAAATGGGCTATCAGAAGCCGTAATTTGAAGACCAGACAACACAATAACCAAAAGAAAAAGGACAAGAAAAGTTTGAAGATGCCAAAGGGGCTATCAGAAGCCGTAATTCGAAGGACAGATAACACAATAACCAAAAGAAAAAGGACAAGAAAAGTTTGAAGATGCCAATGGAGCTATCAGAAACCGTAATTTGAAGACCAGACAACACAATAACCAAAAGAAAAAGGACAAGAAAGGTTTGAAGATGCCAAATGGGCTATCAGAAGCCGTAACTTGAAGGCCAGACAACACAATAACCCCAAAAAAAGGACAAGAAAAGTTTGAAGATTCCAAAGGGGCTATCAGAAACCGTAATTTGAAGACCAGACAACAGAATAACCAAAAGAAAAAGGACAAGAAAAGTTTGAAGATGCCAAATGGGCTATCAGAAGCCGTAATTTGAAGGCCAGACAGCACAATAACCAAAAGAAAACGGACAAGCAAGATTTGAAGATGCCAAAGGGGCTATCAGAAGCCGTAATTTGAAGGACAGATAACACAATAACCAAAAGAAAAAGGACAAGAAAAGTTTGAAGATGCCAAAGGGACTATCAGAAACCGTAATTTGAAGACCAGACAACACAATAACCAAAAGAAAAAGGGCAAGAAAGGTTTGAAGATGCCAAATGGGCTATCAGAAGCAGTAACTTGAAGGCCAGACAACACAATAACCAAAAAAAAAGGACAAGAAAAGTTTGAAGATACCAAAGGGGTTATCAGAAGCCGTTATTCGAAGAACAGATAACACAATAACCAAAAGAAAAAGGACAAGAAACGTTTGAAGATGTCAAAAGGGCTATCAGAAGCCGTAATTTGAAGGCCAGACAACACAATAACCAAAAGAAAAAGGACAAGAAAAGTTTGAAGATGCCAAAGCGGTTATCAGAAGCCGTTATTCGAAGAACAGATAACACAATAACCAAAAGAAAAAGGACAAGAAAAGTTCGAAGATGCCAAAGGGGCTATCAGAAGCCGTAATTTGAAGGCCAGACAGCACAATAACCAAAAGAAAAAGGACAAGAAAAGTTTGAAGATGCCAAATGGGCTATCAGAAGCCGTAACTTGAAGGCCAGATAACACAATAACCAAAAGAAAAAGGACAAGAAACGTTTGAAGATGTCAAAAGGGCTATCAGAAGCCGTAATTTGAAGGCCAGACAAGACAATAACCAAAAGAAAAAGGACAAGAACAGTTTGAAGATGCCAAATGGGCTATCAGAAGCCGTAATTTGAAGGCCAGACAACACAATAACCAAAAGAAAAAGGACAAGAAAAGTTTGAAGATGCCAAAGGGGCTATCAGAAGCCGTAATTTGAAGACCAGACAACACAATAACCAAAAGAAAGGAGACAACAGAGCAAGCAATCAGTTACAAAACACTACACAGAAAGCAATAGATTGAACAAAGCAACACGTATATAGATTTCCCTACATATAAATGTTATTGTTATTAGTGATATTACTTTCTATACTCATCATTTATTTCCCCTCTCATCGCAATGTGTACTCAATACAACATTATGTGATAAAGTTTATCAGTGAATTACGACAGGTCGGTGATTTTCTCCGGGTAGTCTGGTTTTCTCAACCAATAAAACTAACCGCCAGGATATAACTGAAATATTGTTGTTAGTTGCGTTAAACACAATAAACCATAAACAATAATTTATCTATTTGTTTTATAGTAGTTTGTGTGTCCTGGGATTCAGTCTTATGGCGGTATATCACCGAACACAAAGACTGTACCTTACAGACCACTCACATGTTCTACCAAAGACCTGATATGCCGTATACTACAGACTGTGCTAGACTATGTACAGACACGACCAATTGTATTGTATTTCAATATGATGCGACTCTGAAGATTTGCTCACTGTTTTCATATTTAGTCCCTTACGAGAGTTCGTGTAGCCCAGGGAGTAACGTGAATTCATACAGAAGATATAAAGGTAAATAAATACATGCACTTATTGTCTATATGTCTCCTCTATGACACGAATGATACTGGAGATGAATTCCATTATATTTTATAAGGCCGATGCTTAAAGCAAAACCGTAAGCACCTCGGTTTCATTCACCAATAAAACTAACCGCTACGATACAACTGAAATATTGTTGAAAGTGACGTTAAACACCAAACACTAATCGTTAAAAAGCCAAATAAATTATGACTGTAACGAAAAAATTAAATCTTTTAAAAGTTATGCAAGAAGAGTTTGAAGATACCAAAGGGGTAATCAGAATCTGTATATCGAAGAAGAACGGACAACACAATGGCCAAAAAGAAAAAGTACAAAAGGACAAACAACGATCTACAAAACATACACATAAAACTAAAGATCGAATAACATTATCCCCACTAAAGACTAAGAACGCACCACTTAGGAGCAAGATCAAAGACTGTTTGGCTCGGAATCAGGATAATGTGTCCAAGTGTTGCGACATGTCTATCCGCGTACCGTTGTTTTAGTTAGCTATATATAGCTAGCACTATTAAAATCTAGCGTATTGGTCTAGTACAATGCGAACATTATCATTTCATTGAAATGTGACTTGATCTCGCCATGAAATAGAAATATTAATTATTAGTATTTTTTTTCGCAAGACAATGATTATCAGGTCCATATCAGATGAGCTTGAAGAGTGAATGGTGAATCTGATATGGACCTGATAATCCTTGTCGAGCGAAAAAAAATACTAATAATATTTTTATCGGTAATTTCACAATTTTAGCACAGCTTTGTGATTTTTTTGTTGTGCTTTGACCTTTTTCTTAATGAAATGTTTAGTGACGTCACGTTAGACCGCGCATGACAAATGACCAACAGCTGATAATTTCTAGTATCACGAGTCGGTGGTCAAGTGAACGTTGTTACTAAATTTATCGGGTAATAAAGATCAAAGGAAACTGTAATAAATTACCTATAAGTAAAATTATCGGTAATTTGTTACAGTTTCCTTTATCGGTAATTTGTTGCAGTTTCCTTTGATCTTTACTACCTGATAAATTTAGTAGCAACGTTCAGTTGACCATAGACTCGAGATACTAGAAATTATCAGCTGTTGATCATTTGTCAAGCGCGGTCTAACGTGACGTCACTAAACCTTTCATTCAAAAAAAGGTCAAAACACAACAACAAAATCACAAAGCTGTGTTAAAATTGTGAAATTACCGATAAAAAAATTATTAGTATTTTTTTTCGCTCGACAAGGATTATCAGATCCATATCAGATTCGCTCGAAATGCGCACTTGGCGGTAGACAACACTATCATTCACTCATCTTTGATTACAGTAGGATGTGGTGGTCATGGCTATGTGTATAACAACGAGACTGGACTATGTGTATCATATGGGTATACAATGGTATCAGCTGGTTTATGGGACACACAAAAGACCCGTTGTGAAGAAAGAGGCCAAACGCTGACGAGTGTGGATACCGTTGAAAAATTACGATTTTTGCAAGACATTATCAAGAGTGCTTTGAGTTGTAAGTATGTTTGTTTGTTTGCTTGATGGTGCTTAATGCCACTTTCAACAATATTTCGGTCAGTTTTATTGGTGGAGGAAACCTGTCGCAAGTCACTGACAAAGTTTATCACATAATGTTGTACTCCTCGCTCTGATGGAGATTCGAACTCACAACATCAGCGGTGATAGGCACTGATTGCATTAGTAGTTCTAAATCCAACTACCATGCGATCACGACCACGACGGTAAATTTATAGAAAACAATAGATAACTTTAAAATGATTCGGCCTTACATTTTCACATCGTAATCAAGACAAGTTTGTAGATACTAAAAGGGCAATCAGAAGAACAAATAATACAAAGACCAAAAGAAAAAACGACAAAGTGGCATACATGATAAACAAAACACTACGTAGAAAACAGTTTCTTTCACAATGGAAAAAGAAATGAAATTCATCATCGATATTCCCACATTTGCAAATATATCTTCTTTAATGCAATGATATGATTGCATAGGAAAGTGTATAAGTATGAGTGTAATTATAAAGCAAATCACATATTGAAGCCAAAAGCAAGAACAAATTAGTAGTTAACATTATTGATTTTTGATTTTTTGTTTGGTGTTTTAATGCCACTTTCAGCAATATTTCAGCTATATCATGGCGACCATTTTTAGCAGTGGAAGAAGCCAGAGTACCCGGAGAAAACCACCGAACATGGGCAAGCAACTGGTAAATTTCATCACTTGCGGCTGCGAGTCGAGTGCACCCTTTTTGTAATTTACAAAGGAGGGCGCGAACCCACGCCGTATTGGTGATAGGCTTGTATGAGTGGTTAGGTAATCCAACTACCTAACTCATTGAGCCACCCTGGCCCTTAACATTATTGATCTTACACCACTATACAATGCGTCTTTTATTATCAGTTATAATACTTAAGAACTCAATTTCTCGAGAAAGGTAAGATGTTCCCGCTCCGCTAGTTGTACCCGTCATGTTACTGTTGAATGACACGAACATTATGTGAAATGGAAATCGTGTTGGACACCAGTATGCGTAAATAAATGCAAATAGCATAAATAAGTCATAACCCCTCTTGTAAAACAAAAGGGGAGTAAAGACGACATTAACAACACAAACTTTTCAAAAAACCGAGAATGAATCAGGGGCTCTGTAACGGTAAGTACTTTCTGCAACAATAGTCAAACCCGCTATGCTACTCTAGTTACAAACACGGTCATGAATGAGGAAAAGATCTTATGTCAAATCCCCTCACTTTTTTCATGACTTTCTCCACGGACGTGAGTAGTATATGGGGACAGCTCAGGTCACATTTGCTGTGGATCCATGTGGTGGAACTACCGAAAGTCACGTGACCGGCCCTGACAGGAAGTGACGTTACCGGAAGTCACGTGAACGGAAGTGATCGCGTGCGCATGCGCAACAGGCAGTTGCGCAATATCTGCCCTAGCGGGGTCTTTTGACCGAAATTGAAGTCATTAAACGTCAGCCATAGTGACCGAAGGTCACGTGACCACGCAACCGCATGCGCAACCGGACTTTGCGCATTATCGCCCTAGTGGGGCCTTTTAACCGGAAATAACGTCACCCTACGGTGTTTTAGGATATGTTGTGTAGTACTCCAAGTAGTCTATCACGTCCGCGTTGCATTTTTGTTATATTTTCAGAGATCTTGACGTTTCTTCATTCATTCCTCTAATTTTCGTGTTTATTCAATATCTTAATCACTATTTTGTTGACTTGTTGCATATTTGTCATAGGTAATGTTGATGTGTGATATTTTCATAATGTGTTTCGTTTTGCTTTTGCTTGTAATGTGTTTTGGGTGGAATTTCAACGCTATTATATAATGGTGGCGGAGGAGGAGGAGGGCAGCAGTGGCGGCGGCGGAGGAGGAGGAGGAATAGGGCGGCAGCGGAGGTGGAGGAAGAGGAGGATGTATCTTTGGATGTAATATTACTAACACAGAAATCTTCCATATTTTCCATATCTTTTCACTATTCAACTTACCTTTCTTCCATATATTCCCTATCATTTCACAATTTTCTTCTGTATTTTCCAAATCATTTCACTATTCAACTTATCTTTCTTCCACGTTTTCCATATCATTTCACATTTCATCCATATTTTCCATATCATTTCACAATTTTCTTCTGTATTTACCAAATCTTATCACTATTCAATTTACTTTTCTTCCATATTTTTCCCTATCTTTTCACTATTCAACTTGGTTTTCTTCCATAATTTCCCTATCTTTTCACAATTCAACTTTCCTTTTTCCATATCATTTCACTATTCAACTTACTTTTCTTCTGTATTTTCCATATCATTTGACATTTCAGCTTACCTTTCGTCCATATTTTCCATATCAGTTCACAATTCAACCTACTTTTCTTCCGCATTTTCCATATCTTTTCACTATTCAACTTACTTTTCTTTTGTATTTTCCATATCTTTTCACTATTCAACTTGCCTTTCTTCTATATTTTCCATATCATTTCACTATTTTCTTCTGTATTTACCAAATTTTTTCATTATTCAACTTGGGTTTCTTCCATATTTTTCATATCTTTTTTGCTATTCGACTTGCAAATCATTTCACTATTCAATTTATCTTTCTACCACGTTTTCCATATCATTTCACATTTCATCCATATTTTCCATATCATTTCACAATTTTCTTCTGTATTTATCAAATCTTATCATTATTCAACTTACTTTTCTTCCATATTTTTTCCTATCTTTTCACTATTCAACTTGGGTTTCTTCCATAATTTCCCTATCTTTTCACAATTTTCCACCATAATTTCAATATCTTTTCACTATTCAACTTTCCTTTTTTCCATATCATTTTACTATTCAACTTACTTTTCTTCTGTATTTTCCATATCATTTGACATTTCAATTTATCTTTCTTCCATATTTTCCATATCATTTCACAATTCAACCTACTTTTCTTCCTCATTTTCCATATCTTTTCACTATTTAACTTACTTTTCGTTTGTATTTTCCAGATCTTTTCACTATTCAACTTGCCTTTTTTTATATTTTCCATATCATTTCACTATTCAAACTACTTTTTTCCATATTTTTCATATCTTTTCACAATTTCCTTCTGTATTTTCCAAATCTTTTCACTATTCGACTTGCCTTTCTTCCATAATTTCCATATCTTTTCACTATTTTCTTCTGTATTTTCCATATTTTTTCAATATTCAACTTGGGTTTCTTCCATATTTTTCATATCTTATCGCTATTCGACTTGCAAATAATTTCACTATTCAACTTATCCTTCTACCACGTTTTCCATATCATTTCACATTTCATCCATATTTTCCATATCATTTCACAATTTTCTTCTGTATTTATCAAATCTTATCATTATTCAACTTACTTTTCTTCCATATTTTTCCCTATCTTTTCACTATTCAACTTGGGTTTCTTCCATAATTTCCCTATCTTTTCACAATTTTCTTCCATAAATTCCATATCTTTTCACAATTCAACTTTCCTTTTTTCCATATCATTTCACTATTCAACATACTTTTCTTCTGTCTTTTCAAAATCATTTGACATTTCAACTTACCTTTCTTCCATATTTTCCATATCATTTCACAATTCAACCTACTTTTCTTCCGCATTTCCATATCTTTTCACTATTCAACTTACTTTTCTTTTGTATTTTCCATATCTTTTCACTATTCATCTTGCATTTCTTCTATATTTTCCATTTCATTTCACTATTGAAACTACTTTTTTCCATATTTTTCATATCTTTTCACAATTTCCTTCTGTATTTTCCAAATCCTTTCACTATTCGACTGGCCTTTCTTCCATAATTTCCATATCTTTTCACTATTCAACTTTCCTTTTTTCCATATCATTTCACTATTCAACTTACTTTTCTTCTGTATTTTCCATATCATTTGACAATTCAACTTACCTTTCTTCCATATTTTCCATATCATTTCACAATTCAACCTACTTTTCTTCCTCATTTTTCATATCTTTTCACTATTTAACTTACTTTTCTTTTGTATTTTCCATATCTTTTCACTATTCAACTTGCCTTTCTTCTATATTTTCCATATCATTTCACTATTCAAACTACTTTTTTTCATATTTTTCATATCTTTTCATAATTTCCTTATGTATTTTCCAAATCTTTTCACTATTCGACTTGCCTTTCTTCCATAATTTCCATATCTTTTCACTATTTTCTTCTGTATTTTCCATATTTTTTCAATATTCAGCTTGGGTTTCTTCCATATTTTTCATATCTTTTTGCTATTCGACTTGCCTTTCTTCCATATTGTCCAAATCTTATCACTATTCGATTTGCCTCTCTTCCATATTTTCCACATCATTTCACAATTTTCTTTTGTATTTTCCAAATCTTATCACTATTCAACTTGGGTTTCTTCCATATGCTTCATATATTTACAGTATTCAACTTACCTTTCTTCCATATTTCCTATATCTTTTCACTATACGACTTACTTTTCTTCTGTATTTTCCAAATCTTTTCACTATTCAACTTACGTTTCTTCCATATCTTTTCAATATTGAAATTATCTTTCTTCCATATTTTACATATCTTTTCACTATTCAACTTACTTTTCATCTGTATTTTCCAAATCTTTTCACTATTCCAACTTGCCTTTCTTCCATATCGTCCATATCTTACCACTATTCGACTTACATTTCTTCCATATTTTCCATATTATTCCACAATTTTCTTCTGTATTTTCCAAATCTTTTCACTATTCGATTTACTTTTCTTCCATATTTTTCATATCTTTTTACTATTTTCTTCTGTATTTTCCAAATCTTTTCACTATTCAACTTACCTTTCTTCAATATTTTCCATATCTTTTCACTATTCAACTGATTTTTTTGCCATATTTTCCCTATTTTTTCACTATTCGACTTAATTTTCTTCTATGTTTTCCATATCATTTCACATTCCAACTTGCCCTTCTTCCATATTGTCCATATCTTACCACTATTCGACTTATTTTTCTTCCATATTTTCCATATCATTTTCACAATTTTCTTCTGTATTTTCCAGATCTTTTCACTATTCAACTTGGGTTTCTTCCATATTTTCCCTATCTTTTCACTATTCAACTTACTTTTCTTCTGAATTTCCCAAAACTTTTCACTATTCCAACTTGTCTTTCTTCCATATCGTCTATATCTTACCACTATTCGATTTACTTTCTTCCATATTTTCCATATCATTTCACAATTTTCTTCTGTATTTTCAAATTTTTTCACTATTCGACTTGCTTTTCTTCCATATTTTTCATATCTTTTCACTATTCAACTTGCCTTTCTTCCATATTTAACCATATCATATCACTATTCGACTTGGGTTTCTTCCATATTTTTCATATCTTTTCACTATTCGACTTACATATCTTCCATATTTTTCCAATCTTTCCACTATTCAACTTACCTTTCTTCTATATTTTCCAAATCATTTCACTATTCAACTGACTTTTCTTCCATATTTTCCATATATTTTCACTATTCAACTTATTTTTCTTCCACACTTTCCAAATCTTATCACTATTCAACTTTCTTTTCTTCTATATTTTCCATATCTTTTCACTATTCAACTTTTTTTTCTTCCATATTATCCCTATCATTTCACAATTTTCTTCTGTATTTTCCAAATCATTTCACTATTCAACTTATCTTTCTTCCATGTTTTCCATATCATTTCATATTTCATCCATATTTTCCATATCATTTCACAATTTTCTTCTGTATTTTCCAAATCATTGGACTATTCAACTTATCTTTCTTTCATAATTTCTATATCTTTTCACTATTTTCTTCTGTATTTTCCATATCTTTTCACTATTCAACTTACCTTTCATTCATATTTTTGCCTCTCTTTTCACTATTCAACTTGGGTTTCTCCTATAATTTCCCTATCTTTTCACAATTTTCTTCCATATATTCCATATCTTTTCACTATTCCACTTGCCTTTCTTCCATATTTTCCATATCTTTTCACTATTTAACTTGCCTTTCTTCCATATTTTTCATATCTTGTTACAATTGTCTTCCGTATTTTCCAAATCATTTCACTATTCAACTTCTCTTTCTTCAATAATTTCCATATCTTTTCACTATTTTCTTCTCTATTTTCCATATCTTTTCACAATTTTCTTCCGTATTTTCCAAATCATTTCCCTAATCGACTTGCCTTTCTTCCATGTTTTTCATATCATTTGACTATTCAACTTACTTTTCTTCTGTATTTTCCATATGATTTCACATTTCAATTTACCTTTCTTCTAAATTTTCCATATCATTGCACAATTCAACTTACTTTTCTTCCATATTTTCCATATCATTGTACTATTCAATCTACTTTTCTTCCATATTTTTCATATCTTTTCAAAATTTCCTTCTGTATTTTCCAAATCTGTTCACTATTCGACTTCTCTTTCTTTCATAATTTCCATATCTTTTCACTATTTTCTTCTCTATTTTCCATATCTTTTCACTATTCAACTTGGACTTCTTCCATATTTTCCATATCTTTTCACTGTTCAACTTATTTTTCGTCTGTATTTTCCAAATCTTTTCACTATTCAACTTACTTTTCTTCTATATTTTCCATATCATATCACATTTCAACCTACTTTTCTTTAACATTTTCCATATCATTTCACAATTTTCTACTGTATTTTGCAAATCATTTCACTATTCAACCTATCTTTCTTCCATGTTTTCCAGATCATTTCACATTTCATCCATAATTTTCATATCTTTTTGCTATTCAATTTGCCTTTCTTCCATATTGTCCATATCTTATGACTATTCGATTTGCCTTTCTTCCATGTTTTCCATATCATTTCACTATTCAACTTACATATCTTCCATATTTTTCCAATCTTTCCACTATTCAACTTACCTTTCTTCTATATTTTCCAAATCATTTCACTATTCAACTGACTTTTCTTCCATATTTTTCATATATTTTCACTATTCAACTTATTTTTCTTCCATACTTTCCAAATCTTATCACTATTCAACTTTCTTTTCTTCTATATTTTCCATATCTTTTCACTATTTTCTTCTCTATTTTCCATATCTTTTCACTATTCAACTTGGACTTCTTCCATATTTTCCATATCTTTTCACTGTTCAACTTATTTTTCGCCTGTATTTTCCAAATCTTTTCACTATTCAACTTACTTTTCTTCCATATTCTCCATATCATATCACATTTCAACCTACTTTTCTTCAACATTTTCCATATCATTTCACAATTTTCTACTGTATTTTCCAAATCATTTCACTATTCAACTTATCTTTCTTCCATGTTTTCCAGATCATTTCACATTTCATTCAAAATTTTCATATCTTTTTGCTATTCAATTTGCCTTTCTTCCATATTGTCCATATCTTATGACTATTCGATTTGCCTTTCTTCCATATTTTCCATATCATTTCACTATTCAACTCCTCATTCTTTCATAATTTCCATATCTGTTCACTATTTTCTTCCATATTTTGCATATCATTTCACAATTTAACTTACTTTTCTTCCATATTTTCCATATCATTGCACTATTCAACCTACTTTTCTTCCATATTTTTCATATCTTTTCACAATTTCCTTCTGTATTTTCCAAATCTTTTCACTATTCGACTTGCATTTCTTCCATATTTTTCATATCTTTTTGCTATTCAACTTGCCTTTCTTTCATATTGTCCATATCTTATCACTCTTCGACTTGCCTTTCTTCCATATTTTCCATATCATTTCACAATTTTTATCTGTATTTTCTAAATCTTTTCACTATCCAACTTGGGTTTCTTCCATATTTTTCATATCTTTTTGCTATTCAATTTACCTCTCTTCCATATTGTCCATATCTTATAACTATTTGATTTGCCTTTCTTCCATATTTTTCGTATCATTTCACAATTTTCATCTGCATTTTCCAAATCTTATCACTATTGAACTTGGTTTTCTTCCATATTTTTCATATCTTTTCACTATTCAACTTATCTTTCTTCCATAGTGTACATATCATTTCACATTTCAACTTGCCTTTCTTCTATATTGTCCATTTCTTATCACTATTCGACATACTATTGTTCCATATTTTCCATATCATTTCAAATTTTCTTCTGTATTTTTCAAATCTTTTCACTATTCATCTTGGGTTTCTTCCATATTTTTCATTTCTTTCCAATATTCAACTTGCCTTTCTTCCATATTGGCCGTATCTTAGCACTATTCGACTTGGGTTTTTTCCATATTTTTCATATCTTTTCACTATTCAACATGCCTTTCTTCCATATTGTCCACATCTTATCACTATTCGACTTGCCTTTCTTCCATGTTTTCCATATCATTTCACATTTCAACTTACATTTCTTTCATATTTTCCATATCATTTCACTATTCAACCTACTTTACTTCCGCATTTTCCATATCTTTTCACTATTCAACTTACCTTTCTTCCATATTTTCCAAATCATTTCACTATTCAACTGACTTTTCGTCCATATTTTACATATCTTTTCACTATTGAAATTATTTTTCTTCCCTACTTTCCAAATCTGATCACTATTCAACTTTCTTTTCTTCCATTTTCTCCATATCTTTTCACTATCCAACTTACATTTCTTCCATATTTTCCATATCATTTCACTATTCAACTTATTTTTCTTCAATATTTTCCATATCTTTTCACTATTCAACATACATTTCTGCCATATTTTCCAAATCTTTCCACTATTCAACTTACCTTTCTGTCATATTTTCCAAATCATTTCACTATTCAACTGACTTTTCTTCCATATTTTCCATATCTTTTCACTATTCAACTTATTTTTCTTTCATACTTTCCAATCTTATCACTATTCATATTTTCCATATCTTTTCACTATTTAACTTACGTTTCTTCCATATGTTCCATATCTTTTTTTCATTGTTTCTAATGATTCTTTCAAATCAGAATTTTCTTCTCTCCATGTTTGCTGATAATTCTGCTGTGCTAATTCTGGAAATATCAAAGAATGATTAAAATCCCAACTTCATGCGCCGTGACTATGATATTGTGGTGTTTACTGTCAGAACAGTGAAATATATATAAACATATTAAAACTCTGTAAAACGAATATAACTTGCACGTTACTTGTTTTCTGCGTACATGATGTCATAAGACATTTCATTTTACCGTACTTTTTCAAACCGCAACGTTTGAAATGCAACGTTACTTGTTTTCCGCGTACATCACGTCATTTTCAGCGTATCATTTTCCCGTACTTTTTAAAAAAAAAATCATTTTGGTCACAGAATCTATTTTTTACAAGTTTTATTATTTTCCTAAATTTTCATTTTCGTCCCAGAATGTATTTTTACTATCAATACTACAGCATGTTATAGCTTCGAAAAGCAACCACATTAATACAATGTTGCCCAATGAGATGGTCTTAGCTCCTCTACAAAAGCTGAAGATTAAATATGAATTGTCTTACCAATCTACTACCAGTCTGAAATATATTGATAAATTTGACCAATTGCTGATCATCCACCAGTGAACGTCTACGGTTGATAACACTACGATCGTTGATACATTTCACCATTTTATTCTGATACTATGTAATAAAACATTTCCCATCATTTATAAAATCATCATTAAATAACAGGTGTCCAATGAAAATGTTTATAGTACGTGACACAGACAACAATAGCAGTGACTATATTACATAAAATACATTACAGTATAGAGGTTCCCAAAACAAAAACGGATTATTGGTTTTCAAAATATAATAGTGTTCTTCAGCATTATTCTGTGAATATTGCGGCGGTGGCGACGATGGTGGTGGTGGTGGTGGTGGTGGTGGTGGCGGCGGCATGTTAGGGGTTTGATCAGTATATGACTGTTTTGAGGACCTGTAGGCCATCATAATTTGGGAAAGGTGTGCTACCGGAAGTGACGTGACCAGAAGTGACGTCAGTCACGTGACCGGAAGTGACGTCATTTTCCCCGCGCTTTTTTCTTACTATAGTATTAGTACAAAATGTCCCCTTACACGAAAAACTAGAAGATACTAAAAGAATAATCAGAAGCCGTAAATGGAATGACATGCAACAATGGGACATTTTTACTACTACTATAGAAGGAAAAAAGCGCGGGAAAATGACGTCACTTCCGGTCACGTCACTTCCGGCCACTTCATTTTTTCGGTGACGTCACCTACGGTAGCACACCTTTCTCAAATTATAATGGCCTACAGGTCCTCAAAAAAGTCAACTAATGATCAAACCCCTAGCATTCCGCCACCGCCACCACCACCACCGCCACTGCCGCCGCCGCTATACTCACAGAGTAATGATGAAGAACACTATTATATTTTGAAGACCAAAAGTTTGTTTTTTGCGTTGGGAACCTCTATACTGTAATTTATTTTATGTAATATAGTCACTGCTATTGTTGTCTGTGTCACCTAGACAGGATCCACACATGTAATACTATAAACATTTTAATTGGACACCAGTTATTTAATGATGATTTTATAAATGATGGGAAATGTTTTACTACATAGTATCAAATAAAAATAGTGAAATACATCAACGATCGTACAGTGTTATCAACCGCAAACGTTCACTGGTGGCTGATCAGCAATTGGTCAAATTTATCAATATATTTCAGCCTGGTAGTAGATTGGTAGGACAATTCATATTTAATCTTCAGCTTTTGTAGAGGAGCTAAGACCATCTCATTGGGCAACATTGTATTAATGTGGTTGCTTTTAGGACTATAACATGATGTAGTACTGATAGTAAAAATAGATTCTAGAAGGAAAATAGTGATAAGATATGGAAAGTATGGAAGAAAAATAAGTTGAATAGTGAAAAGATATGGAAAATATGGAAGAAAAGTCAGTTGAATAGTGAAATGATTTGGAAAACATGGAAGAAAGGTGAGTTGAATAGTGGAAAGATTAGGAAAACATGAAGGAAAAGTAAGTTGAACAGTGAAATGATATGGAAAACATGGAAGAAAAGTAAGTTGAATAGTGAAAAGATATGGAAAATGCGGAAGAAAAGTAGGTTGAATTGTGAAATGATATGGAAAATATGGAAAAAAAAGTAAGTTGAATAATGAAATGATATGGAAAACATGGAAGAAAGGCAAGTCGAATAGTGATAAGATATGGACATTATGGAAGAAACCCAAGAAAATTGTGAAATCATATGGCAAATATGGAAGAAAAGTAAGTCGAATAGTGATAAGATATGGACAATATGGAAGAAAGGCAAGTTGAAATGTGAAATGATATGGAAAATATGGAAGAAAGGCAAGTCGAATAGTGATAAGATATGGAAATGTGGAAGAAAGATAAGTCGAATAGTGAAACGATTTGGAAAATATGGAAGAAAGGTAAGTCGAACAGTGATAAGATATGGACAATATAGAAGAAAATTAAGTCGAATAGAGAAAAGACAGGGAAAATATGGAAGAAAGGTAAGTTGAATAGTGAAAAGATATGGAAATTATGGAAGAAAAGTAAATTGAATAGTGAAAAGATTTGGAAAATACAGAAGAAAATAGTAAAAAGATAAAGAAAATACAAAAGTAAATTGTGAAAAGATATGAAAAATATGGAGGAAACCCAAGTTGATTAATGAAAAGATTTGGAAAATATGGAGGAAAGGCAAGTTGAATAGTGAAAAGATATGGAAATTATGGAAGAAAAGTAAGCTGAATAGTGAAAAGATTTGGAAAATACAAAAGAAGATAGTAAAACGATAAGAAAATACAAAAGTAAATTGTGAAAAGATATCAAAAATATGGAAGAAAGGCAAGCCGAATAGCGAAAAGATTTGGAAAATACAGAAGAAAATTGTGAAATGATATGGAAAATATGGAAGAAAAGTAGGTGGAATAGTGAAATGATATGGAAAATATGGAAGAAAAGTAAGTACAATAGTGAAAAGATTTGGAAATTACAGAAGAAAAGTAAGTTGAATAGTGAAAAGATTTGGAAAAGTAAGTCGAATACTGAAAAGATAGGGAAAATGTGGAAAAAATGTAAGTTGAATAGTGAAAAGATATGAAAAATATGGAAGAAAACCAAGTTGAATAGTGATAAGATTTGGAAAATACAGAAGAAAATTGTGAAATGATATGGATAATATGGAAGAAAGGCAAATCGAATAGTGATAAGATATGGACAATATGGAAGAAAGGCAAGTTGAATAGCAAAAAGATATGAAAAATTTGGAAGAAATCCAAGTTGAATAGTGAAAAGATATGGAAAATACAGAAGAAAATAGTGAAAAGATATGGAAATTATGGAAGAAAGGCAAGTCGAATAGTGAAAAGATTTGGAAAATACAGAAGGAAATTGTGAAAAGATATGAAAAATATGGGAAAAAGTAGGTTGAATAGTGAAATGATATGGAAAATATCGAAGAAAATTAAGTTGAATTGTGAAATGATATGGAAAATACAGAAGAAAAGTAAGTTGAATAGTGAAATGATATGGAAAATATGGAAGAAAGGCAAGTAGAATAGTGAAATGATTTAGAAAATACGAAGAAAATTGTGAAAAGTTATGGAAATTATGAAAGGAAGATAAGTTGAATAGTGAAAAGATTTGGAAAATACAGAAGAAAATTGTGAAATGATATGGAAAATATGGATGAAATGTGAAATGATATGGAAAATATGGAAGAAAGATAAGTTGAATATTGAAATGATTTGGAAAATACAGAAGAAAATTGTGAAATGATAGGGAAAATATGGAAGAAAAGTAAGTCATAATTACACCCAAAGAGACCTCCTCCTCCTCCACCTCCATCTCCGCCGCCGCTGCCCTCCTCCTCCTCCTCCGCCGCCGCCACTGCAACCCTCCTCTTCCACCGCAGTTATAATAGCGTTGCAATTCCACCCAAACATGTTACAAACAAAACAAATCGAAACACATTATGAAAATATCACACATTAACATTAACTATGACAAAACTGCAACAAGTCAACAAAATAGTTATTAAGATGTTGAATAAACACGAAAATTAGAGAAAGGAATCAAGAAACGTCAAGATCTCTGAAAATATAACAAAATGCAACGCGGACGTGATAGACTACTTGGAGTACTACACAACATATCCGAAAACACCGCATGTGAAAACCATTATTGAAGATGAAAACGGCGGGAAGATAACAAGTGAAAGGGCTAGAAAACGATAATAGGACGCAGACACCCTTGGAGTACTACACAACATATCCGAAAACAAAAAAGGTTTGTAAGAAATGTAATTATGAAAATAAAATGGCGGGAAATGGGCAGATAACCAGTGAAAGGGTTAGTTCCGGTAGCCACGCTACTAATTGGACGCAGACGTCCTAGAGAACACCACAAGGGTACTTCCGACCGGATATTACGCAACTTCAGGTTGCGCATGCGCGCACCCCACCCTTCCAAGGGAAGTCCTACTGGTGATGTTATGTCCGGTCAAAAGGCCCCAAAAGGCGGATATTGCGCAACTTCCGTTTGCGCATGTGCGCACCCAAGGGAACCCATTAGGGGTCACACTATGGGTGACGTTGGATGACGTCACTTCCGGTCAAAAGGCCCACTAGGTCGGATATTGCACAACTTCCGGTTGTGCATGTGCACGCGATCACTTCCGGTCAGGACCTCTTCCGGCGACGTCACTTGCGATCAGGGCCTGTTACGTGACTTCCGGTAGATCCACCGCATGGATCCCCCGCAAATGTGACTTGAGCTGTCCTCATATACTACTGACGTGGTATCCTGTTGATGTATTAAGAATTGCAAAAGTGAAGAAGTAATGGCTGCCAACAGTGGTAACCATAGCAACCTGTTAAAAGTAAAGCAAACAACAACACAAAGTGCACAGATGTTTATTGTGTTTGTTTGTTTGTTTGATGGTGTTTAACGCCACTTTCAACAATATTTCAGATGACAAACTTTATCACATAATGTTGTACACCTCGTCCCCGACGGCCTCCACAGATGTTTACTGCTATCATTATGGGTTGAAGAAGCGATGTGAGTGAATGAGTGAGTGCTTGTCGTTTAATGTCAAATGAGGAAATATTCAGAAATATCATGGCGAGAACAAGTTGCATTCAAGGAAATAAAATGAAATGGAATAAAATAATGATATCCACTTTTTACTATACCACAGCACTTGATTGGATCTTTAACTGAAACAATAGCCCGTGGGTAGACTCGGACACATCATGATGATTCCGAGCCAACCAGTCTGTGCTCTTACTCATTAGTGCTGCGTGCTTAGCGGAGAAGCCACAAATACCAATATTTACAGTCAATAGTTTGACCCGACTGGGGATCGAACCCACCTTCTGCAGCACCTGAGGCTATCACTCTAACCATTACGCCTCCGATACGGTTCTGCAGTAATGTGACAAATTAGACATAATAGGTATGTATATTATATGCATATGACTTTATTTGTTGTTGTTTTATTTCAACAGCTATAGGTTTGTATACTTATTATATTGGTGGAAGAAAAATAAATGGAACATTTAAATGGATAAATGGTGATGACATGCCTACATCTCTTGACTATTGGTATTATAACCCAAGCATATATGATGGCTCTAACAAAGAATGTGTTGCTATAGGTAACAGTTATCATTACAATTACAAATTACATGCATATAATTGTGATACTATTGCTAGTATGCTTCTCTGTGAGAGCCAGGTGTACGAGTTGACATTATAAAACTTTCCGTTTTTTTTCTAAGAGAATTAGAGTACAATTGACAGAGAAACTGAAAATATCATATTTTTATATTGAGGCCTTTGTGCATGGACGAATTTACCTTTTTTGTTGCTTGATTTTTTCTCCATTTCTTATTGCATAGAAACGTAGATATCTAACTTAGCTGCTCACGATGCGTTTCAGTAAAAGAATATTTACCAGGTACGCTCATATTCGAAAGAGTGGTTATGGCTACCTCCGCTATATGTTACGTAATGTTAACAAGAATTACTAGTCACTATGGTTACCTCTGTTATATGTTATGTAATGTTAAGAGGAATTACTAATGACATTGTTATTTCTGTTATATGTTATGTAATGTTAAAAGGAATTACTAATGACATTGTTATGTCTGTTATATGTTATGTAATGTTAAGAAGAATCACTGGTCACTATGGTTACGTCTGTTATATGTTATGTAATGTTAAGAAGAATTAAAGGTCACTATGGTTACGTCTGTTATATGTTATGTAATGTTAAGAGGAATTACTGGTCACTATGGGTACCTCTTTTATATGTTATGCAATGTTAAGAAGAATTACTGGTCACTATGGTTACTTATGCTATATGTTACGTAACGTCACTATTAAGAAAGGAAGAGAGGTGGAGAACGATTATTTGAATTCGTATCTTTGTTATTCGATACTAAGCCTGTATCTGAAATAAAAATAGTTTATTGAAGAGTTTGTGCCAAGTCAGGAAAGTGAGCGGTCATGTATTTGTGTGTTAAAGTATCGATTTTGTCTCTTTCTAAGATTTTTCTTTTTTGCTATTAGAATTGTTCCAACAGTGTGTCATTTTTTTTTTTCATTTTTATTTCAAATAGGAACTCTTTTATAACGTGATAATTGTATCTAGGTATGATTGTATTGCAATGTAGCAGGAAAGTAGTTCCGGCTAAAGTACAATGTGAATTATATATATTCATATGTTATATAATGTACATTTTATATCTATCGACACACTATGCACTAGTATATACGTTCAAATAGGTGCCATTTATTCATTTTGGCTCTTTCGTACTGAAAAGGTATAAAACATTGAATTATTTCCTTGTTTGAACAATTAGTATATGTAAATCACACACACACACACACACCCATCCACCCTCCCACCCAAATATATTGTGAATCAGAAACGACAGTCATCATCAGCATAATTAACAACTCATGTATCAACATAGAGGGCGCTTGGATAATAGAACGTGGAATGAGTCAAAGTGTCACTGGTGCTGAAATCCTAATTCTCAAAATAGATTACAATGTCCAAAATAACAGAACAGAACAAGAACTCCTACAAAAACCGTTAAGGGGCCATGTGTTCTGGAATTTTCAACATCTCCTGTCCGATATATGACATCCTAATTGCGTTTAAATACCTAATGGCGGTAATAAATCTACGTTCATAGAACACATAGCCTTACGCACAAGGAACGCATAAATTTACGTTCATAGATCACATAGCCTTACGCACAAGGAACGCCTAGATTTACGTTTATAGAACACATAGCCTTGCGCACAAGGAACGCCTAGATTTACGTTCATAGAACACATGGTCTTACGCACAAGGAACGCCTAGATCTACGTTCATAAAACACATAGTTTTACGCACAAGGAACGCCTAGATCTACTTTCATAGAACACCTGGCCTTACACACAAGGAACGCCTAGGTTTACGTTCATAGAACACATATCATTACGTACAAGGAACGCATATTTTCGTTCATAGAACACATAGCCTTACGCACAATGAACGACTAGATTTATGTTCATAGAACACATGACCTTACGCACAAGGAACGCCTAGATCTACGTTCATAGAACACATTTCTTAACGCACAAGGAACGCCTAGATTTACGTTCATAGAACACATGGTCTTACGCACAAGGAACGCCTAGATTTACGTTCATAGAACATATAGCCTTACGCACAAGGAACGCCTAGATTTACGTTCATAGAACACATATCCTTACACACAAGGAACGGATCGGTTTACGTTCATAGAACACATATCCTTACGCACAAGGAACGCCTATATTTACGTTCATAGAACACATATCATAACGCACAAGGAACGCATATATTTACGTTCACAGAACACATATCCTTACGCACAAGGAACGCCTAGATTTATGTTCATAGAACACATATCCTTACGCACAAGGAACGGACAGATAGAACACATGGTCTTCTATTCATAGATAATTTGAGTACGCGTACTACAAATTCGTCCAGTGTAGAGATTGGCGCGTTATTTGAGAATAAGTTTGAAATGGATACAAAATGTAGCGGAAAGACGAGGTTTCACTTTCGGCCATTTTCTTTTTTTTTCTATTCTATTTTTTACTGATGTTGTTTTGTCTAATCTGGATGTGAAAATTTGTAATGTTTAGTTTATCATGTATTTTATTTTTAGCCTATTATTAAAATAAACTAATGAAAATGACATTTAAAAGTATTATTATTGCCTTTGTACCCCAGTCCTTTGATAAATTAGCAAAATATTATAAACCTTTACAGCATGGCTGAAAAACTTCATATACGTCACTAGTCACAGACAATACATTCTAAATGCCCATGATATTCTAATGAATGTATTTGTTCAGTCAGAAATGTGCAAAAACTTCATTTACAAATATTTAAATCTATGATTAATTTTGACGGTGATTAAATTCACATGTTTCTTCCTTTGTTGTGGGTAGGGGTTATGGTATATAACGCCACTTTCTTTGTTGAAGTAATGGTTTTCGTTATATGGTGTGTCAAATACTATAAGCCTTATTAGCTATTAATAAAATCTAAATATACTTTACATCCAATGTTTTACGCTTCATGGTAGAGACAAAGCTGATTAATGCATGGCGCTACATTTTTTTCTTATCAACTATTATGTCTGAATAAAAAAGGATTTACGCACAAGGGTTATTTTTGCAAATGATACCAATCATATACAAATGTAGTTGACAAAATGGCTAATGTTTTGTTACCATGGAAATAAAAGTGCATGGTTGACAGATGACGAGAGATATTGTATCGGTAATTACCCCATTAAATGTTGCCTGTATTGTTTGAAACCACCAATTCAAGAACCCATGGATCAATGCATTTTGTAGAAACCACGACAAAATGGTGCCAACGAATAAAATACTTTCACAGTAACCAAAAAAAAACCACCAACACATCCTCCCCCACCCATCCCCTTCGCACATTTTATTAACACGGAATTTGTTGATAAAGTACAACAATTAACCATAAAAATAAAAGAGTTCTTCGTACTAAAACGAACTCTCCCTCATTCGTTGATATTTTCTCCTCGCTCAGACAGAGGTAGCCTTAACTAATTTTTTGTTATCCTGTTTAACACTTTTGATTTTATTGCTACAAAACACTCATAGATTATTTGGCCTTCATTTCATTTGATTTTGCGCGTACTTAATGAAGTAAAAACGTTAGACAATACCGAAGTGGCAATCAAAATTTACATTCCAGAGAAACTGGGAACATAGGGTCGACAAGACCGAGAAAAAAAAAACCACAATATGTGTTGGACACCACTTTACACAAAATAAAAACATGAATGGTGTTGCAGAAGCGTGTCGTACACACTAAATTTGATATCTACTTTTTTTTCTACATATGCAAAAATATATTACAGTTCCTTATTAATGCAATATATTTATATACTATCAATAATTCTAGATTTGCAGAATTTCTTCCATTGATATATCCTCCAGAGCTGGAAGTTAAAGAGACCACCGATACAGCTTCGTCCGCATCATTTTTGGACTTATACCTCGAATTTGACGACAGTGGTCAACTCAGTACTAAAATTTATGATAAGCGGGACGACTTCAATTTTAAAATCATAAATTTTCCAAATATGTGCAGCAATATACCAGCTTCTCCTGCATATGGTGTTTACATCTCGCAATTGATTCGCTATGCAAGGGGCAGTAGCAATTATTCTGATTTCCTGAAACGTCATCTTCATCTGAGAAACAGGCTACTGGACCAGGGCTATAAAAAGATTCGCCTTATTCGATCTCTTAAAAAGTTTATATTCCGATACCAATATCTTGTCGAAATATATTCCGTCTCTGCAGAAAAAATTATAAGCGATGCATTTTCATATAGTGAAAATGTATAAAGATAAAGAGTCAAATATGTCAAGAATTTTTTTTGTCAATGTGTGACGTTAAAATATTTTTGACATTTACGTCACCGAATATGGTACTGCTTTGACAACTATTTTACCTATTTTGTTCCTGTATTTAAATACTGTTACAGTGACAGCCGGAACCTTTGAACCGTAATGAGAGCGGGAGGTTTGGCGCCTTAAAATCTGATTCAACCCACCATTTCTTTAGAAATGCCTGTACCAAGTCAGGGTCATTACGGTTTTCACAGTTTTCCGGTTGTTGACTGATTTTGTCTGTTTATATAATTATGAGTTTTGACTTTCCCTTTGTAAGATTGTTCGGAGTTCGGTAATTTTGTTATTACCTTTATTTGACTTTCCCTTTGTAAGATTGTTCGGAGTTCGGTAATTTTGTTATTACCCTTATTTACAACATCAGGCTCAAGCTAGCAACCAATTTCTAGCGACCACTAAGCTAGCGACCAATAAGGCGATATGTCTCAAAACCCTAAAAAATAAATAAGAGTGAAATGTACTTTAAAATATTTCTAGCGACCAATAATAACTATATTTCTGTATTTGCACATTCAACACATTGAATCGACATCTGGGCATACAGGGAATGTTATTACAACTAAGGTATGGGTAATCCTACCAGATTTTGGCTATCTTACTTAGGTCTATTTTGTTTACTTGTCCCCAAAGACTGTTGTATTGCTATGACTTTCCAATCTTTTGACTACGATGGTATTCCTAATGAATGCTATCCAGAAGGGCGCGGCTCTCACTAAAATATATATCTACGTTTTTAATACAGAACAATCTTAATAGCTATCGTGTCGATGCCACATGCAGTATTCAATTTACTGACACTGGAAATCATGTCGTGGATTAATTAACATATATCATATGTTAACTTTAATAATTACTTTTAAGATGGATCATTCATGAAAAACCTCGATATCTTCAAAAGTATTTAATTAAACATGTGTTAACGTAATTAGAAGATGACGTCATCATATTAATGTTTTCCTTCTTCTTCTTCTTCTTCTTCTTCTTCTTCTTCTTCTTCTTCTTCTTCTTCTTCTTCTTCTTCTTCTTCTTCCGTATACTGCCCACATTCAACATACTGAATATTCTGGCAGGTGTGCGCAAGGTTAAAAACTGGATAAAACCATATGTACAGTGTCTATTGAAAGAGTTTTGCCACTTGAGCTTTGAACAACTCAAGTGACTTGGCAGCTGCAATATCCGGTGGTATGTTGTTCCAATCTTTGACGGTGTTGACGAAGAATGACCATTTCCTGAAGTCTTTGGTTGCAGATGGAATTGCATATGAGTGGTTTTGAACATGTCTTGATTTTCTCGTTGGTTTGGTGAAGTGGTTTTCGCTGTTTATCGCTACCATGTTGTTTATAATTTTGTACATCATTATCAGTCTGGCTTCTTTTCTTCTTGTTTGTAGACTTTTCCATTTTAGATCTTCTAACATTGTGTTGACGCTTGATTTATTTCTATGGCGACCAGTGACGTATCGTGCTGTTCGTCTTTGCACTTTCTCTATTTTGTCTATTTGATTTTTGTGCTATGGATCCCAAACTGTGGTGGCATATTCCAGTTGTGGTCTTACTAGAGATTTGTAGGCCTATAGCCCTTTTCACAAAAATTCGTAAGTATAATCGTAACTTGTTCACTTAAGATTATCGTAATACTATTTCTAAGTCATTTTCACATGTAAAGATTATCTTACGACAATTTTCAATCTTACGACTAAAATTTTACACTTGCGATACAAATTCTTCCTTAGGTGTAATCGATACAACATTATGCGATAAAGTTTGTCAGTTACTTGCGGAAGGTCGGTGGTTTTCTCTGGGTACTCCAGTTTCCTCCACCAATAAAACTGACCGCCATGATATAACTGAAATATTGTTGAAAGGGGCGTTAGCAACCTAGTTTCATTTTCATTGCACAATGTCTTTGCATTGCTTTCAATATTATCTGAACTTTGATTTCTCAGAAAACTTTAAAAAAAAAAAGACCAAAGTGGTCCCTTAATCACAGACAGTCTCAGAGAACATATACACAAACTAAGAAGTTTTTGAATCGGAATAACGAATGACATTAAAAAAATCTTGAGATGCGAAATTCTACATGTGTCTGACGCTCATACAAAAACAAATGTTTTTTAATTAAATATATTCTCATGTGTTATTATGTTACCATAACAACGAGTCTTCTATCACGTCTGCATTTACAAAAACAAGCCGTCCGATTGAAAATTACAAGTGACAAGAAGTTATGATGCATATTTCAAAAGTTTTGTAAAATCAGTGTTGGAACAATAAACCAGTTGATATTTACATCCTTGTGTAATCAAATCCAGTAAGGTGAAAATTGGTATATGACTGTGTTTGTATGTGTATATTGAATTTTTATCTTTAATATGAATCGGTCACCAATAACTGCAGAAAATATGAACGGGTATGATTTTCGTGTAGAGGAAAATTTTGAATGCATGTAAATTATAGTGATCTACCGGAAATCGTTAATCTTTTCCTGATGAAAATTTATCTCGATTTGTCTGAGATAACCCAAATTAAGATGTGTCTATCAACGATCAATCATGAAGACGAATAAATATCCTTGTTATATATTAATGTAACAGAAGAATGTACATATGTACTACCAGAGTGTCCGATGATCATCGAAGTTGCCAGAAATTAATAAATTATATTAGCTGTAAGAAAAGTTTGGTAACTCATTCAGTATGGAGATGTCTACTAGACAGTTGTAAGAAAAGTTTGGTAACTCATTCAGTATGGAGATGTCTACTAGACAGTTGTAAGAAAAGTTTGGTAACTCATTCAGTATGGAGATGTCTACTAGACAGTTGTAAGAAAGGTTTGGTAACTCATTCAGTATGGAGATGTCTACTAGACAGTTGTAAGAAACGTTTGGTAACTCATTCAGTATGGAGATGTCTACTAAACAGTTGTAAGAAAAGTTTGAAGATACCAAAGGAATAATCATGAGCCACAAATCGTAGAAGACCAGACAATGCAATAGCAAAATGAAAAAGGACAAAATGACAGAAAAAGGTAGAAATGGTTTAATGCAAAAATCACCATAGAAAGTCCAGCTATATGTGAGGGTTGATATTTTACGCACACGCGGAAAGCAATTGCATTACAGCATCATTTCACTAAAAGGGGAAATTTGGATCCATATAACTAGTTTAACACCGACACTTTTTATCTAGGTGCCTGTACCAAGCCAAGGAAGTGAGCGCTCAAGTATTTGTGTAAAGGGTATCGATTTTACGTCTTTCTACTATTTTGATATTTGATTTTGGAATTGTTCCGACAGCGTGTGAATTTTATTTTTTTGTTCTCATTTATTTGAACAACCTTATTGTCATTTTGTTTGTTTGTCAAAGGGCGATGGGTATATTTGATTGGATAATATGTAAATCACATTTTCCAGCATAATAACAGATTATCACAGATTCGTTCAACTTAAACAAATAAAAATTAATTTGAAATTCCAATTTCAATTTACCGCCTATTCATATTGGTGTTCCTAATTATTTGTTAATTGATAACCCATATGTAACACATTATATATTTTATTTACTTATTTCATTGGAATTCACATTGAGTTCGGAATAAACGTTAGAGAAAATCGAAAGTACAATCAAGAAGTGATAATCCAGAAACACAGACAACATTGGACACAGAACAGAGAACGAAGACATACAATAGAAAACAAAAGAAGACAGAAAACTAAAAAATAATTTGTGCGAAGAATTTTGTGGGTTGAAAAGAAAAGTAAAATAATATTATTATACATGTACACTACACGTACGAGGGTAGGTTATGGCCCATTAAACTAGTTCAAACCCGCCACTTTTCATTGAAGTGCATGTAAATGTATTTAACAAAGATAGTGTGTGACCATTTAAAAGTGTGCTAGGGGATGTTATCGATTATCGATTATCGATTATACCTCTATTTCTACGATTTTCCAATTGAAATGTTGAATTGTTCTGACGGTATGACATTTTGTTTTTTTCGAAAAGATTGTTTTGGACTGATATCAGGTCGTCTCTAGGAATCCACATCTAAGCTGCGTAATCCATTCTATCATTTTATCTATTGATGGTCAAATTATATTCACATGTTGTTCTTGTTTTCCGAGAAACTTTATGCCGACGCACGTATGACTATCTTGAACACAACACACTCCTGCCCTATCATAGACAAAGAGGCGTGGGATTGGGAGGGTGCAATTATTAGGAGTGGACCGGAAAGTGGAGGAAAGCTCTCAGAGTGTACTGACAAGCGTGTGTGTGTGTGTGTGGTGGGGGAACTATCAAGCAAGAAACCCTCTAAGCTATATCTTTATATGAGAATTTTCTACTTATTCCTTTCTTTTTTCTTTTTGGTTCCATGTTTTAAATTTGGCTTTCTATATATTTTTAAAAAAATTGAGGGGAATTCATAGGTTAGCCACCCATTCACTTTTCAAAGTGGGAGGAGACAAATGCCCTTTACCCACTCCCGCTTCTAAACGACTGTATCTCACAAGACGTAAATACCTCTGTATATGTTCATCAGAATAATGAGAGGTGCCATGTTTTTGAGCAGAAAATATTGGTCCTGGTATGTGGGAGAGTTCGTGCTGTCCAGTCTTTTTACTATTTTCCTTAATTACATTTTTTCACTTTGTTTTGTCTATCCATATTTTGATTTATATACTGTTCCCTCTAAAATATATGATGTTCCCTCTAATTTATATACTGTTCCCTCTAAATAGTTTTTTTTATTATTAAGAACGGTGTATTGCACAATGCAAAATAAATGTTAGAAATAATATATTCTGTCTATATCAGGAACGGGGATCCACTTTGAAAAGACGGGCAACAAAACATTTTGGGCAAAAATTAGAAAAGTCTGAATTATTATCATGGAGGGAAAAATATTCAGCTATGAAACCATACCAACCTGTTTTTGTTGGTGTCAGTTTTGACCGTTTTCCCCTCCCCACTTTCCGGTCTCATCCTATAGCTTGTCCTCACCAACTTTATGCCGACGCACGTATGACTATCTTGAACACAACACACTCCTGTCCTATCATAGATAAAGAGGCGTGGGATTGGGAGGGTGCAATTATTAGGAGTGGAACGGAAAGTGGAGGAAAGCTCTCAGAGTGTACTGACAAGCGTGTGTGTGTGTGTGTGGTGGGGGGCAGGGGGAACTATCAAGTAAGAAACCCTCTAATCTATATCTTTATATGAGAATTTTCTACTTATTCATTTTTTTTTACTTTTTGGTTCCATGTTTTAAATTCGGCTTTTTATATATTTTTCCAAAAATTTGAGGGGAAATCATAGGTTAGCCACCCATTCACTTTTCAAAGTGGGAGGGGACAGTTGCCCCTTACTCACTCCCGGCTTCTAAACGACTGTATCTCACAGGACGTAAATACCTCTGTATATGTTCATCAGAATAATGAGAGGTGCCATGTTGTTGAGCAGAAAGTATTGGTCCTGTTATGTGGGAGAGTTCGTGCTGTCCAGTCTTTTTACTATTTTGCTTAATTACATTTTTCCACTGTTGTTTTGTCTATCCATAGTTTGATTTATATACTGTTCCCTCTAAATTGTTTTTTTATTATTATGAACAGTTTATTGTACTATGCAAAATAAATGTTAGAAATAGTATATTCTGTCTATATCAGGAACGGGGATCCACTTTGAAAAGGAGGGGAACAAAACTTTTTTGGCAAAAATTTAGAAAAGTCTGAATTATTATCATGGAGGAAAAAATATTCAGCTGTGAAGCCATACCAACCTTTTTCTGTTGTCAGTTTTGACCGTTTTCCCCTCTCACTTTCCTGTCCCCTCCTATAGCATGTCCTCACCAACATTCTGGTCCACTCCTCCAGTTCGTCTTTAATCCTTACGCATGCCATACATATTGTATTGTTATTTGTTTTCCCCTGTTTCCTTTCTGTGTCTTGTTATCACGTTCCTCTTCAAGGGGAAAGTTCCTTTCCACATTTCGATTTGATTCTTAATAAACCAAAGATTCAATCAATAATGGAAAATCCAGAGACACAGACAACATTGGGCACAAGACATAGAACGTAAACAAACAAACAAAAACACAACGCATAAAAGATGAGCAACACTGACCCACCAAACACACCGTGGTTAAACCCAGGTCCTTGCTAAGTGTAAGCCGTCCCTGTTTCTTATAAGACAACCTCACTGTTGTTCACATATTCAAGTCAGGTAAACGTATTGTCGGTGTTAGAGGAAAAACATCTACGTAAAAGGGAAAATATTCATTACCATCTGATATGGATTATTTCGTAACGGTCAACCAGATTGTGATAACAACCGTATAATGTTTGTAGCGATGACTTCAATCTAGGAGCAACGTAGTCTTCTTTCAGTAGATTTTGCGTCAGCAGCTGAGCTCTGTGCAGAAAATCACTGTACTGGGCACACTCCCAAGACTAACACATGAGTTGTGAAATATAAACGCCCTACGCTTGTGCTGCAGGATTATTAATATTGATAAAAAGAAAGTTGACTATTGCAAAAGTGAATTCATCACGTTTGTCGTAGAGTTTTGTTTTTAATCTCCCTCCTTTGTCAATTTCAAGGTCAGGTTCAGAAGCAGACTTTTGAGTGTCAGTAGTATCCTTTACTTCAACTCGTATCCTCAGATAATTCGTTTCCTCAGACAACTCGTTTCCTCAGAAAACTCGTTTCCTCCGACAATTCGTTTCCTTCGACAACTCGTTTCCTCAGACAGCTCGTTTCCTCAGACAACTCGTTTCCTTCGACAATTTGCTTACTCCGACAATTCGTTTCCTTAGACAACTCGTTTCCTCCGACAGCTCGTTTACTCAGACAACTTGCTTCCTCAGACAACTCGTTTCCTCAGATAATTCGTTACCTCCAACCACTCATTTCCTCAGACAACTCGTTACCTCCGATAACTTATTTCCTCTGGCAATTCGTTACCTCTGATAACTGGAATATTCTGTCATTTCGTAAAATAATCGTTACCCTCACCTTTGACACCAAGAGTTTGGACGGTATTTATGTATTTCAGTGAAAAGAAACGTTGATTGTTGTGTTGATAACGCATATTTACAAGATCATGTAAGGCTTCAGATGTAGAGGTCGGATACAATTCTTGGTAATAAAAGCATTAATTCAGTTACAGGTAAAACCAAAAAGGAATTCTAATTGGTATTTTGTAATTCTATTTTAAAATGTGCTTTAGCCGATATTATTCTTCTATGTTTGTTGTTAACGTTCAAAAACACAATACTTGCCATTAAAGTACATTTCATAATCTGTAATTTTATTTCAAAATGCGCATTTAGCAAATTAGTTATTTGCCTTTTTGCTTTTTACGTTCAATAACACAATGCTTGCTGTTAAAGTACATTTCATTATCTACTAATCAACTTACATATAAGGGCAGTTTTAGATATGATCATATGGTAGTTAGATTTACAACCAGCTGAGCCATCACCACTAAAGATCTGAGTTCGAAATCCAGGGTCCGTCATGGTTGTGATCGTATGGTAGTTAGATTTACAACCAGCTGAGCAATCACCACTAAAGATCTGAGTTCGAAATCCAGGGTCCGTCATGGTTGTGATCGTATGGCAGTTAGATTTACAACCAGCTGAGCCATCACCACTAAAGATCTGAGTTCGAAATCCAGGGTCCGTCATGGTTCTGATCGTATGGCAGTTAGATTTACAACCAGCTGAGCTATCACCACTAAAGATCTGAGCTCGAAATCCAGGGTCCGTCATGGTTCTGATCGTATGGTAGTTAGATTTTCAACCAGCTGAGCAATCACCACTAAAGATCTGAGTTCGAAATCCAGGGTCCTTCTTGGTTGTGATCGCATTGTAGTTGGATTTACACCTACCTGTGCAATCATACCCTATCACCACTAAAGTTGTGATTTCGAATCCCGATCATGGTGCGGTGTACTCCATATAACATTATGTGGTAAAGTTTGTTAGTGACTTGCGGAAGGTCGGTGGTTTTCTCCGGGTACTCCTGTTTCCTCCACCAATAAAACTGACCGCCACGATATAACTGAAATATTTTTGAAAGGGGTGTTAAAAACCCTATCCCCCTAAACCTGATAATACTCTTACATATATATAGAAGACCAATAACACCAGAGAACAATGAGAAATGAGATAAAATGCATAGACTCATTTTGATACAGATTTCAGAAATATGGCATCGCAGCTTATTAACTAAAACACATTAACATATTACTTGTAGTTGATAAAGCTAACATTTTACGCTGTAATAAAACTTTGAGTTTTGCTTAGATGTTTATTTCACCCAGTTTCACAATAATGGTCGAAGCGGGCTGATAAAGCAAGCTTATTAATTGCTTCCGAATGCTATTACATGCCTTTCCGTCACTGTCCGTAAGTTCACTTCGTGAATTTCCGGAAAACTGTGTTTACATACATAGCGGATTAAATTGTTTTACAGAATGTTTGCACAGAAAATTATTAACTATCAATTTCTCTCTTATGATATTGAAAGTGCTTTAAAAAACGTGCATTTATTGGATTTGTATATTAAAACAATAATTTTCTTGTTCTATAACTATATACATGTATTTAATTCTAGCCAAAATGACTAAACATTTTGGTACAAATCAGTTATTTCCTTTATTGAAGTATATGATAAACATATCATAGCATGTCATTTTTCATATCGTACCCTTTATCAGCCCTCGTTCATATATTATCCCTTGAGCCTGTCGGCTCTCGGGCTGATATCATGTCCTCGGGCTGATAAAGGTTATGATATGAAAAATGCCAGGTAATAATCTATATTTAACATATATCTAAAAATATAGACGTATATATCATAGTCAAAATAATCTATGCAGCTTCTTTTTATTATTATAATCGTTAGAGATCCAAATATCAAGTTTTTGGAGGATTTGGGATCGTACGGTATTAACCGGTTTTTCCCCGCCACATTTTTTGCTTGTCCCATGTCTGGATTTTCATCGGCATGTGTGGTAGTCGATTTTGTGTTCAAACATTTGTCGTGAAGTGAGAGATAGTTGTTTGTTTTATTGATGCTGGAGGAATTGTTACCATCACTGCTTAAACATTCTTTATAATAATGGATGAGTTTTGAGGAAGAATGTTTTAAAACATAAATTCTACACAAGCTATCCGTTAGCTATATTCCCAAAAACGTTTTGACAGATTTACATAATATTAGGGAACGACCTATGTTTTTTGTTGTTGCTTGTTTTTTGTTGTTGTTTTCTTTGTGTGTTTTGTATCGTTTTTTTCTGTTTGTTTTTTTCCTTTTTTTTCTTGTTGCTTTGCTTTGTTTTGTTTTGTTTTTTGCTTGTTTGTTATTTGTTTGTTTTTTGTTTGTTTGTGTTGTTTTTGCTTTTACTTTGTTTTATTTCTAAAGAAGCACCTAACTTGACCCGATTACCGACTTCTTCATGAAAATATATGATTCCTACCTAACATGTAATATAAAAGTTGATTTTGAATAAATAAGGTTATCTAGCACACATTAACCTAACAATGTTACATACACTTTTCAAGTTTGTGTTGTCACTTAACAAACATTAAAATAAGTTTGTCCAATAAACTCCATCCTACAAAATAAACCACAGATTTAATTAACTATTTTTATTTGATAAAAAAAAAGTTACGATTGATTTTTCTTCTTTCACCTTAAAAAAGGTATATTGCAATAAATTCTACATGAATATCAATTAGGCTATTCATATAATTATCTAAATACGCCGGACAGAACAGTCTTTACACCACTTAGCTGTCATATCAAAGGTTGATGTGTTGACTGTTCCTACTTGATATCACATAACAGTCATATTAAAGGTCTCCGGACTAGTGTTGACTGTTTTCACTTCAAATGGAAATTGCTTTAAATTGTATTGTGTTTAGATTCGGCAGTGTTCTTTTATTTGCAGGTATGTCTTTATAATTATTTATTTTACATAATGACATCAGCTAAATGCATTATTATTTTTCTTATGGTTTTAAGGTTTTGCAGGTTTTGGAGAAATGTTTGAAGATAGCAAAGTAGCCGTAAATCGATGGAGAGATAATACAATGGCCAAAGAAAAAAGACGGAAAGACAAACAGTAAGGGTAAAATTACCGAACTCCGAACAATCTTACAAAGGGAAAGTCAAAATTCATATATAAACAGACAAAATCAGTCAGCAACCGGAAAACTGTGAAAACGTAATGACCCTGACTTGGTAAAGGCATTTCTAAAGAAATGGTGGGTTGGATCAGATTTTAAACCGCAAAAAACCGTTTGTGCAACACGAACACAACGTTTATTTTTTCCCGTGCATGTTTTTTTCCCCAAATTCCTCTTAAATTGGCTTCAGAAATATTTTAGATATATATTTTTTCAATTATAGATTAAAAAATATGTTTTTATGTATGTATAACTCGACCTTTAGTTTTCTGTGTAGGGATTTTTCGATAATTGTTTGTCCTTTTGTCCTTTTTCTCTTGACAATTGCATTGTCTTTCCTTTTTCGATTTACACCCTTTGGTATCTTCAAACTTTTCTGAAATTAATTTTATAGCACACCTATTGAATTTCATATTTGACAGGAGTGTTTTATTGTTAAGACAGGAACATAATATCTTTCTATCTCCAAATTATCACTGTCGATGTCTATGTTACCGGCAATTTTATTGTCTATCCCTGTTCGCTTTGAAATATAGTATTACGGACTTGATAGATGTATTTCATTATTTCATATGCTACGTTAACGATGTTCGGTTCGTCTTTATCTTTAGGTTTTAACAGGGGGCTCATGTCTTAAAAATGTTATTTGTGTTTGTTTGCGCATAGTGTTGACAAACACGTCTTGACTATATGAGTAACATTGCGGATGTATTATAAGAGGTAGGAACTGCTTACCGTTCGCCTTCGCCTCGGTTCACTCTCGATTTGTGGTAGGATATGTATTGCTCATCTTTTTATTTGTCTGCGTTGTGTTATGTTTTTGTGTTTTGTTTGTCTTCGTCCTGTATCTTGTGTGCGCAATGTTGCCAGAATCTCTGGATTGTCCATCGTTGATAGATCTGTTATGAATAGAACGTCCTAACAACAATTCTATAAATACAAATAGAGCAAACAACAACTGCACTTCAAATCATTCAACACCAAGGAGATCTCGACATGCGTGCATAATTTTGGAAATCCAACTCATTGCATTGTTCGTCTAAGGAACTATCTAATGAGGTTGTGATCGAGTGCTGAATGTTGTTGAGCATAAAACACTGACATGGGCTAATCCACAATGCCTACCTCAAGTGAATGTTTGAAGTGGTCAAGTATTCAAACTTTACTCCCATTTGTTTTGTAGGAGGTTCATGTTTTACCTACGATATCTGTATCAGATTCGTTTTCCATATCAGATGATGTTCGTTCCTTCTAACATTAACAGACGGGTGTAGAATGTGGAGACGGTAATGCTTACCATTGCGGGGCACCCGAATTCACCCTCGTTTGTTTGTGGGGTTTGTGTTGCTCGATCTTTAAATTTCTGTGTAGTGTTTTGATGATCATTTATTTGTAGTTCTGTCTGTTCCTTTGGTCATTGTATTGTCTCTCATTCTTCGATTCATGGCTTCTGGTTACCTCCCTTTAGTATCTTCTGGTTACCCCCTTTAGTATCTTCTGGTTACCCCCTTTAGTATCTTCTGGTTACCCCCTTTAGTATCTTCTGGTTACCCTCCCCTTTAGTATCTTATGGTTATCCCCCTTTAGTATCTTCTGGTTACCCCCTTTAGTATCTTCTGGTTACCTCCCTTTAGTATCTTCTGGTTACCCCTCTTTATTATCTTCTGGTTACCCTCCTTTAGTATCTTCTGGTTATCCCCTTTAGTATCTTCTGGTTACCCCCTTTAGATCTTCTGGGTATCCCCCTTTAGTATCTTCTGGTTACCCCCTTTAAGTATTTTCTGGTTACCTCCCTTTAGTATCTTCTGGTTACACCCCCTTTAGTATCTTCTGGTTACCCCCTTTAGTATCTTATGGCTACCCCTCTTTAGTATCTTCAAACATTCTTTATAGACCTCTACCAATTCATGTAGTGAGGATACATTGCTCAAATATGTTGTAAATTACGATAAACACCAATAGTAGAGGTTTATTTTTTTGTGTCGGTTACATCGCAGGCTGTTCGAGATTTTTGACGTAGTTCCAGTTCTGAACAAATGTCTTGAATGCAATAGTGTTTAAGAGTTTAGTGTTATAGTGTTTAAAGCCACTTTCAACAATTTTCAGCTACATCGTGGCTGTCAGTTTTATTGGTGGAGGAAACCGGAGTACCTGGAGAAAACCACCAACCTGCCGCAAGTCACCGACAAACTTTATCACATATTGTTGCATTGAGTAGACCTCGCCATAAGCGGGAATCGAACTCACAACTTTAGTGGTGATGGACACTGGTGCATAAAACAAACTACCATACATTCACGACCACCACGATGGCCCCTCTTAAATGTTATAAAATAAGTTCATGTACTTAAAAGTAGACTTAAGAATACCAATGCAAAACAAACCAATGTTGATGTGTTCGAAGCCATGTATCTACAGTAAGGTTATAATATATACTTATAAGTATACAATATACTATGTAAGTGTTAATTAATGTGTATGTATAATATATTCATTTATTCATTATTTTCCAATATTTTTTTCTCGAAGATAATTATTAAGTAATTAGCAATATTTCATACCATGTTCTGTAAGGCTACCAAACTGACGTCGATGAATATATAAAAAAATATGATTCTAAGGATATTTAAAAAGAACAAACAAATTTCCAATAAACAATTTCAACTTTCTCGTTATAAGTTTTGTAGGTTGTTATGTTGACGTCGGTAATATAACAACAATATAGTTCTAAGAAATTTTTACAAAAGAAGAAACGATTCCAATCAATTATTTCAACTTCCTCATTATAAGTTGAGATATTTACAACAAAGATTAATGAAAACCCTTAGAATACGATATTTATTGAAGAATTGTAACTCTTATTTTCGAGGAACCACTGTTGTCGTGATCGTATGGTATTTAGACTTACATCTACCTATGCTATCATTAACGATCGCCAGTATAGCTGTGAGCTTGATTCCCACAAATGGCACATCGACACAGCCATAAAGCTGGACTTGGGTCATGTCAATTGTTTCCTCCAGCAAATAACAAAATGGTAAATTTTGAAGTGTAGACCATATTCTTGATATTGTTATTAAATATGCATTATATATATACCTTTAGCGATCCTAATGTAATTGCTCCACCATCAGGCATTGGTGACCTTAGGCGGTTTTGGCTATCCTAATTGTTCCTGTCACTTTTAAATTATTTGGGTTTTCAATCTTTTGACTATTTTTTCTCCTGCTTAGGCTCTTTTGGTTTACTTGCTGCAGAAAAAAATTAAAAAATTGTCTTTCCAATCTGTTGATTATGAGCGAATCTAATCACAGGGCCTTGTCACTATCCACGTAAATATACTATCAATGTATAAACAGTGACAAGGACGGACACTGTTTTTACCCCCGATCGCTTCAAGTCGTGTTTGTTTTTTAAATTCCTTCTAATATATTCAAAACCCTGTTTGGTTCAACTCCCAAGACCTTATTCTTTTCAAAAAATATCATGCCCTCCCCTCGACTACCTCTTGTGAAGACGCAGCGGTCTTTTTGTCAGGAATTCGCCTGAGTAGTACACAAAGCCATGGACCCAAAGTGAAAGTAACAGCGCCACCTATAGAAAAACGAAGTTCGGAACTCTCGGGGTTTTACCATTCGGTATTTAGTTTTCTCACTAGTTATCGTGTTTCTAAGTATAAGGAACCGCGGGAAATAACAGACAAAATAATAAATTAAAGAAAATGGACAGTATTCAAAGAAAAAGCCTTGAAAATAACCTTAAATGGGCACAATTTATTAATAACTGGATATCCTGGGACTGGTAAATCTTTCACGGTGCATATTGCAGAACAATTGCAAAAACAAGCCAGAAATGTTGTTTTAACAGCAACAACTGGAAAGGCTGTCCAAGCTTTGCAAGAAAAATTGTCCAAATACCTAAGCAAAATTGTAACCACCATTAACAAATGTTTACGGTTAAAGGATGGCAGGTATACCAATGATGAATTGATTGAATAGTATATTTACGTGGATAGTGACAAGGCCCTGTGAACTGATGAAGGTTATTCCAGAAACGCGTCGTGCGAACAAATTTCGACACCTACGTTTTTATTGTATCTTTATTCCAATATGATTGATTAATTTGATTGATTTTTGGTGTTTAACGCCACTTTCAGCAATATTTCAGCTATATCATGGCGACCAGTTTTAGTGGTGGAGGAAGCCGGAGTACCCGGAGAGAACCACCGACCATGGGCAAGGAACTGGTAAACTTTATCACTTGCGGCTGCGAATCGAGTGCACCTTTTTTGTAATTTACAAAGCCGGGCGCGAACCCACGCCGTATTGGTGATAGGCTTGTATGAGCTGTTAGATCCAGGGACCTAACTCATTGAGCCACCAGGGCCCCTTCTACCAATATGAACAGCATATGTGATGTTTACGATATTTTTCGTTAATATGTATAGATTAAGCGATCCTTCAAAGGCGATAAGTACACATAAAAATTAGCATTGGGTGCATTCAACTTGATCACTTCTGTGCAGGTATTTAGTGATACCAAGATCTCGAGTATATAGCCGAAAACCAACGAACTTGTATTGAATCTAATTTGTCTTTTAGTCCATTGATTTTGCTGAATGTAAATTAAAAAAAAAAGAAAGAAAAAACCGAAACACTCAAAGTAATTATTTTTTAGTAAAACCTTTTCACATGACATATTTCTAAAATTGCAAATTTCGATGAATAACGAAGTTACCAAACAAACAAAAATAAACGAAATAAACCCATTGTGCTCAGTGTAATTAAGCTATTAGCTAATAACAATAGAACTAGCTATTGCTAGTGCATCAGAAAACGAGGAACATATTTAAACCTTACTGAAGCGTGATTTTTTGCACACCTTGCATTAAGGCTGATTGCTGGATGTAATTGCTTTTAGCAGTATGTAAATAAAACACTGATTGTATCAATTTAATTTACAATTATTGTAATTGAAAGAATTCCAATTAATTATCAATTTCAATTTACCTCCTGTGGTTTTTTTTATGTAATCCTCTATTTGAATATAATTGATAATATTAGTGCATTTTATTATATCATTTTTGGAATGGAAAAAGGGGAGGGGGTTAATTGATGCCACATTTCTGAACACAGTTTGATTGTATTTTAAAATGACTTGTGTAGCAGTATTAGTTTTATATTAAAGCATGATTATATTTTAAATGTCAGAGTTGTGCCATCAGCCTATCAACCGGAACCTCTCTGCATGCATTCCTGTTTTATTTTTTTCAACAACGACGGTGTTAATTATAGGTTGCACAAATAGTAATAAGAAATCGGGAACCAGTTAGCAATATTCTAGTTCATAGTGAATACTGATAGTGGATAATAACTACATTGTGTGCAGGGGCGGATCCAGGGGAGGGGGCGCACCCGGCGCGCGCCCCCCCTAAAATTGGAAAAAATATGATTTTTTGGCGTAAAATCGTTATTTTTCACACGAAATACCCCAAACATTTTCGCGCCTCCCTCCGCTCGGCGCAATTTTTTAAAGTGCGCCTCCCCCAAACTTGAAATCCTGGATTCGCCCCTGGTGTGTTCATTTCACTTAGAAAGCCCCATGTTATTGGCCAAACAGTTGACAAGTGACATCGATATTGAAACTTCAGCGTACAACCATATGCATTCAACTATGCACACTTCTGAATTCAGGGCGACTGTAAAAGCATTGACAGATATATAATTCTATGCAAAATGAACTTCGGTCAACGAATTTATACGCCAAAAGATCATATTCAATTCTTAAATACATGCAATAAAGCTACACATGTTGTATTGTGGAAAATATTTTTGATGCATTGTCAAATAAAACAAAATAGTGATTTTTATAAATTTGTAATTTTTCATGAACTGCTCTTGAAATAACCATAGGGCCCATGCATACTGCTTAAACTAACGAAGTAGGAAATTGGTCCTGAATATGTTTGACAGTTATATGTGGATAAGTACATGATAGTTCTTCTGCAAACTGTGTCCCTTTATTCTGGCATCTGTTTTTTTAACGTGATGAATAATACTAAAATGTTATTATTGTTTTCGGTGGAAATTCAATACTGCCGTGCTACGTAGAAATCAGTCTTTTATATCATGCAATAGAGGAGAGGGTTGTAATCTCGTTGTAATCTCGTTGTAATCTCGTTAATCGGTTCAACCACGCCACATTTTTCTTCGTGCCTGTCCCAAGCCAGGACCTGAATTTCCAACGTCATAGTTCGTTGTTCTCTCTTTTTTGTGTTCAGTGAGATGGCTGTAGAATTGTTGACCATCACTATTTAAATTTCTTTTCACAATACAGCTTTTTATCCTGCAATCAGTACATTTGCTGTACAAATATGCTATACGAATAAATTTTTGCTTTCTTCGTACTAGACGAATAAATTTTTCAGCCTACGAATAAACTTTTCAGCCTACGAATAAGCTTTCCTGGTACCCCGTAGCTATGTACAGCGGAGGGCGCAGACAAGTATGAAACTGGTACTCATGTAACGCGGACCACGAAGAAGACACCCTTGACAACATTTATGAAAGGCGAGGAATGACGCTTGTTTCTGTCCTTTTTGTTTAAATCTGACAAGTTTTCCGACTTTTTTGACATTGCAGGATAAACACAATATACGTACATTGTCGTTAAATATAAAATTCATTTGTATTCGCTGCGAAACAGGCCTGAAAAGCTCGCCGAAGGCTCGCTATTCTGCCTGTTTCTAAAGCTCGTACAAATAGATTTTATATTTACCGACAATGTACGTATATTGTATATATATTACAATTCAAATTAAACTAGGATCCATAACATGCACACTCTGTGTTCGTTTTATCATTTAGCGCATGGCCAGTCGGTATGGAGATATTATATAAAATTGAAATAGCAAAGACTTGTTTTGTTAGTAAAGAAACAACGCGGTCGTTGGCTTGCTACATTTTATGTATCTCTGCGTTTTGGCTTAATTAAGATATGTCAGCCATCCATGACTCTTTAACACTTGTTTTCAATTAAATGTTTGTAATCACTTTTTTACACACCATTACATAAAACATTCCAAAGATGTATCTGATATGCGTAATATTATTGGTTGACATGAAACCCCGAGAGAGTTAACTAAATGTCACCAAGCCACAAAAAAATGTCACACACAATTTATGCTGCCAAATTCGAGCAGACGATAATTCATCAACATGTACATTTACCACGGAAAAGTCAGTCACATGCATCGGCGCATGTGGTAATGAGATTATGCCTATTCGATAAATCGGTCGTTTGTCTACAAACCGAAAGAAGGAGGTAATGTTAGAATAGTAATTTTAGCCTTATATGACTAGAGACTCACACTGTGACATAAATGATACATTTTTTAAAATTTTGAATTTGATTTTCTGTTTAATGCCACTTTCAGCAATATTTCAGCTATATCATGGCGACCAGTTTTAGTGGTGGAAGAAGCCGGAGTACCCGGAGAGAACCATCGACCATGAGCAAACATCTGGTAAACTTTATCACTTGCGGCTGCGAGTCGCGTGCACCTTTTTTGTAATTTACAAAGCCGGGCGCGAACCCACGCGTATTGGTCATAGGCTTGTATGAGTTGTTAGGTAATCCAACTACATAACTCATTGAGCTATCCGGGACCTGACAACACAATGACCAAAAAAACACTACACAGAAAACTAAAGATCGAGCAACACAAACCTCACTAAAAACCGGGGTGAACCATATATTTTTCAACGACTTTCTGAAATGTAGTTTGTATCAAAATAAGTCAATAGATTTTCTTCTAATTTCTTTATCTTTAAAACTGTATCACTTGCGGCTGATACATTAGTTTAAAACAAAACGATATATTAAAAATATACGGGTGAAAATAGAATTCAGCTAAGTAACTTCGCTAGTAAGTAGATGTTATTCAAGTCAGCTAACACACATTCTGTTCACAGCTTTTGAAAGAAAATATTTTGAAATAAAATATTAAAAAACGACATTTATATCATCTTCGCTGGGCCAAGGGTTACGATCCGCTCTACTCGTGAAGATGAGTAGAGAGGATCGTAACCCTTGGCTACCGAAGATGCATTTATATTAATGCATGTAAAAAAGGTTGGCCGAACTGTTTTGTCAGATCATGGAATATTAATGATACATTCGTGATAAATTTAAATTCTATGTCTCTTAGGAAACACAATGGATATAAAATTGTATTATTGAATGTCAATATATTTTCCTCGTGGGAAGAAGAACAGAGGATGTTAGAAAAAGAAAAAAAGAAAAGATATTCAAATATACAATACAATAGATGCTGATAGTTGCTGATAAATTAAATGAAACAAAAAAATACCACACTGTCGGAACAATTCCAAAATCAAATATCAAAATATATTCTCCTCGTGGGAATAAGAATAGAAGATGTAGAAAAAGATCAAATATATAAATAATGTGAGATCTTTGAAATTTAAATATACCATAAATGCTGTTAGATGAATATACATATAGATTAAATGAAAAAAATAATACCACACTATTGGAACAATTCCAAATTCAAATATCAAAATCGTGAAAAGGCAACTGTCCTTGACACTTGAATCATTGATAATAAAAATATGGTAATTACTTATTTCTATAGGTAATTATCCAATCAGATGGTTTGAATTGGTTTATGCTGTTTAACGCCACGTTCAACAATATTTCAGTTATATCGTCAGTTGTATTGGTGGAGGAAATCTGAGTATCAGGAGAAAACTACCGACCTGCCGCAAATCACTGACAAACTTTATCATATAATGTTGTATCGAGTACACTTCGCCATGAACGAGATTCAAACTTACAACGTTAGTGGTGATTTTCCGTAGAACGCGCCACTGTAGATGCACGTGACAAGCGTAACCATTTGGCTTCAAATAAAGCAATTATTTAGCAAGAACAGTGTGGAGATGCTAAAGGCGACAATCAGAAGCCGTAAATCGAAGAAGGACAGATAACATAATAACCAAAAGAAAAAAACACAAGAAAAGTTTGAAGATGCCAAGGGGCTATCAGAAGCCGTAATTTGAAGAAGGACAGATAACACAATAACCAAAAGAAAATAGACAAGAAAAGTTTGAAGATGCCAAAGGGGCTATCAGAAGCCGTAATTTGAAGGCCAGACAACACAGTAACCAACAGAAAAAGGACAAGAATAGTTTGAAGATGCCAAAGGGGCTATACGAAGCCGTAATTTGAAGGACAGACAACACAATAACCAACAGAAAAGAGACAACAGGGCACACAATCATCTACAAAACACTACACAGAAAGCAATAGATTGAACAAAGCAACACGTATATAGATTTACCTACATATAAATGTTATTGTTATTAGTGATATTACTTTCTATACTCATCATTTATTTCCCCTCTCACGGCAATGTGTACTCAATACAACATTATGTGATAAAGTTTATCAGTGACATACGGAAGGTCGGTGATTTTCTCAACCAATAAAACTGACCGCCAGGATATAACTGAAATAGTGTTGTTAGTTGCGTTAAACACAATAAACCATAAACAATAATTTATCTATTTGTTTTATAGTAGTTTGTGTGTCCTGGAATTCAGTCTTATGGCGGTATATCACCGAACACAAAGACTGTACCTTACAGACCACTCACATGTTCTACCAAAGACCTGATATGCCGTATACTACAGACTGTGCTAGACTATGTACAGACACGACCAATTGTATTGTATTTCAATATGATGCGACTCTGAAGATTTGCTCAATGTTTTCATATTTAGTCCCTTACGAGAGTTCGTGTAGCCCAGGGAGTAACATGAATTCATACAGAAGATATAAAGGTAAATAAATACATGCACTTATTGTCTATATGTCTCCTCTGTGACACGAATGATACTGGAGATGAATTCCATTATATTTTACAAGGCCGATACTTTTAGCAAAACCGTAAGCACCTCCGGTTTCATTCACCAATAAAACTAACCGCTACGATACAACTGAAATATTGTTGAAAGTGACGTTAAACACCAAACACTAATCCGTAAAAAGGCCAAATAAATTATGACTGTAACGAAAAAATTAAATCTTTTAAAGTTATGCAAGAAGAGTTTGAAGATACCAAAGGGGTAATCAGAATCTGTATATCGAAGAAGAACGGACAACACAATGACCAAAAAGAAAAAAAGTACAAAAGGACAAACAACGATCTACAAACAAAACATACACATAAAGCTAAAGATCGAATAACACTAACCCCACTAAAGACTAAGAACACAGCAGTCAGGAGCAAGATGAAAGACTGTTTGGCTCGGAATCAGGATAATGTGTCCAAGTGTTGCGACATGTCTATCCGCGTACCGTTGTTTCAGTTAGCTATATATATCTAGCACTATTAAAATATAGCTAAGCGTGTTGGTCTAGTACAATGTGAACATTATCATCTCATTGAAATGTAATTTGGTCTCGCCATGAAATAGAAATATTAATTATTAGTATTTTTTTCGCAAGACAAGGATTATCAGGTCCATATCAGATGAGCTCGAAGAGCGAATGGCGAATCTGATATGGACCTGATAATCCTTTTGGAGCGAAAAAAAATACTAATAATTTTTTTATCGGTAATTTCACAATTTTAACACAATTTGGGATTTTTTTGTTGTGTTTTGACCTTTTTTTTAATACTAATAATTTTTGCATCGGTGATCTCACAATATTAACACAACTTTGTGATTTTTTTTGTTGTGTTTTGACCTTTTTTTTAATGAAAGGTTTAGTGACGTCACGTTAGACCGCGCATGACAAATGACCAACAGCTGATAATTTCTAGTATCACGAGTGGGTGGTCAACTGAACGTTGTTACTAAATTTATCGGGTAGTAAAGATCAAAGGAAATTCTAACAAATTACCGATAAATAAAATTATCGGTAATTTGTTACAGTTTCCTTTATCGGTAATTTGTTGCAGCTTCCTTTGATCTTTACTACCTGATAAATTTAGTAACAACGTTGAGTTGACCACCGACTCGTGATACTAGAAATTATCAGCTGTTGATCGTTTGTCATGCATGGTCTAACGTGACGTCTCTAAAACTTTCATTAAAAAAAAGGTCAAAACACAACAAAAAAATTACAAAGCTGTGCTAAAATTGTGAAATTATCGATAACAAAATTATTAGTATTAAAAAAAAGGCTAAAACAACAAAAAAAATCACAAAGCTGTGTTAAAATTGTGATATTACCGATAACAAAATTATTAGTATTTTTTTCGCTCGACAAGGATTATCAGATCTATATCAGATTCGCTCGAAATGCGCACTTGACGGTAGACAACACTATCACTCACTCATCTTTGCTTACAGTAGGATGTGGTGGTCATGGCTATGTGTATAACAACGAGACTGGACTATGTGTATCATATGCATATACAGTGACAACAGCTGGAAAATGGGACATACAAAAGACCCGTTGTGAGGAAAGAGGCCAAACACTGATGAGTGTGGATACCGTAGAAAAATTGCGATTTTTGCAAGACATTATCAAGAGTGCTATTAGTTGTAAGTATGTTTGTTTGTTTGCTTGATGGTGCTTAATGCCACTTTCAACAATATTTCAGTTATATCGTGGCGGTCAGTTTTATTGGTGGAGGAAACCTGTCGCAAGTCACTGACAACGTTTATCATATAATGTTGTACTCCTCGCTCTGATGGAGATTCGAACTCACAACATCAGTGGTGATAGGCACTGATTATATAGGTAGTTCTAAATCCAACTACCATGCGATCACGACCACGACGACCCTGTTAAGTAAATTTATAGAAAACAATAGATAACTTTAAAATGATTCGGCGTTACATTTTCACATCGTAATCAAAACAAGCTTGAAGATACCAAAAATGCAATCAGAAGAACAAATAATACAAAGACCAAAAGAAAAACGACAAAGTGGTATACATGATAAGCAAAACACTACGTAGAAAACAGTTTCTTTCACAATGGAAAAAGAAATGAAATTCATCATCGATATTGCTACATTTGCTAATATATCTTCTTTAGTGCAATGATATGGTTGCATAGGAAAGTGTATAAGTATGAGTGTAATTATAAAGCAAATCACATATTGAATCCATAAGCAAGAACAAATTAGTAGTTAATATTATTAATTTTTGATTTTTTGTTTGGTGTTTTAATGCCACATTCAGCAATATTTCAGCTATATCATGGCGACCAGTTTTAGAAGTGGAAGAAGCCAGAGTACCCGGAGCAACTGGTAAGCTTTATCACTTGCAGCTGCGAGTCGAGTGCACACTTTGTATAATTTACAAAGCTGGGCGCGATCCCACGCCGGATTGGTGATAGGCTTGCATGAGTTGTTAGGTAATCCAACTACCTAACTCATTGAGCCACCCAGGCCCTTAACATTATTGATCTTACACCACTATACAATGAGTCTTTTATTAATATTTAAGAGCTCAGTTTCTGGAGAAAGGTAAGATGTTCCCGCTCCACTAGTTGTACCCGTCATGTTACTGTTGAATGACACGAACATTATTGAAATGGAAATCGTGTTGGACACCAGTATACGTAAATAAATGCAAATAGCATATATAAGTCATGACAAAACAAAAGGGGAGTAAAGACGACATTAACAACACAAACCTCTCAAAAAACCGAGAATAAATCAGGTGCTCTGGAACGGTAAGTACTTTCTGCAACAATAGTCAAACCCGCTATGTTACTCTTGTTACAAACCCGGTCACAAGTCATGAATGAGGAAAAGATCTTATGTCAAATTCCCTCACTTTTTTCATGACTGTCTCTACAGACGTGAGTAGTATGCGGGGACAGCTCAGGTCACATTTGCGGTGGATCTACCGGAAGTCACGTCACCGGCCCTGACCGGAAGTGATGTCTCCGGAAGTCACGTGACCTGATGTGACGTCACCGGAAGAGGGCCTGACTGGAGGTGATCGCGTGCGAATGCGCACCCGGCAGTTGCACAATATCTGCCCTAGTGGGGTCTTTTACCGAAAGTGAAGTCATTAAACGTCACCAATAGTGACCGAAGGTCACGTGACCCCGAACGGTTCCCTTGGGTGCGCGCTGGCGCAACCGAACGTTGCGCAATATCCGCCCTAGTGGGGCCTTTTGACCGGAAATAACCTCACCAGTAGGGCTTCCCTTGGAAGGGTGGGGTGCGCGCATGTGCGACCTGAAGTTGAGTAATATCCGATCGGAAGTACCCTTGTGGTGTTCTCTAGGACGTCCGCGTCCTATATGTAGCATGGCTAACGGAACTAGCCCTTTCACTGGTTATCTGCCCCTTTCCCGCCATTTTATTTTCAAAATTACATTTCTTACAAAAGTTTGTAGTTTTCGGATATGTTGTGTAATACTCCAAGGGTGTCCGCGTCCTATTATCGTTTTCTAGCCCTTTCACTGGTTATCTTCACGCCATTTTCATGGGGAGCAACTTCAATGATGGTTTTCACCTACGGTGTTTTAGGATATGTTGTGTAGTACTCCAAGTAGTCTATCACGTCCGTGTTGCATTTTTGTTATATTTTCAGAGATCTTGATGTTTCTTAATTCCTTCCTCTAATTTTCGTGTTTATTCAACATCTTGATCCCTATTTTGTTGACTTGATGCAGATTTGTCATAGGTAATGTTAATGAGTGATATTTTCATAATGTGTTTCGTTTTGTTTTTGCTTGTAACGTGTTTTGGATGGAATCTCAACGCTATTATAACGGCGGCGGAGGAGGAGGAGGGCGAGAGTGGCGGCGTTGGAGGAAGAGGAGGAGGGCAGCGGTGGAGATGAAGGAGGAGGAGGAGGTCTCTTTGGGTGTAATTATGACTAACACAGAAATCTTCAACATTTTCCATATCTTTTCACTATTCAACTTACCTTTCTTCCATATATTCCCTATCATTTCACAACTTCCTTCTGTATTTTCCAAATCATTTCACTATTCAACTTATTTTTCTTCCACGTTTTCCATATCATTTCACATTTCATCCATATTTTCCATATCATTTCACAATTTTCTTCTGTATTTACCAAATCGTTTCACTATTCAACTTTCTTTTCTTCCATGTTTTTCAATATCTTTTCACTATTCAACTTGGGTTTATTCCATAATTTCCCTATATTTTCACAATTTTCTTCCATTATTTCCATATCTTTTCACTATTCAACTTGCCTTTCTTCCATATTTTCCATATCATTTCACTATTCAACTTACTTTTCTTCTGTATTTTCAATATCATTTCACATTTCAACTTACCTTTCTTCCATATTTTCCATATCATTTCATAATTCAACCTACTTTTTTTCCGCATTTTCCATATCTTTTCACTGTTCAACTTACTTTTCATCCATATTTTTCATATCTTTTTGCTATTTTCTTCTGTATTTTCCAAATCTTTTCACTATTCAACTTACTTTTCTTCCATATTTTCTATATCTTTTCACTATTCAACTGATCTTTTTTCAATATTTTCCCTATTTTTTCCCTATTAGACTTAATTTTCTTCTATTTTGTCCATATTGTATCACTGTTCGACTTGCCTTTCTTTCATATTTTCAAAATCATTTCACTATTCAACTTACCTTTCTTCCATATTGTCCATTTCTTACCACTATTCGACTTACTTTTCTTCCATATTCTCCACATTATTTCACAGTTTTCTTCTGTATTTTTTAAATCTTTTCACTATTCAACTTGCCTTTCTTCCATATTTTCCATTTCATTTCTCTATTCAACTTACTTTTCTTCTGTATTTTGCATATCATTTCACATTTCAACTTACCTTTCTTCCATATTTTCCATATCATTTCACAATTCAACCTACTCTTTTTCCGCACTTTCCATATCTTTTCACTGTTCAACTTACTTTTCTTCCATATTTTTCATATCTTTTTGCTATTTTCTTCTGTATTTTCCAAATATTTTCACTATTCAACTTACTTTTCTTCCATATTTTCTACATCTCTTCACTATTCAGCTTATCTTTCTTCCTATTTTCCCTATTTTTTCTCTATTAGAATTAATTTTCCTCTATATTGTCTATATCTTATCACTGTTCGACTTGCCTTTCTTCCATATTTTCCAAATCATTTCAACTTATCTTTCTTCCATATTTTCCATATCATTTCACATTCCAACTTGCCTTTCTTCCATATTGTCCATATCTTACCACTATTCGACTTACTTTTCTTCCATATTTTCCACATTATTTCACAGTTTTCTTCTGTATTTTTTAAATCTTTTCACTATTCAACTTGGTTTTCTTCCATATTTTTCATATCTCTTCATTATTCAACTGCCTTTCTTCCATATTGGCCATATCATATCACTATTCGACTTGGGTTTTTTCCATATTTTTCATATCTTTTCACTATTCAACTTTCTTTTCTTCCATATTTTCCATATCTTTTCACTATTCAACTTACTTTTCTTCCATATTTTCCCTATCATTTCACAATTTTCTTCTGTATTTCCGAAATCATTTCACTATTCAACTTATCTTTCTTCCATGTTTTCCATATCATTTCACATTTCATCCATATTTTCCATATCATTTCACAATTTTCTTCTGTATTTTCGAAATCTTTTCACTATTCAACTTATCTTTCTTTCATCATTTCCATATCTTTTCACTATTTTCTTCTGTATTTTCCATACCTTTTCACTATTCAACTTTCTTTTCTTCCATGTTTTTCCCTATCTTTTTACTATTCAACTTGAGTTTTTTTCCATAATTTCCCTATCTTTTCACAATTTTATTCCATAATTTCTATATCTTTTCACTATTCAACTTATGTTGCTTCCATATATTTCATATCATTTCACTATTCAACTTGGCCTTCTTCCATATTTTCCATATCTTTTTACTATTCAACTTATTTTTCTTCCATACTTTCCAAATCCTATCACTATTCAACTTTCTTTTCTTCTGTATTTTCCTTATCTTTTCACTATTCAACTTACTTTTCTTCTATATTTTCCCTATCATTTCACAATTTTCTTTTGTATTTTCCTAATCATTTCAATATTCAACTTATCTTTCTTCCTTGTTTTCCATATCATTTCACATTTCATCCATATTTTCCATATCATTTCACTATTCAACTTATCTTTCTTTCATAATTTCCATATCTTTTCACTGTTGTCTTCTGTATTTTCCATATGTTTTCACTATTCATCTTACTTTTCTTCCATGTTTTACCCTATCTTTTTACTATTCAACTTGAGTTTCTTCCATGATTTCCCTATCTTTTCACAATTTTCTTCCATAATTTCTATATCTTTTCATTATTCAACTTGGGTTTCTTCCATACATTTCATATCTTTTCAATTTTCAACTTGGCCTTCTTCCATATTTTCCCTATCTTTTCACTATTCGACTTATTTTTCTTCTGTATTTTCCAAATCTTTTCACTATTCAACTGACTTTCCTTCCATATCTTTTTATTATTCAACTTACCTTTCTTCCATATTTTCCCTATATTTTCCCTATTCAACTTACTTTTCCTCTGTATTTTCCAAATCTTTTCACTATTCAACTTACCTTTCTTCAATATTTTCCATATCATTTCACAATTCAACCTACTTTTCTTCCGCATTTTCCATATCTTTTAACTGTTCAACTTACTTTTCTTCTGTATTTTCCATATTTTTTCACTATTCAACTAGCCTTTCTTCCATATTGTCCATATCACATCACTATTCCACTTGCCTTTCTTCCATATTTTCCATATCATTTCACAATTTTCTTCTCCCTTTTTTTCAAATCATTTCACTATTCAACTTATTTTTCTTCCATGTTTTCCATATCATTTCACATTTCATCCATATTTTCCATATCATTTCACAATTTTCTTCTCTAATTTTCAAATCTTTTCACTATTCAACTCATCTCTCTTTCATAATTTCCATATCGTTTCACTATTTTCTTCCATATTTTGCAAATCATTTCACAATTCAACTTACTTTCCCTCCATATTTTCCATATCATTGCGCTATTCAACCTTCTTTTCTTCCATATTTGTCATATCTTTTCACAATTTCCTTCTGTATTTTCCATATCATTTCACAATTTTCTTCAGTATTTTCCAATTCTTTTCACTATTCAACTTGCCTTTTTTTGTATTTTCCATATCTCCTCACTATTCAGCTTACCTTTCTTCCATATTTTCCAAATCATTTCATTATTCAACTGACTTTTCGTCCATATTTTACATATCTTTTCACTATTCAACTTATTTTTCTTCCATAATTTCCAAATCTTATCACTATTCAACTTTTTTTTCTTCCATATTTTCCATATCTTTTCACTATGCAACTTACTTTTCTTCCATATTTTCCATATCATTTCACTATTCAACTTATTTTTCTTCCATATTTGCCATATCTTTTCACTATTGAACTTACTTTTCTTCCATATTTTCCAAATCTTTCCACTATTCAACTTACCTTTCTTTCATATTTTCCAAATCTTTTCACTATTTAACTGACTTTTCTTCCATATTTTCCATATCTTTTCACTATGCAACTTACTTTTCTTCCATATTTTCCATATCATTTCACTATTCAACTTATTTTTCTTCCATATTTGCCATATCTTTTCACTATTGAACTTACTTTTCTTCCATATTTTCCAAATCTTTCCACTATTCAACTTACCTTTCTTTCATATTTTCCAAATCTTTTCACTATTTAACTGACTTTTCTTCCATATTTTCCATATCTTTTCACTATTCAACTTATATTTCTTCCATATTTTCCAAATCTTATCACTATTCAACTTTCTTTTCTTACATATGATTCTTTCAAAACAGAATTTTCTTTTCTCCATGTTTGCTGATAATTCTGCTTTGCTAATTCTGGAAATATCAAAGAATGATTAAAATCCTTACTTCATGCGCCGTGTCTGTGATATTGTGGTGTTTACTCTCAGAACAGTGAAATCTTTATCAACATATTAAAACTCTGTAAAGCGAATATAACTGGCAACTTTACTTGTTTTCCTCGTACATGACGTCATAAAATATTTCATTTTACCGTACTTTTTCAAACCACAACGTTTGAAATGCAACGTTACTTGTTTTCCGCGTACATGAGGTCATTTTTCGCGTATCATTTTCCCGTACTTTTTCAAAAATATTTCATTTTGGTCACATAATCTATTTTTTACAAGTTTTATTATTTTGCTAAATTTTCATTTTCGTCCCAGAATATATATTTACTATCAATACAACAGCATGTTATAGCTTCTAAAAGCAACCACATTAATACAATGTTGCCCAATGAGATGGTTTTATCTCCTCTACAAAAGTTGAAGATTAAATATGAATTGTCTTACCAATCTACTACCAGACTGATATATTGATAACTTTGACCAATTGCTGATCATCCACCAGTGAACGTCTACGGTTGATAACATTGTACGATCGTTGATACATTTCACCATTTTTATCCGATACTATGTAATAAAACATTTCCTATCATTTATAAAATCATCATTAAATAACTGGTGTCCAATGAAAATGTTTATAGTACGTGACACAGACAACAATAGCAGTGACTATATTACATAAAATACATTACAGCATAGAGGTTCCAAAAGTAAAAACGTATTATTGGTTTTCAAAATATAATAATGTTCTTCAGCATTATTCTGTGAGTATTGTGGTGGCGGCGGCATGTTAGGGGTTTGATCAGTGCTAGACTGTTTTGAGGACCTGTAGGCCATCATAATTTGGGAAAGGTGCGCTACCGGAAGTGACGTTAGTCACGTGACCAGAAGTGACGTCATTTTCCCGGCGCCTTTTTCTTACTATAGTAGTAGTACAAAATATCCCCTTACACGAAAAATTAGAAGATACTAAAGGAATAATCAGAAGCCGTAAATGGAATGACAAACAATAATGGGACCTTTTGTACTACTACTATAGTAAGAAACAAGCGCGAAAAAATGACATCACTTCCGGTCACATGACTAACGTCACTTCCTGTCACATCACTTCCGGTCACGTCACCTCCGGTCACGTCATTTTTCGGTGACGTCACTTCCGGTAGCACACCTTTTCCAAATTATAATGGCCTACAGGTCCTCAAAACAGTCAATTAATAACATGCCGCCGCCGCCACCACCACCGCCACTGCCAACGCTGCATTACTCACAGAGTAATGATGAAGAACACTATTATATTTTGAAGACCAATAATCCTTTTTTGGCTTGGGAACCTCTATACTGTAATTTATTTTATGCAATTTAGTCACTGCTGTTGTCTGTGTCAGTAAACAGAATCCACACATGTAATACTATAAACATTTCATTGGACACCAGTTATTTAATGATAATTTTATAAATGATGGGAAATGTTGTACTACATAGTATCAGATAAAATGGTGAAATACATCAACGATCGTACAGTGTTATCAACCGTAGACGTTCACTGGTGGATGATCAGCAATTGGTCAAATTTATCAATATATTTCAACCTGGTAGTAGATTGGTAACACAATTCATATTTAATCTTCAGCTTTTGTAGAGGAGCTAAGACCATCTCATTGGGCAACATTGTATTAATGTGGTTACTTTTAGGAGCTATAACATGCTGTAGTATTGATAGTAAAAATAGATTCTGGAAGGAAAATGAAAATTTCGGAAAATAATAAAACTTGTAAAAAAATAGATTCTGTAACGAAAATGATATTTTTTTTAAAGTACGGGAAAATGATACGCGGAAAATGACGTCATGTACGAGGAAAACAAGCAACGTTGCATTTCAAACGTTGCGGTTTGAAAAAGTACGGTAAAATGAAATGTCTTATGACGTCATGTACGCGGAAAACAAGTAAAGTTGCAATTTATTTTCGTTTTACAGAGTTTTAATATGTTGATAAAGATTTCACTGTTCAGAGAGTAAACACCACACAAGCATAGTCATGGCGTATGAAGCTAGGATTTTAATCATTCTTTTATATTTCCAGAATTAGCAAAGCAGAATTAATCTTAGAAAATCAACAAACATGGAGAGAAGAAAATTCTGATTTGAAAGAATCATTAGAAACAATTAATAAATATATGGAACATATGGAAGAAATGTAAGTTGAAGAGTGAAAAAATATGGAAAATATGGAAGAAAAGAAAGTTAAATAGTGATAAGATATGGAAAGTATGGAAGAAAAATAATTTGAATAGTGAAAAGATATGGAAAATATGGAAGAAAAGTCAGTTGAATAGTGAAATTATTTGGAAAACATGGAAGAAAGGTGAGTTGAATAGTGGAAAGATTTGGAAAATACAAAAGAAAATTGTGAAATGATATGGAAAATATGGAAGAAAAGTTAGTCGAATAGTGATAAGATATGGACAATATGGAAGAAAGGCAAATCTAATAGTGATAAGATAGGGAAAATATGGAAAAAAGATAAGTTGAATAGTGAAACGATTTGGAAAATATGGAAGAAAGCCATGCCGAACAGTGATAAGCTATGGACAATATAGAAGAAAATTAAGTCGAATAGTGAAAAGGTATGGACAATACAGAAGAAAAGTAAGTTGTATAGTGAAAAGATATGGAAAATGCTGAAGAAAAGTAGGAAGAATAGTGAAATGATATTGAAAATAAAAGTAAGTTGAATGGTGAAAAGATTTCGAAAATACAGAAGAAAAGTAAGTTGAATAGTGAAAAGATAGGGAATATATGGAAGGAAGGTAAGTTGAATAGTGAAAACTTATGGAAGAAAAGTAAATTGAATTGTGAAATGATTTGGAAAACATGGAAGAAAGGTGAGTTGAATAGTGAAAGGATTTGGAAAACATGGAAGAAAAGTAAATTGAATAGTGAAATGATATGGAAAACATGAAAGAAAAGTAAGTAAAATAGTGAAAAGATATAGAAAATACAGAAGAAAGGCAAGTTGAAAAGTGAAAAGATATGGAAAATGCGGACGAAAAGTAGGCTGAATTGTGAAATGATATGGAAAAGATGGATAAAAAGTAAGTTGAAATGTGAAATGATATGGAAAACATGGAAGAAAGGCCAGTCGAACAGTGATAAGATATGGACAATATGGAAGAAAGGCAAGCTGAATAGTGAAAAGATATGAAAAGTATGGAAGAAACACAAGCCGAATAGTGATAAGATAATGCCAATATGGAAGAAACCCAAGTTGAATAGTGAAAAAATTTGGAAAATACAAAGAAAATTGTGAAATGATATGGATAATATGGAAGAAAATGTAAGTCGAATAATGATAAGATATGGACCATATGGAAGAAAGGCAAATTGAAATTTGAAATGATATGGAAAATAAGGAAGAAAGGCAAGTCGAATAGTGATAAGATATGGACAATATAGAAGAAAATTAAGTCGAATAGAGAAAAGATAGGGAAAATCTGGAAGAAAGGTAATTTGAATAGTGAAAAGATATGGCAATTATGGAAGAAAAGTAAGTTGAATAGTGAAAAGATTCGGAAAATACAGAAGAAAATAGTAAAAAGTTAAGAAAATACGGAAGAAAATTGTGAAAAGATATGAAAAATATGGAAGAAAGGCAAGTCGAATAGCGAAAAGATTTGGAAAATAAAGAAAATTGTGAAATGATATGGAAAATATGGAGGAAAGGCAAGTCGAATAGTGATAAGATATGGACAATATGGAAGAAAGGCAAGTTGAATAGTGCAAAGGTATGGAAAATACAGAAGAAAAGTAAGTTGTATAGTGAAAATATATGGAAAATGCTGAAGAAATGTAGGAAGAATAGTGAAATGATATGGAAAATATGGAAGGAAAGTAAGTTAAATAGTGAAAAGATTTCGAAAATACAGAAGAAAAGTAAGTTGAATAGTGAAAAGATAGTGAAAATATGGAAGAAAGGTAAGTTGAATAGTGAAAAGTTATGGAAGAAAAGTAAGTTGAATTGGGAAAAGATTCGGAAAAGTATGTCGAATAGTGAAAAGATAGGGAAAATATAGAAGAAAGGTAAGTTGAATAGTGAAAAGATATGAAAAATATGGAAGAAAGGCAAGTCGAATAGTAAAAAGGTATAGAAAATACAGAAGAAAAGTAAGTTGTATAGTGAAAAGATATGGAAAATGCGGAAGAAAAGTAGGTAGAGGTGTAAAATGATGTGGAAAATATGGAAGGAAAGTAAATTGAATTGTGAAATGATATGGAAAATATGGAAGAAAAGTAGATTGAATAGTGAAAAGATATCGAAAAAATGGAAGAAAAGAAAGCTGAATAATGATAGGATATGGAAAGTATGGAAGAAAAATAAGTTGAATTGTGAAAAGATATGGAAAACATGGAAGAAAGGTGAGTTGAATAGTGGAAAGATTTGGAAAACATGGAAGAAAGGTAAATTGAATAGGGAAATGATATGGAAAACATGAAAGAAAAGCAAGTTGAATAGTGAAAAGATATGGAAAACATGGAAGAAAGGCCAGTCGACCAGTGATATGATATGGACAATATGGAAGAAAGGCAAGTTGAATAGTGAAAAGATATGAAAAGTATGGAAGAAATACATGTCGAATAGTGATAAGATAATGCCAATATGGAAGAAAGGCAAGTTTAATAGTGAATACATATGAAAAATATGGAAGAAACCCAAGTTGAATAATGAAAAGATTTGGAAAATACAAAAAAAAATTGTGAAATGATATGGAAAATATGGAAGAAATGTAAGTCGAATAGTGATAAGATATGGGCAATATGGAAGAAAGGCAAGTTGAAATGTGAAATCATATGGAAAAGCGAATAGCGGAAAGGTTTGGAAAATACAGAAGAAAATTGTGAAATGATATGGAAAATAATGAAGAAAGGCAAGTCGAATAGTGATAAGATATGGACAATATGGAAGAATGGCAAGTTGAATAGTGAAAAGATATGAAAAATATGGAAGAAATCCAAGTTGAATAGTGAAAAGATTTGGAAAATACGAAAGAAAATTGTGAAATGATATGGAAAATATGGAAGAAAAGTAAGTCGAATAGTGATACGATATCGACAATATGGAAGAAAAGCAAGTTGAAATGTGAAATGATATGGAAAATATGGAAGAAAGGCAAGTCGAATAGTGATAAGATATGGAAAATATGGAAGAAAGATCAGTTGAATAGTGAAACGATTTGAAAAATATGGAAGAAAGGCAAGTCGAACAGTGATAAGATATGGACAATATAGAAGAAAATTAAGTCGACTAGAGAAAAGATAGGGAAAATATGGAAGAAAGGTAAGTTGAATAGTGAAAAGATATGAAAAATATGGAGCAAAGGCAAGTTAAATAGTAAAAAGATATGGAAATTATGGAAGAAAATAGCAAAAAGATAAAGAAAATACAGAAGACAATTGTGAAAAGATATGAAAAATATGGAAGAAAGGCAAGTCGAATAGCGAAAAGATTTAGAAAATACACAAGAAATTTGTGAAATGATATGGAAAATATGGAAGAAAGGCAAGTCGAGTAGTGATAAGATATGGACAATATGGAAGAAAGGTAAGTTGAATAGTGAAATGATATGGAAAATATGGAAGAAAGGTAAGTTGCATTGTGAAATAATATGGAAAATATGGAAGAAAGGTAAGTTGAAATGTGAAATGATACGGAAAATACAGAAGAAAAGTAAGTTGAATAGGGAAATTATATGGAAAATAAGGAAGAAAGGCAAATCGAATAGTGAAATGATTTAGAAAATACGGAAGAAAGATAAGTTGAATAGTGAAATGATTTGGAAAATACAGAAGAAAATTGTGAAATGATAGGGAAAATATGGAAGAAAAGTAAGTTGAATAGTGAAAAGATATGGAAAGTATGGAAGATTTCTGTGTTAGTCATAATTACACCCAAAGAGACCTCCTCCTCCTCCTCCACCTCCGCCGCCGCCGCCCTCCTCTTCCTCCGCCGTCGCCTCCACCACCACCCTCCTCATCCGCCGCCGTTATAATAGCGTAGAAATTCCACCCAAACACGTTACAAACAAAAACAATGCGAAACATATTATGAAAATATGACACATTAACATTACCTATGACAAAACTGCAACAAGTCATCAAAATAGTGATTAAGATGTTGAATAAACACGAAAATCAGAGAAAGGAATCAAGAAACGTCAAGATCTCTGAAAATATAACAAAAATGCAACGCGGACGTGATAGACTACTTGGAGTACTACACAATATATCCGAAAACACCGTATGTGAAAACCATTATTGAAGGTGCTCCCCCATGAAAATGGCGGGAAGATAACCAGTGAAAGGGCTAGAAAACGAAAATAGGACGCAGAGTATTACACAACATATCCGAAAACAACAAGCTTTTGTAAGAAATGTAATTATGAAAATAAAACGGCGGGAAATGGGCTGATAACCAGTAAAAGGGCTAGTTACGGTAGCCATGCTACTTATAGGACGCGGACGTCCTAGAGAATGCCACAAGGGCACTTCCGATCGCATATTACGCAACTTCAGGTTGCGCAAGCGCGCTTCCCACCCTTTCAAGGGAAGCCCTAAGGGTGATGTTATTTCCGGTCAAAAGTCCCCACTAGGGCGGATATTGCACAACTTCCGGTTGCGCACGTACACGCGATCACTTCCGGTCATGACCTCTTCCGGCGACGTCACTTCCGGTCACGTGACTAACGTCACTTCCGATCAGGGCCGGTCACGGGACTTCCGATAGATCCACCGCATGGATCCACCGCAAATGTGACTTGAGCTGTCCTCATATACTACTGACGTGGTATCCTGTATATGTATTAAGAATTGCAAAAAGTGAAGGAGTAATGGCTGCCAACAGTGATAACCATAACAACCTGTTAAAAGTAAAGCAAACAACAACACAAATTGCACAGATGTTTATTGTGTTTGTTTGTTTGTTTGATGGTGTTTAACGCCACTTTCAACAATATTTCAGATGACAAACTTTATCACATAATGTTGTACACCTCGTCCCCGACGGCCTCCACAGATGTTTACTGCTATCATTATGGGTTGAAGCAGCGATGTGAGTGAGTGAGTGAGTGAGTGAGTGAGTGCTTGTCGTTTAATGTCAAATGAAGAAATATTCAGAAATATCATGGCGAGAACAAGTTGCATTCAAGGAAATGAAATGAAATGGAATAAAATGATGATATCCACTTTTTACTAGACCACAGCGCTTGATTGGATCTTTAAAGTGCTACTTAACTGAAACAATAGCCCGCGGGTAGTCTCGGACACATCATGAAGATTCCGAGCCAACCAGTCTGTGCTCTTACTCATTAGTGCTGCGTGCTTAGCGGAGAAGCCACAAATACCAATGTTTACAGTCTATAGTTTGACCCGACTGGGACTCGAACCCACCTTCTGCAGCACCTGAGGCTATCACTCTAACCATTACGCCTCCGATACGGTTCTGCAGTAATTTGACAAATTAGACATAATAGGTATGTATATTATATGCATATGACTTTATTTGTTGTTGTTTTATTTCAACAGCTATAGGTTTCTATACTTATTATACTGGTGGAAGAAAAATAAATGGAACATTTAAATGGATAAATGGTGATGACATGCCTACATCTCTTGACTATTGGTATTATAACCCAATCATATATGATGGCTCTAACCAGGAATGTGTTGCTATAGGTAACAGTTATCATTACAATTACAAATTATATGCAGCTAATTGTGATACTACTGCTAGTATGTTTTTCTGTGAGAGCCAGGTGTACGAAACGTAGATATCTAACTTAGCTGCTCACGATGCGTTTCAGTAAAAGAATATTTACAAGGTACGCTCATATTCGAAAGAGTGGCTATGGCTACCCCCGTTATATGTTACGTAATGTTAACAAGAATTACTAATCACTATGGTTACCCCTGTTATATGTTATGTAATGTTAAGAGGAATTACTAATGACATTGTTACGTCTGTTATATGTTATGTAATGTTAAAAAGAATTACTGGTCACTATGGTTACCTCTGTTATATGTTATGTAATGTTAAGAAGAATTACTAATGACATTTTTACGTCTGTTATATGTTATGTAATGTTAAGAAGAATTACTGGTCACTATGGTTACGTCTGTTATATGTTATGTAATGTTAAGAAGAATTACTGGTCACTATGGTTACGTCTGCTATATGTTATGTAATGATAAGAAGAATTACTGGTCACTATGGTTACGTCTGTTATATGTTATGTAATGTTAAGAGGAATTACTGGTCACTATGGGTACCCCTTTTATTTGTTATGCAATGTTAAGAAGAATTACTGGTCACTATGGTTACTTATGCTATATGTTACGTAACGTCACTATTAAAAAGGGAAGAGAGGCGGGGAACGATTAGTTGAATTCGTATCTTTGTTATTCGATACTAAGCCTGTATCTGAAATAAAAATAATTTATTGAAGCCCTTGTACCAAGTCAGGAAAGTGAGCGGTCATGTATTTGTGTGTTAAAGTATCGATTTTGTCTCTTTCTAAGATTTTTCTTTTTGCTATTAGAATTGTTCCAACAGTGTGACATTTTTGTTGTTTTTCATTTTTATTTCAAATAGGAACTCTTTTATAACGTGATAATTGTATCTAGGTATGATTTTATTGCGATGTAGCAGGAAAGTAGTTCCGGCTAAAGTACAAGTTGAATTATATATATTCATATGTTGTATAATGTACATTTTATATCTATCGACACACTATGCACTAGTATATACGTTCAAATAGGTGCCATTAATTCATTTTGGCTCTTTCGTAATGAAAATGTATAAAACATTGAATTATTCCTTGTTTGAACAATTAGTATATGCAAATCACACACACACACAACCACCCTCCCACCCAAATATATTGTGAATCAGAAACGACAGTCATCATCAGCATAATTAACAACTCATGGATCAACATAAAGGGCGTTTGGATTATAGAACGTGGAATGGGTCAAAGTGTCACTGGTGCTGAAGTCCTAATTCTCAAAAAATAGATTCCAATGTCCAAAATAACAGAACAGAACAAGAACTCCTACAACAACCGTTAAAGGGCCATGTGCTCTGGAATTTTCAACATCTCCTGTCCGATATGTGACATCCTAATTGCGTTTAAATACCTAATGGGGGTAATTGAAAAAGCTGACCATATGTTTACACTGGAAACATCGGAAACATGACTTTGAATATTTCATGCGCAACAATTATGCATGTGTCATTAAAGTTCAAAATCAATAATAACACTGTTTAGAAATGTAGTGCAGGAAAAGCTTAAATTTTGAAGCACATGGTGCTCATAAAACACATAGCCTTACGCACAAGGAACGCATAAATCTACTTTCATAGAACACATAGCCTTACGCACAAGGAACGCATAAATTTACGTTCATAGAACACATAGCCTTACGTACAATGAACGCCTAGATTTACGTTCATAGATCACATAGCCTTACGCACAAGGAACGCCTAGATTTACGTTCATAGAACACATAGCCTTACGCACAAGGAACGCCTAGATCTACGTTCATAGAACACATGGCCTTACACACAAGGAACACCTAGATTTACGTTCATAGAACACATATCATTACGCACAAGGAACGCCTAGATTTTCGTTCATAGAACACATAGCCTTACGCACAATGAACGCCTAGATTTATGTTCATAGAACACATGGCCTTACGCACAAGGAACGCCTAGATCTACGTTCATAGAACACATTTCTTTACGCACAAGGAACGCCTAGATTTACGTTCATAGAACACATGGCCTTGCGCACAAGGAACGCCTCGATTTACGTTCATAGAACACATATCCTTACACCCAAGGAACGCATCGGTTTACGTTCATAGAACACATGGTCTTACGCACAAGGAACGCATAGATTTACGTTCATATAACACATATCCTTACGCACAAGGAACGCCTATATTTACGTTCATAGAACACATATCATTACGCACAAGGAACGCATATATTTACGTTCACAGAATACATATCCTTACGCACAAGGAACGCCTAGATTTATGTTCATAGAACACATATCCTTACGCACAAGGAACGGACAGATAGAACACATGGTCTTCCATTCATAGATAATTTGAGTACGTGTACTACAAATTCGTCCAGTGTAGAGATTGGCGCGTTATATGAGAATAAGTTTGAAATGGATACAAAATGTAGCAGAAAGACGACGTCTCACTTTCAGCCATTTTCTTTTTTTTTCTATTCTATTTTTTACTGATGTTGTTTCGTCTAATCTGGATGTGAAAATTTTGTAATGTTTAGTTTATCATGTATTCTATTTTTAGCCTATTATTAAAATAAACTTATGAAAATGACATTTAAAAGTATTATTATTGCCTTTGTACCCCAGTCCTTTGATAAATTAGCAAAATTTATAAACCTTTACAGCATGGCTGACAAACTTCATATACGTCACTAGTCACAGACAATACATTCTAAATGCCCATGACATTCTAATGAATGTATTTGTTCAGTCAGAGATGTGCAAAAACTTCATTTACAAATATTTTAATCTATGATTAATTTTGACGGTGATTAAATCCACATTTTTCTTTCTTTGTTGAGGGTAGGGGTTATGGTATATAACGCCACTTTCTTTGTTGAAGTAATGGTTTTCGCTATATGGTGTGTCAAATACTATAAGCCTTATTAGCTATTAATAAAATCTAAATATACTTTGTATCCAATGTTTTACGCTTCATGGTAGAGACAAAGCTGATTAATGCATGGTGCTACATTTTTTTCTTATCAACTATTATGTCTGAATAAAAAAGGATTTACCCACAAGGGTTATTTTTGCAAATGATACCAATCATATACAAATGTAGTTGACAAAATGGCTAATGTTTTGTTACCATGGAAATAAAAGTACATGGTTGACGGATGACGAGAGATATTGTATCGGTAATTACCCGATTAAATGTTGCCTGTATTGTTTGAAACCACGAATTCAAGAACCCATGGATCAATGCATTTTGTAGAAACCACGACAAAATGGTGCCAACGAATAAAATACTTTCACAGTAACCAAAAACTCTCTATGTATCTAGTATTTATAGCCCTTAGCAACAGGGCAAGCTTAGTTAACTTTACTTTGGAGGAAACTGGAGTACCCGGAGAAAACCACCGACCTCCCACGGTACACAAAAACCAAAGCAACCGATAACGGTGAGTGAAAAAAAACCCACCAACACATCCTCCCCCACCCATCCCCCTCGCACATTTTATTAACACGGAATTTGTTGATAAAGTACAAGAATTAACCATAAAAATAAAAGAGTTCTTCGTACTAAAACGAACTCTCCCTCATTCGTTGATATTTTCTCCTCGCTCAGACAGAGGTAGCCTTAGCTGATGTTTTGGCCTTCCTTTCATTTGATTTTGCGCGTACTTAATGAAGTAAAAACGTTAGACAATACCGAAGGGGCAATCAAAATTTACATTCCAGAGAAACTGGAAACATTGGGTCCACAAGACAGAAAAAAAAACCAAAACACAATATGTGTTGGACACCACTTTACACAAAATAAAAACATGAATGGTGTTGCAGAAACGTGTCGTACACACTAAATTTGATATCTACTTTTTTTTCTACATATACAAAAATATATTACAGTTCCTTATTAATACAATATATTTATATACTTATGAGTTTTGACTTTCCCTTTGTAAGATTGTTCGGAGTTCGGTAATTTTGTTATTACCCTTATTTACAACATCAGGCTCAAGCTAGCAACCAATTTCTAGCGACCACTAAGCTAGCGACCAATAAGGCGATATGTCTCAAAACCCTAAAAAATAAATAAGAGCGAAATGTACTTTAAAATATTTCTAGCGACCAATAATAACTATATTTCTGTATTTGCACATTCAACACATTGAATCGACATCTGGGCATACAGGGAATGTTATTACAACTAAGGTATGGGTAATCCTGCCAGAATTTGGCTATCTTGCTTAAGTCTATTTTGTTTACTTGTCGCCAAAGGCTGTTGTATTGTTTTGACTTTCCAGTATTTTGACTACGATGGTATTCCTAATGAATGTTATCCAGAATGGCGCGGCTCTCACTATAATATATATCTACGTTTTTAATACAGAACAATCTTAAAAGCTATCGTGTCGATGCCACATGCAGTATTCAATTTACTGACACTGGAAATCATGTCGTGGATTGATTAATATATATCATACTAACCTTAATAATTACTTTTATAATGGATCATTCATGAAAAACCTCGATATCTTCAAAAGTATTTAATTAAACATGTGTTAACGTAATTAGAAGATGACGTCATCATATTAATGTTTTGTATTCTGTATTCCTACAAAAGCTAATCAATTTGATTATTTTGTATAAAACCCAAGATATACAACTGGATTGTGCATGCGTGAACAGAATGCATCAATTTATCTATCAATATAATGAAGCTTGTCGACCTCTGATCAAATTTCTACGAATTAAAAAAAAACATGTTTAATGAACAAAAACTTGTCTATCTCATTAAAACTATTAAATAGTGGTTGTATCCTACATCTGAAAACCACGCTTGATTGAACACATGAAATTAGGACTTAATATCGTCATTATATTTTCTGATTAAATTACGGACATGCTCTTAGCATTCACAGTAGCAAGCATTCTAATTTAACATTACCAAGGTATGAGATATTATACTATGTTTTAATTAACAGTGACAGACATACATTGCATAACATGTATTTGTGCGAGCTTTAGAAACAGGAAGAAAAACGAGCGTCTAAAGAGCTTTTCCGTCCGTGTTTAGGGGCGACTACAAGTAAATTTCATATTTTCTGACAATGTACGTATATTGTATTTATTCTGCGACTGTCATGATGGCGGAAAAATATTAAATTTACACACAAAAAGATAAAACATTGAACATTTTGGAAGAATTGGGTGTCCACAATGCGGTCCGTGTTCGATCAGTTTTTATTTCGCTTCGCTCTACATCAACACAGGGTACCAGGAGACACTATATGTCTAATAGACATACAAAGCAGAGGTTTATACGAACGCCTTTATGTACTGATTGCAGAATAACATATATTATATGTATTCAGGTATTTCATAATTCACAGTAAAGTTCTGTGACTTTTTATCCATGGGTATGGACAAAGTCACTCATTATACACAATGTGACTTTATTTCCGGGGTATAGTAAATGTGGACAAATATATATTGTGACTTTTTTTCCTGTGACTTTTTTTTCCTACTTGTCTTGTGACTTTTTATCGTGTGACTTTTTTTCCTGTGACTTTTTTTCCCCGTTACCCATTATAACTACTAGGAGACAAATCTACGAGATCAAAAGTACCATAATAAAAGCGCAGATATCGAATTTAGTCCGCTCGGTGCGTTTAGTACGCTCGGTGCGCTTAGTACGCTCGGCGCATTTAGTACGCTCGGTGCGTTTAGTACGCTCGGTGCGCTTAGTACGCTCGGTGCGCTTAGTACGCTCTGTGTGTTTAGTACGCTCGGTGTGTTTAGTACGCTCTGTGTGTTTAGTACGCTCGGTGCGCTTAGTACGCTCTGTGTGTTTAGTACGCTCGGTGCACTTAGTACGCTCTGTGTGTTTAGTACGCTCGGTGTGCTTAGTATGCTCGGTGTGTTTAGTACGCTCGGTGTGTTTAGTACGCTCGGTGTGCTTAGTACGCTCTGTGTGTTTAGTACGCTCGGTGTGCTTAGTACGCTCGGTGTGTTTAGTACGCTCTGTGCGCTTAGTACGCTCTGTGTGCTTAGTACGCTCGGTGTGCTTAGTACGCTCGGTGTGTTTAGTACGCTCTGTGTGCTTAGTACGCTCGGTGTGCTTAGTACGCTCTGTGTGTTTAGTACGCTCGGTGTGCTTAGTACGCTCGGTGTGCTTAGTACGCTCGGTGTGCTTAGTACGCTCGGTGTGTTAAGTACGCTCTGTGCGCTTAGTACGCTCGGTGCGTTTAGTACGCTCGGTGTGTTTAGTACGCTCTGTGCGCTTAGTACGCTCGGTGCGTTTAGTACGCTCGGTGTGCTTAGTACGCTCTGTGCGCTTAGTACGCTCGGTGCGCTTAGTACGTTCGGTGCGTTTCTGGAATAACATTCATTAGGTACGCTCATGTTTAAAGGATTAGAAAGCCTAGTAATGTAATACAGTAGTTATGGGGAGCAAGTTATCAAAGTAAAGAAACCATTAGGATATTTACATAAGCACAATCACAAAGATAAAACAAAACAAAAGAACAAAAGCAGACAACTCGAGCACCAATAACAACTGGGAGCTGCATCAGGGTAACTGTAGCACTAGCTACTCCAGGTGTGGTGTGAATCAGATGTGGATTCTACAAAGTACAAAAGATGTTTTATCGTGCATGCGGTCAAGGTCATGATCCTCATGCAATAACATTACAACTTTTGAATTGTCTACCCTTTATACGACTATCCTCACTTTAAACTGAAAGACAGATTTAAAGAGTGAGATGAACCGTGCTACACAAAACACAATTGCCAACGTACGAACTTGCTTTAGGAAGTGATAAATCTGCTCTAATTCTAACAAAGAGTTTTCTGAGACTGGCATTATAAAATTGCTCGAATTTTAGATTGACAACACATTTGCTATGCCTTGTGGACGTGTCTTACAACAGACGGTCGCGATTCCTGTGAGTACCAACTGTGCTCTTCTTCTCCCAATATTGTTCCTTTATTCGTATGAAGCATTATTCATGTAAGAGCTTCTAAATAAAGACGACAAGAGGATATCCCGGTCCTTTAATTCCATTTTCCATTACATAAATGGAAGGTACTTCACTAAATAATTCCAATAAAAGCGTAGATATCAAATGTAGTGCGCACGACACGTTTCTGAAATAACCTTCATCATGTACGCTCAAAATCAAAAGAATAGAAAGCTAAATAATCTAAAAGTGTTTGGGAGCAATACAACTAAGGGCCTAAACAGGATAGACCATTGAGCTTGAAATAAAGGACAGCACAGATATACTAGGTCTGCTTCATACATACTGCACCTATAAAGAGGCAGAGAGGACATTTTAAGCACAAATCTTTACAACAAAAGAGATGATTTCAATTTTCCCACAGTGGACTTTCAGTTCATTCGTAGTAACATTCCAGCAGCACCTACATATATAGTATACATACGATACTCCATCGCATTTGGTTCCTATTCTGGATATCCTTGATATAGGTTTGCTGCGAACAAGGAAGCTGACAAATCAATGGTTCCTAGTGGCTAGGTTGAAGTCATCACGCAAACATATATAGTCGCAATCATGATCTGGTTAACCGCTTTGGGAAATATGTGTCAAAGATGGCCAAGGATGTGTTCCGTTTGTCGTAGTAACAATTCCGTTCTTATATCCTCTTTTTGACGCTCTCGATTGGAGCAATCCATTATTGAAGAGCTTACATGGCAGTGTTACATATGTATAAATTACAAGCAATATATATACAATATTGGCGCAGTGTCTTAAAATATAAAGTTAATGTGTATGAGGCTTACAAACTGGGATAAAGGCAAGGTTCACTGAGTATTTGTTCATATTTGCGCCGAAAGCACATAAACATTATATTTTAAGACATTGTATAAATATTGTGTTTATCCTTCGGAAAAATCTAATTAATCCATTGACGTTTATATTTTGAAAAAAATAATAAAATTATATAGTTATCCCTTGATTGCCCCTTTTGATAAATTCTGTCAACAGGAAATGAACTGGATTTACAACTATTTTCCCTAAGCTCAACAGGTAACATATGAAAGTGGTACCGGAAAAAGCTATTTTTCGGTCAGTGACATTATATAACAAAACGTTGTCCAATCAATGCAATTTTCCTGCTCAAATAGAACTAGTACATGATTAAGCAACTGTAATGTACATTCATGAACAGTATATAGCAATTCAGCTGCAAATTAGTAAGCAGTTTGTCGACCTCTGGAATTTCTACGGAATTTAATGTTTCATAAGAAAAACCTTATTCACTTCATTAAATCCATAAAGAAAATGTGTTTGTAGCCTATGCATGAAAACCACGTCTGATTTCACACGCGAAAATACAAATAATATCTTCATTATATTTTTTGTTTAATCACAAAAATTCTCTCAATACACACAGTAGAAAGAGTTGTAATAATGATGGTGGGAATTAAACATACCATGCTGTGTCTTAAAAAAGAAGAAAAAAAAGGTTTAATTTTGCAATGAACAGAAAAATCTTGATATAAGACAGTAGGAAACCAAGGTCGTGATTACAAATCTCATCACAAAAGCTTCTTGAAAGAAACCTGTATAAGGGTGTGACTAAAAAAGGGTTAGGGTTATGGTGTTTAACGCCAATTACAACAATATTTCAGTTATATCGTGGCGGTCAGTTTCATTGGTGGAGGAACCAGAGTATTCGGAGAACACCACTGAAGTGTCGCAAGTCATTGACAAAATGACGATAGTAAGACGAACTGAACATTGTGTTTATGCGGAAACCGCAATGGACACCACAACACGGAACTCAGACACATAATAGAACAACACAGAAAACTGTAAAAATATTCAAAAGATTGATTGATTTATTGTGTTTAATGTTACTTTCAGCAATATTTCAGCTATATCATGGTGGTCGAAGAACCCGGAGTACCCGGAGAGAACCATCGACCATGGGCAAGCAACTGGTAAGCTTTATCACTTGCGGCAGCGAGTCGAGTGCACCCTTTTTGTAATCTACAAAGCCGGGCGCGAACCCACGCCGTATTGGTGATAGGCTTGTATGAGTTGTTAGGTAATCCAACTACCTAACTCGCTGAGCCACCCAGGCCCTGCAATTAATAAAAAAATCTTATATAAAACAATAAGAAAACAAGGTTATCATTATAAAGCAAATAGCAAAGGCTTCTTGTAGACAGTTATAATATTAAAAGGTGCATAATAAAGGGTGTACCGTTATAAAGGCGGTGGTTATCAAACATACCATACTGTGTTTTGATTAAATGTAAAAAGGTTTAAAATTACAATTAATAGACAAATTTCATATAAAAAGTAGAAGAGCAAGGTCGTGATTACAAACCAAATCACAAGAGCTTCTTGAAAACCGCTATATAGTGGGGTGAATAAAAAGGAGTACACTGTTATAAAGGTGGCGGTAGTCAAACATGTTATACATGTACTGTGTTTTAAATAAGTGTGGCGTTAAACACCATAACCCTCACCCCTGTAATGATTACCGGGATCCGTAATTAGAAGGTCATTGTGTCAAGCAAGTTATAGTTAAATCATATTTTATTGTCATATTTAGAACAATAAAATCAGACAAAAATTATTAAATTCAGAATTGTCGTCTCATTTATTTATGAAATATACATGGCATCAACATTTGAAACCAATCTGATACAAGCTAACTTTTGATTACAATAGATGATACAGAAATGACTATATCTGCGAAAAAGTCAATCGAGTACACCATGACAGATTGAAACTGGAGGAATATGGGGGGAAATGATACATTATATTGACAGTTGACAATCAAACAAGGTTACTTTGAAATGATAACAGTTGATGAAAATAGATCATACAGACATAACATATGGGCCATCATGGTCGTGATCGTAAGGTAGTTGGATTTACAACTACCTATTCAATCAGTGCCTATCACCACTGATGTTGTGAGTTCAAATCTCGATCAGGGCGAGGCATACAACATTATGTGATAAAGTTTGTCAGTGATTTGCGACAGGTTGGTGGTTTTCTCCGGTTACTCCGGTTTCATCCACCAATAAAACTGACCGCCACGATATAACTGAAATATTGTTGAATCACTCGTAATATTTAAAGTGTGCAACATCTCGTATCTGTGTGTATTATTTCATAGTTTTTAGCCGTTGCTTACATTCTGGTATATAAACAATAAATGATTAAAGGAAAAGAATAAATTCATGTAACAATCAGCATTTAGTAAATAATGTGTTCATTGTAAGCATTTGTAAACCTTTGAGGTTTATTGGCACCCATAGGTAAATTGCTCGGATGCGTATTATAGATATATTGTTTTATATTATTGTTTTTATTAATTCAAATCTTTCTACTCTTTTGTTTTGCATATCTAAAAATAGTATTCTTATAACAATGTACTCTTTTTATCCCCTCCCCTCCCCCATATACAACTGTTTTCAAGAGGCCTTTATGATTCGATATGTAATCATGACCTTGCTTTCCTACTACTTTATGAAACATTGTTCTATCAATTCCAAAATTGCGACAAAAGAAATGATTTCAATTTTCCCATCGTGAACTTTCCATTTATATGTAGCAACATTCTAGCAGCACCTGCATATGGAGTATATATCTCTCAGTTGATACGATAATCCAGAGCTTGTGGTTCCTATCACGATTTCCTTGATGGAGGGTTGCTGCTAATAAGGAAGCTACTGAACCAAGAGTTACTCTTGCTTTAGGTGAAGTCATCACCATCATCATGACTTGGTTGACCGCTATGGAATATCTGTGTCACAAATGACCACGGATATGTTCCACTTGTCGCAAACACTTCCCGGGCCTTTCATTATTCATAACTTATCACCGGGTTTGTAACTAGAATAACACGACGGGTGCCACTAGTGGAGCAGGAACTGCTTACCTTTCCGGAACACCTGAGGTCACCCCCGGCTTTTAGTGGGGTTCGTATTACTCGATCTTTAGTTTTATGTGTATGTTTTGTAGATCGTTGTTTGTCTTTTTGTACTTTTTCTTTAGAACGTTCAGATAAAAATGTTATCAATCTAGAATGGTCGGATATGATGCTTTTCTTGACGGACGGGTAGACATAATATACTGTTCTGCTTGCTTCCCCTTATTTTAATAAGTCCAACCGTCCGTCAAAGCCTCATTTCCGACATTTTTAGACCGATAACGTATAAAACGGAAAATAAACATCGGATATGATACTTTCCTGGCTTGATTTGCACCTCCCCTTTTAACAAGTCCATATAATGGAAAACAAACATGATAAAGGCTAATAAACCAGCACGGAACAGTTTTCCGGATGATGAACTTCAATAATTTAATTACTCAATAGCATGATATTAAATTTTAACTATAAAAATAAATTGACCAAGAAATGAGAAAACCGTGTTAACAAGGCATAACATTCAAATGTATTTAGTATTGTGTAATTGCCTTTTTTGTATCAGCTACATTGTAATTGATTCAACTGTAGTTAGTACTATTGTATTACAAACACAGAGGTCGTCATGGCTACAAACGTACAATGGCGTAATGATAGTTAATATGTTCCTATTTAACCTTTTATTTTACTTTCCAAATCCTTACTATTTTTGTTACGTGTCATATTCGTTGATGACATGCCATTTTGTCTTGTTATACCACAACCGCATCAGTTGTCAAGGTCCAATGCTGTACTTGAGCAGCCGAGAGTAGATAACCCCAGTACATGGTCCCTTAAATGCTGCACAAGGGTAAGTGTATATACATGTAATGTCTAAGTCATTTTGCCTTGATATACCACAACAGCATCGGTTGTCAAGGCCCAATGCTGTTCTCTGTAAAACCTGCAGTGTGTTGCTGTGTGTACTTTAACAGCCGAGAGTAGATGACTCCAGAGCGGGGCCCAATCGGTTTATGGGCGGTCCTGTATGTGGAGTAATGGTTAGCTTGCTCGCCATAAGTAAGGTAAATCTGGATCAGGGTTCGGACCCTGGTCGGGTCAAACCAAAGACTATACAATTGACATGTGTTGCGTTTCCGCCAAGTACGCAGCACTAAGGAGCAAGTACAAATACTGATTAGCTCGAAATAAGAATGATGTGTTCGAATGGAGTGGCATGTCTACCATAGGACTGATGGTTCAGTGAGCTACCACAATAAACATCCAACTCGCTGTGTTGGTCTAGTACAAAGCGGACATCATCATCATCATCATCATCATCATCATCATCATCTAATCAAAAACATAAAATAATAAAAAAAAATAATAACTTCCTCATGATGGTTTGGCTTATGGTGTTTATGGTGTTTAACGCCACTTTCAACAATATTTAAGCTATATCGTGGCGGTCAGTTTTATTGGTGGAGGAAACCGGAGTACCTTGAGAAAACTACCGACCTGTCGCAAGTCACTGACAAACTTTATCACATAATGTTGTATCGAGTACACTTCGCCATGAACGGGGTTCGAATTCACAACTTTAGTTGTGATATGCACTGATTGCACAGGTAGTTTTAAATTCAACTATCATATTGCATGATGTGTTTGCATGTTCGCATGGTGCATTAGATAAGCATCTGTATTCTATGATAGTATATTAAATTGCTTTGATGAGATTATGCGCTATATCTTAATGGCTATTGGTGTTTAAAGCTACTTTCAACAATATATACATGTAATAGAGACAAGCTTTTTGCAGAAAGTAACCGGAGTACATAGAGAAAACCACCGACCAGCAGCAAATCACTGACAAACTGGATCACATCCAATGTATCACGTATACCACGACTCAGGAGGGAATCTACGCTTGATATACCACGGCTCAGGAGGGAATCTACGCTTGATATACCACGACTCAGGAGGGAATCTACGCTTGACATACCACGACACAGGCGGGAATCTACACTTGACATTATTTCACTGAGAGAGACATAAAACTAGTAAGTGCATCCATGTGCCAAGCCAGTATAGTGAGCTGTTACGTAAACTTATGCACAGATATGTTCAACTTGTCGTAATCACTACCCGGGTAACGTGTGCAATCTGTGCCTATCCCCTCTAACGTTGTGAGTTCGACCCACGTTCAATGCGAGGTGTACTCGATCCAACATTATGTGACAAAGGTTGTCAGTGACTTGCGACAGGTTGATGGCTTTCTCCAGGTACTCCGGTTTCATCCCCTTCGCGGTTATTTCTCCATTCTTACTTATCACTAGATTTATAACTAGAGTAACACGACGGGTGCCACTAGTGGAGCACATAGTCAGAAATGATGGGTACTTTGCTCATTTGCATATCTAAGATGGCGACGCCGGGACGTCTGCAATTTTCATATGATCTATATAGACGATATCATTCATAATTGCATGTGTGTCATTTTCTGAACTTGAAAATGATACATTGAATCAAGCTGAATTAAATGAAATAAAAATTAATGAAAACAATTAAATATTCGCGGTTCCTGGACTAAATGAAAATCCGAGGCGACGAACCCTTTTTTGGCCTTAAGAGTCTATGTAAAAATGTCTGAAATACATGAAACTAGTGGCGTGTGACACAAAATTTAACAATGAATGACATTTGGCGACATATTTTCTGAAATTAATTTAGATTCCTCAATAATATATGTAATTATATTAACTAACCTTATATTTCTAGCTTCTAAACTCATGGTTCCCACATTAAATATAATATGATCATTTTTGCACGATCGCGATGTCAAAGACATGTCTAAAATCGTTACAAAACAAAAATATTTGAATTTTGACAGAAGAAAAACTTTGCGGAAATAAACAATAACTTTTAATTTTCGAATCATTGACGGACACATTGAATTTCCGTACTATAGTCTATTTTTTGACAAATCTAATAAACGATCCATCAAGCTTGAAACTGCAGTCACGTGATCAAAATCTAATTTAAATATGATGAATATTTATGAGGAAAGTACCCTCAATTTCTGGATATGAGGAACTGTCTACCCTTCCACGACACATGAGTTCACCATTCGTTATTAGTGGGGTTCGTGTTGCTCGATCTTTAGTTTCTGTGTAGTGTTTTGTAGATCGTTGTTTGTCCCTTTGTCCTCTTTCTTTGGTATTGTTTGTTCTTCTTCTATTTACGGGTTCTGATTACCTCCCTTTGGTATCTTCAAACACTTCTATAAGATTATCGATTTTACATTTGTTTATGATATTCTAATTTGATTTTGAAACTCTACTGTACACAAAGTATATATGTACTTGGGTCATTCCACGATGGTGTCTAAAAATAGACTTCTCATTTAAAACAAGTAATATCTACGTCATTCCTCCATGTTACGGTTTCGTGCTTATTGTGATGATTAATTTGATTTGATTTTTTATGCTTAACACCACTTTCAGAAATATTTCAGCTATATCATGGCGACCAGTTTTAGTGGTGGAAGAAGCCGGAGTACCCGGAGAGAACCGTCGACGTACATAGGCAAGCAACTGGTAAACTTTATCACTTGCAGCTGCGAGTCGAGTGCATCCTTTTTTGTAATTTACAAAGCCGGGCGCGAACCCACGCCGTATTGGTGATAGGTTTGTATGAGTTGTAGGTAATCCAACTACCTAACTCATTAAAACCAATTTATGTGATGGAAAAGGGTAAAATAATCGGCCATGTTTTAACTATCTGTTCTATCCAGTTATTGTATGATGCCATCATTTAAAACAAATCATTGTCCCACTTTTTGTAACCACTACTATGGAAGGACCCATTTATCATTTCATGTCAAGATAAATTGTCAGTGCGTGCTATGCGCATTTGATATGTCTGTTGTGTCTATGTAATCCGGGTGCCATAGTGGCCGTGATCGTTTGGTAGTTGGATTTACAACTACCTATGCAACCAGTGCCTATTACCACTAATGTTGTGAGTACGAATATCGATCAGGGCGAGGTGTATAACATTATGTGATAAAGTTTGTCAGTGACTTGTGACAGGTCGGTGGTTTTCTCCGGGACCTCCGGTTTCTTCCTCCAATAAAACTGACCACCACGATATAACTGAAATATTGTTGAAAGTGGCGTTAAACACCATCAAACAAACAAACACGAAGAACACATGTATTTATCATTTCAGGTCACGATAAATGTCTAAAATGGTCAGTGCGTGCGATGCGTATTTGATATGTCTGTTGTGTCTGTGTAATCTTATGTCATGCTTTACATTGGATCAGATTAAAAAAAAACCCGATACACTTGTTATCATCTGCTGAGCTGAATACATATTTAGTGTGATTGTTTGTAATTATAGCCAAGGTAAATATCTTTCTTATTTGAACGACATTGATCACGTTTCTCCCACTTTTGAAAAACCTTATTCACGTTTCTTCCACAAGTGTCAAACAATAGATTTGCTTTATGAGAGAAATGCTTGGCAGGTTCGTCTAAAGTACACGTGGCTGAGAGAAAGATTTTACAGGTAAGATACCTGACGTACGGATGGCTATTCTATAAAGTACATCTACTCCCACCCGAAAAATGACAACAAAATAGGACCAAAATACAAAATTTAATCTGAGTGCAGCCTCAGCCAAAGCAATAACAAGCATTACTGTAAAATTTTTAGTTAGCACTCCTAATTCTAAATAAAACTCTCGTTTATTTTGCTGTTCAAAAATCTATAGCTTAAAAGATATTTGGATTTTTCGTTATTCTAATCAAAAAATTATTACCTTTTTTTTAGTATAAAACAATTTTGTATTTTTGTTTGGTTTTTTTTATTAGAAGAAATTGTCTTAGCTAGTAGAAATAAAATAGAACTGATTAATTATATTGAATTGGAAAATTTGCAACCCACTCACATATTTGAATACTGAATATTTGACCCACACAAACAGTACGACTGTAGATAAATCTCCGTGGTCACCAACGATTACTGCCGAACAAGATATTCTTCTTAATGTGCTGCTGCAAGTTGTCTTTTGTAGACACTAAACGTGCGGAAATTGTTATCGGGAGATATTAAAAAAAAAATTAAATCTAATTTGATAATTAAATCGACCAAATACTTAATTATAGTGGCTTGTTCTAATGCTTTTTTGTAGCTTATGCTTATTCAGACTGAGGGCTTGAAAACACTAATTAAAATTAACAACATGAACACGTTTTATAATGAATCTGAATTTATAATAAGTTTTGTTTCTATAAAAGATGTGTTATGTGACATGTATTAGCTGAAAATGAGTCAACGACTTGTCCTGTTGCTTGCTATTTAATAGGCAGATGTACTTAGTAAGTGGGGTCGCTTAAGTACTTATTATTTACATGTAAGAAGTCGGGTCGCTTAAGTACTTGATAACTCGAACAATTACCGAGCATCAATATATTTATTTATTATTGGGGCCGTCGTTGTCGTGATCGCATAGTAGTTGGATTTACAACTACCTATGTAATCAATGCCTATCACCACTAAAATTGTGAGTTCGAATCCATTCATCGCTATGTGTACTCGATACAACATTATGATTGTGATAAACTATAAAGTTTGTCAGTGACTTGCGACAGGTCGGTGGTTTCTTCAAGTACGCCGGTTTCCTCCATCAATAAAACTGACCTTCAAAATCTGCTTCTTACCTTAACTTTTACATTGAAATCGACAACGGAGGAAGATTAAAAACAAAACTCGACGACCAACGTGATCATTTCACTTTTCCAATAGTCAACCTCCCCTTCATCAGTAGCTGTATTCCAGCAACACTAGTGTATGGGGTTTACTTTTCACAACTCGTACATTATTATAGGTGATTGTGTCCAAAACAGTGATTTCCTGGACAGAGATGTGTTGCTGACACAAAAGCTACTCAAACAAGCATATATGTTGCTTATAGGTTGAAGTCATCGCTACAAAAAATATACAGTCGTCATCACGTAGTGGTTGATCGTTAAGAACTACCTACTTTTCTAATGACAAAGTATCTTTTCTCTTTATGTAGATTCTTTCCTCTAACGCTGACAAGACTTTTCTCTTTGTGTAGATTCTTTCCTCTAACACAGACAAGACTTTTCTCTTTATGTAGATCCTTTCCTCTAACGCTGACAAGACTTTTCTCTTTATGTAGATTCTTTCCTCTAACGCTGAAAAGTCTTTTCTCTCTATGTAGATTCTTTCCTCTAACGCTGACAAGACTTTTCTCTTTATGTAGATGCTTTCCTCTAACGCTGACAAGACTTTTCTCTTTATGTAGATTCTTTCCTCTAACGCTGACAAGACTTTTCTCTTTATGTAGATTCTTTCCTCTAACGCTGACAAGACTTTTCTCTTTATGTAGATTCTTTCCTCTAACGCTGACAAGACGTTTCTCTTGATGTAGATGCTTTCCTCTAACGCTGACAAGACTTTTCTCTTTCTGTAGATTCTTTCCTCTAACGCTGACAAGACTTTACCGGAATTGACTATATGAGTAACATGGTGGACATCTTATAATGAACAGAAACAGATCATTCGTCAGCATTTGGACTCATTCTCGGTTTTTATATTGGTGGGGGTCATTTATTTTTTGTGTTTTATGTTATTTGTTTTGTTTGTCTTCGTTCTGTATCTTGTGTCCAATGTTGCCCTTGTCTCTGGATAATCAATCCTTCGGTTTTTTCTAACCTTTATTTGACTAAAACATATTTTATTGATAAATAACATATAGCCTTTATTTACAATGAATAATGTAAAATACATTTGATTTTAGACCGAATCACAAATGATCATGCTTGTTAAAGTTGTGAGTTCGAATCCCGCTCATGGCGAGTTGTACTCGATACAACATTATGTGATAAAGTTTATCAGTGACTTGCGACAGGTCAGTGATTTTTTTCCGTTTACTCTGGTTTCCTCCACCAATAAAACTGACCGACACGATATAACTGAAATATTGTTCAAGGTGGTTTTAAACACCATTAACCTAACCCTACTGGGTATTAATGGCGAGCAATCTAAATCTAGTACATTAGTAATATTAAAAACGCTTGATATCTGAGGAAATCCCAGATAAAACGTTTACTGTACAAATTGATTGGACTTCTACAATTTTACGTAGAAATCGTATTCTTTATCCGAAATCAAGTTTTGTTAAGTTCAATCTCTTCCACTGAAAATGCACATTTTTGCCATTTGAATTTAGCACGAAAATTATGAGCGAAAAATATAGTTTCGAATGTGTAAAGTTTTATACTTCGTGATTTGTTTACGTCAAGTTGCAACTGGACATTTTTGTTGACCTTACTCCTTTAGGAATATTTTTTTAACTTTCTTTAAAAAAAATCATTTTTGAAAAGATTTTTCGTTTTATAAGATAATCACATTTGATATGTATACTTTTGTTGTGAAAATTTTGTAAGACATAGCTGAAATAAAGCTTGTTTTTTGGCAACCAGATGTTTTTCCCTCAGCGTTACATTTTTTTCTTTCCATGAACTTACCGATTTTTGCCTCCAAGCATTGCTTTAATCAGAAATCGTTAATGAGGTCATAGAGTACGCTGACTCTGCTTCCGGTCACACAAGAAAATGGTCCGAAAAACGTATATTGAGGTTTTTATTGAGAAAAATGTAAAAGACATACGGATATTTTGTAACGCGTTACATGAGAAAATTGTGCGTTAACGACGTTTTCTTCCAATAAATTCGTTTTCAAAAGCAAACATAAACCTAATCTAATATAATAAAACAATTATTCGTATAATTCCCTATACAAGCATGTATCGGAAATCAAAATCCATCAATTTAACAAAAATCTACATTCGTTTTACTTATTTCATGTTCTATTTAGTCAAAGTATCACCAATAGCGCGCGTAACGTCAGTACAGGTCAGATGAGTCTGAACTTATGTAACTGTTCAATGAAAATAGCGATTAGGAGACTATAAAAGCTTTTTTTTTTTTTTTCTTTTTATTAAACTGCTTTGGTTACAACGAGCAATCCGATTGGTCGATAAATGTCATAATTCGTATTTAGCATATCGTTTGTAGTGTACATCAAGGGAACGAACGATAACTCTGATAGGAATTGAAAGTTTGAGTGTAAATATCGATGGAACGAAACAACCTTGTGAATATAATTGTATTGATGCATATATATTACATGTGAAGAGGGTTAATTTTCATTGGGTGTTTTGTGAAAAAAAAAATCAGTTGCAGTATCCACATAAATTGACAATATGTAGTAGTGTAGAGGAAATGTGCATGTGTCACCTGTATTGTCTGTCTTCCTAAAAATAAATAGGTTTGTGCACTAAGTGGCTCCATTCCATTTAGCTAACGTGATTTTTTCCTTTTTCCTTTTCTTTTCATTCTGGCATTATGCCGTGTTATTGATGAACATAAAAGTCCTTGATTGAAATATACAACAAAAAGTAATGTAATAGCTCTCAATTTCTACAATACGGTTTCTAATTAAGTTAACAGGGTTATTTCTAGGTGATATTGGAGACCGTAGTAGTCGTGATCGCATGATAGGTGGATTTACAATTACCTATGTAATCAGTGGGTATGATCACTAAAGTTGTAAGTTCGAATCCCGGTCAGGCGAGGTGTACTTGATACAACATTATGTGATAAAGTTTGGGAGTGACTTGCGGCAGGTCGGTGGTTTCTCCGGGTATTCCGGTTTCCTCCAACAAAAAACTGACCGCCACGATATAACTGAAAAATATTGTTGAAAGTGGCATTAAGCACCACTTTACCAAAACAAACCAAACCTTATGATGACACTAATGAGACAAATAATTAAAACAGCATCGGTGGTGTACCGGTTAAGAAGGCTCACCTCGACTACTGTTCGAGTCCCTGTCGGATCAAACGAAAGTATTATAAAATTGGTAGTTGTGGAGAAACATGTCTATTCACGGACTGTTGTTTCATTGAGATATCACTATAAAAATCCAACTAAGCGTGGCAATCGTAACTACTGGGCCATTCTCACTACCCTACCACTAAGCGTGGCAATCGTAACTACTCGACCATTCTCGCTACCCTACAACTAAGCGTGGCAATCGTAACTACTCGGCCATTCTTGCTACCCTACGACTAAGCGTGGCAATCGTAACTACTCGGCCATTCTCGCTACCCTACAAATAACCTCGTACGTAAATAGTAGAAATTCTTCTTAAATTTTTTGCCGGAAGTAAAGTTAAGTTAAGCCGCACAAAAATATAGTCCACGAAAATCCAATATGGAAGATATACTAAGTAAAATCTAATCATACAAAGTTAATTAAAACTTTAACTTTTATCCATGAAAATAATTGAAATATAGAAAATTGTTTAAAATATAACTTTATCAAACTTTCATGTAACTGACATGTGAAAAGTAGTGCGATTTATACGCCTAATGCATACGAGGTTATTTGTAGGGTAGCGAGAATGGCCCAGTAGTTACGATTGTAAGCGTGGTAGTCTATTACAAAAAGACATGATCATCATCTCATCAAAATGTAACTTGTTCTCACCATGATATACATATGAATCTAGCTGAAGAATTGCTCACTTGGCATTAAGCAACAATCCATCACTCACACAAATATTTAACTTGGCATACAAAATGTACAACCAACATTTCAGCCATGTTGAATCATTCTTCTATTTTTAAGTAAACTTGCAATACCTATCACTACCATATGTATAACATGCCACTACTAAAAGAGTGCCGGTGCCGTCGTGGGCATGAGCGTATGGATGTTGGATTTACAACTATCTATGCAATCAGTGCCTATCACCACTAACGTTGTTCGAATCCTACTCATGGCTAGGTGTACTCGATACAATTTTATGTGATAAAGTTTGTCAGTGATTTGCGACAGGTTGGTAGTTTTCTCCTGGTACTCCTGTTTCCTCCACCAATAAAACTCCCGCTGTGAATTTACCGTGACGACCGAGTGTAAACAAACAAAACAACGGCATATAACGTATTTGTAAAGTCCTTAAAATACAAATTCCCCCTCAGTTATAAATAAATATTCTGTAACTAAGTATTTTTTTATCATTTGTTTTGAAAATTTACATTTGGGGATCATACATTCCATTGATATTTGTCGGCCATGAATAACAAAATGCACTAACTTACTGACTAACCTTGTTTTCCTACGTATACATTGATAACTAGATGGTGATGTAATTAAGTTACTGATATTTTCCAATTTTATGGCATTTTGAATTTTGCTACTCAAACTAGTAAAATGCTCACAAAATCGTAAAATAAATCAGTAACCAGCTTGTGTCAATCAGCGTCCCTTGTAAACAACGTCACAGGATGACGATATATTACAAGTCAAAGTCGATAGATGGTTGTCTTAAATATTTTTTCCGGAATTTTTTGTTAAGTCAACAATCCAAGCTTTTTTTTTCATTGGCATTTATTTCTTTATTTCATATCTAACAATAATTGTCGATTAATAACAACTGTTCAAGTGTTCGATATTATGCTTGACGACTCCGCTCCGCCATCTTGTTAGCACTTGAAATGATGAACGAATGATCTCCGACTTTTTTTTTAAAATATTTTTACGCAGGAATTGTTCAATAGAATCTATGTTGGAAAATACACAATAAATATGTTTTTCATGTTAACATCCATATCTTTGTTTTAAAATATCTCGTTCAAAAACAAATAATTCAAAATCAATTCAATATTTCCGAAGGAGGTAAATGGAACAGCCACCAAATGCCGTGTGTATACAGTTCACGAAAAGTTAAAAATGACCGTATTTGTCCTATTAGAATCGAAATAATTCATGGCAGGCATAGAGTTGTGCAAATTTACACATGGGCTGGGCCTTTATATTCTTAGATTTTACCCCTCGCTACCGCTCAGGGTAAAATTCGAATATAAAGGCCCAGCCCATGTGTAAATTTGCACAACTCTATGCCTGCCATGAATTATTTCTTAAATATATACGTCATTCTTCCATGTTACGGTTTCGTGCTTATTGTGATGATTATTTTGATTTGATTTTTTATGCTTAACACCACTTTCAGAAATATTTCAGCTATATCATGGCGACCAGTTTTAGTGGTGGAAGAAGCCGGAGTACCCGGAGATAACCGCCTACCTACATAGGCAAGCAACTGGTAAACTTTATCACTTGTGGCTGCGAGTCGAGTGCAGCCTTTTTTGTAATTTACAAAGCCGGGCGCGAACCCACGCCGTATTGGTGATAGGTTTGTATGAGTTGTAGGTAATCCAACTACCTAACTCATTAAAACCAATTTATGTGATGGAAAAGGGTATAATAATCGGCCATGTTTTAACTATCTGTTCTATCCAGTTATTGTATGATGCCATCATTTAAAAAAAATCATTGTCCCACTTTTTGTAACCACTACTATGGAAGGACCCATTTATCATTTCATGTCAAGATAAATTGTCAGTGCGTGCTATGCGCATTTGATATGTCTGTTGTGTCTATGTAATCCGGGTGCCATAGTGGCCGTGATCGTTTGGTAGTTGGATTTACAACTACCTATGCAACCAGTGCCTATTACCACTAATGTTGTGAGTACGAATATCGATCAGGGCGAGGTGTATAACATTATGTGATAAAGTTTGTCAGTGACTTGCGACAGGTCGGTGGTTTTCTCCGGGACCTCCGGTTTCTTCCTCCAATAAAACTGACCACCACGATATAACTGAAATATTGTTGAAAGTGGCGTTAAACACCATCAAACAAACAAACACGAAGAACACATGTATTTATCATTTCAGGTCACGATAAATGTCTAAAATGGTCAGTGCGTGCGATGCGTATTTGATATGTCTGTTGTATCTGTGTAATCCTATGTCATGCTTTACATTGGATCAGATTAAAAAAAAAACCGATACACTTGTTATCATCTGCTGAGCTGAATACATATTTAGTGTGATTGTTTGTAATTAAAGCCAAGGTAAATATTGTATCTGTCTTTCTTATTTGAACGACATTGATCACGTTTCTCCCACTTTTGAAAAACCTAATTCACGTTTCTTCCACAAGTGTCAAACAATAGATTTTCTTGGTGAGTGAGTGATTGTTGTTTATCGCCAATTCAGCATTTTTCAGCTATATCATGGCGAGACCAAGTAAATTTCAATGAGATGATGATGAGATCCGCTTTGTTCTAGACCAATACGCTGAGTTGGATTTTTATAGTGCTAGCGCACTGAAACAACAGTCCGTGGGTAGACATTTCGCTCCACTCGGACACATTATCCTGATTCTGAGCCAACCATTCTTTGCTCTTTCTCCTTAATGCTGCGTGCTTAGAGGAGAAGCAACAAATACCAATTTTATAGTCTCTAGTTTGACCCCACCGGGGCTCGACCCCACGACTTACGCACTCGAGGCGAGCACGCTAACCATTACGCCACCGATACGGTTAATTGGCTTGGTATTTATACAGTATTTAAAATTGTTTATATTATCAAGGTTTAGTGAGACCTATAAATGATGTAAATACAATGTAATTCTAAATATGTTTTGCATAAGTAGAAAAAATTGAATATGCACTTTTCTTTTATTAAATAAATTAGTCCTTCATAATAATTTATAATAATAATGTCCATATTTTAATTAAAATAAAATATATCTACATATTTTTATACAATATGCTAGCCAGATTTAGACTTTTGAATAATTGTATTAAATCCTTTAGATGAATTGACCTGGGCACATGGACAGTTCTTATTCGTAGACGATGGCAACGCAGATAAAATCCTCATGTTTACTACAGCTCGCAACCTCACCGATCTTATAGTAGCAGACATCATCTATGGAGACGACACTTTATTCACTTCACCAACTCAATTTACTCAACTCTACACACTACACGCAATGGTCGGCGATGTCATGTACTCACTTGTTTTTAACCGTATTTGTGGCGTAATTGTTAGCGTGCTCGCCTCGAGTGTGGTCAAACCAAACTGGCAAAGACTATAAAGTTGATATTTGTTGCTTCTCCGCTAAGCACGCAGCATTAAGGAGAGAGACCAAAGACTGGTTGGCTCGGAATCAGAATAATGTGTCCGAGTGGAGCGACATGTCTACCCACAGATTGTTGTTTCAGTGAGCTAGCAAAATGAAAATCAAACTCAGCGTGTTGGTCTAGAACAAAGCGGACATCATCATCATGTCATTGAAAATAACATGTTCTCGCCATGATATAGCTGAAACAATTGCTCATTTGGCGTCACTCACTCACTCACTCACTCACTCACTGCCTTTTTACTGGCGACGCGAAGGTATTTTTGGGGCATCAGACCCATCATTCGGAAGCCACATATAATCTGTGCAGTGATTTTGGTTAACCCATGTTTCATCCATATATACGATATCATACCCTGCTTCCATAAAAGATTTGATCTTTCTCAGATAATTACACCTATCATTGATAATAGACACTTGATCGCACAGAACTCTTCGATTATCACCTATTTTTTTTATAAGTATATCCAAGATCACTGAGAGTTAGAGTAAGTTTAGACTTTGATATTTTGATAGAATCTTTTATTTCCTTATGTATTATTGAGACAGTCGGAGCAATTTTCCGTGAATATAAACCGTGGATTGTTCTTTTAATAACACAATGATCAAAGTCGTCCAAAATGTTAGCTCTTTCTTCGGGTCTATTTGACTTACAAGGCCTCTTACCATTCATAATAGGTGCACTGAAGTGTAAGACACACCCACAGCTTTGGATGTATTTTGATATACCCTATCAAATGACACAATTGGCTTCTTCGTTGCCTTTTCCTTACTGAAAAAGGCAAACAACTTTATTACAAACTTTTGGCATTCCGGAGATAAGTCAGACTTTTTACCCATTTTACAAAAAATGCAAAATATAACAATAATTTACACGTGGCTGAGAGAAAGATTTTACAGGTAAGATACCTGACGTACGTATGGCTATTCTATAAAGTACATCTACTCCCACCCGAAAAATGACAATAAAATAGGACCAAAATACAAAATTTAATCTGAGTGCAGCCTCAGCCAAAACAATAACAAGCATTACTGTAAATTTTTTAGTTAGCACTCCTAATTCTAAATAAAACTCTCGTTTATTTTGCTGTTCAAAAATCTATAGCTTAAAAGATATTTGGATTTTTCGTTATTCTAATCAAAAAATTATTATTTTTTTTTAGTATAAAACCATTTTGTATTTTTGTTTGTATTTTTTTTTTATTAGAAGAAATTGTCTTAGCTAGTAGAAATAGAATAGAACTGATTAATTATATTGAATTGAAAAATTTGCAACCCACTCACATATTTGAATACTGAATATTTGACCACACAAACAGTACGTCTGTAGATAAATCTTCGTGGTCACCAACGATTACTGCCGAACAAGATATTCTTCATTATGTGCTGCTGCAAGTTGTCTTTTGTAGACACTAAACGTGCGGAAATTGTTATCGGGAGATATTAAATTTTTTTTTAATTTATTTTGAGAATTAATTCGACCAAATACTTAATTAGATTGGCTTGTTCTAATGCTTTTTTGTAGCTTATACTTATTCAGACTGAGGGCTTGAAAACACTAATTAAAATTAACAACATGAACACGTTTTATAATGAATCTGAATTTCTAATAAGTTTTGTTTCTATAAAAGATGTGTCATGTGACATGTATTAGCTGAAAATGAGTCAACGAATTGTCATGTTGCTGGCTATTTAATAGGCAGACGTACTTAGTAAGTGGGGTCGCTTAAGTACTTATTATTTACATGTAAGAAGTCGGGTCGCTTAAGTACTTGATAACTCGAACAATTACCGAGCATCAATATATTTATTTATTATTGGGGCCGTCGTTGTCGTGATCGCATAGTAGTTGGATTTACAACTACCTATGTAATCAATGCCTATCACCACTAAAATTGTGAGTTCGAATCCATTCATCGCTATGTGTACTCGATACAACATTATGTGATAAACTATAAAGTTTGTCAGTGACTTGCGACAGGTCGGTGGTTTCTTCAAATACGCCGATTTCCTGCATCAATAAAACTGACACCCAAAATCTGCTTCTTACCTTAACTTTTACATTGAAATCGACAACAGAGGAAGATTAAAAACAAAACTCTACGACCAACGTGATGATTTCACTTTTCCAATAGTCAACCTCCCCTTCATGATCAGTAGCAGTATTCCAGCAACACTAGTGTATGGGGTTTACTTTTCACAACTCGTACGTTATTATAGGTGATTGTGTCCAAAACAGTGATTTCCTGGACAGAGATGTGTTGCTGACACAAAAGCTACTCAAACAAGCATATATGTTGCTTATAGGTTGAAGTCATCGCTACAAAAAATATACAGTCGTCATCACGTAGTGGTTGATCGTTATGAACTACCTACTTTTCTAATGACAAAGTATCTTTTCTCTTTATGTAGATTCTTTCCTCTAACGCTGACAAGACTTTTCTCTTTGTGTAGATTCTTTCCTCTAACACTGACAAGACTTTTCTCTTTATGTAGATCCTTTCCTCTAACGCTGACAAGACTTTTCTCTTTATGTAGATTCTTTCCTCTAACGCTGAAAAGTCTTTTCTCTCTATGTAGATTCTTTCCTCTAACGCTGACAAGACTTTTCTCTTTATGTAGATTCTTTCCTCTAACGCTAACAAGACGTTTCTCTCAATGTAGATTCTTTCCTCTTACGCTGACAAGACCTTTCTCTTTCTGTAGATTCTTTCCTCTAACGCTGACAAGACTTTACCGGAATTGACTATATGAGTAACATGGTGGACATCTTATAATGAACAGAAACAGATCATTCGTCAGCATTTGGACTCATTCTCGGTTTTTATATTGGTGGGGGTCATTTATTTTTTGTGTTTTATGTTATTTGTTTTGTTTGTCTTCGTTCTGTATCTTGTGTCCAATGTTGCCCTTGTCTCTGGATAGTCAATCCTTCGGTTTTTTCTAACCTTTATTTGACTAAAACATATTTTATTGATAAATAACATATAGCCTTTATTTACAATGAATAATGTAAAATACATTTGATTTTAGACCGAATCACAAATGATCATGCTTGTTAAAGTTGTGAGTTCGAATCCCGCTCATGGCGAGTTGTACTCGATACAACATTATGTGATAAAGTTTATCAGTGACTTGCGACAGGTCAGTGATTTTCTCCGGGTACTCTGGTTTCCTCCACCAATAAAACTGACCGACACGATATAACTGAAATATTGTTCAAGGTGGTTTTAAACACCATTAACCTAACCCTACTGGGTATTAATGGCGAGCAATCTAAATCTAGTACATTAGTAATATTAAAAACGCTTGATATCTGAGGAAATCCCAGATAAAACGTTTACTGTACAAATTGATTGGACTTCTACAATTTTACGTAGAAATCGTATTCTTTATCCGAAATCAAGTTTTGTTAAGTTCAATCTCTTCCACTGAAAATGCACATTTTCGCCATTTGAATTTAGCACGAAAATTATGAGCGAAAAATATAGTTTCGAATTTGTAAAGTTTTATACTTCGTGATTTGTTTACGTCAAGTTGCAACTGGACATTTTTGTTGACCTTACTCCTTTAGGAATATTTTTTTAACTTTCTTTAAAAAAAATCATTTTTGAAAAGATTTTTCGTTTTTTAAGATAATCAAATTTGATATGTATACTTTTGTTGTGAAAATTTTGTAAGACATAGCTGAAATAAAGCTTGTTTTTTGGCAAGCAGACGTTTTTCCTTCAGCGTTACATTCTTTTCTTTCCATGAACTTACCGATTTTTGCCTCCAAGCATTGCTTTAATCAGAAATCGTTAATGAGGTCATAGAGTACGCTGACTCTGCTTCCGGTAGCACAAGAAAATGGTCCGAAAAACGTATATTGAGGTTTTTATTGAGAAAAATGTAAAAGACATACGATATTTTGTAACGCGTTACATGAGAAAATTGTGCGTTAACGACGTTTTCTTCCAATAAATTCGTTTTCAAAAGCAAACATAAACCTAATCTAATATAATAAAACAATTATTCGTATAATTCCCTATACAAGCATGTATCGGAAATCAAAATCCATCAATTTAACAAAAATCTACATTCGTTTTACTTATTTCATGTTCTATTTAGTCAAAGTATCACCAATAGCGCGCGTAACGTCAGTACAGGTCAGATGAGTCTGAACTTATGTAACCGTTCAATGAAAATAGCGATTAGGAGAGTATAAAAGCTTTTTTTTTTTTTTTCTTTTTATTAAACTGCTTTGGTTACAACGAGCAATCCGATTGGTCGATAAATGTCATAATTCGTATTTAGCATATCGTTTGTAGTGTACATCAAGGGAACGAACGATAACTCTGATAGGAATTGAAAGTTTGAGTGTAAATATCGATGGAACGAAACAACCTTGTGAATATAATTGTATTGATGCATATATATTACATGTGAAGAGGGTTAATTTTCATTGGGTGTTTTGTGAAAAAAAAAATCAGTTGCAGTATCCACATAAATTGACAATATGTAGTAGTGTAGAGGAAATGTGCATGTGTCACCTGTATTGTCTGTCTTCCTAAAAATAAATAGGTTTGTGCACTAAGTGGCTCCATTCCATTTAGCTAACGTGATTTTTTCCTTTTTCTTTCATTCTGGCATTATGCCGTGTTATTGATGAACATAAAAGTCCTTGATTGAAATATACAACAAAAAGTAATGTAATAGCTCTCAATTTCTACAATACGGTTTCTAATTAAGTTAACAGGGTTATTTCTAGGTGATATTGGAGACCGTAGTAGTCGTGATCGCATGATAGGTGGATTTACAATTACCTATGTAATCAGTGGGTATGATCACTAAAGTTGTAAGTTCGAATCCCGGTCAGGCGAGGTGTACTTGATACAACATTATGTGATAAAGTTTGGGAGTGACTTGCGGCAGGTCGGTGGTTTTCTCCGGGTATTCCGGTTTCCTCCAACAAAAAACTGACCGCCACGATATAACTGAAAAATATTGTTGAAAGTGGCATTAAGCACCACTTTACCAAAACAAACCAAACCTTATGATGACACTAATGAGACAAATAATTAAAACAGCATCGGTGGTGTACCGGTTAAGAAGGCTCACCTCGACTACTGTTCGAGTCCCTGTCGGATCAAACGAAAGTATTATAAAATTGGTAGTTGTGGAGAAACATGTCTATTCACGGACTGTTGTTTCATTGAGATATCACTATAAAAATCCAACTAAGCGTGGCAATCGTAACTACTGGGCCATTCTCACTACCCTACCACTAAGCGTGGCAATCGTAACTACTCGACCATTCTCGCTACCCTACAACTAAGCGTGGCAATCGTAACTACTCGGCCATTCTCGCTACCCTACGACTAAGCGTGGCAATCGTAACTACTCGGCCATTCTCGCTACCCTACAAATAACCTCGTACGTAAATAGTAGAAATTCTTCTTAAATTTTTTGCCGGAAGTAAAGTTAAGTTAAGCCGCACAAAAATATAGTCCACGAAAATCCAATATGGAAGATATACTAAGTAAAATCTAATCATACAAAGTTAATTAAAACTTTAACTTTTATCCATGAAAATAATTGAAATATAGAAAATTGTTTAAAATATAACTTTATCAAACTTTCATGTAACTGACATGTGAAAAGTAGTGCGATTTATACGCCTAATGCATACGAGGTTATTTGTAGGGTAGCGAGAATGGCCCAGTAGTTACGATTGTAAGCGTGGTAGTCTATTACAAAAAGACATGATCATCATCTCATCAAAATGTAACTTGTTCTCACCATGATATACATATGAATCTAGCTGAAGAATTGCTCACTTGGCATTAAGCAACAATCCATCACTCACACAAATATTTAACTTGGCATACAAAATGTACAACCAACATTTCAGCCATGTTGAATCATTCTTCTATTTTTAAGTAAACTTGCAATACCTATCACTACCATATGTATAACATGCCACTACTAAAAGAGTGCCGGTGCCGTCGTGGGCATGAGCGTATGGATGTTGGATTTACAACTATCTATGCAATCAGTGCCTATCACCACTAACGTTGTTCGAATCCTACTCATGGCTAGGTGTACTCGATACAATTTTATGTGATAAAGTTTGTCAGTGATTTGCGACAGGTTGGTAGTTTTCTCCTGGTACTCCTGTTTCCTCCACCAATAAAACTCCCGCTGTGAATTTACCGTGACGACCGAGTGTAAACAAACAAAACAACGGCATATAGCGTATTTGTAAAGTCCTTAAAATACAAATTCCCCCTCAGTTATAAATAAATATTCTGTAACTAAGTATTTTTTTATCATTTGTTTTGAAAATTTACATTTGGGGATCATACATTCCATTGATATTTGTCGGCCATGAATAACAAAATGCACTAACTTACTGACTAACCTTGTTTTCCTACGTATACATTGATAACTAGATGGTGATGTAATTAAGTTACTGATATTTTCCAATTTTATGGCATTTTGAATTTTGCTACTCAAACTAGTAAAATGCTCACAAAATCGTAAAATAAATCAGTAACCAGCTTGTGTCAATCAGCGTCCCTTGTAAACAACGTCACAGGATGACGATATATTACAAGTCAAAGTCGATAGATGGTTGTCTTAAATATTTTTTCCGGAATTTTTTGTTAAGTCAACAATCCAAGCTTTTTTTTTCATTGGCATTTATTTCTTTATTTCATATCTAACAATAATTGTCGATTAATAACAACTGTTCAAGTGTTCGATATTATGCTTGACGACTCCGCTCCGCCATCTTGTTAGCACTTGAAATGATGAACGAATGATCTCCGACTTTTTTTTAAAAATATTTTTACGCAGGAATTGTTCAATAGAATCTATGTTGGAAAATACACAATAAATATGTTTTTCATGTTAACATCCATATCTTTGTTTTAAAATATCTCGTTCAAAAACAAATAATTCAAAATCAATTCAATATTTCCGAAGGAGGTAAATGGAACAGCCACCAAATGCCGTGTGTATACAGTTCACGAAAAGTTAAAAATGACCGTATTTGTCCTATTAGAATCGAAATAATTCATGGCAGGCATAGAGTTGTGCAAATTTACACATGGGCTGGGCCTTTATATTCTTAGATTTTACCCCTCGCTACCGCTCAGGGTAAAATTCGAATATAAAGGCCCAGCCCATGTGTAAATTTGCACAACTCTATGCCTGCCATGAATTATTTCTTAAATATATACGTCATTCTTCCATGTTACGGTTTCGTGCTTATTGTGATGATTATTTTGATTTGATTTTTTATGCTTAACACCACTTTCAGAAATATTTCAGCTATATCATGGCGACCAGTTTTAGTGGTGGAAGAAGCCGGAGTACCCGGAGATAACCGCCTACCTACATAGGCAAGCAACTGGTAAACTTTATCACTTGTGGCTGCGAGTCGAGTGCAGCCTTTTTTGTAATTTACAAAGCCGGGCGCGAACCCACGCCGTATTGGTGATAGGTTTGTATGAGTTGTAGGTAATCCAACTACCTAACTCATTAAAACCAATTTATGTGATGGAAAAGGGTATAATAATCGGCCATGTTTTAACTATCTGTTCTATCCAGTTATTGTATGATGCCATCATTTAAAAAAAATCATTGTCCCACTTTTTGTAACCACTACTATGGAAGGACCCATTTATCATTTCATGTCAAGATAAATTGTCAGTGCGTGCTATGCGCATTTGATATGTCTGTTGTGTCTATGTAATCCGGGTGCCATAGTGGCCGTGATCGTTTGGTAGTTGGATTTACAACTACCTATGCAACCAGTGCCTATTACCACTAATGTTGTGAGTACGAATATCGATCAGGGCGAGGTGTATAACATTATGTGATAAAGTTTGTCAGTGACTTGCGACAGGTCGGTGGTTTTCTCCGGGACCTCCGGTTTCTTCCTCCAATAAAACTGACCACCACGATATAACTGAAATATTGTTGAAAGTGGCGTTAAACACCATCAAACAAACAAACACGAAGAACACATGTATTTATCATTTCAGGTCACGATAAATGTCTAAAATGGTCAGTGCGTGCGATGCGTATTTGATATGTCTGTTGTATCTGTGTAATCCTATGTCATGCTTTACATTGGATCAGATTAAAAAAAAAACCGATACACTTGTTATCATCTGCTGAGCTGAATACATATTTAGTGTGATTGTTTGTAATTAAAGCCAAGGTAAATATTGTATCTGTCTTTCTTATTTGAACGACATTGATCACGTTTCTCCCACTTTTGAAAAACCTAATTCACGTTTCTTCCACAAGTGTCAAACAATAGATTTTCTTGGTTAGTGAGTGATTGTTGTTTATCGCCAATTCAGCATTTTTCAGCTATATCATGGCGAGACCAAGTAAATTTCAATGAGATGATGATGAGATCCGCTTTGTTCTAGACCAATACGCTGAGTTGGATTTTTATAGTGCTAGCGCACTGAAACAACAGTCCGTGGGTAGACATTTCGCTCCACTCGGACACATTATCCTGATTCTGAGCCAACCATTCTTTGCTCTTTCTCCTTAATGCTGCGTGCTTAGAGGAGAAGCAACAAATACCAATTTTATAGTCTCTAGTTTGACCCCACCGGGGCTCGACCCCACGACTTACGCACTCGAGGCGAGCACGCTAACCATTACGCCACCGATACGGTTAATTGGCTTGGTATTTATATAGTATTTAAAATTGTTTATATTATCAAGGTTTAGTGAGACCTATAAATGATGTAAATACAATGTAATTCTAAATATGTTTTGCATAAGTAGAAAAAATTGAATATGCACTTTTCTTTTATTAAATAAATTAGTCCTTCATAATAATTTATAATAATAATGTCCATATTTTAATTAAAATAAAATATATCTACATATTTTTATACAATATGCTAGCCAGATTTAGACTTTTGAATAATTGTATTAAATCCTTTAGATGAATTGACCTGGGCACATGGACAGTTCTTATTCGTAGACGATGGCAACGCAGATAAAATCCTCATGTTTACTACAGCTCGCAACCTCACCGATCTTATAGTAGCAGAAATCATCTATGGAGACGACACTTTATTCACTTCACCATTTCAATTTACTCAACTCTACACACTACACGCAATGGTCGGCGATGTCATGTACTCACTTGTTTTTAACCGTATTTGTGGCGTAATTGTTAGCGTGCTCGCCTCGAGTGTGGTCAAACCAAACTGGCAAAGACTATAAAGTTGATATTTGTTGCTTCTCCGCTAAGCACGCAGCATTAAGGAGAGAGACCAAAGACTGGTTGGCTCGGAATCAGAATAATGTGTCCGAGTGGAGCGACATGTCTACCCACAGATTGTTGTTTCAGTGAGCTAGCAAAATGAAAATCAAACTCAGCGTGTTGGTCTAGAACAAAGCGGACATCATCATCATGTCATTGAAAATAACATGTTCTCGCCATGATATAGCTGAAACAATTGCTCATTTGGCGTCACTCACTCACTCACTCACTCACTCACTCACTCACTGCCTTTTTACTGGCGACGCGAAGGTATTTTTGGGGCATCAGACCCATCATTCGGAAGCCACATATAATCTGTGCAGTGATTTTGGTTAACCCATGTTTCATCCATATATACGATATCATACCCTGCTTCCCTAAAAGATTTGATCTTTCTCAGATAATTACACCTATCATTGATAATAGACACTTGATCGCACAGAACTCTTCGATTATCACCTATTTTTTTTATAAGTATATCCAAGATCAATGAGAGTTAGAGTAAGTTTAGACTTTGATATTTTGATAGAATCTTTTATTTCCTTATGTATTATTGAGACAGTCGGAGCAATTTTCCGTGAATATAAACCGTGGATTGTTCTTTTAATAACACAATGATCAAAGTCGTCCAAAATGTTAGCTCTTTCTTCGGGTCTATTTGACTTACAAGGCCTCTTACCATTCATAATAGGTGCACTGAAGTGTAAGACACACCCACAGCTTTGGATGTATTTTGATATACCCTATCAAATGACACAATTGGCTTCTTCGTTGCCTTTTCCTTACTGAAAAAGGCAAACAACTTTATTACAAACTTTTGGCATTCCGGAGATAAGTCAGACTTTTTACCCATTTTACAAAAAATGCAAAATATAACAATAATTTATGAGAGAAATGCTTGTCAGGTTCGTCTAAAGTACACGTGGCTGAGAGAAAGATTTTACAGGTAAGATACCTGACGTACGTATGGCTATTCTATAAAGTACATCTACTCCCACCCGAAAAATGACAATAAAATAGGACCAAAATACAAAATTTAATCTGAGTGCAGCCTCAGCCAAAACAATAACAAGCATTACTGTAAATTTTTTAGTTAGCACTCCTAATTCTAAATAAAACTCTCGTTTATTTTGCTGTTCAAAAATCTATAGCTTAAAAGATATTTGGATTTTTCGTTATTCTAATCAAAAAATTATTATTTGTTTTTAGTATAAAACCATTTTGTATTATTGTTTGTTTTTTTTTTATTAGAAGAAATTGTCTTAGCTAGTAGAAATAGAATAGAACTGATTAATTATATTGAATTGAAAAATTTGCAACCCACTCACATATTTGAATACTGAATATTTGACCACACAAACAGTACGTCTGTAGATAAATCTCCGTGGTCACCAACGATTACTGCCGAACAAGATATTCTTCATTATGTGCTGCTGCAAGTTGTCTTTTGTAGACACTAAACGTGCGGAAATTGTTATCGGGAGATATTAAATTTTTTTTTAATTTATTTTGAGAATTAATTCGACCAAATACTTAATTAGATTGGCTTGTTCTAATGCTTTTTTGTAGCTTATACTTATTCAGACTGAGGGCTTGAAAACACTAATTAAAATTAACAACATGAACACGTTTTATAATGAATCTGAATTTCTAATAAGTTTTGTTTCTATAAAAGATGTGTCATGTGACATGTATTAGCTGAAAATGAGTCAACGAATTGTCATGTTGCTGGCTATTTAATAGGCAGACGTACTTAGTAAGTGGGGTCGCTTAAGTACTTATTATTTACATGTAAGAAGTCGGGTCGCTTAAGTACTTGATAACTCGAACAATTACCGAGCATCAATATATTTATTTATTATTGGGGCCGTCGTTGTCGTGATCGCATAGTAGTTGGATTTACAACTACCTATGTAATCAATGCCTATCACCACTAAAATTGTGAGTTCGAATCCATTCATCGCTATGTGTACTCGATACAACATTATGTGATAAACTATAAAGTTTGTCAGTGACTTGCGACAGGTCGGTGGTTTCTTCAAATACGCCGATTTCCTGCATCAATAAAACTGACACCCAAAATCTGCTTCTTACCTTAACTTTTACATTGAAATCGACAACAGAGGAAGATTAAAAACAAAACTCTACGACCAACGTGATGATTTCACTTTTCCAATAGTCAACCTCCCCTTCATGATCAGTAGCAGTATTCCAGCAACACTAGTGTATGGGGTTTACTTTTCACAACTCGTACGTTATTATAGGTGATTGTGTCCAAAACAGTGATTTCCTGGACAGAGATGTGTTGCTGACACAAAAGCTACTCAAACAAGCATATATGTTGCTTATAGGTTGAAGTCATCGCTACAAAAAATATACAGTCGTCATCACGTAGTGGTTGATCGTTATGAACTACCTACTTTTCTAATGACAAAGTATCTTTTCTCTTTATGTAGATTCTTTCCTCTAACGCTGACAAGACTTTTCTCTTTATGTAGATTCTTTCCTCTAACGCTAACAAGACGTTTCTCTCTATGTAGATTCTTTCCTCTAACGCTGACAAGACTTTTCTCTTGATGTAGATTCTTTCCTCTTACGCTGACAATACCTTTCTCTTTCTGTAGATTCTTTCCTCTAACGCTGACAAGACTTTACCGGAATTGACTATATGAGTAACATGGTGGACATCTTATAATGAACAGAAACAGATCATTCGTCAGCATTTGGACTCATTCTCGGTTTTTATATTGGTGGGGGTCATTTATTTTTTGTGTTTTATGTTATTTGTTTTGTTTGTCTTCGTTCTGTATCTTGTGTCCAATGTTGCCCTTGTCTCTGGATAGTCAATCCTTCGGTTTTTTCTAACCTTTATTTGACTAAAACATATTTTATTGATAAATAACATATAGCCTTTATTTACAATGAATAATGTAAAATACATTTGATTTTAGACCGAATCACAAATGATCATGCTTGTTAAAGTTGTGAGTTCGAATCCCGCTCATGGCGAGTTGTACTCGATACAACATTATGTGATAAAGTTTATCAGTGACTTGCGACAGGTCAGTGATTTTTTTCCGTTTACTCTGGTTTCCTCCACCAATAAAACTGACCGACACGATATAACTGAAATATTGTTCAAGGTCGTTTTAAACACCATTAACCTAACCCTACTGGGTATTAATGGCGAGCAATCTAAATCTAGTACATTAGTAATATTAAAAACGCTTGATATCTGAGGAAATCCCAGATAAAACGTTTACTGTACAAATTGATTGGACTTCTACAATTTTACGTAGAAATCGTATTCTTTATCCGAAATCAAGTTTTGTTAAGTTCAATCTCTTCCACTGAAAATGCACATTTTTGCCATTTGAATTTAGCACGAAAATTATGAGCGAAAAATATAGTTTCGAATGTGTAAAGTTTTATACTTCGTGATTTGTTTACGTCAAGTTGCAACTGGACATTTTTGTTGACCTTACTCCTTTAGGAATATTTTTTTAACTTTCTTTAAAAAAAATCATTTTTGAAAAGATTTTTCGTTTTTTAAGATAATCACATTTGATATGTATACTTTTGTTGTGAAAATTTTGTAAGACATAGCTGAAATAAAGCTTGTTTTTTGGCAACCAGATGTTTTTCCCTCAGCGTTACATTTTTTTCTTTCCATGAACTTACCGATTTTTGCCTCCAAGCATTGCTTTAATCAGAAATCGTTAATGAGGTCATAGAGTACGCTGACTCTGCTTCCGGTCACACAAGAAAATGGTCCGAAAAACGTATATTGAGGTTTTTATTGAGAAAAATGTAAAAGACATACGGATATTTTGTAACGCGTTACATGAGAAAATTGTGCGTTAACGACGTTTTCTTCCAATAAATTCGTTTTCAAAAGCAAACATAAACCTAATCTAATATAATAAAACAATTATTCGTATAATTCCCTTTACAAGCATGTATCGGAAATCAAAATCCATCAATTTAACAAAAATCTACATTCGTTTTACTTATTTCATGTTCTATTTAGTCAAAGTATCACCAATAGCGCGCGTAACGTCAGTACAGGTCAGATGAGTCTGAACTTATGTAACTGTTCAATGAAAATAGCGATTAGGAGACTATAAAAGCTTTTTTTTTTTTTTCTTTTTATTAAACTGCTTTGGTTACAACGAGCAATCCGATTGGTCGATAAATGTCATAATTCGTATTTAGCATATCGTTTGTAGTGTACATCAAGGGAACGAACGATAACTCTGATAGGAATTGAAAGTTTGAGTGTAAATATCGATGGAACGAAACAACCTTGTGAATATAATTGTATTGATGCATATATATTACATGTGAAGAGGGTTAATTTTCATTGGGTGTTTTGTGAAAAAAAAAATCAGTTGCAGTATCCACATAAATTGACAATATGTAGTAGTGTAGAGGAAATGTGCATGTGTCACCTGTATTGTCTGTCTTCCTAAAAATAAATAGGTTTGTGCACTAAGTGGCTCCATTCCATTTAGCTAACGTGATTTTTTCCTTTTTCCTTTTCTTTTCATTCTGGCATTATGCCGTGTTATTGATGAACATAAAAGTCCTTGATTGAAATATACAACAAAAAGTAATGTAATAGCTCTCAATTTCTACAATACGGTTTCTAATTAAGTTAACAGGGTTATTTCTAGGTGATATTGGAGACCGTAGTAGTCGTGATCGCATGATAGGTGGATTTACAATTACCTATGTAATCAGTGGGTATGATCACTAAAGTTGTAAGTTCGAATCCCGGTCAGGCGAGGTGTACTTGATACAACATTATGTGATAAAGTTTGGGAGTGACTTGCGGCAGGTCGGTGGTTTTCTCCGGGTATTCCGGTTTCCTCCAACAAAAAACTGACCGCCACGATATAACTGAAAAATATTGTTGAAAGTGGCATTAAGCACCACTTTACCAAAACAAACCAAACCTTATGATGACACTAATGAGACAAATAATTAAAACAGCATCGGTGGTGTACCGGTTAAGAAGGCTCACCTCGACTACTGTTCGAGTCCCTGTCGGATCAAACGAAAGTATTATAAAATTGGTAGTTGTGGAGAAACATGTCTATTCACGGACTGTTGTTTCATTGAGATATCACTATAAAAATCCAACTAAGCGTGGCAATCGTAACTACTGGGCCATTCTCACTACCCTACCACTAAGCGTGGCAATCGTAACTACTCGACCATTCTCGCTACCCTACAACTAAGCGTGGCAATCGTAACTACTCGGCCATTCTCGCTACCCTACGACTAAGCGTGGCAATCGTAACTACTCGGCCATTCTCGCTACCCTACAAATAACCTCGTACGTAAATAGTAGAAATTCTTCTTAAATTTTTTGCCGGAAGTAAAGTTAAGTTAAGCCGCACAAAAATATAGTCCACGAAAATCCAATATGGAAGATATACTAAGTAAAATCTAATCATACAAAGTTAATTAAAACTTTAACTTTTATCCATGAAAATAATTGAAATATAGAAAATTGTTTAAAATATAACTTTATCAAACTTTCATGTAACTGACATGTGAAAAGTAGTGCGATTTATACGCCTAATGCATACGAGGTTATTTGTAGGGTAGCGAGAATGGCCCAGTAGTTACGATTGTAAGCGTGGTAGTCTATTACAAAAAGACATGATCATCATCTCATCAAAATGTAACTTGTTCTCACCATGATATACATATGAATCTAGCTGAAGAATTGCTCACTTGGCATTAAGCAACAATCCATCACTCACACAAATATTTAACTTGGCATACAAAATGTACAACCAACATTTCAGCCATGTTGAATCATTCTTCTATTTTTAAGTAAACTTGCAATACCTATCACTACCATATGTATAACATGCCACTACTAAAAGAGTGCCGGTGCCGTCGTGGGCATGAGCGTATGGATGTTGGATTTACAACTATCTATGCAATCAGTGCCTATCACCACTAACGTTGTTCGAATCCTACTCATGGCTAGGTGTACTCGATACAATTTTATGTGATAAAGTTTGTCAGTGATTTGCGACAGGTTGGTAGTTTTCTCCTGGTACTCCTGTTTCCTCCACCAATAAAACTCCCGCTGTGAATTTACCGTGACGACCGAGTGTAAACAAACAAAACAACGGCATATAACGTATTTGTAAAGTCCTTAAAATACAAATTCCCCCTCAGTTATAAATAAATATTCTGTAACTAAGTATTTTTTTATCATTTGTTTTGAAAATTTACATTTGGGGATCATACATTCCATTGATATTTGTCGGCCATGAATAACAAAATGCACTAACTTACTGACTAACCTTGTTTTCCTACGTATACATTGATAACTAGATGGTGATGTAATTAAGTTACTGATATTTTCCAATTTTATGGCATTTTGAATTTTGCTACTCAAACTAGTAAAATGCTCACAAAATCGTAAAATAAATCAGTAACCAGCTTGTGTCAATCAGCGTCCCTTGTAAACAACGTCACAGGATGACGATATATTACAAGTCAAAGTCGATAGATGGTTGTCTTAAATATTTTTTCCGGAATTTTTTGTTAAGTCAACAATCCAAGCTTTTTTTTTCATTGGCATTTATTTCTTTATTTCATATCTAACAATAATTGTCGATTAATAACAACTGTTCAAGTGTTCGATATTATGCTTGACGACTCCGCTCCGCCATCTTGTTAGCACTTGAAATGATGAACGAATGATCTCCGACTTTTTTTTTAAAATATTTTTACGCAGGAATTGTTCAATAGAATCTATGTTGGAAAATACACAATAAATATGTTTTTCATGTTAACATCCATATCTTTGTTTTAAAATATCTCGTTCAAAAACAAATAATTCAAAATCAATTCAATATTTCCGAAGGAGGTAAATGGAACAGCCACCAAATGCCGTGTGTATACAGTTCACGAAAAGTTAAAAATGACCGTATTTGTCCTATTAGAATCGAAATAATTCATGGCAGGCATAGAGTTGTGCAAATTTACACATGGGCTGGGCCTTTATATTCTTAGATTTTACCCCTCGCTACCGCTCAGGGTAAAATTCGAATATAAAGGCCCAGCCCATGTGTAAATTTGCACAACTCTATGCCTGCCATGAATTATTTCTTAAATATATACGTCATTCTTCCATGTTACGGTTTCGTGCTTATTGTGATGATTATTTTGATTTGATTTTTTATGCTTAACACCACTTTCAGAAATATTTCAGCTATATCATGGCGACCAGTTTTAGTGGTGGAAGAAGCCGGAGTACCCGGAGATAACCGCCTACCTACATAGGCAAGCAACTGGTAAACTTTATCACTTGTGGCTGCGAGTCGAGTGCAGCCTTTTTTGTAATTTACAAAGCCGGGCGCGAACCCACGCCGTATTGGTGATAGGTTTGTATGAGTTGTAGGTAATCCAACTACCTAACTCATTAAAACCAATTTATGTGATGGAAAAGGGTAAAATAATCGGCCATGTTTTAACTATCTGTTCTATCCAGTTATTGTATGATGCCATCATTTAAAAAAAATCATTGTCCCACTTTTTGTAACCACTACTATGGAAGGACCCATTTATCATTTCATGTCAAGATAAATTGTCAGTGCGTGCTATGCGCATTTGATATGTCTGTTGTGTCTATGTAATCCGGGTGCCATAGTGGCCGTGATCGTTTGGTAGTTGGATTTACAACTACCTATGCAACCAGTGCCTATTACCACTAATGTTGTGAGTACGAATATCGATCAGGGCGAGGTGTATAACATTATGTGATAAAGTTTGTCAGTGACTTGCGACAGGTCGGTGGTTTTCTCTGGGACCTCCGGTTTCTTCCTCCAATAAAACTGACCACCACGATATAACTGAAATATTGTTGAAAGTGGCGTTAAACACCATCAAACAAACAAACACGAAGAACACATGTATTTATCATTTCAGGTCACGATAAATGTCTAAAATGGTCAGTGCGTGCGATGCGTATTTGATATGTCTGTTGTATCTGTGTAATCCTATGTCATGCTTTACATTGGATCAGATTAAAAAAAAACCCGATACACTTGTTATCATCTGCTGAGCTGAATACATATTTAGTGTGATTGTTTGTAATTAAAGCCAAGGTAAATATTGTATCTGTCTTTCTTATTTGAACGACATTGATCACGTTTCTCCCACTTTTGAAAAACCTAATTCACGTTTCTTCCACAAGTGTCAAACAATAGATTTTCTTGGTGAGTGAGTGATTGTTGTTTATCGCCAATTCAGCATTTTTCAGCTATATCATGGCGAGACCAAGTAAATTTCAATGAGATGATGATGAGATCCGCTTTGTTCTAGACCAATACGCTGAGTTGGATTTTTATAGTGCTAGCGCACTGAAACAACAGTCCGTGGGTAGACATTTCGCTCCACTCGGACACATTATCCTGATTCTGAGCCAACCATTCTTTGCTCTTTCTCCTTAATGCTGCGTGCTTAGAGGAGAAGCAACAAATACCAATTTTATAGTCTCTAGTTTGACCCCACCGGGGCTCGACCCCACGACTTACGCACTCGAGGCGAGCACGCTAACCATTACGCCACCGATACGGTTAATTGGCTTGGTATTTATACAGTATTTAAAATTGTTTATATTATCAAGGTTTAGTGAGACCTATAAATGATGTAAATACAATGTAATTCTAAATATGTTTTGCATAAGTAGAAAAAATTGAATATGCACTTTTCTTTTATTAAATAAATTAGTCCTTCATAATAATTTATAATAATAATGTCCATATTTTAATTAAAATAAAATATATCTACATATTTTTATACAATATGCTAGCCAGATTTAGACTTTTGAATAATTGTATTAAATCCTTTAGATGAATTGACCTGGGCACATGGACAGTTCTTATTCGTAGACGATGGCAACGCAGATAAAATCCTCATGTTTACGACAGCTCGCAACCTCACCGATCTTATAGTAGCAGACATCATCTATGGAGACGACACTTTATTCACTTCACCAACTCAATTTACTCAACTCTACACACTACACGCAATGGTCGGCGATGTCATGTACTCACTTGTTTTTAACCGTATTTGTGGCGTAATTGTTAGCGTGCTCGCCTCGAGTGTGGTCAAACCAAACTGGCAAAGACTATAAAGTTGATATTTGTTGCTTCTCCGCTAAGCACGCAGCATTAAGGAGAGAGACCAAAGACTGGTTGGCTCGGAATCAGAATAATGTGTCCGAGTGGAGCGACATGTCTACCCACAGATTGTTGTTTCAGTGAGCTAGCAAAATGAAAATCAAACTCAGCGTGTTGGTCTAGAACAAAGCGGACATCATCATCATGTCATTGAAAATAACATGTTCTCGCCATGATATAGCTGAAACAATTGCTCATTTGGCGTCACTCACTCACTCACTCACTCACTCACTCACTCACTCACTCACTCACTCACTGCCTTTTTACTGGCGACGCGAAGGTATTTTTGGGGCATCAGACCCATCATTCGGAAGCCACATATAATCTGTGCAGTGATTTTGGTTAACCCATGCTTCATCCATATATACGATATCATACCCTGCTTCCATAAAAGATTTGATCTTTCTCAGATAATTACACCTATCATTGATAATAGACACTTGATCGCACAGAACTCTTCGATTATCACCTATTTTTTTTATAAGTATATCCAAGATCAATGAGAGTTAGAGTAAGTTTAGACTTTGATATTTTGATAGAATCTTTTATTTCCTTATGTATTATTGAGACAGTCGGAGCAATTTTCCGTGAATATAAACCGTGGATTGTTCTTTTAATAACACAATGATCAAAGTCGTCCAAAATGTTAGCTCTTTCTTCGGGTCTATTTGACTTACAAGGCCTCTTACCATTCATAATAGGTGCACTGAAGTGTAAGACACACCCACAGCTTTGGATGTATTTTGATATACCCTATCAAATGACACAATTGGCTTCTTCGTTGCCTTTTCCTTACTGAAAAAGGCAAACAACTTTATTACAAACTTTTGGCATTCCGGAGATAAGTCAGACTTTTTACCCATTTTATAAAAAATGCAAAATATAACAATAATTTATGAGAGAAATGCTTGTCAGGTTCGTCTAAAGTACACGTGGCTGAGAGAAAGATTTTACAGGTAAGATACCTGACGTACGTATGGCTATTCTATAAAGTACATCTATTCCCACCCGAAAAATGACAATAAAATAGGACCAAAATACAAAATTTAATCTGAGTGCAGCCTCAGCCAAAACAATAACAAGCATTACTGTAAATTTTTTAGTTAGCACTCCTAATTCTAAATAAAACTCTCGTTTATTTTGCTGTTCAAAAATCTATAGCTTAAAAGATATTTGGATTTTTCGTTATTCTAATCAAAAAATTATTATTTTTTTTTAGTATAAAACCATTTTGTATTTTTGTTTGTATTTTTTTTTTATTAGAAGAAATTGTCTTAGCTAGTAGAAATAGAATAGAACTGATTAATTATATTGAATTGAAAAATTTGCAACCCACTCACATATTTGAATACTGAATATTTGACCACACAAACAGTACGTCTGTAGATAAATCTCCGTGGTCACCAACGATTACTGCCGAACAAGATATTCTTCATTATGTGCTGCTGCAAGTTGTCTTTTGTAGACACTAAACGTGCGGAAATTGTTATCGGGAGATATTAAATTTTTTTTTAATTTATTTTGAGAATTAATTCGACCAAATACTTAATTAGATTGGCTTGTTCTAATGCTTTTTTGTAGCTTATACTTATTCAGACTGAGGGCTTGAAAACACTAATTAAAATTAACAACATGAACACGTTTTATAATGAATCTGAATTTCTAATAAGTTTTGTTTCTATAAAAGATGTGTCATGTGACATGTATTAGCTGAAAATGAGTCAACGAATTGTCATGTTGCTGGCTATTTAATAGGCAGACGTACTTAGTAAGTGGGGTCGCTTAAGTACTTATTATTTACATGTAAGAAGTCGGGTCGCTTAAGTACTTGATAACTCGAACAATTACCGAGCATCAATATATTTATTTATTATTGGGGCCGTCGTTGTCGTGATCGCATAGTAGTTGGATTTACAACTACCTATGTAATCAATGCCTATCACCACTAAAATTGTGAGTTCGAATCCATTCATCGCTATGTGTACTCGATACAACATTATGTGATAAACTATAAAGTTTGTCAGTGACTTGCGACAGGTCGGTGGTTTCTTCAAATACGCCGATTTCCTGCATCAATAAAACTGACACCCAAAATCTGCTTCTTACCTTAACTTTTACATTGAAATCGACAACAGAGGAAGATTAAAAACAAAACTCTACGACCAACGTGATGATTTCACTTTTCCAATAGTCAACCTCCCCTTCATGATCAGTAGCAGTATTCCAGCAACACTAGTGTATGGGGTTTACTTTTCACAACTCGTACGTTATTATAGGTGATTGTGTCCAAAACAGTGATTTCCTGGACAGAGATGTGTTGCTGACACAAAAGCTACTCAAACAAGCATATATGTTGCTTATAGGTTGAAGTCATCGCTACAAAAAATATACAGTCGTCATCACGTAGTGGTTGATCGTTATGAACTACCTACTTTTCTAATGACAAAGTATCTTTTCTCTTTATGTAGATTCTTTCCTCTAACGCTGACAAGACTTTTCTCTTTGTGTAGATTCTTTCCTCTAACACTGACAAGACTTTTCTCTTTATGTAGATCCTTTCCTCTAACGCTGACAAGACTTTTCTCTTTATGTAGATTCTTTCCTCTAACGCTGAAAAGTCTTTTCTCTCTATGTAGATTCTTTCCTCTAACGCTGACAAGACTTTTCTCTTTATGTAGATTCTTTCCTCTAACGCTAACAAGACGTTTCTCTCTATGTAGATTCTTTCCTCTTACGCTGACAAGACCTTTCTCTTTCTGTAGATTCTTTCCTCTAACGCTGACAAGACTTTACCGGAATTGACTATATGAGTAACATGGTGGACATCTTATAATGAACAGAAACAGATCATTCGTCAGCATTTGGACTCATTCTCGGTTTTTATATTGGTGGGGTCATTTATTTTTTGTGTTTTATGTTATTTGTTTTGTTTGTCTTCGTTCTGTATCTTGCGTCCAATGTTGCCCTTGTCTCTGGATAGTCAATCCTTCGGTTTTTTCTAACCTTTATTTGACTAAAACATATTTTATTGATAAATAACATATAGCCTTTATTTACAATGAATAATGTAAAATACATTTGATTTTAGACCGAATCACAAATGATCATGCTTGTTAAAGTTGTGAGTTCGAATCCCGCTCATGGCGAGTTGTACTCGATACAACATTATGTGATAAAGTTTATCAGTGACTTGCGACAGGTCAGTGATTTTCTCCGGGTACTCTGGTTTCCTCCACCAATAAAACTGACCGACACGATATAACTGAAATATTGTTCAAGGTGGTTTTAAACACCATTAACCTAACCCTACTGGGTATTAATGGCGAGCAATCTAAATCTAGTACATTAGTAATATTAAAAACGCTTGATATCTGAGGAAATCCCAGATAAAACGTTTACTGTACAAATTGATTGGACTTCTACAATTTTACGTAGAAATCGTATTCTTTATCCGAAATCAAGTTTTGTTAAGTTCAATCTCTTCCACTGAAAATGCACATTTTCGCCATTTGAATTTAGCACGAAAATTATGAGCGAAAAATATAGTTTCGAATTTGTAAAGTTTTATACTTCGTGATTTGTTTACGTCAAGTTGCAACTGGACATTTTTGTTGACCTTACTCCTTTAGGAATATTTTTTTAACTTTCTTTAAAAAAAATCATTTTTGAAAAGATTTTTCGTTTTTTAAGATAATCAAATTTGATATGTATACTTTTGTTGTGAAAATTTTGTAAGACATAGCTGAAATAAAGCTTGTTTTTTGGCAAGCAGACGTTTTTCCTTCAGCGTTACATTCTTTTCTTTCCATGAACTTACCGATTTTTGCCTCCAAGCATTGCTTTAATCAGAAATCGTTAATGAGGTCATAGAGTACGCTGACTCTGCTTCCGGTAACACAAGAAAATGGTCCGAAAAACGTATATTGAGGTTTTTATTGAGAAAAATGTAAAAGACATACGATATTTTGTAACGCGTTACATGAGAAAATTGTGCGTTAACGACGTTTTCTTCCAATAAATTCGTTTTCAAAAGCAAACATAAACCTAATCTAATATAATAAAACAATTATTCGTATAATTCCCTATACAAGCATGTATCGGAAATCAAAATCCATCAATTTAACAAAAATCTACATTCGTTTTACTTATTTCATGTTCTATTTAGTCAAAGTATCACCAATAGCGCGCGTAACGTCAGTACAGGTCAGATGAGTCTGAACTTATGTAACCGTTCAATGAAAATAGCGATTAGGAGAGTATAAAAGCTTTTTTTTTTTTTTTCTTTTTATTAAACTGCTTTGGTTACAACGAGCAATCCGATTGGTCGATAAATGTCATAATTCGTATTTAGCATATCGTTTGTAGTGTACATCAAGGGAACGAACGATAACTCTGATAGGAATTGAAAGTTTGAGTGTAAATATCGATGGAACGAAACAACCTTGTGAATATAATTGTATTGATGCATATATATTACATGTGAAGAGGGTTAATTTTCATTGGGTGTTTTGTGAAAAAAAAAATCAGTTGCAGTATCCACATAAATTGACAATATGTAGTAGTGTAGAGGAAATGTGCATGTGTCACCTGTATTGTCTGTCTTCCTAAAAATAAATAGGTTTGTGCACTAAGTGGCTCCATTCCATTTAGCTAACGTGATTTTTTCCTTTTTCTTTCATTCTGGCATTATGCCGTGTTATTGATGAACATAAAAGTCCTTGATTGAAATATACAACAAAAAGTAATGTAATAGCTCTCAATTTCTACAATACGGTTTCTAATTAAGTTAACAGGGTTATTTCTAGGTGATATTGGAGACCGTAGTAGTCGTGATCGCATGATAGGTGGATTTACAATTACCTATGTAATCAGTGGGTATGATCACTAAAGTTGTAAGTTCGAATCCCGGTCAGGCGAGGTGTACTTGATACAACATTATGTGATAAAGTTTGGGAGTGACTTGCGGCAGGTCGGTGGTTTTCTCCGGGTATTCCGGTTTCCTCCAACAAAAAACTGACCGCCACGATATAACTGAAAAATATTGTTGAAAGTGGCATTAAGCACCACTTTACCAAAACAAACCAAACCTTATGATGACACTAATGAGACAAATAATTAAAACAGCATCGGTGGTGTACCGGTTAAGAAGGCTCACCTCGACTACTGTTCGAGTCCCTGTCGGATCAAACGAAAGTATTATAAAATTGGTAGTTGTGGAGAAACATGTCTATTCACGGACTGTTGTTTCATTGAGATATCACTATAAAAATCCAACTAAGCGTGGCAATCGTAACTACTGGGCCATTCTCACTACCCTACCACTAAGCGTGGCAATCGTAACTACTCGACCATTCTCGCTACCCTACAACTAAGCGTGGCAATCGTAACTACTCGGCCATTCTCGCTACCCTACGACTAAGCGTGGCAATCGTAACTACTCGGCCATTCTCGCTACCCTACAAATAACCTCGTACGTAAATAGTAGAAATTCTTCTTAAATTTTTTGCCGGAAGTAAAGTTAAGTTAAGCCGCACAAAAATATAGTCCACGAAAATCCAATATGGAAGATATACTAAGTAAAATCTAATCATACAAAGTTAATTAAAACTTTAACTTTTATCCATGAAAATAATTGAAATATAGAAAATTGTTTAAAATATAACTTTATCAAACTTTCATGTAACTGACATGTGAAAAGTAGTGCGATTTATACGCCTAATGCATACGAGGTTATTTGTAGGGTAGCGAGAATGGCCCAGTAGTTACGATTGTAAGCGTGGTAGTCTATTACAAAAAGACATGATCATCATCTCATCAAAATGTAACTTGTTCTCACCATGATATACATATGAATCTAGCTGAAGAATTGCTCACTTGGCATTAAGCAACAATCCATCACTCACACAAATATTTAACTTGGCATACAAAATGTACAACCAACATTTCAGCCATGTTGAATCATTCTTCTATTTTTAAGTAAACTTGCAATACCTATCACTACCATATGTATAACATGCCACTACTAAAAGAGTGCCGGTGCCGTCGTGGGCATGAGCGTATGGATGTTGGATTTACAACTATCTATGCAATCAGTGCCTATCACCACTAACGTTGTTCGAATCCTACTCATGGCTAGGTGTACTCGATACAATTTTATGTGATAAAGTTTGTCAGTGATTTGCGACAGGTTGGTAGTTTTCTCCTGGTACTCCTGTTTCCTCCACCAATAAAACTCCCGCTGTGAATTTACCGTGACGACCGAGTGTAAACAAACAAAACAACGGCATATAACGTATTTGTAAAGTCCTTAAAATACAAATTCCCCCTCAGTTATAAATAAATATTCTGTAACTAAGTATTTTTTTATCATTTGTTTTGAAAATTTACATTTGGGGATCATACATTCCATTGATATTTGTCGGCCATGAATAACAAAATGCACTAACTTACTGACTAACCTTGTTTTCCTACGTATACATTGATAACTAGATGGTGATGTAATTAAGTTACTGATATTTTCCAATTTTATGGCATTTTGAATTTTGCTACTCAAACTAGTAAAATGCTCACAAAATCGTAAAATAAATCAGTAACCAGCTTGTGTCAATCAGCGTCCCTTGTAAACAACGTCACAGGATGACGATATATTACAAGTCAAAGTCGATAGATGGTTGTCTTAAATATTTTTTCCGGAATTTTTTGTTAAGTCAACAATCCAAGCTTTTTTTTTCATTGGCATTTATTTCTTTATTTCATATCTAACAATAATTGTCGATTAATAACAACTGTTCAAGTGTTCGATATTATGCTTGACGACTCCGCTCCGCCATCTTGTTAGCACTTGAAATGATGAACGAATGATCTCCGACTTTTTTTTAAAAATATTTTTACGCAGGAATTGTTCAATAGAATCTATGTTGGAAAATACACAATAAATATGTTTTTCATGTTAACATCCATATCTTTGTTTTAAAATATCTCGTTCAAAAACAAATAATTCAAAATCAATTCAATATTTCCGAAGGAGGTAAATGGAACAGCCACCAAATGCCGTGTGTATACAGTTCACGAAAAGTTAAAAATGACCGTATTTGTCCTATTAGAATCGAAATAATTCATGGCAGGCATAGAGTTGTGCAAATTTACACATGGGCTGGGCCTTTATATTCTTAGATTTTACCCCTCGCTACCGCTCAGGGTAAAATTCGAATATAAAGGCCCAGCCCATGTGTAAATTTGCACAACTCTATGCCTGCCATGAATTATTTCTTAAATATATACGTCATTCTTCCATGTTACGGTTTCGTGCTTATTGTGATGATTATTTTGATTTGATTTTTTATGCTTAACACCACTTTCAGAAATATTTCAGCTATATCATGGCGACCAGTTTTAGTGGTGGAAGAAGCCGGAGTACCCGGAGATAACCGCCTACCTACATAGGCAAGCAACTGGTAAACTTTATCACTTGTGGCTGCGAGTCGAGTGCAGCCTTTTTTGTAATTTACAAAGCCGGGCGCGAACCCACGCCGTATTGGTGATAGGTTTGTATGAGTTGTAGGTAATCCAACTACCTAACTCATTAAAACCAATTTATGTGATGGAAAAGGGTATAATAATCGGCCATGTTTTAACTATCTGTTCTATCCAGTTATTGTATGATGCCATCATTTAAAAAAAATCATTGTCCCACTTTTTGTAACCACTACTATGGAAGGACCCATTTATCATTTCATGTCAAGATAAATTGTCAGTGCGTGCTATGCGCATTTGATATGTCTGTTGTGTCTATGTAATCCGGGTGCCATAGTGGCCGTGATCGTTTGGTAGTTGGATTTACAACTACCTATGCAACCAGTGCCTATTACCACTAATGTTGTGAGTACGAATATCGATCAGGGCGAGGTGTATAACATTATGTGATAAAGTTTGTCAGTGACTTGCGACAGGTCGGTGGTTTTCTCCGGGACCTCCGGTTTCTTCCTCCAATAAAACTGACCACCACGATATAACTGAAATATTGTTGAAAGTGGCGTTAAACACCATCAAACAAACAAACACGAAGAACACATGTATTTATCATTTCAGGTCACGATAAATGTCTAAAATGGTCAGTGCGTGCGATGCGTATTTGATATGTCTGTTGTATCTGTGTAATCCTATGTCATGCTTTACATTGGATCAGATTAAAAAAAAAAACGATACACTTGTTATCATCTGCTGAGCTGAATACATATTTAGTGTGATTGTTTGTAATTAAAGCCAAGGTAAATATTGTATCTGTCTTTCTTATTTGAACGACATTGATCACGTTTCTCCCACTTTTGAAAAACCTAATTCACGTTTCTTCCACAAGTGTCAAACAATAGATTTTCTTGGTGAGTGAGTGATTGTTGTTTATCGCCAATTCAGCATTTTTCAGCTATATCATGGCGAGACCAAGTAAATTTCAATGAGATGATGATGAGATCCGCTTTGTTCTAGACCAATACGCTGAGTTGGATTTTTATAGTGCTAGCGCACTGAAACAACAGTCCGTGGGTAGACATTTCGCTCCACTCGGACACATTATCCTGATTCTGAGCCAACCATTCTTTGCTCTTTCTCCTTAATGCTGCGTGCTTAGAGGAGAAGCAACAAATACCAATTTTATAGTCTCTAGTTTGACCCCACCGGGGCTCGACCCCACGACTTACGCACTCGAGGCGAGCACGCTAACCATTACGCCACCGATACGGTTAATTGGCTTGGTATTTATACAGTATTTAAAATTGTTTATATTATCAAGGTTTAGTGAGACCTATAAATGATGTAAATACAATGTAATTCTAAATATGTTTTGCATAAGTAGAAAAAATTGAATATGCACTTTTCTTTTATTAAATAAATTAGTCCTTCATAATAATTTATAATAATAATGTCCATATTTTAATTAAAATAAAATATATCTACATATTTTTATACAATATGCTAGCCAGATTTAGACTTTTGAATAATTGTATTAAATCCTTTAGATGAATTGACCTGGGCACATGGACAGTTCTTATTCGTAGACGATGGCAACGCAGATAAAATCCTCATGTTTACTACAGCTCGCAACCTCACCGATCTTATAGTAGCAGACATCATCTATGGAGACGACACTTTATTCACTTCACCAACTCAATTTACTCAACTCTACACACTACACGCAATGGTCGGCGATGTCATGTACTCACTTGTTTTTAACCGTATTTGTGGCGTAATTGTTAGCGTGCTCGCCTCGAGTGTGGTCAAACCAAACTGGCAAAGACTATAAAGTTGATATTTGTTGCTTCTCCGCTAAGCACGCAGCATTAAGGAGAGAGACCAAAGACTGGTTGGCTCGGAATCAGAATAATGTGTCCGAGTGGAGCGACATGTCTACCCACAGATTGTTGTTTCAGTGAGCTAGCAAAATGAAAATCAAACTCAGCGTGTTGGTCTAGAACAAAGCGGACATCATCATCATGTCATTGAAAATAACATGTTCTCGCCATGATATAGCTGAAACAATTGCTCATTTGGCGTCACTCACTCACTCACTCACTCACTCATTCACTCACTCACTGCCTTTTTACTGGCGACGCGAAGGTATTTTTGGGGCATCAGACCCATCATTCGGAAGCCACATATAATCTGTGCAGTGATTTTGGTTAACCCATGTTTCATCCATATATACGATATCATACCCTGCTTCCATAAAAGATTTGATCTTTCTCAGATAATTACACCTATCATTGATAATAGACACTTGATCGCACAGAACTCTTCGATTATCACCTATTTTTTTTATAAGTATATCCAAGATCACTGAGAGTTAGAGTAAGTTTAGACTTTGATATTTTGATAGAATCTTTTATTTCCTTATGTATTATTGAGACAGTCGGAGCAATTTTCCGTGAATATAAACCGTGGATTGTTCTTTTAATAACACAATGATCAAAGTCGTCCAAAATGTTAGCTCTTTCTTCGGGTCTATTTGACTTACAAGGCCTCTTACCATTCATAATAGGTGCACTGAAGTGTAAGACACACCCACAGCTTTGGATGTATTTTGATATACCCTATCAAATGACACAATTGGCTTCTTCGTTGCCTTTTCCTTACTGAAAAAGGCAAACAACTTTATTACAAACTTTTGGCATTCCGGAGATAAGTCAGACTTTTTACCCATTTTACAAAAAATGCAAAATATAACAATAATTTACACGTGGCTGAGAGAAAGATTTTACAGGTAAGATACCTGACGTACGTATGGCTATTCTATAAAGTACATCTACTCCCACCCGAAAAATGACAATAAAATAGGACCAAAATACAAAATTTAATCTGAGTGCAGCCTCAGCCAAAACAATAACAAGCATTACTGTAAATTTTTTAGTTAGCACTCCTAATTCTAAATAAAACTCTCGTTTATTTTGCTGTTCAAAAATCTATAGCTTAAAAGATATTTGGATTTTTCGTTATTCTAATCAAAAAATTATTATTTTTTTTTAGTATAAAACCATTTTGTATTTTTGTTTGTATTTTTTTTTTATTAGAAGAAATTGTCTTAGCTAGTAGAAATAGAATAGAACTGATTAATTATATTGAATTGAAAAATTTGCAACCCACTCACATATTTGAATACTGAATATTTGACCACACAAACAGTACGTCTGTAGATAAATCTTCGTGGTCACCAACGATTACTGCCGAACAAGATATTCTTCATTATGTGCTGCTGCAAGTTGTCTTTTGTAGACACTAAACGTGCGGAAATTGTTATCGGGAGATATTAAATTTTTTTTTAATTTATTTTGAGAATTAATTCGACCAAATACTTAATTAGATTGGCTTGTTCTAATGCTTTTTTGTAGCTTATACTTATTCAGACTGAGGGCTTGAAAACACTAATTAAAATTAACAACATGAACACGTTTTATAATGAATCTGAATTTCTAATAAGTTTTGTTTCTATAAAAGATGTGTCATGTGACATGTATTAGCTGAAAATGAGTCAACGAATTGTCATGTTGCTGGCTATTTAATAGGCAGACGTACTTAGTAAGTGGGGTCGCTTAAGTACTTATTATTTACATGTAAGAAGTCGGGTCGCTTAAGTACTTGATAACTCGAACAATTACCGAGCATCAATATATTTATTTATTATTGGGGCCGTCGTTGTCGTGATCGCATAGTAGTTGGATTTACAACTACCTATGTAATCAATGCCTATCACCACTAAAATTGTGAGTTCGAATCCATTCATCGCTATGTGTACTCGATACAACATTATGTGATAAACTATAAAGTTTGTCAGTGACTTGCGACAGGTCGGTGGTTTCTTCAAATACGCCGATTTCCTGCATCAATAAAACTGACACCCAAAATCTGCTTCTTACCTTAACTTTTACATTGAAATCGACAACAGAGGAAGATTAAAAACAAAACTCTACGACCAACGTGATGATTTCACTTTTCCAATAGTCAACCTCCCCTTCATGATCAGTAGCAGTATTCCAGCAACACTAGTGTATGGGGTTTACTTTTCACAACTCGTACGTTATTATAGGTGATTGTGTCCAAAACAGTGATTTCCTGGACAGAGATGTGTTGCTGACACAAAAGCTACTCAAACAAGCATATATGTTGCTTATAGGTTGAAGTCATCGCTACAAAAAATATACAGTCGTCATCACGTAGTGGTTGATCGTTATGAACTACCTACTTTTCTAATGACAAAGTATCTTTTCTCTTTATGTAGATTCTTTCCTCTAACGCTGACAAGACTTTTCTCTTTGTGTAGATTCTTTCCTCTAACACTGACAAGACTTTTCTCTTTATGTAGATCCTTTCCTCTAACGCTGACAAGACTTTTCTCTTTATGTAGATTCTTTCCTCTAACGCTGAAAAGTCTTTTCTCTCTATGTAGATTCTTTCCTCTAACGCTGACAAGACTTTTCTCTTTATGTAGATTCTTTCCTCTAACGCTAACAAGACGTTTCTCTCAATGTAGATTCTTTCCTCTTACGCTGACAAGACCTTTCTCTTTCTGTAGATTCTTTCCTCTAACGCTGACAAGACTTTACCGGAATTGACTATATGAGTAACATGGTGGACATCTTATAATGAACAGAAACAGATCATTCGTCAGCATTTGGACTCATTCTCGGTTTTTATATTGGTGGGGGTCATTTATTTTTTGTGTTTTATGTTATTTGTTTTGTTTGTCTTCGTTCTGTATCTTGTGTCCAATGTTGCCCTTGTCTCTGGATAGTCAATCCTTCGGTTTTTTCTAACCTTTATTTGACTAAAACATATTTTATTGATAAATAACATATAGCCTTTATTTACAATGAATAATGTAAAATACATTTGATTTTAGACCGAATCACAAATGATCATGCTTGTTAAAGTTGTGAGTTCGAATCCCGCTCATGGCGAGTTGTACTCGATACAACATTATGTGATAAAGTTTATCAGTGACTTGCGACAGGTCAGTGATTTTCTCCGGGTACTCTGGTTTCCTCCACCAATAAAACTGACCGACACGATATAACTGAAATATTGTTCAAGGTGGTTTTAAACACCATTAACCTAACCCTACTGGGTATTAATGGCGAGCAATCTAAATCTAGTACATTAGTAATATTAAAAACGCTTGATATCTGAGGAAATCCCAGATAAAACGTTTACTGTACAAATTGATTGGACTTCTACAATTTTACGTAGAAATCGTATTCTTTATCCGAAATCAAGTTTTGTTAAGTTCAATCTCTTCCACTGAAAATGCACATTTTCGCCATTTGAATTTAGCACGAAAATTATGAGCGAAAAATATAGTTTCGAATTTGTAAAGTTTTATACTTCGTGATTTGTTTACGTCAAGTTGCAACTGGACATTTTTGTTGACCTTACTCCTTTAGGAATATTTTTTTAACTTTCTTTAAAAAAAATCATTTTTGAAAAGATTTTTCGTTTTTTAAGATAATCAAATTTGATATGTATACTTTTGTTGTGAAAATTTTGTAAGACATAGCTGAAATAAAGCTTGTTTTTTGGCAAGCAGACGTTTTTCCTTCAGCGTTACATTCTTTTCTTTCCATGAACTTACCGATTTTTGCCTCCAAGCATTGCTTTAATCAGAAATCGTTAATGAGGTCATAGAGTACGCTGACTCTGCTTCCGGTAGCACAAGAAAATGGTCCGAAAAACGTATATTGAGGTTTTTATTGAGAAAAATGTAAAAGACATACGATATTTTGTAACGCGTTACATGAGAAAATTGTGCGTTAACGACGTTTTCTTCCAATAAATTCGTTTTCAAAAGCAAACATAAACCTAATCTAATATAATAAAACAATTATTCGTATAATTCCCTATACAAGCATGTATCGGAAATCAAAATCCATCAATTTAACAAAAATCTACATTCGTTTTACTTATTTCATGTTCTATTTAGTCAAAGTATCACCAATAGCGCGCGTAACGTCAGTACAGGTCAGATGAGTCTGAACTTATGTAACCGTTCAATGAAAATAGCGATTAGGAGAGTATAAAAGCTTTTTTTTTTTTTTTCTTTTTATTAAACTGCTTTGGTTACAACGAGCAATCCGATTGGTCGATAAATGTCATAATTCGTATTTAGCATATCGTTTGTAGTGTACATCAAGGGAACGAACGATAACTCTGATAGGAATTGAAAGTTTGAGTGTAAATATCGATGGAACGAAACAACCTTGTGAATATAATTGTATTGATGCATATATATTACATGTGAAGAGGGTTAATTTTCATTGGGTGTTTTGTGAAAAAAAAAATCAGTTGCAGTATCCACATAAATTGACAATATGTAGTAGTGTAGAGGAAATGTGCATGTGTCACCTGTATTGTCTGTCTTCCTAAAAATAAATAGGTTTGTGCACTAAGTGGCTCCATTCCATTTAGCTAACGTGATTTTTTCCTTTTTCTTTCATTCTGGCATTATGCCGTGTTATTGATGAACATAAAAGTCCTTGATTGAAATATACAACAAAAAGTAATGTAATAGCTCTCAATTTCTACAATACGGTTTCTAATTAAGTTAACAGGGTTATTTCTAGGTGATATTGGAGACCGTAGTAGTCGTGATCGCATGATAGGTGGATTTACAATTACCTATGTAATCAGTGGGTATGATCACTAAAGTTGTAAGTTCGAATCCCGGTCAGGCGAGGTGTACTTGATACAACATTATGTGATAAAGTTTGGGAGTGACTTGCGGCAGGTCGGTGGTTTTCTCCGGGTATTCCGGTTTCCTCCAACAAAAAACTGACCGCCACGATATAACTGAAAAATATTGTTGAAAGTGGCATTAAGCACCACTTTACCAAAACAAACCAAACCTTATGATGACACTAATGAGACAAATAATTAAAACAGCATCGGTGGTGTACCGGTTAAGAAGGCTCACCTCGACTACTGTTCGAGTCCCTGTCGGATCAAACGAAAGTATTATAAAATTGGTAGTTGTGGAGAAACATGTCTATTCACGGACTGTTGTTTCATTGAGATATCACTATAAAAATCCAACTAAGCGTGGCAATCGTAACTACTGGGCCATTCTCACTACCCTACCACTAAGCGTGGCAATCGTAACTACTCGACCATTCTCGCTACCCTACAACTAAGCGTGGCAATCGTAACTACTCGGCCATTCTCGCTACCCTACGACTAAGCGTGGCAATCGTAACTACTCGGCCATTCTCGCTACCCTACAAATAACCTCGTACGTAAATAGTAGAAATTCTTCTTAAATTTTTTGCCGGAAGTAAAGTTAAGTTAAGCCGCACAAAAATATAGTCCACGAAAATCCAATATGGAAGATATACTAAGTAAAATCTAATCATACAAAGTTAATTAAAACTTTAACTTTTATCCATGAAAATAATTGAAATATAGAAAATTGTTTAAAATATAACTTTATCAAACTTTCATGTAACTGACATGTGAAAAGTAGTGCGATTTATACGCCTAATGCATACGAGGTTATTTGTAGGGTAGCGAGAATGGCCCAGTAGTTACGATTGTAAGCGTGGTAGTCTATTACAAAAAGACATGATCATCATCTCATCAAAATGTAACTTGTTCTCACCATGATATACATATGAATCTAGCTGAAGAATTGCTCACTTGGCATTAAGCAACAATCCATCACTCACACAAATATTTAACTTGGCATACAAAATGTACAACCAACATTTCAGCCATGTTGAATCATTCTTCTATTTTTAAGTAAACTTGCAATACCTATCACTACCATATGTATAACATGCCACTACTAAAAGAGTGCCGGTGCCGTCGTGGGCATGAGCGTATGGATGTTGGATTTACAACTATCTATGCAATCAGTGCCTATCACCACTAACGTTGTTCGAATCCTACTCATGGCTAGGTGTACTCGATACAATTTTATGTGATAAAGTTTGTCAGTGATTTGCGACAGGTTGGTAGTTTTCTCCTGATACTCCTGTTTCCTCCACCAATAAAACTCCCGCTGTGAAATTACCGTGACGACCGAGTGTAAACAAACAAAACAACGGCATATAGCGTATTTGTAAAGTCCTTAAAATACAAATTCCCCCTCAGTTATAAATAAATATTCTGTAACTAAGTATTTTTTTATCATTTGTTTTGAAAATTTACATTTGGGGATCATACATTCCATTGATATTTGTCGGCCATGAATAACAAAATGCACTAACTTACTGACTAACCTTGTTTTCCTACGTATACATTGATAACTAGATGGTGATGTAATTAAGTTACTGATATTTTCCAATTTTATGGCATTTTGAATTTTGCTACTCAAACTAGTAAAATGCTCACAAAATCGTAAAATAAATCAGTAACCAGCTTGTGTCAATCAGCGTCCCTTGTAAACAACGTCACAGGATGACGATATATTACAAGTCAAAGTCGATAGATGGTTGTCTTAAATATTTTTTCCGGAATTTTTTGTTAAGTCAACAATCCAAGCTTTTTTTTTCATTGGCATTTATTTCTTTATTTCATATCTAACAATAATTGTCGATTAATAACAACTGTTCAAGTGTTCGATATTATGCTTGACGACTCCGCTCCGCCATCTTGTTAGCACTTGAAATGATGAACGAATGATCTCCGACTTTTTTTTAAAAATATTTTTACGCAGGAATTGTTCAATAGAATCTATGTTGGAAAATACACAATAAATATGTTTTTCATGTTAACATCCATATCTTTGTTTTAAAATATCTCGTTCAAAAACAAATAATTCAAAATCAATTCAATATTTCCGAAGGAGGTAAATGGAACAGCCACCAAATGCCGTGTGTATACAGTTCACGAAAAGTTAAAAATGACCGTATTTGTCCTATTAGAATCGAAATAATTCATGGCAGGCATAGAGTTGTGCAAATTTACACATGGGCTGGGCCTTTATATTCTTAGATTTTACCCCTCGCTACCGCTCAGGGTAAAATTCGAATATAAAGGCCCAGCCCATGTGTAAATTTGCACAACTCTATGCCTGCCATGAATTATTTCTTAAATATATACGTCATTCTTCCATGTTACGGTTTCGTGCTTATTGTGATGATTATTTTGATTTGATTTTTTATGCTTAACACCACTTTCAGAAATATTTCAGCTATATCATGGCGACCAGTTTTAGTGGTGGAAGAAGCCGGAGTACCCGGAGATAACCGCCTACCTACATAGGCAAGCAACTGGTAAACTTTATCACTTGTGGCTGCGAGTCGAGTGCAGCCTTTTTTGTAATTTACAAAGCCGGGCGCGAACCCACGCCGTATTGGTGATAGGTTTGTATGAGTTGTAGGTAATCCAACTACCTAACTCATTAAAACCAATTTATGTGATGGAAAAGGGTATAATAATCGGCCATGTTTTAACTATCTGTTCTATCCAGTTATTGTATGATGCCATCATTTAAAAAAAATCATTGTCCCACTTTTTGTAACCACTACTATGGAAGGACCCATTTATCATTTCATGTCAAGATAAATTGTCAGTGCGTGCTATGCGCATTTGATATGTCTGTTGTGTCTATGTAATCCGGGTGCCATAGTGGCCGTGATCGTTTGGTAGTTGGATTTACAACTACCTATGCAACCAGTGCCTATTACCACTAATGTTGTGAGTACGAATATCGATCAGGGCGAGGTGTATAACATTATGTGATAAAGTTTGTCAGTGACTTGCGACAGGTCGGTGGTTTTCTCCGGGACCTCCGGTTTCTTCCTCCAATAAAACTGACCACCACGATATAACTGAAATATTGTTGAAAGTGGCGTTAAACACCATCAAACAAACAAACACGAAGAACACATGTATTTATCATTTCAGGTCACGATAAATGTCTAAAATGGTCAGTGCGTGCGATGCGTATTTGATATGTCTGTTGTATCTGTGTAATCCTATGTCATGCTTTACATTGGATCAGATTAAAAAAAAACCCGATACACTTGTTATCATCTGCTGAGCTGAATACATATTTAGTGTGATTGTTTGTAATTAAAGCCAAGGTAAATATTGTATCTGTCTTTCTTATTTGAACGACATTGATCACGTTTCTCCCACTTTTGAAAAACCTAATTCACGTTTCTTCCACAAGTGTCAAACAATAGATTTTCTTGGTTAGTGAGTGATTGTTGTTTATCGCCAATTCAGCATTTTTCAGCTATATCATGGCGAGACCAAGTAAATTTCAATGAGATGATGATGAGATCCGCTTTGTTCTAGACCAATACGCTGAGTTGGATTTTTATAGTGCTAGCGCACTGAAACAACAGTCCGTGGGTAGACATTTCGCTCCACTCGGACACATTATCCTGATTCTGAGCCAACCATTCTTTGCTCTTTCTCCTTAATGCTGCGTGCTTAGAGGAGAAGCAACAAATACCAATTTTATAGTCTCTAGTTTGACCCCACCGGGGCTCGACCCCACGACTTACGCACTCGAGGCGAGCACGCTAACCATTACGCCACCGATACGGTTAATTGGCTTGGTATTTATATAGTATTTAAAATTGTTTATATTATCAAGGTTTAGTGAGACCTATAAATGATGTAAATACAATGTAATTCTAAATATGTTTTGCATAAGTAGAAAAAATTGAATATGCACTTTTCTTTTATTAAATAAATTAGTCCTTCATAATAATTTATAATAATAATGTCCATATTTTAATTAAAATAAAATATATCTACATATTTTTATACAATATGCTAGCCAGATTTAGACTTTTGAATAATTGTATTAAATCCTTTAGATGAATTGACCTGGGCACATGGACAGTTCTTATTCGTAGACGATGGCAACGCAGATAAAATCCTCATGTTTACTACAGCTCGCAACCTCACCGATCTTATAGTAGCAGACATCATCTATGGAGACGACACTTTATTCACTTCACCAACTCAATTTACTCAACTCTACACACTACACGCAATGGTCGGCGATGTCATGTACTCACTTGTTTTTAACCGTATTTGTGGCGTAATTGTTAGCGTGCTCGCCTCGAGTGTGGTCAAACCAAACTGGCAAAGACTATAAAGTTGATATTTGTTGCTTCTCCGCTAAGCACGCAGCATTAAGGAGAGAGACCAAAGACTGGTTGGCTCGGAATCAGAATAATGTGTCCGAGTGGAGCGACATGTCTACCCACAGATTGTTGTTTCAGTGAGCTAGCAAAATGAAAATCAAACTCAGCGTGTTGGTCTAGAACAAAGCGGACATCATCATCATGTCATTGAAAATAACATGTTCTCGCCATGATATAGCTGAAACAATTGCTCATTTGGCGTCACTCACTCACTCACTCACTCACTCACTCACTCACTGCCTTTTTACTGGCGACGCGAAGGTATTTTTGGGGCATCAGACCCATCATTCGGAAGCCACATATAATCTGTGCAGTGATTTTGGTTAACCCATGTTTCATCCATATATACGATATCATACCCTGCTTCCCTAAAAGATTTGATCTTTCTCAGATAATTACACCTATCATTGATAATAGACACTTGATCGCACAGAACTCTTCGATTATCACCTATTTTTTTTATAAGTATATCCAAGATCAATGAGAGTTAGAGTAAGTTTAGACTTTGATATTTTGATAGAATCTTTTATTTCCTTATGTATTATTGAGACAGTCGGAGCAATTTTCCGTGAATATAAACCGTGGATTGTTCTTTTAATAACACAATGATCAAAGTCGTCCAAAATGTTAGCTCTTTCTTCGGGTCTATTTGACTTACAAGGCCTCTTACCATTCATAATAGGTGCACTGAAGTGTAAGACACACCCACAGCTTTGGATGTATTTTGATATACCCTATCAAATGACACAATTGGCTTCTTCGTTGCCTTTTCCTTACTGAAAAAGGCAAACAACTTTATTACAAACTTTTGGCATTCCGGAGATAAGTCAGACTTTTTACCCATTTTACAAAAAATGCAAAATATAACAATAATTTATGAGAGAAATGCTTGTCAGGTTCGTCTAAAGTACACGTGGCTGAGAGAAAGATTTTACAGGTAAGATACCTGACGTACGTATGGCTATTCTATAAAGTACATCTACTCCCACCCGAAAAATGACAATAAAATAGGACCAAAATACAAAATTTAATCTGAGTGCAGCCTCAGCCAAAACAATAACAAGCATTACTGTAAATTTTTTAGTTAGCACTCCTAATTCTAAATAAAACTCTCGTTTATTTTGCTGTTCAAAAATCTATAGCTTAAAAGATATTTGGATTTTTCGTTATTCTAATCAAAAAATTATTATTTGTTTTTAGTATAAAACCATTTTGTATTATTGTTTGGTTTTTTTTTTATTAGAAGAAATTGTCTTAGCTAGTAGAAATAGAATAGAACTGATTAATTATATTGAATTGAAAAATTTGCAACCCACTCACATATTTGAATACTGAATATTTGACCACACAAACAGTACGTCTGTAGATAAATCTCCGTGGTCACCAACGATTACTGCCGAACAAGATATTCTTCATTATGTGCTGCTGCAAGTTGTCTTTTGTAGACACTAAACGTGCTGAAATTGTTATCGGGAGATATTAAATTTTTTTTTAATTTATTTTGAGAATTAATTCGACCCAATACTTAATTAGATTGGCTTGTTCTAATGCTTTTTTGTAGCTTATACTTATTCAGACTGAGGTCTTGAAAACACTAATTAAAATTAACAACATGAACACGTTTTATAATGAATCTGAATTTATAATAAGTTTTGTTTCTATAAAAGATGTGTCATGTGACATGTATTAGCTGAAAATGAGTCAACGAATTGTCATGTTGCTGGCTATTTAATAGGCAGACGTACTTAGTAAGTGGGGTCGCTTAAGTACTTATTATTTACATGTAAGAAGTCGGGTCGCTTAAGTACTTGATAACTCGAACAATTACCGAGCATCAATATATTTATTTATTATTGGGGCCGTCGTTGTCGTGATCGCATAATAGTTGGATTTACAACTACCTATGTAATCAATGCCTATCACCACTAAAATTGTGAGTTCGAATCCATTCATCGCTATATGTACTCGATACAACATTATGTGATAAACTATAAAGTTTGTCAGTGACTTGCGACAGGTCGGTGGTTTCTTCAAATACGCCGATTTCCTGCATCAATAAAACTGACACCCAAAATCTGCTTCTTACCTTAACTTTTACATTGAAATCGACAACAGAGGAAGATTAAAAACAAAACTCTACGACCAACGTGATGATTTCACTTTTCCAATAGTCAACCTCCCCTTCATGATCAGTAGCAGTATTCCAGCAACACTAGTGTATGGGGTTTACTTTTCACAACTCGTACGTTATTATAGGTGATTGTGTCCAAAACAGTGATTTCCTGGACAGAGATGTGTTGCTGACACAAAAGCTACTCAAACAAGCATATATGTTGCTTATAGGTTGAAGTCATCGCTACAAAAAATATACAGTCGTCATCACGTAGTGGTTGATCGTTATGAACTACCTACTTTTCTAATGACAAAGTATCTTTTCTCTTTATGTAGATTCTTTCCTCTAACGCTGACAAGACTTTTCTCTTTATGTAGATTCTTTCCTCTAACGCTAACAAGACGTTTCTCTCTATGTATATTCTTTCCTCTAACGCTGACAAGACTTTTCTCTTGATGTAGATTCTTTCCTCTTACGCTGACAAGACCTTTCTCTTTCTGTAGATTCTTTCCTCTAACGCTGACAAGACTTTACCGGAATTGACTATATGAGTAACATGGTGGACATCTTATAATGAACAGAAACAGATCATTCGTCAGCATTTGGACTCATTCTCGGTTTTTATATTGGTGGGGGTCATTTATTTTTTGTGTTTTATGTTATTTGTTTTGTTTGTCTTCGTTCTGTATCTTGTGTCCAATGTTGCCCTTGTCTCTGGATAGTCAATCCTTCGGTTTTTTCTAACCTTTATTTGACTAAAACATATTTTATTGATAAATAACATATAGCCTTTATTTACAATGAATAATGTAAAATACATTTGATTTTAGACCGAATCACAAATGATCATGCTTGTTAAAGTTGTGAGTTCGAATCCCGCTCATGGCGAGTTGTACTCGATACAACATTATGTGATAAAGTTTATCAGTGACTTGCGACAGGTCAGTGATTTTCTCCGTTTACTCTGGTTTCCTCCACCAATAAAACTGACCGGCACGATATAACTGAAATATTGTTCAAGGTCGTTTTAAACACCATTAACCTAACCCTACTGGGTATTAATGGCGAACAATCTAAATCTAGTACATTAGTAATATTAAAAATGCTTGATATCTGAGGAAATCCCAAATAAAACGTTTACTGTACAAATTGATTGGACTTCTACAATTTTACGTAGAAATCGTATTCTTTATCCGAAATCAAGTTTTGTTAAGTTCAATCTCTTCCACTGAAAATGCACATTTTTGCCATTTCAATTTAGCACGAAAATTATGAGCGAAAAATATAGTTTCGAATGTGTAAAGTTTTATACTTCGTGATTTGTTTACGTCAAGTTGCAACTGGACAGTTTTGTTGACCTTACTCCTTTAGGAATATTTTTTTAACTTTCTTTAAAAAAAATCATTTTTGAAAAGACTTTTTCGTTTTTTTAAGATAATCACATTTGATATGTTTACTTTTGTTGTGAAAATTTTGTAAGACATAGCTGAAATAAAGCTTGTTTTTTGGCAAGCAGATGTTTTTCCTTCAGCGTTACATTCTTTTCTTTCCATGAACTTACCGATTTTTGCCTCCAAGCATTGCTTTAATCAGAAATCGTTAATGAGGTCATAGAGTACGCTGACTCTGCTTCTGGTCACACAAGAAAATGGTCCGAAAAACGTATATTGAGGTTTTTATTGAGAAAAATGTAAAAGACATACGATATTTTGTAACGCGTTACATGAGAAAATTGTGCGTTAACGACGTTTTCATCCAATAAATTCGTTTTCAAAAGCCAAAATAAACCTAATCTAATATAATAAAACATTATTCGTATAATTCCCTATACAAGCATGTATCGGAGCAATTTTCCGTGAATATAAACCGTGGATTGTTCTTTTAATAACACAATGATCAAAGTCGTCCAACATTTTAGCTCTTTCTTTGGGTCTATTTGACTTACAAGGCCTCTTACCATTCATAATACGGTGCACTGAAGTGTAAGACACACCCAAAGCTTTAGATGTCCTTTGATATACCCTATCAAATGAGATAATTGGCTTCTTCGTTGCCTTTTCCTTACTGAAAAAGGCAAACAACTTTATTACAAACTTTTGGCAATCCGGAGATAAGTCAGACTTTTTACCCATTTTACAAAAAAGTGCAATATATAACAATAATTTATGAGAGAAATGCTTGTCAGGTTCGTCTAAAGTACACGTGGCTGAGAGAAAGAATGTACAAGTAAGATACCTGACCTACGGATGGCTATTCTATAAAGTACATCTACTCCCACCCGAAAAATGACAACAAAATAGGACCAAAATACAAAATTTAATCTGAGTGCAGCCTCAGCCAAAACTATAAGAAGCATTACTGTAACATTTTTAGTTAGCACTCCTAATTTTAAATAAAACTCTCGTTTATTTTGCTGTTCAAAAATCTATAGCTTAAGAGATATTTGGATTTTTCGTTATTCTAATCAAAAAATTATTATTTTTTTTTTTTTAGTATAAAACAATTTTGTATTTTTTTTTGTATTTTTTTTTTAATAGAAAAAATTGTCTTAATTAGTAGAAATAGAACTGATTAATTATATTGAATTGGAAAATTTGCAACCCACTCACATATTTGAATACTGAAAATTTGACCCACACAAACAGTACGTCTGTAGATAAATCTCCGTGGTCACCAACGATTACTGCCGAACAAGATATTCTTCATTATGTGCTGCTGCAAGTTGTCTTTTGTAGACACTAAGCGTGCTGAAATTGTTATCGGGAGATATTAAATTTTTTTTTAATCTATTTTGAGGATTAAATCGACCAAATACTTAAATATAGTGGCTTGTTCTAATGCTTTTTTGTAGCTTATACTTATTCAGACTGAGGTCTTGAAAACACTAATTAAAATTAACAACATGAACACGTTTTATAATGAATCTGAATTTCTAATATGTTTTGTTTCTATAAAAGATGTGTCATGTGACATGTATTAGCTGAAAATGAGTCAACGAATTGTCATGTTGCTGGCTATTTAATAGGCAGACGTGCTTAGTGAGTGGGGTCGCTTAAGTACTTATTATTTACATGTAAGAAGTCGGGTCGCTTAAGTACTTGATAACTCGAACAATTACCGAGCATCAATATATTTATTTATTATTGGGGCCGTCGTTGTCGTGATCGCATAGTAGTTGGATTTACAACTACCTATGTAATCAATGCCTATCACCACTAAAATTGTGAGTTCGAATCCATTCATCGCTATATGTACTCGATACAACATTATGTGATAAACTATAAAGTGTGTCAGTGACTTGCGACAGGTCGGTGGTTTCTTCAAATACGCCGATTTCCTCCATCAATAAAACTGACACCCAAAATCTGCTTCTTACCTTAACTTTTACATTGAAATCGACAACAGAGGAAGATTAAAAACAAAACTCTACGACCAACGTGATGATTTCACTTTTCCAATAGTCAACCTCCCCTTCATCAGTAGCAGTATTCCAGCAACACTAGTGTATGGGGTTTACTTTTCACAACTCGTACGTTATTATAGGTGATTGTGTCCAAAACAGTGATTTCCTGGACAGAGATGTGTTGCTGACACAAAAGCTACTCAAACAAGCATATATGTTGCTTATAGGTTGAAGTCATCGCTACAAAAAATATACAGTCATCATCACGTAGTGGTTGATCGTTAAGAACTACCTACTTTTCTAATGACAAAGTATCTTTTCTCTTTATGTAGATTCTTTCCTCTAACGCTGACAAGACTTTTCTCTCTATGTAGATTCTTTCCTCTAACGCTGACAAGACTTTTCTCTTTATGTAGATTCTTTCCTCTAACGCTGACAAAACTTTTCTCTTTATGTAGATTCTTTCTTCTAACGCTGACAAGACTTTTCTCTTGATGTAGATGCTTTCCTCTAACGCTGACAAGACTTTTCTCTTTATGTAGATTCTTTCCTCTAACGCTGACAAGACTTTACCGGAATTGACCATATGAGTAACATGGTAGACATCTTATAATGAACAGAAACAGATCATTCGTCAGCATTTGGACTCATTCTCGGTTTTTATATTGGTGGGGGTCATTTATTTTTTGTGTTTTATGTTATTTGTTTTGTTTGTCTTCGTTCTGTATCTTGTGTCCAATGTTGCCCTTGTCTCTGGATAGTCAATCCTTCGGTTTTTTCTAACCTTTATTTGACTAAAACATATTTTATTGATAAATAACATATAGCCTTTATTTACAATGAATAATGTAAAATACATTTGATAATAAAGGTAATAACAAAATTACCGAACTCCGAACAATCTTACAAAGGGAAAGTCAAAACTCATAATTATATAAACAGACAAAATCAGTCAACAACCGGAAAACTGTGAAAACCGTAATGACCCTGACTTGGTACAGGCATTTCTAAAGAAATGGTGGGTTGAATCAGATTTTAAGGCGCCAAACCTCCCGCTCTCATTACGGTTCAAAGGTTCCGGCTGTCACTGTTGATTTTAGACCGAATCACAAATGATCATGCTTGTTAAAGTTGTGAGTTCGAATCCCGCTCATGGCGAGTTGTACTCGATACAACATTATGTGATAAAGTTTATCAGTGACTTGCGACAGGTCAGTGATTTTCTCCGGGTACTCTGGTTTCCTCCACCAATAAAACTGACCGGCACGATATAACTGAAATATTGTTCAAGGTGGTTTTAAACACCATTAACCTAACCCTACTGGGTATTAATGGCGAGCAATCTAAATCTAGTACATTAGTAATACTAAAAACGCTTGATATCTGAGGAAATCCCAGATAAAACGTTTACTGTACAAATTGATTGGACTTCTACAATTTTACGTAGAAATCGTATTCTTTATCCGAAATCAAGTTTTGTTAAGTTCAATCTCTTCCACTGAAAATGCACATTTTTGCCATTTGAATTTAGCACGAAAATTATGAGCGAAAAATATAGTTTCGAATGTGTAAAGTTTTATACTTCGTGATTTGTTTACGTCAAGTTGCAACTGGACATTTTTGTTGACCTTACTCCTTTAGGAATATTTTTTTAACTTTCTTTAAAAAAAATCATTTTTGAAAAGATTTTTTCGTTTTTTAAGATAATCAAATTTGATATGTATACTTTTGTTGTGAAAATTTTGTAAGACATAGCTGAAATAAAGCTTGTTTTTTGGCAAGCAGATGTTTTTCCTTCAGCGTTACATTTTTTTCTTTCAATGAACTTACCGATTTTTGCCTCCAAGCATTGCTTTAATCAGAAATCGTTAATGAGGTCATAGAGTACGCTGACTCTGCTTCTGGTCACACAAGAAAATGGTCCGAAAAACGTATATTGAGGTTTTTATTGAGAAAAATGTAAAAGACATATTTTGTAACGCGTTACATGAGAAAATTGTGCGTTAACGACGTTTTCTTCCAATAAATTCGTTTTCAAAAGCCAAAATAAACCTAATCTAATATAATAAAACAATTATTCGTATAATTCCCTATACAAGCATGTATCGGAAATCAAAATCCATCAATTTAACAAAAATATACATTCGTTTTACTCATTTCATGTTCTATTTAGTCAAAGTATCACCAATAGCGAGCGTAACGTCAGTACAGGTCAGATGAGTCTGAACTTATGTAACTGTTCGATGAAAATAGCGATTAGGAGAGTATAAAAGCTTCTTTTTTTTTTTGATTAAACTGCTTTGGTTACAACGAGCGATATATGTCATAATTCGTATTTAGCATATCGTTTGTATTGTACATCAAGGGAACGAACGATAACTCTGATAGGAATTGAAAGTTTGAGTGTAAATATCGATGGAACGAAACAAACTTGTGAATAGAATTGTATTGATGCATATATATTACATGTGAAGAGGGTTAATTTTCATTGGATGTTTTGTGAAAAAAAAAATCAGTTGCAGTATATCCACATAAATTGACAATATGTAGTAGTGTAGAGGAAATGTGCATGTGTCACCTGTATTGTCTGTCTTCCTAAAAATAAATAAGTTTGTGCACTAAGTGGCTCCATTCCATTTAGCTAACGTGATTTTTTCCTTTTTCCTTTTCTTTTCATTCTGGCATTATGCCGTGTTATTGATGAACATAAAAGTCCTTGATTGAAATATACAACAAAAAGTAATGTAATAGCTCTCAATTTCTACAATACGGTTTCTAATTAAGTTAACAGGATTATTTCTAGGTGATATTGGAGACCGTAGTAGTCGTGATCGCATGATAGGTGGATTTACAATTACCTATGTAATCAGTGGGTATGATCACTAAAGTTGTAAGTTCGAATCCCGGTCAGGCGAGGTGTACTTGATACAACATTATTTGATAAAGTTTGGGAGTGACTTGCGGCAGGTCGGTGGTTTTCTCCGGGTATTCCGGTTTCCTCCACCAAAAAACGGACCGCCATGATATAACTGAAAAATATTGTTAAAAGTGGCATTAAACACCACTTTACCAAAACAAACCACACCTTATGATGGCACTAATGAGACAAATAATTAAAACAGCATCGGTGATGTACCGGTTAAGAAGGCTCTCCTCGAGTGCTATTCGAGTCCCTGTCGGATCAAACCAAAGTATTATAAAATTGGTATTTGTGGAGAAACATGTCTATCCGCGGACTGTTGTTTCATTGAGCTATCACTATTAAAATCCAACTAAGCGTGGCAATCGTAACTACTCGGCCATTCTCGCTACCCTACAAATAACAATCGTAACTACTTGGCCATTCCCGCTACCCTACAAATAACAATCGTAACTACTCGGCCATTCTCGCTACCCTACAAATAACAATCGTAACTACTCGGGCATTCTCGCTACCCTACAGATAACCTCGTATGTAGATAGTAGAAATTCTTCTTAAATTGTTTGCCGAAAGTTATGTTAAGTTAAGCCGCACAAAAATATAGTCCACGAAAATCCAATATGGAAGACATACTAAGTAAAATCTAATCATGCAAAACTAATTAAAACTTTAACTTTTATCCATGAAAATAATTGAAATATAGAAAATTGCTTAAAATATAACTTTATCAAACTTTCATGTAACTGACATGTGAAAAGTAGTGCGATTTATACGCCTAATGCATACGAGGTTATTTGTAGGGTAGCGAGAATGGCCGAGTAGTTACGATTGTAAGCGTGATAGTCTATTACAAAAAGACATGATCATCATCTCATCAAAATGTAACTTGTTCTCACCATGATATACATATGAATCTAGCTGAAGAATTGCTCACTTGGCATTAAGTAACAATCCATCACTCAAACAAATATTTAACTTGTCATACAAAATGTACAACCAGCATTTCAGCCATGTTGAATCATTCTTCTATTTTTCAGTAAACTTGCAATACTTATCAGTACCATATGTACAACATGCCACTACTAAATGTTGGATGTTGGATTTACAACTACCTATGCAATCAGTGCCTATCACCACTAACGTTGTTCGAATCCTACTCATGGCTAGGTGTACTCGATACAATTTTATGCGATAAAGTTTGTCAGTGATTTGCGACAGGTTGGTAGTTTTCTCCTGGTACTCCTGTTTCCTCCACCAATAAAACTGACCGCCACAATATAGCTGAAATATTGTTGGGAGTGGCGTTAAACACCGTCAAACATCAAACAAACAAACTAAATCAATCGTTTAATATAGAAGACTGATATGATGCTCAAAATATATCATGCATATATATACTGCGAAATCATTAATCGTGGGGTTCTACGAGGAGTTTTTCGTTGATTTCGTGGTTCACGTTAACCACGAAAATTAAAATCCAACGAAATACAAATTTCCCATTGATTGTTGCCTGTAGTGTTAGAACCAAGAACCCATGGATCAATGCATTTTGTGGAATCCACGAATATTGGTGCCAACGAATAAAAGTTACTTCACAGTTGATATAAGTTTGTGCACCTAAGGATTCTAAGAGCAACTACATTGTGAAACAAAAAGTTTCTCTATGTAAATTTGGTATCAAAAGAAAGATAACTCATTCTTCCTTTCAACGATGTAAAAATTTTAAGATAACAAGAACAAAAACTAATAAAACGAATAGAAAAAAATGTGCACACTCTACATTTTTTTGCTGATATTGACACTTTTCATGAATCTGCACATCACTGCCATATCAGGTATGGAGGGATGGGAACGCAAAAATTGGGGCGAAATGTCAGTGATGGATATGATACTTGATAGGAGGGAGCCTGATATAGCAGACGATGTTTACATGGGAAGCGAAAGCAATATTGGTGCAATACTTATTTTAGCGTTTTATATTATTTATGTGGATGTCGCAGCATAATGCCTACTTGTTTTCTTCCTTGGCATGTCGAGTATTAACAAGCATTTCATAAATTGTGTTGGCTGGATAACAATGTCGTTGTCGGGTGTCTTATCAAATTCAGCGACTGATATTTTGTCAGAGCATGGAGGAACTACTGTGCGATTGGCTAATTTCACCCTGTAGATCTTCATTTCCTTTTCATGTTCAGCTGAAATAACGGTTGTGTAGCGGTGTCTACTACAGCCAAAACTCGTTGTTGTTCAACCATTACCTGAATGTATAGCGTCTTTGTCTCTTTATCATTTACAGTTGTTTGGTATAATTTGACCTCCACGGGTATGTTTTTGCCCTGAATAGGTTGTCGTGTTTTTGGTCTTTAATAGGTGATGGCCTTCCAGTATCATCTGAACGGGCCAATGATCGGCCTATAGCCTCAGCCCATTGAAGCTTAAAGAACTCCAGACTCTTTCCTTGGTGATGGAGATCTTAACCTTGGATTAAATCTCTGTGGTAATATGTTTCTCGGTTTGTCACACTGTGCACTATAATGTCCTTATACACCACAGTTAAAGCACCTTCCACTTCTAGTAGGGCTTTGACTTGGACTTTTTCTTTGTGGTGACCTTGACCTTTGGCGTTTCAAAATGTCCTATGCCTGTAGATCAGCTGACTTCGTCTCCTGTAGATCATCCTCTGTTTTCATTTAATTTCCCGTTTCTTTTCTGTATACAGCTCTTATACTGGTCAATGATTCTTCAACAGTTCTGTTTCTCCTTCGTATCTGACTCTTGGAATATTACTCCTTTAACGCCAATGTCTGGTTTCTTTATTCCTAATATGACTCTTTGGTTCATGACTGCACTCTTTACATACTGTAATGCAGTATCCTAATCAGTAGGATCTTTATCCATTGCTGTCAAAGCTGCCTTTCTGTCTGAGCAACCTTTCAAAAAACCACCAGTGGTTACTATTTGTATAAAGCTATCCGGTGTTCCTGGATAACCATCAGTGGTCAGTTCCTGTGCTCGTTCAGCATATTTTTCCAGCGATTCTTCTGGGAATTCACGTATAATATGCGGCAAGTCTTTCATCCATCTTCTTGCAAATTGATTGGTAATTTTGCTGCACTGTTTTGGATCTTGAAGTAAAACATTTTAGAGCTTGGTCTCTCAAACATTCAATTAGTTTGTCTAATCTCTGCTAATTTGTCCAGCTGTGCCTGTCAGCAAAATGGTTGAATTGTATACAGTATGGACGCCAGTCATTTTTTCCATCATAAGTGGGCATGGGACCATCTGTCTTGAACACCTATTTTGTCCCCACTTGTATTTTGGTTTCTCCCAACTTTCTTTCAATTCCGATGTTATGGTCTCGTTTTGCTTCGTCGGAACTACATTTTCTTTGGTCCCCTCCAGTTGTTTCAGTTAAATGTTGCGTAACACAATCTCATGAAATAATATTTCTTCCCTCTCCTTGGACTCTGCTATAAATGCTTCGAACTTCTCTTTTTGTTGTTTATTGTATTCTCTGATTTGTTGTTCATACTCATATTCCTTATTTTTCACATTTCATTTGAAGTCTATAGATAAGTACTGTATCTGCTGGTCATATGTTGCTTTGATCTTGTTTCAGATTATCCAGCTCAGTTTTTAATATATCTATGGTGTTCGCCATTTTCTGAATCAAATTCTGGTCTATAGGCTGAGTTTCCTGTTTCTGTCCACCTTCTGGATTACTTAGTGATTATATCCTTATTTCTACTGCCTCCATCAAAGGATTCCATATTGTGGTTGGTATATCTGTCATTAGTTTTAAATCCTGCAGGGTGAGGTATGACCCATTTTATTGCTTCTTCTTTAACATTTTTTGAGCTCTTATCTTTCCAATACCAGCAATCCACGTCAATTCTTCAAGTGTTGCTTTATTAATGTCTGTTGGCTTTGACATTGTTGTCGATGTTTCTATAACTTAACAGTTAGGATTTATATTTTGAAAAAACAGCTGAGTCAGAAGATCTGATCCAAAGTTGTATAAATAGAAAAAGTACCTGAATCAAAAGATCTGACTCGAAGTAAAACTTATATATATAAGTACACTTGTGGCAACGTTTGTACAGCTGTCACACAAAAACAAAGGATTGTGAAAAAAAAAGAGAAAGAAATCAGATCGCACAAACAAACAAAAACAAGAAAATTATGCTCACACATATGATTCCTGGCACAGCTGTGACATCAGAATGTCTGTCATACACAACTATCACACATATGATTCCTGGCACAGCTGTGACATCAGAATGTCTGTCATACACAACTATCACACATATGATTCCTGGCACAGCTGTGACATCAGAATGTCTGTCATACACAACTATCACACATATGATTCCTGGCACAGCTGTGACATCAGAATGTCTGTCATACACAACTATCACACATATGATTCCTGGCACAGCTGTGACATCAGAATGTCTGTCATACACAACTATCACACATATGATTCCTGGCACAGCTGTGACATCAGAATGTCTGTCATACACAACTATCACACATATGATTCCTGGCACAGCTGTGACATCAGAATGTCTGTCATACACAACTATCACACATATGATTCCTGGCACAGCTGTGACATCAGAATGTCTGTCATACACAACTATCACACATATGATTCCTGGCACAGCTGTGACATCAGAATGTCTGTCATACACAACTATGGCAAACATATATGCGAGAAAAACCTAAAAAAAACAAATATATGTACAATTGTCAATACTAAGTTGCACCAAATGGCAAAAATCCTAGTTGGGGACATGCTCTATACTACACTTTCAATTTAATAAGTTATAACAAGTGTGCACACAATAATCAGTACTTCAGTACTTTGAAATTTACCGGAAACATAAAGTCGGATAAACAGTAAATATAATGACAAAATTGTGAAAAATATAACCAATCTTGCTTAAAATAGCACATTAAAATGCACATATATGTTATTCCAACAACAGCAATATTATGACATCAGAATATCTGGCACACAGAGCTGCAGTAAGAAACAGGGGAACAATATATCATGAAAATGTTGATCAATATACCCTTCAAATCTGCCCTGTTGCTGTTTTTATAAACTGTTTAAGGTATCTAGGCAGGATTTATCAAAGACATACCATAAATAATATTACAGGGACTGTATGGGCAGTGACTATAAAAAAATGGGGGGTCAATTATCTTCACGGTATGTGTTTTCGTATGTCATGTCTTTTCGTATCATCCATTTTATTTTGATTTCCACAGCCCACGCATTATTTTTGACGTGTCCTCCGGTTTCTATTTATGGAACGTAAACAGGACTACAACGTGACATCTGTAAAAAATGTTAAAGTTTGGTTTTAAAGACGTAAGTACCAAAAACAGTGAACCTACCTACTGAACCATACTTTTTGTAATGCCAAAAATTTACTTCATTTATAAAGTAGCTGGAAAAAAATCCAGAAGGGCTATATAAAATTTAACTATGTCGTCTGTCTCTCAGACACCTGCTCTTCCTGTCATGTAACTGTCATGGGGTCACTGATCGTACTTGTAAACAAAAGAGCTGACTGAAATGTGCCTGTTTCTTATATAAAATGCATGTCACTTTGCAGTGCATTGTGGTTTCAGCACTAAAAAAAACATCTAAAGTAAACACAATTTTGAAAGTGGTCATTTTCAAACATTCTGTTATTTTATTTAGATGTAGTATGATTTGGTAGATGGCCAGAACCATAAAATTCTAAAACCAGCCATTTCCGGATTATATATTCGTTTCCATCCCGTATATCGGCCTTGTTTTTACTTTACACGAAAACAGATGACGCCATTTTACTGACAACAAAAGTTGCCAGATAATCGAGAGTATATTAAAATACAAGAATGGCTTTAAAAACAATCGTATGTACAAAGAAATATTTAACTAGCCATTCTTTGAAAATTCCAATCGTCATATGAATGAAGGGTTAACACTGTTAATCGCTATATCGAAAAATCGATAATAGCACGAAAACCGATAACACGATGCTAAGTGAAAATCCAGAAATAATGGGCAATCTGGAAAATAAATGTGATAAGTATGACCCGCAATATATCAACACGCCATTTAATACATCAACGCACTATATATATTCGCGGAAAAAAAGGAAACAAATCTCTTCTCTCCCGACAACAATTGAAAAATGGTGCGAACAAACGTCAACAAAATCAGTGTCAGATTCAAGAAAAACAGTGGGTAGGTGCCGACTTCTGACACCAATGTAATAAAATGGTTGGAAGTCATTTCCGGAATCCTAAGCTACTGGCTCCCGAGTGTTGGCTATAACAGTAGGTTTGATTGATGTTCTGTAATTGGCTAATATCATAGGGTTGGCATGCCTTACAGTTAAGATTATGCTTTCCTCTTGGCTAAATGGAACAAATAAAGCATAATCAATGAATTACATTTAGTTGATAATATGTTGACTAAATCAACAAAGGAATCGTGGTCGTGGTCCTCGTCATATGGTAGTTGGTTTTTCAACTACCAAGTCAGGGTCATTACGGTTTTCACAGTTTTCCGGTTGTTGACTGATTTTGTCTGTTTATATAATTATGAGTTTTGACTTTCCCTTTGTAAGATTGTTCGGAGTTCGGTAATTTTGTTATTACCCTTATTTTCAACTATGTGATAAGTTTGTCAGTAATTTGCAGCAGGTCGGTTGTTTTCTCCGGATATTTCGGTTTCCTTCACCGAAAAACTGACCCCCACGATATAACTGACATATTGTTGAAAGTGGTGTTAAACACTATAACCCTAATCAATAAACTAATATCCATGAAAATTATTACTTACTTTAATCATATTCAAAACGCTGCTTGAGTATAAAATTTCCGATGTCAGCAAACATTCCTGTACTATTTTGTAATGCCGACTCATTTGTATATGCAAGTGGATCAGGGTATGTAAAATGGATAGAATACACGCCTTTTGTCCAATCAAAAGGTTGGGAAACCCTATAGTTTCTAAAGTCAGGATGAAATGTCGGATGACATTTTAAGAGATAACACAGCACTTGTAAATGTGTTTCGACGTGAACTGTGTGTGGATATCTTTCAAATATTTTGTATGGTAATTCTATCGCATTGAAGAAAAAATCACGTGATCTATAGTTTACTAAGGAATCCTGCCAGCGCTTGATGAAATGTGCTCCTGGTTTGGACATCAAAACACCTAAATTTATTGAATCGGGATAACCAGGTCGAGGCAAGATATCAAAATTCAAAATGGTGTCGTATCCTTTGAAGATTAAGTCGTTAATTGGTTTTAGCCATATAACATCCCAATCACTATAAATGCCGCCATATTTCAACAAAATGTCTGCTCTTATAATATCACTCCTGTGTGACATCATAATTATTTGTTTTCTAAATACATGTCGTGGAATCTCGCGATAAACGAATATAACACGATTATCCTTTTTCAGTTTCTGTAAATATTTACCATGCATTTGACCATCGCCATGTATATACACTTTATCTGGGTTTACAACAGTTAAAATACTTCTTAAGCATAAATACATGGCAAAGTTCATAGTTTTAAAGCCAAACCATACCATATGAACAATCTTAGGAATCGATCCCGGGAGAATAGGTTGGACCTTAATTTGCTGTGAATCACCATACATTATCTTTCTCGCCAAAGATCCAAATGTAGAATTTAAATGCATGATTTGTACTGGAATTATTTTCTCTAAATGAATACACAGATTGTTTTCAATAGTTGTCATAGTAACGTTAAAAAGTTTTTCACAGTAATGCAGACCAGGAACCAGTGCTGGTCTTACCTCTTTATTTTTGTATAATTTAATAAAAGATTTCAAGCGTTCACTTTTTGGTATCGAACTAATAAAACTAATTTCGTTCGCATTTTTCGTCGTAGCAACTGTGAACTTATTCTTTCTAATAAACCGTAAAGATTTCAATGGAAAAAAATCGGTAGAGAAATAAATTCCACCAACGTCTTCCAAAACAGCAAGCGCAAACCAAATACCACAACCATGTTCATCCCTGTCCCAGGATGGCGGCAACTTCTCCATTTTAAAACCGGAAACGGAAGTCAACAATTCTGAAAGCCAGAAATTATAATGCTCGTTATTGTCTGTTATGCTATACTTTGTATAAAATGTGATGGAGTCAGGTCTCATTAACTTCCATGCCGCCATTATGCTGAGGTAATTCTTGAATTCAATAGTTCGGTTGTAACACCAAACGTAGTATATTTCATTTGGAACGTAATTAAATTCTAACTCGCTCAGTGGTAATTCGTCATATCCTTTGAAAAGATCAATATTGTAATCTCGCGATAAATACAGAGATTTGTCTCCACTTCCGGTTTCTCTGTTCAATTTTCCTTTATTAGATTCTTCGATAACGGAAATGACCTTATTCTCGTCTGTGTCATCCTCTAGATGTTTGTATGTGGTATATACATTTGTTGAGATGTCGAAAACGTACAGCAGTAAACCACACACCATAAATATCATTAGATACCATGCGATCCTTTCTTTTCTCATTGTTTCATTGTAACGGCTAATACTCTTTATCTGACGATCTCGTAGAAAGTGGAATGTTAATTTGACCAACAGCTGCTTGCAAACAATCAATGGCTGAAAACAATAGAATTTTGATTGGCTAACAGTGAACACACTAAGTAATGTTTCTTTATATCATACCCATCGCTTGATATCAGTTACCATTCTAAGACCCCATCCGATACACGATTTCTTAATAACTGTTGAAAGAAGAAATGTACCGCGTACCTAGAAGACAACAGCTTGCTATGGTAGGTCTGTGGTGACTTGTTGTAAGACCACATGTTCCAACATTTTTTTTTATTTCTGTCTCGAAATTGAATAGAAAAACAATGGTTTGAAGGATGCAAATTAAAAATAAAATAAACCGACTTTGTAGATTCAAGGAGAAAGTTTGGTATAATAAAAAAAAATACAGATTTGTCAGGTCCAAAAATCTCGATTCGCATGGAAAAGAAACTCTTGCTCGGGGAAAGCGAGTACAAATTAAATGGTCAGAGGAGCCGGCCTGAAGCTGATTGGACCAATTGCTCCCAATTGGACCCCGCACTAGAGTTATCTACTCTCGACTGTTCAAGTACACACAACAACACACTGTATGCTTTTCAGAGAACAATTGGACCCAGCACCTCCCATGGCCTGCCCTGATTATAACAGGCTGTGACAAATGACAAAGTGATCGCCACACGTCAGACATTAAATGCGTGTAATCTCAATGGATCCCTAAATTGAATGTCTGTGTACCCCTTTAGCTTTATGTAGAAACTGCAGCTGCGGAACCGGATATCATTATGGTAAACAGATATATTGTTTCTCATGGGGTTGACAAGCTCTAATGTTAAGATTATGCCTTTCTCTTGGCTAAATGGAAAAAATGAAGCATATTCAATAAATTACATTTAGTTGATAATATCTTGACCATATCAACAAGGAGGTCGTCGTGGTCTTGATCGTGTGGTAGTTGTATATACAACTATGCTATAGAGTTTATCAGTGACTTGCAATATTTGTATGACCATTGTCACAAAATTCAGGGGTCATCGTGGTCATGATCGTATGGTAGCTGGATTTACAACTATCTGTTCAATCAGTGCCTATCACCACTAAAGTTGTGAGTTCGAATTCCTCTCAGGCGAGATATAGTTGATACAACATTATGTGATAAAGTTTGTCAGTGACTTGCAGCATATCGGTGGTTTTCTCCAGGTACTCCGGTTTCCTCCACCAATAAAACTAGCCGCCACGATATAACTGAAATATTATTGAAAGTGGCGTTCAACACCACAACCTTAACCAATAAATCAATAGCCATGAAGATTATTACTAGATTTAATCATATTCAAAATGCTGCTTAAGTATAAAATTTCCGATGTCAGCAAACATTCCTGTACTGTTTTGTAATGCCGACTCATTTGCATATGCAGGTGGATCAGGGTGTGTAAAATGGATAGAATACACGTCTTTTGTCCAATCAAAAGGTTGGGGTACGTTATAGTTTCTAAAGTCAGGATGAAATGTCGGATGACATTTTAAGAAATAACACATCACTTGTAAATGTGATTCCACGTGAACTGTGTGTGGATATCTTTCAAATGTTTTGTATGGCAATTCTATCGCATTGAAGAAAAAATCACGTGATCTATAGTTTACTAAGGAATCCTGCCAGCGCTTGATGAAATGTGCTCCTGGCTTGGACATCAAAACACCTAAATTTATTGAATCGGGATAACCAGGTCGAGGCATGTGATCAAAATTCAAAATGGTGTCGTATCCTTTAGAGATTAATTCGTCAATTGGTTTTAGCCATATAACATCCCAATCACTATAAATGCCACCATATTTTAACAAAATGTCTGCTCTTATAATATCACTCCTGTGTTGCATATAAATTATTTGTTTTCCAAATACATGTCGTGGAATCTCGCGATAAACGAATATAACACGATTATCCTTTTTCAGTTTCTGTAAATATTTACCATGCATTTGGCCATCGCCATGTATATACACTTTGTCTGGATTTACAACAGTCAAAATACTTCTTAAGCATAAATACATGACAAAGTCCATAGTTTTAAAGCCAAACCATACCATATGAACAATCTTAGGAATTGTTCCTGGGAGAATAGGTTGGACCTTAATTTCCTGTGAATCACCATACATTATCTTTCTCGCCAAAGATCCAAATGTAGAATTTAAATGCATGATTTGTACTGGGATTATATTCTCTAAATGGATACACAGATTGTTTTCAATAGTTGTCATAGAAACGTTAAAAAGTGTTTCGCAGTAATGCAGACCAGCAATCAACGGTGGGCTAACCTCTTTATTTTTGTATAATTTAATAAAAGATTTCAAACGTTCACTTTTTGGTATCGAACTAATAAAACTAATTTCGTTCGCATTTTTCGTCGTAGCAACTGTGAACTTATTCTTTCTTATAAATCGTAAAGATTGCAATGGAAAAAAATTGCTAGAGAAATAAATCCCACCAACGTCTTCCAAAACAGCAAGCGCAAACCAAATACCACAACCATGTTCATCCCTGTCCCATGATCGCGGCAACTTCTCCACTTTAAAACCGGAAACGGAGGTCAACAATTCTGAAAGCCAGAAATTATAGTGCTCGTTATTGTCTGTTATGCTATGCTTCGTATAAAATGTAATGGAGTCGGGTCTCATTAACTTCCATGCCGCCATTATGCTGAGGTAATTCTTGAATTCAATAGTACGGTTGTAACACCAAACGTAGTATATTTCATTTGGAACGTAATTATTTTCCAACTCGCTCAGTGGTAATTCGTCATATCCTTTGAATAGATCAATATTGTAGTCTCGCGATTCATATCGAGATTTTTCTTCATTTCCGGTTTCTTTGTTCAAATTTCCTTTGTGAAATTCTTCGATAACGGAAGCGACCTTTTTCTCATCTGTGTCATCCTCCAGATGTTTGCATGTGATATTTACATTTGTTGGAATGACAAAAAAGTACAGGAATAAACAACACACCATCAATATCATAAAATACCATGCGATCCTTCCTTTTCTCATTGTTTCAGTGTAACGGCTGATATTCTTTATTTGATCTTCTCGTAGAAAGTAGAACTTTGATTGGTTAAAAGTCTATGAATTAAGTAATGTTTCTTTATAGCATACCCATCGTTTGCTCTCTGTGACCTTTTTAAAGTCCCAATCGCTGCATGATTTGTAAATAGCTAGGAGAATGGTCAGCCTGAAATTGACAATGAAAATCAACACTATGTGTGCGACGAAATATATACGGCCCCAGTGACCTAGGAAACCGTTACATGATTTCTGCTTTACATATAATTAGGACATGTGTAGTTGTATATTAGAGCGTTCAAATAAAAAATGTTTCAAGTCCTGAAAAGTAAGATATTTCGCTTTGGAGGACAGTTGTGTCTGTTAAAAGGTTCGACTAGCGCATTACCACATACAGGCGCAAACGTCCCTCATAACGCCATAACCGACCTTTCACGACTTTTTTGTGTGTTTTTTTGTGTGTGTGTTATTCTGTCGTCAAATTTCATAGGTTAAAAAGATCAGATGCAAAATATAAATAATCTGTCCCTATAGTTTTCAACGGGAATATTATTAAAATTGGAAGAAGAAAAAAATTGTGTTAAAAAAAATATGATTTTATTTCTAAAGAAACAAACATTATGTTATCCCCTTTAAAGAAAATAAGAAAGTTAAATGAAACAATATATTATAATTATAAAATAAGGTTATATATGAAATTAAAACGGTATCCGGCATAAATTATGTAACAACTTATTAAATAAAAATATACATTGTATGTAGAAAAGGTTGATCGCAAAATTCCCGTCATTATTTAGAGGCATTAGCTACGATTTTGACCAAAAAAATTATGTTTTGGAAATTGGTAAATAGCTTTAAAATGATGAAATAAAGGTAAATATTTCACATTAAACAGCTTATCGTACCACTTTTCGCCTTTTGAGAACGAAAATTACCATCGATTTATTATTTCTTTGCAAGCAAATAATTTGACCTCGCTTTCTCCCTATGCAACTGACCTTACTAGTGACAGGTACAAACGAATAATTTGTATTTTGTCGCTTATTAATTGCAAACTTGCATGGTTCTTTGTCCGTAATTAACGCCGACTAAAAGCAGATTCACAGAAAATAAGAAATAAGTGCATTGTTGTACTGATTTAATGACGATTCGGCAAACTCCGTAAACAATGCCAATGAATAATAAGATGGCGTCCATTTCTTGATCGATCTCAAAACACGAGCAGTTGCACCTTTTTTCCCCGATGCGCGTACATTTTTTAACATTTATAAGTTACAGAAACACGTTTTATTAAGGCATCAATCATATCTGATAGTTTTTACGGCATTGCCAACTTCGAAATGAAGCAAGCAGTTTAAATCACCATTTGTTTCAGTCTCATCTGTCCGACAGCTCCCAGTGTGCCTGTGGGGATGCAATTGGAAATAATTTCCATTATTTTTATGTTTGTCCATTGTTCATAAGACACATAATACAACTTTTTAATTCTCTAAGAAAGTTTCAAGATGTTTTAAATATGGATATATTATTGAAAGGCTCACCAATCCTTACTGTAGAGGAGAATACTGAGATATTCGATGCTGTTCACCATTTCATTACTGGTAGTGGAAGATTCACATGATTCAATAAATTTTCCTTTTCTTTGTATTTGGTTATATAACATTGAAAAGTCTTCCCATATATAGCTCCAAATCTTTAAATTTTTCAGTTTAATTAATAGCTGTAAATCTTTCAATTATTCAGGTTTCCCTTCCCCCTCCCCCCGTTACCCAATTTGTACTTGCCTATCTCAATCACAATCACTATTTTGTTTAGATATTTCCCCCCTTATTTACTTATTTGTCTCTTCTTCCTCCATCTCTCCCAAATTCCCTTTATTCAATCATAAATATATATACTGGAAAAGAGTTAATTCATATTGATATGGTGGACCTCACTTAATTAGTGATTTTGATTTCATAATTTCAGTTTACATGTTGTATATATTGTGTGTTAAATGTAAGTTCAGTCTATCCATCATGCTATGCCAATTCATCATCATTAATATTATAAATAATAATAGCTTAAATATAAAGCCATAATTTGGCTATTCCAAATTATATCATACCTATTAACAAGGGGGAAAAAAAGGAAAACAAACTTTTTTGTATGATTCTGCTATTAATATACATATTATATCATACTATTAACAACAAAAGAAAAGAAAGGGAAAAAACTTTTTTGTTTTGTTTGTAATTGTATGATTCTGCTATTAATATACATGTGTTTATGCTTGGTAATTAAGATGAATTGCATGTATACATGATGGGTAGATTGCTCTATGTCTTATGCAAATTGTTTTCTAATTGTTCCATCTTGTTGTTGGAGAGGATTTGTATAGGCATAGCCTGTTATCCAATCCTATTGATTTATCAATAAAATATTTGAAATGAAGTTACAGAAACACGTTTTATTAAGGCATCAATCATATCTGATAGTTTTTATGGGTAACAAAAAATTATGATTTTGGCAGATAATGCCCCTTTAATATATGTGTTATAATTCACTGTAGTTCGGTGATAGCATTAAGGTATAAGAGCAAAGATAGCATGCTTGTTTAGAGTGCAAAAAGATCACATCGGTGGTGTAATGGTTAATGTGCTCCACATCGGTGGTGTAATGGTTAGTGTGCTCCACATCGGTGGTGTAAAGGTTAGTGTGCTCCACATCGGTGGTGTAATGGTTAGTGTGCTCCACATCGGTGGTGTAATTGTTAGTGTGCTCCACATCGGTGGTGTAATGGTTAGTGTGCTCCACATCGGTGGTGTAATGGTTAGTGTGCTCCACATCAGTGGTGTAATGGTTAGTGTGCTCCACATCGGTGGTGTAATGGTTAGTGTGCTCCACATCGGTGGTGTAATGGTTAGTGTGCTCCACATCTGTGGTGTAATGGTTAGTGTGTTCCACATCGGTGGTGTAATGGTTAGTGTGCTCCACATCGGTGGTGTAATGGTTAGTGTGCTCCACATCGGTGGTGTAATGGCTAGTGTGCTCCATATCGGTGGTGTAATGGTTAGTGTGCTCCACATCGGTGGTGTAATGGTTAGTGTGCTCCACATCGGTGGTGTAATGGTTAGTGTGCTCCACATCGGTGGTGTAATGGTTAGTGTGCTCCACATCGGTGGTGTAATGGTTAGTGTGCTCCACATCGGTGGTGTAATGGCTAGTGTGCTCCATATCGGTGGTGTAATGGTTAGTGTGCTCCACATCGGTGGTGTAATGGTTAGTGTGCTCCACATCGGTGGTGTAATGGTTAGTGTGCTCCACATCGGTGGTGTAATGGTTAGTGTGCTCCACATCGGTGGTGTAATGGTTAGTGTGCTCCACATCGGTGGTGTAATGGTTAGTGTGCTCCACATCGGTGATGTAATGGTTAGTGTGCTCCACATCGGTGGTGTAATGATTAGTGTGCTCCACATCGGTGGTGTAATGGTTAGTGTGCTCCACATCGGTGGTATAATGGTTAGTGTGCTCCACATCAGTGGTATAATGTTTAGTGTGCTCCACATCAGTGGTGTAATGGTTAGTGTGCTCCACATCGGTGGTGTAATGGTTAGTGTGCTCCACATCGGTGGTGTAATGATTAGTGTGCTCCACATCGGTGGTGTAATGATTAGTGTGCTCCACATCGGTGGTGTAATGGTTAGTGTGCTCCACATCGGTGGTATAATGGTTAGTGTGCTCCACATCAGTGGTATAATGTTTAGTGTGCTCCACATCAGTGGTGTAATGGTTAGTGTGCTCCACATCGGTGGTGTAATAGTTAGTGTGCTCCACATCGGTGGTGTAATGGTTAGTGTGCTCCACATCTGTGGTGTAATGGTCAGTGTGCTCCACATCGGTGGTGTAATGGCTAATGTGCTCCACATCGGTGGTGTAATGGTTAGTGTGCTCCACATCAGTGGTGTAATGGTTAATGTGCTCCACATCGGTGGTGTAATGGTTAATGTGCTCCACATCGGTGGTATAATGGTTAGTGTGCTCCACATCGGTGGTGTAATGGCTAGTGTGCTCCATATCGGTGGTGTAATGGTTAGTGTGCTCCACATCGGTGGTGTAATGGTTAATGGGCTCCGATGCGGTAGATTGCGGGTTTGAAACCTCCTTGGATTAAACATTAAGGGTTTTAGAGCAAAGATTGGTTAGCTCGGAATCAGGAGTATACACCCGAGTATGACGATATGTCTACCCGCGGACTGGACTGTTGGTTCAGTGAGATGACACTATACAAATCTAACTTAGCGTGTTGGTCTAGAACGATGTAACACACAGTTTCTAGTGTATTGTAGTAATAGCAGTCACAACGAATGGAACGTGTGCTGATTGATTGATTGATTGATTGATTGATTGCTTGCTTGCTTGCTTGCTTGCTTGCTTGCTTGCTTGCTTGCTTGCTTGCTTGCTTGATTGATTGATTGATTGATTGATTGATTGATTGATTGATTGATTGATTGATTGATTGATTGATTGATTGATTGATTGATTGATTGATTGATTGATTGATTGATTGATTGATTGATTGATTGATTGATTGATTGATTGATTGATTGATTGATTGATTGATTGATTGATTGATTGATTGATTGATTGATTGATTGATTGATTGATTGATTGATTGATCGATTGATTGATTGATTGATTTTCCAATCAATATTTAGACATTTTAATATACAACTACTTATTTATGAATTTGTGTTTGTGTGTATTGAATTATAAATTATTTTTACTGTTACCTAAATCCGCTAGTAAATACATGTACATACATACACTTAGTTTAAACAAGCACAAGCTTGAAATCTAAATACTTGTACTTAAAAGGTGTAATTCGGTCACAGTTAAAGAGAACCAATATATGTTGTCTCAAGTTTGTCACATAGGGGTTAGATCTAGAGTCAATGGTATTTAACGCCACTTTCAACAAGATTTCAATTATATCGTGAGGGTCATTTTTTTAGTGAAGGGAATCAGAGTACCCGGTGAAAATCATTAACTTGCCGCAAGTCACACACAAACTTCTTTCTATCAATATTAAGTTGAATTGAGGACACAGCGCCATGCATGACCCAGGCGATATTCGAACTCACAATCTGAGTGATGATTTTTTTTTATTAGGGGGGGGGGGGGTAGTTCCAACTACTGCCCCTTTGTATCTCATTAGGGAACGCCCATTTAACTTATCAAATAGGATTATATTTAAAAAAATAAATTTCCAAATTTTACGAACAAACAAGGATAATTGACCTGAGAGATGCAAAAAATATATAATCTGTCCGACTCTGCAGTTTTCAAAGAAATATGTTTGCAAACTTTGTAGAGAAATTACTGATTTTCATGTAAAACTGAACAAATAGTCTGATTTTGGGTTTCGTGAGGAAAAAAATCTCGCTGGGGGGGGGGGGGGAGGGGGGGGGAGAAAGATAGCACCCCCACCGTTTGACTCGCACAACCAGGACCAAATTTTAGCATATTTGAAATAATGTAAATAAATAAATATATAAAATACAATGCATATTTACCGAAAGTTGTCCCTCACACTAAAACGTATACCAAAAATACCTATAAAATTAAATTTTATTCTTACATGTATAACAAACTTACCTTTAGAAATTGGTTTTAGAACAAGGTATGACAAAAGGTAACAATATGTGTAACAAACAATCACGATTATACTAGTAGTTATAATTTAAAGTTTTCTCTTTAAATACAAAGGTCATACTACGTATATGAACTACATTGTTTAAACATTTAAAAAATAAAATTTGCCATGACTGTGTAGAATTTTAATCTTCAGTTGGGAGTACATGTATGTGTATTTATTTAATTATAATAATTCATGCTTAAGTTGTATGTATATATAGTAACATTAGTTGGTCAGTTGTACATTTCATAGTTGTAAGAGACTGACCAATTAACTTATAAGGGGTGAACCAGAATTGTTTTTTGACCACAGAAATTTTTATTTTTTTATTTATAGGCATGAAAAATCGACATTTTTTTTTAATGTTACCCAAGTTTCTTGTAGAAAATTGCAGGATCAGATCATTTATTTTTGCATTTTTCATGTCATATTTTTGTTCTATAATTTTTTTTCAGATAAAAAAAAATACCCCCCCTTTTTAAAGTTACATGGTTGTACCCTAATATAAGTCTGGTATATAATCAATATACCGTGACTGAATTGTAAATAAAAACATAAACAGTAGATACTATTATGTCAAAAATGGAGATTTCCTGAATAGTACATGTGCACCCCTATGCGGACAATAACAAGTTTATTTCCCCCCGAAACACCCAACGCAAAGCAATTTAATTCAGACCGTACATCATATTGAAGACCATCTGCTTTAATTTGATCAAGTATTACATCTTTTTTCCCTTTGTTTGTTAGGGGTTTTCATGGTCGTGATAGTATGGTAGTTGGATTTACAACTACCTGTGCAATCAGTGCTTATCAGCACAAAAGTTGTGAGTTCGAAACCTGCTCCACTAGTGACACCCGTCGTGTAACTGTTAAAAGACACGTAAATAAATTAAAAAACACAAATAAAACATGAACCTTCCCTACAAAGCAAATGGCAGTAAAGAAGATCAGAACTTCATTTTTTCTCTCTCCCGGAAATGGCAGTGGGTAGTGTACATCACAATGTAATATTGATGAGCCAACAGAGCCATAATCCCAACGTAAATCACGGATTGTCTTTGTATAATCAGATAGCAAGTTGGAGCATTTGAAAACATTGCACAACTTGTATGACCAACAACACATAATATACATTACACCCGTATGCAGGGGGCGGGGAAGGTGGACCGAGCGGAATCCCCTTTTGTTTCTTGTATCCTAACGTAATCCGTAACAAATCTTGTGTGACATTTCATCAGTTACCCCATGATTTTCTAAACCAATTACAATTGTACGTCAGTAGGTCAAACGAAGTGGTTAGGGTTAGGGTTTTTTACGCCACTTTCAACAATAGTTCAGCTTTATTGTGGCAGATAGTATTATTGGTGGGAGAAACTTTATCATCATAATGTTGTATCGAGTACACCTCCCCATGAGCGGGATTCGAACTCACAACGTAAGTGTTTATAGACACTGATTACATAGGTGTAGTTGTAAGTCAAACTACCATACGATCACGACCACGATGGTCCCTAAACTGTCAAATAATAACGACGACGACGGACAGACGGACGGAAAATGCAAGCGAAGTGCTCGACAAGAGCTTGTTCACAGGTAAGCTTGTATGGCGTTTTACTTATCAAAAACATTTTTCTTATAATCAGAAACACGCAATAAATTTTAATATAAGTTTTACACACTTACCTCAAAATGTCCCCTGTCCTGCAAACTTTCACGTAACAATGCAAAAAATGTACAAAAAATATATGTACATTTTTTTGTATATGCATAAGTAAACACTAATTATTGATCTTGTGTCTTTCACAAACAGAAGATGCATCTATAAATCTTCTATCTTATATTTAATTCATGTACAAGCTGTTCAGTATATAGGGGCAAAGTCAATACTACAATATACAGACAAAGGTTAATTAATTATAACAGGTAAAACAGAAATGGTACGATATGATGTTAGGAAGTTACCTCATGAAGACCCTCACTTAATGAACATTAACGTAGATATATCTTATTTAGTGCACACGACGCGTTTTTTGGAGTAACCTTCATCAGGACTAAAGATGGGAAAATAAAATAATTTAAAAGTCTTTATAAGAAATTTACTCACCAATACTCTCATCTATATATCCCATTGAGCTTGAAATAAAAGATACCAGTGATACTAGGTCTGATTCTTACTTTGAGCCACATCTCGAAAATGACAGCGAGAGCCGGTAAAGATTTTTTTTTTTTTTTTTACGATAAAAGAGATTATTTTAACTTTCCCATTGTGAACTTTACATATAAATATGTAGCAACATTCCAGCATATGGAGTGTACCTTTCTCAGTTGATACGATATTCCAGACTCTATGACTCCTATCACGCTTTACATTATAGAGGGTTGCTGCTAAAAAGGAAGCAAATGAATCAATATAAGTAATGGTTAAGATGCAGTCATCACTACGAACGTTTTACGGTCGCCACCATAACTTGGTTTCCGCTACGGAATATCTGTATCACAAATGATCATGGGTATGTTTCATTTGTCGTAATCATAATTCCCAGGGGCGGATCCAGGATTTGTGGTTAGGGGGCGTGAGTAGGCGAGGGATCTGGGGACCGCTTAAGGTCCCCAGCTGGTCCAGAGCAGAACCCTGGTAGGGGGCAGCCCCCCTGAAGCTCTGGGGATTTTAGGAATTACAGACATTTATTTGAACGACAATTTTGAACCAACCACACCATTTTTATCAGACCAAAAAAACTTGATTTTGAGTTAATTTTATCGGATAATTGTTAACAGTATATTTTTGACAGATTATAAGAACCTAAAGTAAAACTTTTTTTGAACAACCGTGATGCGAATTGTTCAACTCATGACTGATCGATCACGATATTTTAACCCTTCAAAGAACTATTGGTTTAGTTTTAACGCATTCCTCATTTCACTAATTGGTCTGTACTTTCGGTGCTTGTCCTTTCGGGTGGTTCTAGTTAATACTGCCCGTCCGGATGGAGCTTTTCTTTTCGTCGTTTGATTCATTCATTGAAAACATATGATTCGACCGTTCTTGTTAAGAGACAAACAAAAGCGGAAATTCATATATGGATTATATATGAATCAACGAACACACTCAACGTGTATTTACAATGTGTAGGAATATTTTACCACAGGTCACGAGTTAACCATTCATGAAAAAGTTGTTTATTGAACTGCTTAATTAACGTTGCATAACATATGCTTTGCGAATTTTAGGGGGGGCGCACACCCCGCACGCCCCCTCTAAATCCGTCCATTTTTTCATTCATACCAGGTTTGTAACACTGCTAAGCGACACGAAAGTTGTTTATGGCACAACTAAGAATGTCGATAGCCTTGGGAAGGTTGGGGGTAGATTAATCTGGGTCATCTCAGAGTAGTGTTATTTTCAGCCTTTGGAAGGTTGGGGTCATCTCAGAGTACTCTTATTTCCAACCTTTGGGCAGATTCGGGGTCATCTCAGAATAGTCTTATTTCCAGCCTTTGGCAATTCGGGGTCATCTCAGAGTACTTTTATTTCTATTACCAGTAAATTGATATCAAACTTAACCTTTGTATTATTTTGAAAAGGTTGGTTGTTTTATTTTCATTGCCACTATCGGTAGACATGAACAGTAAAACCTGTCTAAACGGAATCCTGTATAAACCAAAATTTAAAGAAAGTCTCAATGTAGGAATATTTTTGTTTATTAATTTAATCTGTACAAACTGATACTCTGTCTATTCTGAACGCAAAAGCTGGTAAAAAAGAGGTTCGGTTTAGATGGGTTTTCTGTAATTGATACAACTAAAAAAAGTTCTGTTAAATACGTTTCACCAATGTCCATTTAATTCCCATTAATACACCAACGTTTCATTAAGAGGCCTTCTTAAAGATGAAAACTGTCAGTAAATTCACATTCAAGCTGCTTTAAAAATTTAGGTATTTTCTCATTGTGATGTCCATAAGAATTCATTTGCAGTTGAATAAATTTCAGATTATGTAGCTCATATGATATCCTTAATTACTATGTTGCCCAATGTGGTTGTCCTAAGCGCCATCTATTAACAGACTGTTAGACATTCCTCTTTTTGTTTTATTTGTTTTTTGTTTTAGACTACTTTATGAACCTCTTCATTTTTATATATTGTACAAGTGGTTATTTTCGTGAGGGGTTTATTTTTGCTATCTTCAAAAATACAATAAATTTATGAAAATAAAAATCTGCAGAAATACCTTAATATCAAATTGTTTTGACACGAATACAATCGCGAAATAAAAAAAACTAGCAAATACCTTCAACCTACATAGAAGCAAATTTTACAACCTGTACAGTAAAAATGTACTAATACACTTGTAGCAAGTTACTATCACCTTTTAAGTCTGAAACCTGATACCTCCTTAAATATAGTGCCTAGCATCTCCCATTTTGTGTGTTTGATTCTCTGGGAGTGATAAGGTGTACTTGATACCATATTTTGTGCTCAAATCTGTCAGTGACTTGTGCCTGGTCTTTCAGTGACTTGTGACATGTCTGTCAGTGATTTGTGGCTGGTCTGTTATTGTCTTGTGGCCAGTCTGTCAGTGACTTGTGGCAGGTCTGTCAGTGACTTGTGGCTGCTCTTTCAGTGACTTGTGGCTGGTCTGTCATTGACTTATGGCTAATCTGTCAGTGATTTGTGGCTGGTCTGTCAGTGACTTGTGGCTGGTCTGTCATTGACTTGTGGCTGGTCTGTCATTGACTTGTGGCTAGTCTGTCAGTGACTTGTGGCAGGTTTGTCAGTGACTTGTGGCTGGCCTGTCAGCGACTTGTGGCAGGTCTGTAGTTTTCTTTTCTGGTTTCCTCCGCCAATAAATCTGGCTGCCATTTTATAACTGAAATATTGTTGGAAGTAGCACTGAACAGTTTTACAATCCAATCTTTTAAATGTAAGCAGTCATCCTCAATCTACACTTTCTATTTTGTCCTTGGAGATGAAATTATCAGAGGGGGAGTGATGGGATCCCATTAACTGGTTTGACACAACCACATCTTTGTGCCTGTCTTGGTCTTATTTGTGTTTAATGATTTGAGGCGAGTGGCAGTTGTTCGTTTTGTTGATACTGGTGGAATTATTGACCATCACAGTTTAAACTTTCTTTTAATAGTTATCTAAAACAGTGGTCCAAAAAGCAAAACAGAAGTTGGTCAAAGAACAGGAAACCAAACAATTTAGTAAAGAGGATTTGGGGGGGGGGGGGGGGGCATAAAAATTACAATACAAAACAGCCAACTAATTAAATCAAGGTCCATTAGATAATATTTATACCACGGTTTTCTGAGTTAGACAATCGAACACCAAGCGTGAGATTATTTAATAGTTTAACTCGGAAAACCGTGGTATAAAATTTTATGATTTGTAACATAAAGCATGCAATATCACATCTAGGTCGTTGATTATTACACGGCTCTCTGAGGGTAATAAAACTGCAGCTCAGATTGAAAGTGTGTAATATCGGAGTTCGGTAATTTTGTTATTACCCTTATTTGCATATTTTATTTCATAGTTCTTAGCTGTTGCTTACATTCTGGTATATAAACCATAAAAACATCAAAGGAAAAGAATGCATTCATGTTACAAATATTTTTATTACACAATATTTAACACACACATTTGTGAATTTTCCATTTAAACATACCACCAACCCAAACAAGGCATATGATATTAATGTGGACAAAACAAATCTTTGAACTTTGTAATCTGTATAAAACAATTTAAGGAGGGTCACACCTTAGAACTATGTACATTGCCTTAGATGAATTAACCCTTATCTATATAACATTAATATACATAATATGTTCTACTCTTCTAACCTACATATCTACTTTAATTTCAGTAACATTTTTATTTCAGTGCTTAATTTAGAAGAAGTGCTGTGATTGGTAAATATTCTCTTATCCATAGTGACATCACATAATGTAATTGACCAATCAATGATTATCATTTAGCATTTGTGATATGAAGAAAATGTTTGGAGCTGCATTTGAAATCAAGCATATAATCCTCGGTATTCTACATAGTCTTCATTGCTAAAATGTTTGGAGCTGAAACTTGGGTTCCCAAATTGACAAAAACAATTGCTATCATTTGATACATGCTTGACAGATAAAAGATATGTCAGAAAACAATGTAGACTTGATTGATACAGAATACAATGTTAATGTCACCTCATCTGAATTTACAAGTGGAACTTTTAGGGTGTTTAATGCACTTTCAACAATATCTCAGCTATATCGTGGCGGTCAGTTTTATTGCGACAGAGCAGTGGTTTTCTCCAGTTTCCTCCACCAATAAAACTGATCACCATGATGTGACTGACATATTGTTGAAATTGGCATTTAATACCATTAATCCTAACCCTAACCTACAATATTTTATGCAAGAATGTGGCAACTTAGAATTCATCAAAACAATCTATTTTTTAGTCAAATAACCAAATTTTGCTGGCTACGCCTGTGACATATACCGGTAGAGCCGATCAATGTAGTTAAAAATCAATGTCTGACCCTTCATGTTAACTTCTGACGTAAAACAAGGACCAGGATTAGGGTTAGGATTATGATGTTTAACACCACTTTAAAAACAATATTTCAATTATATTGTGGCGGTCAGTTTTATTGGTGGAGGAAACCAGATTTCCCGGAGACCACTGACCTGCCACCCTTTTATCAGACAAGATTTCTAAGATTATAAAATACTATCGAATTCTCACCCCAAAAGAGGTTACCCCTTTTATAAGGCAACCTTTTCATTGCAGATAAGTGCCCTTATAAGATGGGGATTACTGTACACAGAAACAAACGTACAAAATTCTTTACAACTAGTCATTCGTCCTTCCTTATAAGATGGGATTACGGTACACAGAAACAAACGTACAAAATTCTACACAACTAGTCATTCGTCCTTCTCAAATGAAAACAGAATTATCTAATCATATTCATATAAAATGGAACAAAATAAACTTTGTTTGAGATCCAATTTTCACGGCAACAAGTAATGCGAGTTATAACTCGTCCTCTGCCACGAGTCCTCTGTTCTCCTTCTCTGAGTCCTCTACTGGTCTCAGGGCTTTTTTCTTCACTCTGAATTTCCTAAAGTTACTAGATGTAGGTTCCTGAACAGCTCCAGGAACTCTTGTGTCTACATCAGGGGAGGTAATTTGAGTGTTCTCAGATTCAAGGGAGGTAACTGGATTGTCTATTGAGTAGAATGTAGTGTCTATATCTTCAGATTTGTAGTACAATGGATTACAGAAGTTTGTAGATTGTTCAAGCTGCATACTAGATAAATTCTGTAACAAAATTGCATCAAAATAAAAAAAAAGGCATATTTCAGTTGACATAATACATTAGTGGTTAATAGGTGCTTAACATCACTTTTAACAATATTTCAGTTATATCGTGGCTGTATATTCTTATTGGTGGAGGAAACCCAAGTACCCGGAGAAATCCACTGACCTGCAGAAAAGTCACTGATAAACTTTATCACATAATGGTGCACACTTTGTCCTAATCGAGATTCGAACTCGCAACATCAGTGGTGATAGGCACTGATTCCAGAGGTAGTTATATATCCAACTACCATACGATCACGACGACCCCTAATACATTAGTGAGAGAGTAAGTGATTGTTGTTGAATGCCAACTGAGTAATTTTTCAGCTATATCTTAAGTAGGGCAAGTTACCGGTACATTCACTGAGATGGCCAAGTTAGTAAACAGTAATTTTGTTTTACCTTTTAAAAGTATACTTTTATTGGTTTATTGATAATTAATATCAAACTTAATAGAATAATAATGATACTTATTACACTAATAAAGCTGTATACCAAAAGAAGAAGAAGAACCCCTTTTAAATATACTTAAAAGGAATAGTTTTAAGGCACTAAACTATTGTAAGATATATAAATATATATCTGAGTTAACAGATGGATAAGATTAATGATTCTTTATTGTAGATTTTGTAAATATTTTTTATTTTGCAAATATCTTTTACACAGGTGCTCCACAGTGGAGGAAACTATGAAGAGAAGAAGAAGATGATAATAGTATCTACTTTCCACTAGACCAACATGCTTAGTTTGATTTTTTATACTGCAGGAATATATATGTTACTCTACTTTGACACATTATCCTGGGCAGGTCGGTGGTTGTCTCCAGGTACTTAAACCAATACAACTGACCACCATGATGTAACTGAAATATTGTTGAAAGTGGTGTTAAACACCATATTCTGATTCCGAGTCGAACAGTCTTTGCTCTTACTCCTGAATGCTGTGTGCTAAGCAGAGAAGAAACAAATACCAGTTTTATAATAATTGCTTCGATCACACGATCTACCACACTCAAGACGAGGACGCATAGCATTACACCACCGATGCAGTTCATTATAAATAAACTTTTTGAACATTCCCGATTTGACTCTAAAATTATACATAATTTTTTTTTACAATTTAATAGGAGCTGGTATAATGGCATCCGTTTCATGTAAGAGCAATTAATGGAAAGAACAAAGAATTTGACTATAATTTTCTTTTTGTATACGACATATATTTGAACCCTGTAAAAAAATCAGAGAATAATTTCATAGCAAACAGTTTTTACTTCATTAAAATTTTGTGTAGATTATTGTGAAAAAATAGTATTTTATTTTCATTGAACTTTACCTGACCCTTTTAGCCACAATAAAAGGGAACTATCTCCTATAAACATGTAAAAACATATAATTTTAGAATCAAATCTGAATTTTGCAAAGGTCTAAGTAAAAAAACAGAATTAAATTCGCATTTATTTTTTTCTTTAAAAAATCATACATTTTTCAATAAATCAGCAAACCAAGTATTATCAAACGATTACTATGGTAACAAGTTTTAAAATCATGTATCAAAAATTAACAATCATTATACAATTACTTACCATATCAGGTGTGTTATTATCGCCTGTAAACGAGGGCGATATTTCAACATTAGTGCCCTCTCTATATGTGACTACACCAGAGCCTCCTTTAAAATTGATGTCTCCTTTCAGTACTTTCCTGAATTAAAAATACAATTTCAAAAATTTTTAATTTCATAATTCAACTGTTTCATTCCAAGAATAGTAATAAAGAGAAAAACTAAAAATACTCCATTGTTGGGTCAGTGGCAAAAAATCAATAAAAATCGTAGAAAGAGGCAAAATCGATAATTTGTGTCTAAGTGTAAAGTTGGATAGTCTCTCTTGTTCACTTACATCCACATCACTTCTTATTGATAGGAAAAAATAGTAAAAATGATCAATAACCATAGAAATCCTTGAGTAGATTTGATTGATTTATTGTGTTTAACGCCACTTTCAGCAATATTTCAGCTACAGATCCCTCCAAGTGTATCAACGATCAAACACTCAGGTCGGACAGAGAGTTTTGTCGGACTTCACACCGACAAATGTCCGACCAAATTGTCCGACAAATGTCCGACCAAATTGTCCGACAAATGTCCGACCAAATTCTCCCAGGTCGGAGTGAGAGTCTCCACTCTCAGATAGTTAAACTGTAAACAGGAAACGTCCCCAAATTCTGCTAACCAATAAATTTGTGCATAAAGAAACATGCGTATCATAGTAAAGCTGAAGTAAATGAGTGATATACAGTGGTACGGAAAGAATAGATATGTTAACGGCTGTCACGGGCGATATATACAATAATATCCATGAATAAAATTTATTAACATGCAGTACCCATGTTTTAAGTGCACTAGAAGTGAATATTAATATGTCCCTATGTACTCGCGACAATCGATGCCAAGGCCCTTTCACTTGCTGCAGACAGTTGCCGGTTTACGATATCGGGTGCGTTTGCTCTTTTACGTGTTTGCCAAATGTAGGGCGAACGAACCCGGGTAAATAATTCTAATTTATACATTTATTTCTTTAAAGGCAAATTTGGATTAAAATTATTTAGTAAAATTTAAGTTTTATTTTGTTCATGGCGAATGGGTCATAAATACATTTACGGTGAGAAATTATTATACGTCATGATATCGTCATTTAGGTAAATACTTAGACAGATTTTTTTAAAACCATTTTTGTCTTTTTAATTGATAACTGACCCAAGCTAAATAAATGAAATGTGACTTAATGTGTTAATTATATAAATCCTTGCCTTCTATAAATTTTAATTTCTTATCTAATTCTTATTTAACAATATGGTCAGGTTGTTATTTTCATTGAATGGCTTCACAGTAGGGGCTCTTCCTGTATATTGGTTACATCCTGTATATTACAACTGACTGCTAATGCATGACAAACGCAAATTTGGATTAAAATTATTTAGTAAAATTTAAGTTTTATTTTGTTCATAGCGAATGGGTCATAAATCCGTAAATCCCGTTTTTTTCTTCTTGAAAATTGGCAGTCTGCGGAGTCCTGATATAGGTGAAATAATATTTTATTAGTGTATTCTACGTTTTTTTTTTTACAGTTTACCTGTCAAAACATCACCCATCTCAGCATGTTGTCGCATCGTGCATTCATGATATACAAATACACCTATCACAGGTGTGAAAAAAAAAGTTGCTCAAGACCCTTTTTACTAAGACTTATAAACATAGATAACTATTCTACGTTTTCGATTTTCAAGCCGTCTTCCAATTTATTTGTACTTAAAAAATAAATTTATATCTTTTTTCTTATATATGTGTATAAATATCTTAATAAAATAAATACATTTACGGTGAGAAATTATTATACGTCAAGATATGGTTATTTAGGTAAATACTTATTAGACAGATTTTTTTTTAAAACCATTTTTGTCTTTTTAATTGATAACTGACCCAAGCTAAATAAATGAAATGTGACTTAATGTGTTAATTATAAAAATCCTTGCCTTCTATAAATTTTAATTTCTTATCTAATTCTTATTCTTATGTAACAATATGGTCAGGTTGTTATTTTCATTGAATGGCTTCACAGTAGGGGCTCTTCCTGTATATTGGTTACATCCTGTATATTACAACTGACTGCTAATGCATGACAAACAATTTTAATCAGCCATCATTATCATGAAATACATTTTTTAATCTTTATTTTGATAATGGCACCTAATTCCCATCACCTAATCCAAATTAGTATAGTAGAGGAGTACCGTATTTTTCGGACGATAAATCTAGATAAAAATGACGATTTTGTTCACAGTACAAAAAATCTATACCTTTATTTTGCTGTAGGTTTATTTCTGAATAAGAAGACTCGTATCATCGATGTTCTTGGTGTTATTTTTTTTTTTAAATAAAGCAATAAAAGTATACTAACAGGGGGGTGCAATTCTGGGGATAAAATATTCAACATTCGAAAAAATCAATATTCAATGATTGAAGTGTTATCGAAAATCAGTTCAATATTGTATTTTATAATAAAATATATACTATAAAAAAGGTATCTTGTTGAAAAAAATCACAGGGTGGATCGATTTACAATATAAAATTATTATCACAAAATATCTAAATATAGCTATAGCTTTCCATCAAACACGAGCATGCGCACGTGATTGTAGTTAAAAATGGCGGTTGCAATACATCTCACAGTGAACGTGTAGAACAAGCTTTTTATACTAAATATACTGGAAAATAATTTATATCAATTTCGTTATTTAATCGATATTTTATTGCAATAATTTATATGAGGCTATGGGTGTTTAAACGTCACTTTTCAACAATATTTCAGTTATATATTGACCTTTGAGCTACCTTTCCTGGCGCGAATATGGTGCAAAGTAGAAATACACTAGGGTATTTACGTAACCGGACATTCTACATACCGGAAAGAAAGTACGCTTACAAATATGCATCGATCACAAAATGTTTGACATGTTCACCTCGAGAAATGTAAAAAAATCTTTAAATATCCACTCTCACGTCGGACTTAGAGAGTGTTGACTCTCAAATTAAATTTACTTCAATGATTGCAAATGTACCTACAAACAAATAGTAATAAAAAACAACAACATTAAATAGAATTAATTATAATTGTTCTCCCACTGGCACCTGGAAATTTGTGTCGACAAGATGTTCCTTCCATTATTAACACCTGTAACCTGAGCTAATTAATTCATATCAAGCTGGCTGTAATACCTAGTCCAATACACATATTGCCGTCACAGATGAACAAGTATAGGGACTTGAAATATTTGTAAACGGAATATTGTGTAACTTTAGCCGGTGATTTTTGCATCCGTTATTTCACCTTTATATGGATATCACACTCCGAAAGAATTATTTCTTATTCATTCATGTACACAGCCGTACCGGCCTCATTGACTGTTTTAAGTGACAACAGATTATTTTTTTAAATCGTCAGTGATTTCTCCAAACAAACAAAGTCAAAACGCAAACTTAAGTCGAGTTTTTACTCAAATTTAATTTGGTTTGTTAAGAAAACTTTTTTCGAGAAATCCAAGCCAGGGCTGGACTCGGCGTATATAATTTTAAAGTTTAGATTTCGGAAAAGTTGTAATTGTAAAATTTAAATGTACTAGAAAGATCTATTAAAATTAAACAGATTAAAGAAACACAAACGGTGTAACTCGAAATTATTGTACAATTCTTTGATTATGAGGTGCTCCTATGCATCGAACGACTGTTGTGCCCGAGCGTGACAAATATTGACCTTGGAGCTACCTTTCCTGTTGCGAATATGGTGCAAGGTAAAAATACACTAGGGTATTTACGTACCCGCACATTCTACACAACGGAAAGAAAGTACGCTTACAAATACGCATCGATCACAAAATGTTTGACATATTCACCTCGAGAAATGTAAAAAAAAAATCTTTTAATATCCACTCTCACGTCCGATCAAAATGTCCGACCAAGACCAAAATGTCCGACCAAAATGTCCGACCAAGATCAAAATGTCCGACCAAATAGTCGGACTTAGAGAGTGTTGACTCTCAAATTTGTCGGACATTTGTCGGACATTTTGGGAGGAATATGTCGGACCTGAGAGTTTGATCGTTGATACACTTGGAGTGTACTGTATATCATGGTGACCAGTTTTAGTGGTGGAAGAAGCCAGCGTACCCGGAGAGAACCAACGACCATGGGCAATCAACTGGTAAACTTTATTACTTACGGCTGTGAGTCGAGTGCACCGTTTTTTGTATTTTACAAAGCCGGACACTAACACACATCATATTGGTGATAGGCTTGTATGAGTTGTTAGTTAATCCAACTACCTAACTCATTGAGCCACCCAGGCCCTCGTCCTTGAGTAGAAGTAATGTAATACATACCTTCTCCTTTTAAAGACATACAGTAGAAGTACTTCTGTATTGTAATACATACCTTCTCCTTTTAAAGACATACAGTAGAAGTGATTCTGTAATGTAATACTTACCTTCTCCTTTTAAAGATGTACAGTAGAAGTACTTCTGTATTGTAATACATACCTTCTCCTTTTAAAGACATACAGTAAAAGTGATTCTGTATTGTAATACATACCTTCTCCTTTTAAAGATGTACAATAGAAGTGATTCTGTATTGTAATACATACCATCTCCTTTTAAAGACATACAGTAGAAGTGATTCTGTATTGTAATACTTACCTTCTCCTTTTAAAGACATACAGTAGAAGTGATTCTGTATTGTAATACATACCTTCTCCTTTTAAAGACATACAGTAGAAGTGATTCTGTATTGTAATACATACCTTCTCCTTTTAAAGACATACAGTAGAAGTGATTCTGTAATGTAATACTTACCTTCTCCTTTTAAAGATGTACAGTAGAAGTGATTCTGTATTGTAATACATACCTTCTCCTTTTAAAGACATACAGTAGAAGTGATTCTGTATTGTAATACATACCTTCTCTTTTTAAAGGCATACAGTAGAAGTGATTCTGTATTGTAATACATACCTTCTCCTTTTAAAGACATACAGTAGAAGTGAGTCTGTATTGTAATACTTACCTTCTCCTTTTAAAGATGTACAGTAGAAGTGATTCTGTATTGTAATACATACCATCTCCTTTTAAAGACATACAGTAGAAGTGATTCTGTATTGTAATACATACCTTCTCCTTTTAAAGACATACAGTAGAAGTGATTCTGTATTGTAATACATACCTTCTCTTTTTAAAGGCATACAGTAGAAGTGATTCTGTATTGTAATACATACCTTCTCCTTTTAAAGACATACAGTAGAAGTGAGTCTGTATTGTAATACTTACCTTCTCCTTTTAAAGATGTACAGTAGAAGTGATTCTGTATTGTAATACATACCATCTCCTTTTAAAGACATACAGTAGAAGTGATTCTGTATTGTAATACATACCTTCTCCTTTTAAAGACATACAGTAGAAGTGATTCTGTATTGTAATACATACCTTCTCTTTTTAAAGGCATACAGTAGAAGTGATTCTGTATTGTAATACATACCTTCTCCTTTTAAAGACATACAGTAGAAGTGAGTCTGTATTGTAATACTTACCTTCTCCTTTTAAAGATGTACAGTAGAAGTGATTCTGTATTGTAATACATACCATCTCCTTTTAAAGACATACAGTAGAAGTGATTCTGTATTGTAATACATACCTTCTCCTTTTAAAGACATACAGTAGAAGTGATTCTGTATTGTAATACATACCTTCTCTTTTTAAAGGCATACAGTAGAAGTGATTCTGTATTGTAATACATACCTTCTCCTTTTAAAGACATACAGTAGAAGTGAGTCTGTATTGTAATACTTACCTTCTCCTTTTAAAGATGTACAGTAGAAGTGATTCTGTATTGTAATACATACCATCTCCTTTTAAAGACATACAGTAGAAGTGATTCTGTATTGTAATACATACCATCTCCTTTTAAAGACATACAGTAGAAGTGATTCTGTATTGTAATACATACCTTCTCCTTTTAAAGACATACAGTAGAAGTGATTCTGTATTGTAATACATACCTTCTCCTTTTAAAGACATACAGTAGAAGTACTTCTGTATTGTAATACTTACCTTCTCCTTTTAAAGACATACAGTAGAAGTAAGACCAGTAACACTACAAATCCTAATACTGTCACAGGGACTATTATTGCTGCTAATCCTGCAATGAAAAAGAAAATTTCATAGATTATGGTGTGACCCAATCAGAGTTTGAACCCACAATCTACCACATTCGGGGCGAGCACACTAACCATTATATACCACTGATGCTCTTAGTTTTATTTGTGGAGAAACCCAGACACAAGACATCAAATTTTTTCAAATATATTCTCACATATATTAATCACATTTTTTTAACATATGCGAGTCATGTTTTGGAGATATATGTGAATCATGCTTTTTGAAATAAGCGAGTCATGTTTTTTTTCACATATGTATTTTGCGGCACATGTGACAATTACATGTGACACATATAATAAATAACATAATGGAAATTTAATCATGATTGCAAAAACCCCAAAACATAAATTAATAATAAGAAATGGGGCAAAAATTATAAGTCTCCAACATTTCATTGTAAGCTATGCATACTAGTCAGTGACTTGTGGCAGGTTGATGGTATTCACCGGTTTCCTTCATCAATAAAACTGACTGTCACAATATAACTGAAATATTGTTAAAAGTGGTGTTAAACACCATAACCTTAACCTAATACATACTAGTTGTCTCTAGCTGTGGTATAAGTCTTTGTGGTTCTGATACTTCACAATGACGTCCTAGAAATCCTGTAAAATAAACATACTGGTAATGTACCAAGGAATTTACATGCAGTGGATGTGAATTTTGATAAATTACCATCAAACCTTCAGTGTAGTCAATACAACATTATGTGATAAAAGTTTGTCAGTGATTTGCGGCAGGTCGATGGTTTTGGATTTCTTCGGTTTCCTCCACCAATAAAACTGACCGCCATGATATAACTGAAATATTGTTGAAAGTGGTATTAAACATCATTATCCTTATGATTTTCACATTGGAACATTTCTATTTTTTGCAAACAAATATTTTGTATGAATAAAAAAAGTTAAAGATCCATGGGAACCGTCCCCAGTTATATCACGACATGAGCATCTATTGTAGATATATATCTAAACAGTTTCACAACATAAAACATATTTTTTGTTTGGATGTAAAATTTTTAACATAAACTAAAGATGTAGTACAGTGAAGCCTGTCTAAACTGTCTAAGACTAATTATTGTGTTCATAATAGACAGGTGTTCAGATTATACAGGTTAAATAAACAAAGATTTCCTACTTTGGGACTCTATTTAGAATTCGGTTTATACAGGATTCAGCTGAAGACAGGTTTCAATGTATAAATAACATACCTTTTGGACAAATACATAGAACAACATCAGAGTTATTGCTCTGTATGCACGATCCACCATTGTTACAGGGACAAACTGAAGGTAGAGGTCGTGACTTCTCCCAGGCTGAAAACATAGAAGAACCAAGCTATACAAATTATGATAAAAATAACTTGACAAATTGAAGGTAGAGGTCATGACCTCTGCCACGTTGAAAACATAGTAGAACCGAGTTATACAAATTATGATAAAAATAACTTGACAAATTGAAAATATAGCAGAACCGAATTATACATATTACATTCTTGTTATAACTATTAAAAATAACTCTGGAATGACAAAAGTGAAAATCGTCAAAAATGAAACGGATCCTCCTCTCTTCACCGGTAAACTGCTGATAAAATTTCAAAACATTCTGAGAAACACTACTCAAGTTATCATATGACATAGGGTAAAAATCCTATTTTCTGCCATATCAAGTCCAATAACTCTGGAACGGCAAAAGTGAAAATCGTCTAAAAAGAAAGGGATCCTCCTCTCTTCACCAGTAAACAGCTGATAAAATTTTAAAAGATTCTAAGAAACACAACTCAAGTTATCGTACAACATAGGATTTGTCTACAGATGGACGGACAGACGGACGGACATGGTGAAACCAGTATACCCCCCTACAACTTCGTTGCCGTGGGTATAAAAATTTAAGACATCTATTTTAGTGTGCATGTTATGTTTCTAGAATAATTAACCTTTATCTGGGAGGCTCAAGGTCGAATAATTTATAAGTATTTGGACCAGGAAAACAGTCTTAAACAGGATAGCCAAAATTAATTTAACAAGCATGAATATTATAATAAACATACCTGCATCACAGATAAACTTGTTCCCTGTTTGAAATCTTGCACCATCTGGACAGGCACATCTATATCCTCCTGGTACCAGTAGACAAAGATGGCTACAATTCTCAGAGCATGGATTCTTTACTGAAAAGCAGAATAATGCAATTATAATATCTAAATTTAAACATTTGTACTGATGTGTAGCATAAACAAACAATCAACTTACTTTAGTTCACCACAATTTTTATCAATGAGCGAGTGAGTGATTGTTGCTTAACACCAAATTCGCAATTTCTCAGATATCTCATGGCGAGAACAAGTTTCGTTGAGATGATGATATCTGCTTTGTACTTGATTAACATGCTTATTTGGATTCTTACCGTGCTAGTTCACTGAAACAACAGTCAACGGGTAGACATGTTGCTACAGTCAAACAAACTCCGAGCCAACAAGTCTGTGCTCTTATTCCTTATTGAGCTTAGCGGAGAAGCAGCAAATACCAATTTTATAGTTTTGACCAGACCAGGGCTCGAACCCACAATCTATTGCACTGGAATCAAGCATGTCAATCTTTATACCACTGATGTGGTTCCTGACTGAATAAACTGTACAGAATATTTGTTCCTAAAGGACGAAATATTATAGAGTTGATAATAATAATAATCCAAAGAAGAAAAAAAGCAGACGGAACAAATATACGTTCACAGCAAAACTCATTTTTTTTAGTACAAAATAACAAGTTCTATTTTACCTGATATGTTATGTCTTTGTGTATGGAAGACCCTGACTGTTGTCGGGAGCAACAATCCAGACTGTAACGTGACGTTGATTCCACGACCAAATTTATCCATCTTCATTATACTTCCTGTCTGTTGTGAGGCCCAATAAAGGTTACTTTCAAATACATCAAGACTCATTGGATTTACAATGCCTTAAAAAGAAATATTCAGAATAAAAAAAGAGCTATCCAATTACTCACTTTTTTTTCTTTTTTTTTCAAATTTGGAGTTATCTCCCATTTGTTTTAGACTTGCAGCAGGTCAGTTGTTTTCTCCACCAATAAAACTGACCATGATATAGCTGAAATATTTTTGAAAGTGTCGTTAAACACCATCAACCTAATGAGGGTAATGGACAACTTATTCATTTTAAGAGAAAGTGATAAGTTTTGTGGGTATGTAAGTCAGCATACAAGAGAAAATATCTACAGTGAAAAAACGAAAATGAAATAATAAATCTGAATTTTAATCTTAATAGTTTTTTTTAAGCTTAATTATAAGCCTAACAGACTATATATAACATGTGGTCTTCAAAAGAATATACAAGCCCACAAAAAAAAAATGAAAATCTTAAAAATGAAAAATTTACCCATTACACTACTTTATTAAACCATTTTAAAAACTAACCATCTGTGCAATGGGAGACAACTCAAGATTTTTTTTTATATATACAGACATATATCAATATACAAATTAATTAAACTTTGGACTTTTTTTTATTAAATGGCAAGTAGAAATCATGATACTGTATATAAAATACAGTTAAACTACATGATCTAAAACTCAGATAAGTCATTCCTTTGGATAACTGGAAGTACAAATTGTGTTTTTTGTAATGCTGCTTTTATCTTAATTTATACTAGATAACTTGAATTCAAGATCCTTTTTACTTTGATATGAGGTTTGACTGTATACCACAGGCCACTCAGATGTACTGAAATAGTAAAATACTACTAGTACAACCAGTTAGCTTAGGACTATTGCATTATGGGTACACAAAAAATACAATCTTTACACCTTTGCCAATGACTATTGCATTATGGGTACACAAACAAATAAACTATTTTTACCTTTGCCAATGACTATTGAATTATGGGTACATATTTTTACCTTGGCCGATGACTATTGAATTATGGGTACATATTTTTACCTTGGCCACTAACTATTGCATTGTGGGTACATATTTTTACCCTGGTCAATGACTGTTGTATTATGGGTACATATTTTTTCCTTGGCCAATGATTATTGCATTATGGGCACACATTTTTACCTTGGCCAATGACTGTCACCCTATCTGTTCCATCAGGCCTCATGGATCCTATGACATTCTCTTTAGAGTCACACCAGTAAATACGATCCTCCATGAAGTCATCGATCGTCAATCCCGTTGGTCGACTGATACGGGTATTAACAAGTATTTCTCTATAATCTCCATTCATCCATGACCGTTCTATTTTTGGATAGAGTGTGTCACTATCGGTCCAATACATCCAACTGAAAATTGTTGTAAGACAATGTACATTTTATGTAAAATACCTAAATGATGTTTTTAATGCAAAACATATGTCTCTTTAACGCTCCCCCCACATTCCTCATTTTTGGGATTTTTTTTTGGCAAATCTTAATATGGTAATAAGCAAGGATGCCAAGTTTTTAGGAATTCCACAATTTCATTGGTTCAGAAGTTGGTAACTATATCATTGCCAAAGTGCAAATTTTGATAAAATAGTCAAAAGTTATATAAACAGTTTAACCAATTTATTCGTCAAAATTTCACCATTCACAATACATGACAACATCTATATGTGTAGGTAAAACAAATAAAAAAAACATCATTTGATTATACACAGAAACCTTGTTTATACAACGGCAGTTTTAAAACATTTCTAAAAGTTTGTGTTCATATTTAACCATAGATAATTCCTGTAGACATCCTGTGAAATAACGATTGACCAATTGCTTGTTACCGGATGTCCAGCGGCAAATACTTCAGTCATATTCAGGAGGACTTTCTAAAGGATAAACCAATGAGGATCAACTCGTGTACAGTATATATGATGTCAAACAGTTCCACAGTCTTCTAATCAGCGAAAACAATTAACAAAAATTTTTTTACGAAGGACAATCCAATGATCTCTTATTTATTGTTTGTTTTCCATCAGTTTAAAAGCTTCTGAGAAAAAAAAGGTTTTTAACCTTTCCAATAGGTTGGTTGGTTAGTTAGTTTTATGGTGTTTAATGCCACGTTCAACAATATTTCAGCTATATTCTGGCGGTCAGTTTTATTGGTGGAGGAAACCGCAGTACCCGGAGAAAACCATCAACCTGTCACAAGTCACTGACAAACTTTATCACATAATGTTGTATCAAATACATCTCACCCTGAGCTGGATTCGAACAAACAACATCAGTGGTGATAGGCACTGATTGCACAGGTAGTTGTAAATCCATCTACCATACAATCATGACCACGCAGCCCCAATAAGAGTTCTATGATAATCTATATATCGTTGCATGGCAGCCTCCCTAGTTTTCTGATCTTCACAAAAAAAACTAACTTTTTAATGACCAATCCAAATTATCTTTCTTTTTTAGATGGGGTTCTATTAGTTCCACAATTTTTGAGGAGATTTAAAAAAAAAAATGTTCTTTCCATTTGACCCAATTCTAAACTATACTATCCAAGAAAATGGCAATATTGGTTTTTTACTATCAACACAAAATACACAAGCATTATAAAGTACCATACCTGGAAGATTTATATATATCACAAGTGATTGTAATGCCACACATGTCCTCTAATTCAGGTGAGCCATCCCTCACCAAACGGTCAAGATTCTCTCTCTCTCTCTCTCTTTTTTTTTTTTAATTCAGGGACCAACTATTTAGTTTTTAGCAAAGTGGGAGGAGCTACATTTTTCACCAGAGCCAAAAAAAATATTCACATGAAGCTAGATTAATTTTTTTAGACATCAAAAATGGGTAATTTTTCTTGAAATTGAACAAAAATTTATTGTGATGAAAATTGCAGGATCAAATTATCTGTTTCAGGTCGTTATTTTTTCTATAAAATTTGGTGACAGAAATTTGAAAAAAAATAATAGGCAAACTCCCCCTATAAGATAAATTGTTCTCCCTAATTGTATCATGGGGCTGTCGTGGTTGTGATCGTATGGTAGTAAGATTTCCAACTACCTATGCAATCAGTGCCTATCATTACTAACGTGAGTTCGAATCCTGCTCAGGCGGGGTGTACTCGATACAACATTATGTGATAAAGTTTGTCAGTGACTTGCGACAGGTCAGTGGTTTTCTCCACCAATAAAACTGACTGCCACGATATAACTGAAATATTGTTGAAAGTGGCCTGAAACACCATAAACCTAACCCCCCCTTATTTAATCACACCATACCCAAGCTTTGGACTAACAGCAATGGAATGTGGGTAGCCAAGATGTTCTGAAATCAGAGTCTTCATGTATCGGCCATCATCCAAAGCTACAGCAATTCTCTTCTTCATGGAATCTGTCCAGTATATATTCCTACAAATAAAAACAACAACCTAAGTTTGTCAAACTTGATCGAAAAAATTCAGTTACCATTGAACTGTGGGATATAATGAATGCTGCCTTCTGAAAAACAGAAGGATGAATGTGTCCATATAACACTGATGCCCCCGCTTCTAACTAAAGCTAACAGAAACCTACAAGAATTTGTATTATTCGACAAATCAAGGGACACAACTACAGAACAGGAAAAGTGGTTAAGTCCAATGTTGAACTTGGCTTGCCTTTGATGGTCCCTGGCCTTGTGTATAAATTTGAAATGATTTGGGGATCTTAAGTTATTGAGCAGAAATCAAATGTAGATGTACCTACAGAATTAGACAGAAAAAACACTGTGCATGGAAACTGTAAGAATAACTCCAGGGTAATAAATAGACAACATTAGTATCCTGAAATCAGAGATGATTCTGGTTAGAAAATAAAGTAACTAAAAAACAATGAAAAATAGCTGAAACCATCTACACCCCCTTTCAAAAGGTCCATTTTTTACCTGTTCTGACCATGTTCTAAAACTTTCAGATTTTTTTCAGAGGAATATGAAGTTTATGTGTCTGAGGCTTAAAAACTGGGATAAAGGCCAGGTTCACAGAGCCTTTTCCCAGTTTTGCTCCAATTACACATTTAAATAAATTTATATTTTAAGAAACTGCATTAATATTTATCCTGCAGAAAAATCAATTTAATTCATAGGAATTTATATTTTGAATTAAATAATTAAATTATCCCTTGATTGCCCCTTTTGATATTTTCTGTCAAGAGGAAGTGAAATGGGTTAGAGATTTACAACTAGTTTCCTAAAGCTCAACAGGTAACATGTGACCAGGGTACCAGTAAAGCTATATTTAGGTCAGTCTTATGCAGGCAGTGAGTATGACTTAAATCCCTTTGACTAATTTATACAGATTTAATTTCCGTCAAATAAAGATGAAAAACTGATTTTAATGAATATATTAAACTTTAGCCTTCCATATAGTACATTTCTACTTACTTAGTAACCCAATCAACTGCTACTTCCTGTGGCTGTAGGGCAAGCACGTTAAGGTCCTGCGGTTGTGAAGTCTGTGCCACTTTTTTGTCAGATGGTATGGAAGCTCTCTGAATTTTACGTAATGACAAGTCTGTCCAATAGATCAGTCGTCTTTCTGCATCTATATCTAATCCTCCCATGTGACGTCCCCAGCTAATGATCCCAGAATAATCCTTTCTTGATGGTATCAACTGACGGACTTCATGTCCACTCGTGAAAAACAACATCATCCAATCATCTTCTGCAAAATGTTCGAAGAAAACGGTGAATTTAATTTACAAAGCATTAACAAATCAATAATAAAAATGATATAGGGTTATGGTGCTTAACACCACATTCAACAATCGTGGCGATCAGTTTTATTGATGGAGGAAACCGGAGGACCTGTAGAAAACCACCGGCCTGCCGCAAGTCACTGACAAACTTTATCACATAAAGTTGCATCGAGTACACCTTGCTATGAATGGGATTCAGCTCTCAACTTTAGTGGTGATAGGCACTGATTGCACCGGTAGTTGTTAATTCAACTACAATACATTCATGACCACGACGGCCCCAAGATGTTATAGAAATCATTATCTAGTAGATATTTATTGATATTTTTGTATACTTTTACTTGTCATAATTTTCATTGCCATTTAATCATTTATGAAAACCGTAAAATTTAGGGGACAACATATCCAATCAGTGCCTAATACAACTAATGGTTGCATGCACTACATTATTCTCGATATCAGTGGTGAACATTATTGCCTTAAATAGGTTCAATCCTGATCGGGTCAAACCAAAGACTACAAACTATTTGCTTATCCGCTAAGCACACAGCATAAAAGAGAAAGAGCAAAGACTGGTTGGCTTAGAATCAGAATAATGTGTCCAAGTGGAGCAGCATATCATTCTGTGGACTGTTGTTTCAGTTAGCTAGCAGTATTAAAAACCACTCAAGCCTTTTGGTCTGTAAAAGATAGACATCATCGTCATCTCATCAAAATGTAACTTGTTCTCCACAAGATATTGCAGAAAAATTGACCACTTGGCATTAAACAAAAATCACTTTAAATCATCATGACATGTACATTTGCTAAAAAAAACAAACTCCTAAGTTATCTCCCTTTTGCTCTTTAATTCACATTGTAAGAAAAACTCTGGAGTTATCTCCCTTTACCTGTAGCTTTACACTGTCCACCATTTTTAGTACCACTTCTGCTGTCTTTAAAACCTTTATGACATTCACATTTGTAAGATCCTTTGACATTTCTACAGATCTGTGTACAATTGTTGCCCCATGAGGAACACTCATCAAGATCTGCAAGAAAGAAAACAATATATTCACATGTGACTTAACACCACTTTCAACAATATTTCAGTTATATGGTAGCGGTCAGTTTTTTTGTGTGTGCAGATATTAAGAGGTAGGAATTACTGCATACCCTTCACGAACACCTAGGTTCACCCACGGTTTTTGGCTGAGTTTGTTTTTTGTTTTGTTTGTCTTCTTCCAGTGTCTTGTATGCCCAATGTTGCCAGTGTTTCTGGATTGTTCATTCATGATTGCCCTTCCGTTTTCTCTAATGTTTATTTACAAATGCATTAATTATACCTTATAAATTTCTGTAACAGAAAAATTTCGTTCAAGACAATTAAAGGAACATTACCATCACATGATTTCTTGTCACCAGACGATAATGTGAAACCTTTTCTACAGGAGCAATAATATCCGCCATCTTGTAAATCTGTGCACGTCTGCTGACATTCTCCATTGTTCATAGAGCAGTTCACATGGCCTACATTTTTATCTGGAATAAAAGAATCAAATTTATGATTGTACATCTCAGGCACGTGTCTCATCAATGTATCTTTTCTGTATATTAGTATGGATAGTAAAGATACATCGATTGACTTAACTGAACTCACTGAACACAAAAAAGACAATGACATATCACGTTGGAAGTTCAGGTTCTGGCATGGGACAGGCACAAACATGTGGCAGGGTTAAACCGGTTAATGGGATCCAGAGCTAGCCTTCATTCAAGAAACTTTACTGTAAATAATTTATGTTTATCTCCCTTTGTACCAACAAAATCTTGTATTATAGACTAAATCCCCATAATTCTATGCAATGAAAAAATAATTTTCATTACATTGGCACCCAAAGTTAACTTTGTACTTTGCATTATTGGGCCATCCTGTTGATTAAGAACTGTAAATCAAATGAGTGTTGAAACTATATAGCGAGTGAGTGATTGTTGTTTAGTGCCAACTCAGCTATTTTTCAGTTATATCATGCTGGGCATTCCACTCATTTTCAAGTAGGAGGTGACCATTCTAAAGTAGAAGGGGGGATCCTGCAAAACCAGTATGCAAAACAAAGCTGTATTTTACTTTCACTTTAACATATTCATATTTGAAAACATAGTAGCTGGGGAAAAATGCAATTAGACGGGCATTTTGCCCGGTGCCCGGCTGATGTGGAATGCCCTGATCATGGCTAGTTATATTCAATGAGATGATGATGCCCGCTTTGTACTAGACCAACATCCTTAGATGGATTTTTACAGTGCTAAATCATTGAAACAACAGTCCACGGGTAGACATGTCACCTCATTCTGACAATTCCCAGCATACCAGTTTTTACTCTTGCTAATTAATGCTGCATGCTAAACAGAGAAACAGCAAATACCAGTTTGATAGTCTTTGGTTTGACCCTACTGGATCTATCGCACTTGAGGCGAGCATGTGGTTGTAACTATATAACTATACAGTGAAACCTGTCTAAACCGAACCTCATTGGTATACAGTGAAACCTGTCTAAACCGAACCTCATTGGTATACAGTGAAACCTGTCTAAACCGAACCTCATTGGTATACAGTGAAACCTGTCTAAACCGAACCTCATTGGTATACAGTGAAACCTGTCTAAACCGAACCTCATTGGTATACAGTGAAACCTGTCTAAATCGAACCTCATTGGGATCAACTTTGAATTCGGAATAGACAGGTGTTTGGTTTATACAAGTTAAATTAACAAAGATTTCCTGCATTATAACATTACATTTAAAGTTGGGTTTATTCAGGGTTGGGTTTAAACAGACTTCACTGTAATTATTTTTTTTCTCCACCATGGTAAAAATGTTTCTCCCGTTATTACGGCGTTTTAACCCCACTGAACCAGTGGTGGAAAAATCTGTAATCTTCTAGAGGATTAAAATGTCTCGTGCCTTTCCCCGCATTAATTTCAAATTTTGAAATAAAGTTCGTGTTAAATAATGGGAGAAACAAATTCTCCTTCAGTGACGGCGAGTGGTTAAAATTTAAAAAAATTTAACTCTCGAGAGTGGAGAAATATTGTAACCCACGAGCAACTGAAGGAGAATCTACATATATATACTAATAAAATATACAATAAATAATCAAAAAGTCGAAAAAATTGTGTACTTACGGCATCCTTTTTCATCTGACGCATCGCCACAGTCATCAATAGAATCACAGACCTTTGAACCTGGTACACAGTTGTAGTTAGTACATCTGTACTCTGTCAGTTTACACTGTTGTCTATAGGAACCTATTTATAACATTATAAGATATGTGATGAGTTAAAACTTCTGTAACATCACATCATTTGTTCTCACTGGAACAAATATTACTTTAAATTAATTGATTGATTTGATTGATTGATTGATTGATTGGTGTTTAATGTCCAGTGAGCAATTTTTCAGCTATATTCAGGACGAGAACATTTAAAAATTTAAACGCCACAAGGAAGGGTGATGGGTGATGGGTAGGGACGGATAATTTAGCCAGTGCAACAGGTCTCCTATGGACCACTCATTAATTGACCATTATGAAATATCCATATACTGTATCAAATGACAATGCATCTTTTCCTTTTACCTGGATGATGATGTCTGCTTTGTACTAGACCAACACGCTTAGTTGGATTTTTATAGTGATAGCACACTGAAACAAAACTCCATGGGTAGACATGTTGCTCCTCTCAGACACATTCTCCTGATTCCGAGCGAACAAGTCTTTGCTCTTAATCCTTAATGCTGTGTGCTTAGCAGAGAAGCAGCCAATACGTATTTCATATGTTTTGGGTTCGACCAGATTGGGGCTCAAACCCACGATCTACCGCACTCTAGGCGTGCACGCTAACCATTACACCACCTATGCGGTTGGTCAGTTATAGCACCAAAATCAAACTACTCACAAATTTCATGATTATTTTCGTCGCTGCTATCACCACAGTTGTCTACCTTGTCACAAACACGCCATCTAGGTATACACTTCAAGTTGTCACATCTAAATCGTAAAATCTCAGGACAATCAATTTCTTTACAAACTTTCATCGCTTCGTCTGAGGAATCACCACAATCGTCAATTCCGTCACAACGCCACTGATTCGGTATACATAACTGAAGTAAAACAAGTAAATATTAAACAAGTTTGCATTTTACAATTCACAAAAAAAACTCTGATTTAACCTTTCCAAAAATTCTTTGATAAAGTTGGTGTCCTTCATTCTTTTACTGATATATTTGCCATTATTACACGCTGCAGTCTTTCTACCAGACAGAATCAAAGTCTGAAGCTACTTACATCAGTAATGTAAGTGGATTAATTAATTGCCAATCACTTTAAACCTCAACCAATTCATTAATAATTTAAGAATCATGAAAAAGATTGAATTATACTATGAACTTAAGTCTATATTTGAATTAAGCCCAAGTTTTATTCAAATTAATGCCGTTTTGTCCCGACAATAAATCAGTAAGAAATGTCAGACATTTTTTTTCAAGAAATCTGAACAAGATCTCTTCAATAAGGAAGACAGAAAAAAAGATTAGCATACATGGTTGTCACATTGAAATTTGCTGGCAGCACAGAAGCGTCCCCCTGGAAAGCGTGGCTCACAGCTTTGTTCATCAGAATTATCTCTGCAGTCTCGCATTCCATCACAAATGCCCTTTTTACTGATACAATGTCCGCTAGCACACTGAAACTGGTCTGCTGCACATTGATGATATTCTGAAATACAAGCAGTTTTAACTGATGCAATGTCTGATAACCACCTTCAAAAATGGTCAGATCAAAATAATGTATTAATATGCAATTCTCCATATGGTAATCGGCAAGCATGCAATGTTCTAAGGAATATCTAGCGATTGCAAACTTTTGTGACGAAAGGACAGACCGACAAGACGAAAACAATATGGTTTGGTTTATGGTGTTAAACGCCACTTTCAATATTTCAGTTATAGCGTGGTGGTTAGGTTTATTGGTGGAGGAAACCGGAGTACCCGGAGAAAACCACTGACCTGTCGCAAGTCACTGACAAACTTTATCAAATAATGTTGTATCGAGTACACCTCGGCATGAACGGGGTTCGAACTCACAACTTTAGTGGTGATATGCACTGATTACACAGGTAGTTGTAAATCTAACTACCATACGATCACGACCATGACGACCCCTGAAAACAATATGTCTAAACAATATAGACATAAATATCTAACTGGATCTAAATCGTAGTAAAAAATATTTGAAAAACTCCTTCATTTACCTTTGCAATAACTAGCATCTTCATCACTAAGGTCACCACAATCGTTGTCATGGTCACAGCGCCATTTTCCTTGGATACATTTATCATTCTTACATCTAAATTCTGACTCGGAACAATTACGATAAAGTTTATCTGCAAAAGAGAATGATGGGAAATCTTTAACATCTGAAACATCAAAAATGAGACCACAAAGAAAAAAAACCTGTTATACTTAACACTGATTACCATTATCACATTCTGCAGTAGTCTCCCCTTATAAGGCCACCACTTTTGCAGTGAAAAAGTGGCCTCTCTTGATAAGAACATTCTAGTTGCATCTGAAACCTGGCCTAAAAAGAGGGAAAGACATTAGTGGGAGTGGCCTTTATAAGAGGGAAAGACATTAGTGGGAGTGGCCTTTATAAGAGGGAAAGACATTAGTGGGAGTGGCCTTTATAAGAGGGAAAGACATTAGTGGGAGTGGCCTTTATAAGAGGGAAAGACATTAGTGGGAGTGGCCTTTATAAGAGGGAAAGACATTAGTGGGAGTGGCCTTTATAAGAGGGAAAGACATTAGTGGGAGTGGCCTTTATAAGAGGGAAAGACATTAGTGGGAGTGGCCTTTATAAGAGGGAAAGACATTAGTGGGAGTGGCCTTTATAAGAGGGAAAGACATTAGTGGGAGTGGCCTTTATAAGAGGGAAAGACATTAGTGGGAGTGGCCTTTATAAGAGGGAAAGACATTAGTGGGAGTGGCCTTTATAAGAGGGAAAGACATTAGTGGGAGTGGCCTTTATAAGAGGGAAAGACATTAGTGGGAGTGGCCTTTATAAGAGGGAAAGACATTAGTGGGAGTGGCCTTTATAAGAGGGAAAGACATTAGTGGGAGTGGCCTTTATAAGAGGGAAAGACATTAGTGGGAGTGGCCTTTATAAGAGGGAAAGACATTAGTGGGAGTGGCCTTTATAAGAGGGGAGACTACTGTATATATAAATGGACTGTCATATTTCTGGATAACAAAAATGTAGATTTCAATAAAAATTGCATTTAAGTAAAAAGGCAAAAGTACATATGTAGATTTCCATTGTAATTATATAAGTGTGGATACTTTATAAGGTTAGGTTTATGATGCTTATCACCACTTTCAACAATATTTCTGCTATATTGTTGTATCGAGTACACCTCGCCATAAGCGGGATTTGAACTCACAACTTTATTGTTGATAGGCACTGATTGCAGAGATAGTTGTTAATCTAATTACCATACGATCATGACCACAACTGGATAGCTTATAACATATAGACCTGTCTCCATTCAGTTTGTATCAAAGTCTTATAACACATACGACACTCAAATCTATTTTCATATACTCCTTACCAGTGGAGTGATAGAGTGATTGCTGTTCAACGTCAAGTGATCAAATTTTCAGCCATATCATGATGAGAACAAGTTACATTTTGATCAGATGCAGAAGATGTCTGCTTTCTACTAAGCCAATATGCTTAGTTGGATTTTTATACATTGTAGTACTAGTTCACTGAAACAACAGTCCGTGGCTAGACATGTCACATTATTGTGGTTCCGAGCTAACCAGTATTTGTTCATACATGCAGAGAAGCATCAAATATCAATTTTATAGTCTTATCTTGGAACTGAACAGGATTTGAACACGTGATCTCCCACACTTGAGGTTATCATGCTAGAAATTACACGGCTGATGCAATTCAATTAATTCAGAGATGATCCTGGTTAGAAAATAAAATCAATGAAATCAATGAAAAATAGCTGAACCCTCTTTCAAAATTGTCATTTTAGGCTTGTTCTGACCGTGTGGAGCAAATTTCGGAAAACAATTCTCAGAGGAAAATATCTGAAATTAGTTAAATAACTGAAATAAAAATCACCCCTGAATATTGATAGATAAGATTTTTAAATTGAGCTACACCTACAACACATAGACCTGTCCTCATCGCTACCATCATTACAATCGTTGTCAAAGTCACATAACCAACGTTTTGGAATACATCGTTTATCTTTGCACTGGAAATCGCCAGTATGATGACATGGTGGGCAACTCCCTTCTTTCTCATCGGAATTGTCACGGCAGTCATCTTGGCCGTTACATCTTTGCCAGTTTGGAATACAGCGGTAATTTGCTTCACATTTCCACCAACCCTCTGGGCACTTTCTTGTCTCTGAAAACACATACATACATGCATAGTGAGCATATTTAACCATGTAAAAACTACCATGAAAAAAATGGAAGAATGTGTCCATTGGTAACGGATGCCCCCGCTTCCAGCTTAAGTAAACACAGGCATAATCCAGAATGAAAAATGTGGTAAATTCCTCAATCATATTTAGCCTTCCTTTTATGGTCCCTGTACATAAATTTCTAATGCTTAGGGTGAATTTGAGCGGAAATCAAATGTGGGACATGCATATAAACAGACATGGGTAAAACATAACGCCTCCGATGCCTAGGGACGGGTTATAAAAAATGCTTAGGATACAACTTTAATGGTTAGGGTTCTGTGTCTTTAACACTACTTTCAACAATAATTCACAATAATGGCCATTATGTTATTGGTGACTGCCGGAGGAAGCTGATTATAAAGAAAATCACTAATAAAATACAAATTTCATCACAAAGATTTGTATCGAATACACCTCTCTATGTGAAGGGATCATTAACTAGCAACTGTATCGGTGATAAGCACTGATTGCATAGATAGGAGTAAATACAACTACTAAACGATCATGACAATAATGTCTCCCTAACTTTAATAAAAATTTACCTTAATTTCACAATACTTCCAATATCAATTTGTGAATTTCTGCAATAGAATTTGTTCCGACTGGAACTAATATTACATTATATCTATTCTAACGGGGAAAGATATTACAATGTTCATTACTGACAGAATAAACAGTATAGAATATTTTTTCCTTGAAGAAGAAATAGTATAGAGTTCACCCTTCTTTTAGTAGGGTTTGTGTTGCTTAATCTTTAATTTTCTGTGTAGTGTTTTGTGGATTATTTTGTCCTTTTGGCCATTGTGTTGTCACTCCTTCAATTTATGCCTTCTGGTTGCCCCATTGATATCTTCTGGCTTTTCTTATAATAAAATATTCAAAAGAAACAAATATTGAGCAGAACATATAAAAATCCACAACTTCAGCAACTTTTGTCACAATAGGCGAGACAAAAATTAAAGAAATAAAATAAGTCTTACTACAATTCCATTCTTTTTTCTCATCAGAATTGTCTCCGCAGTCATCATCATAATCACATTTCCAGGCTTCTGGGATACATTTACCGTTGTCACATGCAAACTTACTAGGGTCACATGTCTTGTTACCTAAAATAGAAACACAGGAATTTACATTTCCAGGCTTCTGGGATACATTTACCGTTGTCACATGCAAACTTACTAGGGTCACATGTCTTGTTACCTAAAATAGAAACACAGGAATTTACATTTACCACTGTCACATGTAAACTTACTAGGGTCACATGTCTTGTTACCTAAAATAGAAATACAGGAATTTACATTTCCTGACAATTTTAAAATTGCCAAGGACCAGATTTCTGTAGTTCTGTAGTTTTATATATCTATTTTAACCTTATTCATATTGTTGTTAATCTGGATTCACACGGATACCATTTTCATTACGTTTCAAAAACCAACCTGTGTTCAGACATCAAAACTAAAACATTTTTGAAAAAACTTTTCCATTCACAGGGCACTGTAATTCCTTTTGAATACGTTTCGAAAATTGAATTGTTTTGAAAATGTATGTAATGCATTTCTATAAAAAATTTCAGCTGAACTGATTTCAAAACACACCTGAAATTTTATGATATTTGAACATACAATGCATTATTGAAACAATTTTGCAACGTTTTACAGGTATGTCTGAACTCGGCATAAAACAAGTGTACTCACCACAATGAGAATTTAGTTCCTCACTATTATCGCCACAGTCATCGTCCCCGTCACAGACCCATCCCTGGGGTATACATTTATTATTTCCACACTTAAACTGCCAGCTGTAACAATCCCTATCTGAACAGTTTTCTTCATCGCTAGCATCACCACAATCATCAATGAGATCACACACACGGAAAGCATACGTACAATTCTTGTTCTTACACTGGAACTGCCCTGGTTCACAGTGGTTTACAGCTGAAAATAAATCATAAAAGCTAATAAAGAATGCCGGCATAAACATAAACTTTTTAAGTTTCCTAAATGTCCATATTGATCTATTAAATTAAGAAGTGAGTGATTGAGTGATTGTTTCTTAACACCACTTTTTCATCTATATCATGGTGAGAACAAGTTACATTTCAATGAGATGATGATGTCCGCTTTGTATTATACTAACACGCTGAGTTGGATTTTTATAGTGAGACAACATTTTTTCGCTCTACTCGGACGCATTATTCTGATTCCAATTGAATCAGTCTTTGCTCTTTTTCCTTAGTGCTACGTGCTCAACGAAAAGCAACAAATACCAATTTTCTAGTTTTTAGCTTGACCCGTGCTTTCATCAATTGGTATAATATACCTGTCGTTTGATATCAGGTAAATTATTTCTATTTCTATAATCATTTTTGCCATCACATGTCCATACATCAGGTCTTTTAACTCCCCACCCCCTTCTTCCCCTCAGATATCCAAATACCACAACTTACGGCATTCCTTCGGTTCGTCTGAATTATCTTTGCAGTCTTTTTCTCCGTCACACTTCCAAACATTTGGTATACATCTATCATCAGTAATGCCACATCTGAACTGAGCAGACGTACAATTAGCTATACACGTCCTGTTGTCAGGGGCCATCACAAAATTATTAGGACATCGGCAGCTAAAGCCACCACCAGGTGCTATCAAACAAAGATGGCTACATCTTCCGTTATTATCTCCACAAGGATTGATCCCTAGAATTAAACAAAAAAATCCTGTTTGTTGTTCAAGTTTTCAGTGTTGCATCTTGAATTTGGAAAAAATGGAAGAATACGCCAATAGAACATGATGTAAAAAGGGGCATAACTCCAGAACGGAAAAAGCGATAGTGTCAAAATCGAACCTTTTATGGTCCTTGACCTTGTGTATAAATTTCAAATGGGGAACTTAAAAGTTATTGAGTGGAATCCAAATGAGGACCGGATGAACGGATGGACAGGGGCATAAAATAAGGATCAAATGTCGCCTTTGTAATGAAAAACAAGGACAATATGTTGAGTAATTTGTGCACATAAGGTTCCGACAGTTTTACACAAAGGAGAATTTAATGTGCTCAAAGAGTCAGTCTCCTTTTTATAAAATGGGGTTGCATTTTCAAATTTAAAAGTTTCCCTCCTAAATGCAATCTGCGGCTTAAATTTTGTTATTTTTGTTTTGTTTTGTTTGACATTTGTTTTTGTACTCATGCTTTTTTGTGTACGGATCATTCCTTTTGTAAGAAATCTCTTTCAGGACCGGACTTGTAGAGCGGTTAATGTCTATGACTTCTGACAACTCCACTAGGGGCAATCATGGTCATGATCGTATGGTAGTTGGATTTACAACTACCTGTGCAATCAGTACATATCACCACCAAGGTTGTGAGTTAGAATCCCGTTCATGGCCAGGTGTAATCAATACAACAATATGTGATAACGTTTGTCAGTGACTTGTGACAGGTCGGTGATTTTCTTTGGGTACTCTTTTATCCTCTGCCAATAAAACTGACAGCAATGATATAACTGAAATATTGTTGAAAGTGGAGTTAAACACCTTTCAACAATATATCAGTTACAAATGTATATCATTGTAGTTAATTCTTAAAAGAAGTGGTCTCTCTTGAGTGGGATAACGTACTCATATTTTACTATCTCCGTTCTATAATACAATCACAGCCATGACGCCCCCTTCTACCTTTACAAAGCCTACTATAACTTACATTGTGGCTGCTTCAGTGGATGGTATACATGTATATCCATTGGTCTATGTGGCATCTTCTGGAGGACTGTATGATTAGCCCCTGTGTATTTATTGGCTTTTTCTACAGTTAAATGGTTCCAATCTGTCCAATAAACCCAGTCTTCAAATATCGTCATGGCAAAGGGGTGTGGCACTTTTCCTTGTAAAACAATATGGCGATTACTTCCATCTAAATCAGAAAATCTACAAAAAGAAAATGAGTTTTATATAAATATTGTCATGGTAACGAAACATAGCAATTTATCTATGGATTTTAGCAAATTAAACATAGAACACAGAAGCCACAGCTTCAGAGGCATAGCTCGGAAACTGTAGAAAGCATGATAGCCAAAACAGAAGTTGACCTGTGTATTATTGTGGTAAAAAATTTGGTGTAAAATTGCAAAAATGTCAGAGCACAGAAACCACAAATTTGCTGCCAATTTTCAGTTAAGGGGCAAAACTCTGGAACAATAAAAGGAATAAAAATCAATTTCAAACTTGACCTATGCTTAGTGGTAAAAAACATTGCTTAATAAATTTTAAATGATTTTCATAAAGAGGAACTTTAGTTATTGATCAGAAACCCAAGAAATTAGTTTTTCTTTTGCTTATCTAGGGGCATAACTCCATAACAAAAACTTAGCCTGCCTTCTATGATACATGACCTTGTGCATAAATTTCAAATAATTTGCAATAGGTTTGGTTTGGTTTGGTTTATGGTGTTTAACGCCACTTTCAACAATATTTCAGTTATATTGTGGCAGTCAGTTTCATTGTTGGAGGAACCCGGAAACACAGAGAAAACATCGACTAGTGACAAATCACTGACAAACTTTTGTCACATAATGATGTATCGAGTACACCTCGCCATGAACGGGGTTAGAACTAACTTAGGTCAATGAATGGAAATCAAATGTGGCATGGATGTCTGGACATGGTTAAAAGTTAATACCCCCTAGGACCATAGACCTCTTACTCAATAAAGTCTAGATGAGCATCTCCCCACCAAAGTCTGTTTGTTTCATAATCAATAGCCAGAGCATTAGGCCAGCCGATCTTTTTAGTGATTATTCTGGTAGCATTATCTCCGTTCATTCCAATACGTCCTATATAAGGTGACAGATTCCAATCAGTCCAATATAAATGTCTGTAAAATAAACGTAGAATGTTAATATGGTCTCCTTTATTGGCTATATAAATACAGGGGCGGATCCAGGGGGGGCGCACCTGGTGCACGCCCCCCCTAAAATTGGAAAAAATTTGATTTTTTTTGGTGTAAAATCGTGATTTTTCACACAAAATACCCCAAAAAAAATTTTAAGTGTGCCCCCCCCCCCCCCCTAACTTGAAATGCAGGATCCGCCCCTGAAATAATACTGTGATAAAACTACTGATATATTTTACTTCACATATGTGTATCAAAGAACAAATTATAAACATCATTTTTTAGTAAATTCATGTATTCATACAGGACAGTGGTGCATACAAACATACAAATTCTAATGTAAATACCTGTAAAATAAACGTATAATTCTTTTAAGTAAATATTTTTGAGTCAACGTATATGTCTGTTTAATAATTTTTTTCATTTGGTTTATGCGAGTTCAACAACACTTTCAACAATATTTCACTTACAATGTACATTACGGTAGTCAGTTTTATTGGTGGAGGAAACCTGGAGTATCTGGAGAAAACCACAGAGCTGTTGCTGGTGCTTTGTATTTTCCCCAATTTAAAACGACTTTTTGACATAAAAAAAAACTTTTGCACAATTTTCAATTTTTTTTTATTTCTACAAAATTTAATTATTTATCCATCTCGTTAGCTTGTATCTACCTGTAATTGTCCCTTTCTCACCACAGGGAGGTCAGAAGTAGGTTTTTGAACAAGATAAAATTCTGTATCTAAAACTATATGCATTCTATTAAACCAAAGAATTGAAAGAACAGTTTTTTGGCTTACCATAACTTATCGACTGCCCCAAACCAAACATTTTTATCTGGGATTGCAAATAATTTTTTTGTTATTACCTTTAAGCCAGTTTTATACATTAAAGAATATTTTTTTCAAATAATTCAAAGAATTTTTTTTTCCCCCTTGTATACCTACTCAATACTAAAATGGTAAGCTCTTTTGCAGTAAACCAGTATTTTTTTTATATTAAGATATCATTATCTATCTTACCCATGCTTAGGATCTACCACTAAAGCTCTGGGACTTTTCAGAAATCCACCTTTCATTAACGTAAGCTGACTAGTACCATTCAGTTCTACGACATACATAGAAGACTTTCGGCTATCTACCCAGTATATTTTCCTTTGAAAAAATACAAAATAGATTAGAAACAGACCACATATAATGATAACATTGTTATTCCTGTAGAAATAAAAATAACATTTTAATTCTCATAAAAACCATGCTCGGTTCGTCTTTACCTCCAGTTGTTTGTAGGAGGGCTCATGTCTCATTTACTTTATTTGTATTAAGGAGGCAAATGTTTCACCTTTTTTTAATTCCCTCAGTAAATTGATCTGTAACTTATGATTATACACTCTCATACCAAAAATCAATTCAATATCTCAAATCATAGTGAAATAAAGTGGTGACAACTAAATATTTGGCCAAATTTCAAAGTCCAAGGGCCATAACTCAGCCAAAAATCATTGAACCAGAATGAAACATAAACTTGATCTGTAACTTATCAATATACACCCACATACCAAATATCAAGTCAATATCTCAAAGCATAGCGGAAAAAAGTGGTGACAACGGTTTTATTTCGGAATTACGGACATGGGTAACACTATATGTCCCTGCCACTAAGTGGCCGGGACATAAAAATTAATAAATAAGACGAATTCTAAACAAACACACTGAAAACTGTCAGAGCAAAGTGCTTTTGGAACTACATGTATATGCTTTGTTTGGAATAGACCCATGTTCAGATTTAATAGGTTAAATTTACATTTCCAAACAATGGTACTAAATTTGATGTTTGGCTTAGACAGTTGATTCTGATTTATTAATGGCTTGGTTCAGACAGGTTTAACCCCTAAGTTGTGAGTTCAAATTTCGCTCATGGCAAAGTGTATTTGATACAACATTATGTGATAAAGTTTATCAGTGACTTGCGGCAGGTCAGTGGTTTTCTCCGGTTTCCCCCACCAATTAAACTGACTGCTACGATATAACTGAAATATTGTTGAAAGTGGCGTCAAACATCATAATAGAACCCAACCCAAACCTTATCAAAAGATAAAAAGGCCTGATAACAGTGGCCTTTATAAGAGGGGAACTACTGTAAACAAAATTTTAAAAGTACAGTCAAACCTGTATTAAGAGGTCACCTTTGGGACAAAGAAAAAGTGTCCTTATAAGACAGGTGACCTCTTAAAAGAAGTTAAATTCATATGAAAATGTCTATGACAGGTCAAGAAAAAGGTGACCTTTTAATACAGGTGACTGCTTAATAGAGGTGACCGCATGGGCAGGTTTGACTGTACGTTGGTTCATGTGACACAAAGTGTAAACAGGTTTAACTGTTTATATAGAGACATGAAAACATTACATCTCCCTAAGATGCGACATTTGATTGGTTTACACATTTCTATAAATAAATATGGAAAGCCAATTTTCCATAACCCCGCTGATATATTACCTTCCAACCCAGTCCAGCGCCATTCCCTCAGCACCCATCAGCCCATGTCTGACAATCATCTCCTGTCCCGTACCATTCAGATAAATACGGAACATTCTCTTCTTTTTTATGTCAATAAAGTAGAGACGGTTGTCTGAGTAATCATAATCTAAAGCTACGACACTGTCATATCCTTGAGCCAAACGTCGGTATTGTGAACCATCGGTAGACAACTCTCGTATGTAATATTTGTTTGTAAATAACAACCATGGTGTGATATCTGTAAATATATCAATATATCAAATAATACAATTATTAATATGAGACAGGCAACCTGTTTGAAGGACGAAGTCCTAAAATTTCAATAATACGATCTGTACAAGTTATTTTGAATGAATTTTGTAGCCGATTTGTTACAGCTGTTCCGTTCATTTTAGCTAAAGTACAGTACGCCGCTCTTCCGTCTCGAGTTTCGTAGAAAGAGATTTTTTTATTAGAATTTTATTTCAAGTTTATTTCGATTTTGCATAGAGTAAATAATTAAAGAATTGGGAATTTTTCATTGAAATATATTCCTTTTGCTTTTCTTAATTATCAATTGATCTATTTTTTAATCTTCCGGTGAACAGATATTTGGCTATCAATATAGAAGGAAAAATCGGACAGCCTACCATTATAAGGACTTTGTCCTTTATTAAAACTAAAGATTTTCTCCCACAAAATATTTCAACTTGATGAAGGTTATTCCAGAAATGTGACATGTACACTAAACATTGATATCTACGTTTTTATTCATATCATGGCTGGTGTATAGGAGACAAGCATGTTTCATTAAATTTTTATTTATATTTCTTCAATAAAATCAAAAACAATAAAAACAAATCTCGATATTCCAGATAAATACTGTTGTTCCAATTACAACAAGTAATTTTATTAATTTGTTTTTTTTGGGTCATATTTAAGAAAGAATTGAATGTGAATTTGTATAGTTATTATCATGCAAAAGCATTGACCGAATTACATATTGGATGAAGCCAGGTAGTGCTTAATTTTAAAAATGTACTTTTGATAATGCTTTCACAACCCTATACTTATAGTTACCCGTAATTTGGTAATTTTTTCTTTGATCTTGACAAGATATATGTTCAGTATCAGCACACTGACTGGGATACTGTATATCATAAGTGAGTGTGACTTTAAACACATTATGGCATTACCGATAAAAACAATAACGACCTTAAGTCTCCCTGCAATATTAGTGATAATGTCTGTCTCAACCTTCAACACAGATGGTATTCTATATTCATATTTTTACATCATTAAATACAATTGAAATTATTATTATTTGTTTAATTTTTCATATTTTAAATTGCTGTGATTGTGTGTCTATCGTACTTTGTTTTCATGATGTTTGAAAAAAAAGTTCAAAAAGTGGGTGTGGTTTCTTGGATGTGTGCTCCATTGACAGATGAAGTTTCAATTCTGAGGTCACATGTCAAACTTTTGACCTGTGAATCACATGCAGTCTTCACGTTAATGTTTTCAGACCACTTGCCCCATCGGGCAAGTGACATTAATAGCCTACTTGTCCAAACCATATTGTAGTAGCCCGAAAAGAAAAAATATATTTTATGGTATTACTTAGCAGCTGAGTACAAAAACAGAATCTTTTTCCGTCACCCCATCTTCCTTACATGCCGTACAGAACATGAGCCCATCTGTATATTTCAGCCACGGTCGGCCCTGCATCCAGCTGAACTGGAACGACCTCTCCCACGTTTCTTTATATTTTTTTTTACAATCAACAGTCTTTGTGTCATCTTTTATTTTCCGTTTTTTGCCAGGTATGGCATCTTTGTTGATATTTCAGAAACATTTTGAATTTTCAAACTCAACTTTTAACTTTCGGAACGTTTCTATTTAAATCGTTAGCATTTGGGTAAAATCCGGAACACATGTTAGTACGAAAATATCTGCTTACATCACTTTATGTGTCAATACATTGTACACAAATATGTGAAATGTTTTGGAAAATACATTGTCAAAAATGTTCGAAATTGTCATTATAAAATTGAATTCTTTTGAAAAAACATTTTGATGATCATGTAAATACAAATCAAGAAGTAAAAAGTTTACTTGCCCGTGCGGGCTTGTGCCTATGAAATTTCTCTTGTCCGACGGACGAATTACTTGTCCCGGGCTTCGGGCAAGTGGGTTACGTCGAAGACTGCACATGGGTCTTCCTAAATGAAATGAACCATTAAAATAATTATTGTAATTTAGATATAAGGATATGTACTCGAATGATGCAAAAAATGCAAAAAAATCTATTTGAAGCACAGGTGAAAGTTCAAAGTTACCGAACTGTGTTTGTATTGCTGCTGTTAATGTCATAAAATGTTACAAGATTATATTTAGTGGCTGTCATGGTTACTTACTGTCAACTTTTTTACAATGTCGTTTATTATTTGTCCTTTGGTATCCATGGTTACATTTACATGTAAAATTACCAAGAGTGTTTACACACTGTTGACTGCAAGCCCCAGGAACTTCAATACATTCATCTAGATCTAAAAGATAAACAAAGATCACCTTGAAATTAGTAAATATCAAAGATATGACGGTACCAGTATAAATTTAGATATCAAAGGTACCAGTATCAATTTAGATATCAAAGGTACCAGTATATATTTAGATATCAAAGGTACCAGTATAAATTTAGATATCAAAGGTACCAGTATTAATTTAGATATCAAAGGTACTAGTATCAATTTAGATATCAAAGGTACCAGTATATATTTAGATATCAAAGGTACCAGTATCAATTTAGATATCAAAGGTACCAGTATCAATTTAGATATCAAAGGTACCAGTATATATTTAGATATCAAAGGTACCAGTATAAATTTAGATATCAAAGGTACCAGTATTAATTTAGATATCAAAGGTACCAGTATTAATTTAGATATCAAAGGTACCAGTATACATTTAGATATCAAAGGTACCAGTATTAATTTAGATATCAAAGGTACCAGTATATATTTAGATATCAATGGTAACACACTGTTGACTACAAGCCCCATGAACCTCAATACATTCATCTAGATCTAAAACATAAACAAACATCGCCTTGTTGAAATTAGTAAACATCAAAGGTACCAGTATCAATTTAAGGTACCAGATTAACATTTCTCTATTGAACTTTTGACCCGAAACAGCGAAAAGCCTTCACTGACTCTATTATTGTACTCTCCATTTTAAAGCTGCCATTCATTTCTGAGATAATGTGTGATCTTTTTTGATTGGTAGCAAATCCCTCCAGGTTTTTAATTGTTTGGTTATATCCGTATTAGTGTTGGAGATCCAAGGAGAAGGGTTGGGATCACATTAGCCAGTTTAACCCCATCACATTTTTGTGCATGTTCCAAACCAGGAACTGAATTTCCAACGCCATATGAAAATATGTCATGGTCTTTTTTGTGTTCAATGATTTGAGGTGAGGTGAGGTGACTGTGCAGTTAATTGTTTTATTGATATTGGTGCAACTGTTGACCATCACTGTTTAAATTATATTTTCATAAAATTAGTAAGAAAGGATATGAATATCTAAATTTTACCATTATTATTTATATACAATACTCAAAAGTTTTTTTTGGTTCAACATGGGTACCAGATCCCCATTTCAACTGGTTTCAACGAAAGAGTGATAAACACCCCTACACATAGAGTATTACACAATAATTCTTCAAATAACAAGGATGATATCGTTATATCTTCACCCAACCTTGACAATTTTTCTTGTCCTTCATGAGTTTGTATCCATGGTTACACTGACAATAGAATCCTGTTGGTGTATCAACACATTTCTGTTGGCATCCATGGAAGGGATTACTACATTCATTAATATCTACAATAACAAAGAATACAGGTAAAAATGTTTATCTGCACTCGGCTACAGCAAAGTTTGCCTATGATCTTATAACAATGTATTTCCTATAAAATTAGGACAATGTTTTTCCTGTAAACTTACAACATTGTTTTTCCTGTAAACTTACAACAATGTTTTTCCTGTAAACTTATGACAATGTTTTTCCTGTAAACTTACAACCTTGTTTTTCCTATAAACTTACAACAATGTATTTCCTATAAAATTAGGACAATGTTTTTCCTGTAAACTTACAACAATGTTTTTCCCGTAAACTTACAACAATGTATTTCCTGTAAACTTATGACAATGTTTTTCCTGTAAACTTACAACAATGTTTTTCCTATAAACTTATGACAATGTTTTTCCTATAAACTTACAACAATGTTTTTCCTGTAAACTTACGACAATGTTTTTCCTGTAAACTTACGATAATGTTTTTCCTGTAAACTTACAACAATGTTTTTCCTGTAAACTTACGACAATGTTTTTCCTGTAAACTTAGGAAAATGTTTTTCCTATAAACTTACGACAATGTTTTTCATCAGATTTGTCTTCACAGTCAGGCTTTTTATTACAAACCAACGTCTTATCAATACACCCTCCTGTAACACAATGGAACTGTTCATCTGTACATACTGGTTTTGTTTTTACTGAAAAATAAACAAATAACAAAAACGTAGATATCAAAGTTAGTATGCACGATGCGTTTCTGGAATAACCATCATCAGGTACACCCAAAGTCGAAAGGTTGGAAAGCCAAATAATTTTAAAAGTTTTGGGGGAGCAAGTAAATCAAAGGGCCTAAACTGGATCCCCAAAATTGGCAAAGATGAGTGAGTGAGTGTTGTTTAATGCCAATTCAGCAATTTTTCAGCTATATCATGGCAAGAACAAGTTAATTTTCAATGAGATGATGATGAGTTCCGCTTTGTACTAGACCAACACACAGAGTTGGTTTTTAATAGTGCTAGCTCACTGAAACAACAGTCCGCGGGTAGACATGTCACTCCACTCGGACACATTATTCTGATTCCGAGTCAACCAGTCTTTGCTCTTTCTCCTTAATGCTGCATGTGTAGCGGAGAAGCAACAAATACCAATTTCATAGTCTTTGGTTTGACCCGACACAGGCTCGAACCCAAGATCTACCACACGCGACGAGAGCACGCGAACCATTATTCCACCAATGCATTAAGGTCACCTTTTAGCCATTACATTCGAATACAGGTCTCGAGTAACAAATCTACTTGAAATCTGAGCCCTTTCAAGAATGGAAGACCTTAGATACAGGATTAAACTAATATTGCCATAGCAAAATGAAATTTTAAGAAAACTGGCATTTAATTCGTCAAAAAATTAAAACTTACAACATTTTTCTGCTTTTTCATCTGAGCCATCAGCACAGTCTGGCCATCCATCACACACATAACGAGTGTAGATACACTGCTTGTTGTCACAAGTATATTTTCCCTTGCCACATTGTGGATATTCTGAAAACAAAGAACTATTTTTTATAATGATGAGCAGCTGGATTATCAAATATTATAGTGCAAAGCCCTTAACTAGGATCAAACCCCATACTTTCTAGCAAAATGAGCTTAAATAGCTATCCACCAGATCAATTTTATTCTGAAAACAAAGATCTGTGTTTAATAACAACGAGTAGGATTATCAAATATTATAGTGCCTTGACCTATGAACCCCATACCCTTTATCAAATGAGCTTAAAGAGCTATCCACTAGATTAACAAAAGAGGATATATAAATCTATGATACCTAAATGACCATGGTACTGACCTTATTTCATTATAACATTATACTGCCTCCAATAGTCAAAGGGGCCGTCGTGGTCGTGATTGTATGGTAGTTGGATTTACAACTACCTATGCAATCAGTACCTATCACCACTCAAGTTGTGAGTTTGAACCCTGTTCATGGCGAGGTGTACTAGATACAACATTATCTGATAAAGCTTGTCAGTGACTTGAGACAAGTCTGTGGTTTTCTCTGGGTACTCCGGTTTCCTACACCAATAAAACTGACTGCCATAATATAACTGAAAAATTGTTGAAAGTGGCGTTAAACATCATAAACCAAACGAAAAATAAAAATTTCCTCAAAATTATGTAATTTGTATGTAAATTTCTCCCTCACTATTTTATCCCTCTCTCTTGTTACTCATTTATTCTGTGATTATTTTATCTGATCATTTTCAGCAAATATACATTTCCCAGACTGCTTTATACAAATCATACTTACCACAGTTTTTCTTCTCGTCAGAACCATCTCCACAATCATTGTCATGGTCACAAGCAAAGGATTGTGGGATACATATTCCGTTATCACAACGATACTGATCTGGACGACAGGTCCTGGGTGGGCAACTCTGTAGCTCATCCTCGCCTTCGTGACAATTTTTTATTCCATCACAGACCAATCTCTCATCAATACATGTATAACGCCCAATTTTTTTGTTGGATATGCAAGTGAATGCATTCTGCGGACATTTTCTCTCTCCTAAAAAAAAATAGGTGTTCTCATGTATAGTATTAAATTCCAAATTTTGTTGAAATTCAATAATCGTAAAAAATAAAAAAAATTATTACACTTTAATGATGGGGCATGACAATAGAATTAAAAATAAAAAATCTTCCAAATCTATTGTAGCAGTAGAGCATGTTTTACCTCTGAAAAATGCAATGTCCCTGGTGAACGGAAAAATTCGAAATAGTACTTGACCCTTTTCTATGGTCCCTGACTTTGTATATAAATGTCAAATGATTTGTTTAAGGGGAACTTAAGCTATTGGGTGAATACAGACATGGGTAAATCTTAATGCCCCCTACGCCTGGCGGTAGAAACATGATTTGTTCGTACTTACCACATTTTAGAGAGCTTGATTCATCAGTGTTATCACCACAGTCGTCATCCCCGTCACAAACAAACTGTTGACTGATACAATGTCCATTTCCACACATAAACTCTGTACACGTCATATTTACACCTACTTCTATAAATAGAAATACAGCTGTGAGATATTACACTTAGAAATTAAGGTTCACCTCCCTCAAACATATCTGACCTTAGCCGATTTTGGCTATTCTGTTTAAACCCTTTGGTTTACTTGGTCCCAAAGACTTTTAAATTATTTGGCCTTCCTTTCCAGTCGTTTATGAGTGTGCCTGATAAAGGTTTTCTAGAAACGTGTTGTGCACACTAAATTTGATATATACATTTTTATTAGATTCATGGATGAAATTCCACTGATACAAATACCAAACTGTGATGTCAACAAACTTTTATTTTGTAAATTATTAATATTTTCTGATAATCAGCACAACAAAAGTTTCTAAAACCAAAATTATCAGTTCCATATTTTGCACTTAAAATTTGATGAATGGATTTTCATAAATGACTTGAAACAAAAATTCAGTTAAAATGATATTACATCTATGTTTTTGCAAAACAACAGTTCATTCTTATGTGAGGACACACACAAAGTGATGAAAATAGTTCAAATGATCCTCAAAATGTGCAATGAATTCTGCTCAGTTTTAGTGTTTTCAGTTCAATTAAAAAAAAATTAGCTACTTAATAGTGGGTTTTGCACATATCAAAATGTCAGTCAATATCCTACGGTTTTCAGCAGTCAATAATATTGATATCGCCCTCTTATCCAATCCTATTATATATTAATAATTTATCCTATCTCTTTGAGCAGTCTATGATATTGATATTGCCCTCTATCCAAGTAACTATTATATATTAAGAATGTATCCTATTCCTTTGAGCAGTCAATAATATTTATATTGCCCTCTATTAAAGTAATTATCATATATGAAGAATTTATCCTAACCCTTTGGGCAGTCAATAATATTGATATGACCCTCTATCCAAGTAACTATTACATATGAAGAATATAACCTAACCATTGGAGCAGTCAATAATATTGATATTGCCCTCTATCCAAGTAACTATTACCTATGAAGAATATATCATAACCCTTGGAGCAGTCAATAATATTGATATTTCCCTCTATCCAAGTAACTATTACACATGAAGAATGTATCCTATCTCTTTGAGCAGTCAATAATATTGATGTTACCCTCTTATCAAAGTAACTATTATATATTAAGAATGCATCCTATATCTTTGAGCAGTAAATAATATTAATATTGCCCTCTATCCAAGTATCTATTATATACACAAAGAAAAAAGTTAAGCACCCCCTGATATATTAAAACATAATAAGTTACACTTAAGTTTAGATTCTAATATTTATATTGATTATAGCAAGAACAATGTTCCATTAAAAAGATGTGCTCACACAGGTGTGACCATTATGTCTAATATCGACTAGTCATGCACGTGAACCATGCCTCTCACGCATTACTCAAAATTCAGTATGTTCACGCTTCGAATTTGGGTATTTAAGTCCGGTGTTTTAAACAATTTATTCATTCTCAGTAAGCATGGTGCAAAGGTGAATATCAGAAGCACAAAGATGGCAAATAATCAGCATGCATACAACAGGGATGTCCATCAAAGCTATTGGACGTCAAATGGGCTACCACTATACTGTAGTCAGCCGACTGGTGAGAAAACACACACAAACCAACACTGTGAAAGACTTGCCAAGATCCTGCAGACCACGGGTAACATCTGATCGTGACGTCAGGGCATTGCAGCGTTTGGTTAGACGGATGCCATTCGCAACCAGTTCCATACTCAAACAACACTGGCTGCCCAATAGACGTCTGTCAACAAGAACAGTTAGAAACCGTCTGAAATCAGCGGCACTTAAGTCAAGGAGTCATTAAACATCCACTGTTGGCAGACCGACATCAATGATCACATTTGGCATGGTGTTTAGCACGACATGGTTGGAATTTAAGGACATGGCGCAAGATCCATTGGTCAGACGAGAGCCAGTTTCTACTTCATGTAACTGATGGCCGGATGAGGGTTTGGAGACACAAAAATACAGCCTATACCCCAAGGAACATCCAGCCAACTGTCCCTTACGGTGGAGGCTCAGTAATGGTTTGGGGGTGTATCTCTCATGACTGCAAGCTGGATTTAGTCACCATACAAGGCAACCTAACTAGTGATCAGTACATCAGAGACGTCTTGCAACCAGTTGTTGTCCCCCATTTCGACAACCACCCACTAGCTACAAGGCCTGTGTATATGGATGACAATGCCAGGCCTCATCAATCAAGAGCAGTAGCCGCCTACCTCCAAAGTGAAGCCGTGACTTCTGTTCCTTGGCCAACCATGGCCCATGAGCCCGGATTTGAATCCCATAGAGCATATTTGGGACATATTAGGCCGTCGTATACATGCTCAGGAACCTCCTGTGCAAAACATTCGTCAGTTGGAAGCAGCATTGCATCGGGAATGGCAGCAGCTATCACAACAGGACATCCGACGTCTAACTGGAGGGATGAGACACAGGGTTGAGGCCATCATCCAAGCACGTGAGGGTTACACCCGGTACTGAACTTTGAACAATAGATGTCGTCAAGTGATTCATAAGTGACGTTTTGAAAGTGAAATGACAATCTTATCGTGCTTTTTGAACTGTGAAAGTCAATACTTAAAATGGACATGTATTACTGCAAAAACTGGCCTTGTGATATTGTGATTAAATACGCATTAAATTAACATTTTTCTTGAATTTTTTTGTGGTTTCTTATAGCCAATGTAATGTCCTAACAGGTCACCATTGCGTTCTTGAAATAATCTGGTCAGTAATCTCGTGATACTTGTCGTATCATTTGTCATTTCAAAAAAACATGGGGGCACTTAACTTTTTTCTTTGTGTATATATTAAGAATTTATCCTAACCCTTTGAGCAGTCAATAATATTGATGTTACCCTCTTATCAAAGTAACTATTATATATTAAGAATGTATCCTAAACCCTTCAGGCAGTCAATAATATTGATATTGCCCTCTAATTAAGTAACTATCATATATTAAGAATTAAATACTAACTATCACATCCTGGTAATTCATCTTCTTTTTCTCCACAGTCATTATCACCATCACAAACCCACGATAACGGAATACACTTGTGTGTCTGTGAACAATGGAAATCGTCTGCAAAATAATTGTATGTTCAAGTAACAATGAAATATCTAGGAAGGTCTTAACAAACCATGGTAACGGAATACAATGAAATATCAAAGAAATGTTTTTGCAATATCTACTGAATTTGGTTTTAGCATATATGGTTATGGTTATTGTAGTTAATGCCAATTTCAAAATGTCAAAAATATTTTTTTATCAATGTGTGACGTAAAAGTGTTTTTGACATTTACTTCACTGAATTTGGCACTGCTTTGACAACTATTTTACCTATTTTGTTCCATTATTGTTATAAATACTGTTATAGTGACAGCCAGAACCTTTGAGCCGTAATGAAAGCGGGAGGTTTGGCACTTTAAAATCTGATTCAACCCACCATTTCTTTAGAAATGCCTGTACCAAGTCAGGGGTCATTACGGTTTTCACAGTTTTCCGGTTGTTGACTGATTTTGTCTGTTTATATACTTATGAGTTTTGACTTTCCCTTTGTAAGATTGTTCAGAGTTCGGTAATTTTGTTATTACCCTTATTTTCAACAATATTTCAGCTATACCATGACGGTCAGCTTTATTGGTGGAGGAACCTGGAGATTTCCACCGTAGATCTATGGTTACAAAAAACAAAAAAACAAAAACAAAACATAAGAGCTATGGTTCTGCAGCTAACACCTAAACCTACCTGATAATAATTCCCAAATTTGATCCCAAAACAGCTCGTCGAATAGACCTAAAACTCCTAAATCACGGTAGTATTTTATTTCCTATATGTATTTACACTTACTTGGAGAACATGTGGCAGCTTGACAAAACAATGGATTTTCATCACTGTTATCACCACAGTCATTATCACCATCACAAAGATATCGTCGTGACAAACATATACTATTGTTTGGACATTTGATCTTCCCAGGAGAACAAGTGCTCTCAGCTGCAAATAAAGTGGTCGAAATGATGAAAGTACTTCAAATTTACAAAAGTAATTAACGTAATTGTATGATACAGTTTCACAAAAGGTCAAATAAATAAGAAACATCAGTAAGTTAAATCACTGCAACAAAGTAAAAAAAGGGAGATAACTTACTAATGTTGTTTATCCTTAGGAAGAGTTTGAAGATATCAAATGGGTAATCCGAATCCGTAAATCGAAGAAGGACAGACAACACAATGGTCAAAATAAAAAGGACAAAAGAACGATCTACAATACATACACATAAAACTAAAGATCGAGCATCACGAACCCCACTAAAAACCGGGGGTGAACTCAGATTCTCCGGAAGGGTAAGCAGTTCCTGCTCCACTAATAGCATCCGTCGTGTTAATCTAGGAGGGAACATCATTTATCTCCCTTTACCACATTACGAAAATATTGCTTTCCCTTAAAGGAACATAATTTATCTCCCTTTACCACATAAAATAAGGGAGATAATTCACTAATGTTGTCTTCCCTAAAAGGAATATCATTTATCTCCCTTTTTACCAAGCTAAGCAACAGTGACAACTAATATTTCTCCTTGTTTTCCATTGCACAAACATCAGTTATCTCCCTTCAACAAATAAAGCAAGGGAGATAATTACTAATATTTCTCATTGTTTTCCAATGTACAAACAGCATTGGTTTATCTCTTATTACCAAGCTAAGTAAGAGAAAAAACTCACTAAAAGTTTTTCTTTTTTTTCTCCATTTTACTACCATTAGCAATTTATCACCCTTCATCAAGTTAAGTAAGGAAAATAATTTTTCAATGTTTTTTTCCTGTTGTATTCCAATCACAATTACAGAACATATCCATGTTTAAACTTACGACAGCCTGCTTCATCTGTGTTATTGCCATCTCTACAATTGTCAACTCCATTACACATCAGTAATATATCTATACATCTGTCATTAGAACATTTTAACTGGAGCTCATTACAGGTGGCATAGGCTGAAAATATAGCATTTTATCATACAGATCGCCGTGAATTACATAAATTTCTAAGTTAAATAAAAACGATAATTTCACAGTGAAATTGTCGTTTTTAGTTCTTATTTTTACTCTCGCTATATTTCACACCATTTCGTTGTTAGAGTCACTTTTGTTTTACAGTTATGTCCCTTTGACCGTTTCGTATGGTTCCGTTGTTTATTGAAACTATATCCATCATAGTATATCCTTACGCTTCACATGTAAATTAGTACAATTAAATTCATTTCATATTAAATTCAAATTTTGTTTATCTATATAATAAATGCTATACCTAATTGACAAATTTCATTGTCAGAAATATATCTCCCATGACCATATAACGGTGTAGCTCACGAATTTGCTGTGCCCATTTGTGAGTTACTGCATTATATGGTCATTCGTGACATATTTTTGATTACAATTAGTTATAGTATAAATTCATATAAAGTTTCAATAATCATTTAATAGACAATCTATTACAGGTTGACGTAGGCTAAAAATATAATGGTGTGCATATACATTCAAACTTGCCATAACGGTCCCTTTCCAGTCCTCTGCTTCATATAACCAGTATAAAACCCATCTGCAGTAAAGGATAATCATGAGAGTTGAAGTTCTTGTAGAGAATAAAAGAAATGGATACAAGTTTTGAACAAAGGACAGATTATGTATCAAAATAAAATTTTAATTTAAACAATATTTATTTAGAAAATAATCAGAATGTTTGATGTACTGTATATTCTGAATATTTTCTAAATAAATATTGGTTAAATTAAAATAAAACAAATAAAAATCTTACTGCATTCTAACTCATCAGAATTGTCTCCACAGTCGTTGTCATGGTCACAGCGATATCTCAGCGGGATACAACGGCCATTATTACATCGGAAGTATGTAGGATCACATACATGGTTTGCTGAAAAATAAAATTACTTTAAACAATCTGATCTCTTTATAATAATAATAATAAAGTAGATATTGAATTCAATGTACACGACAAGTTTACCATCATCAGGAAGTTACATAATCAAAATATTGTAAAGGCAAATAATTTAAGTCTTTGCGAGCAAGTAAACTAAAGGGCCTAGTATATACATATTCCAAAACACATTTAAGAAATATTTAATCTAAGGGAAAAAAACAAATTAATTGTATGTAGTTTCAACATCGTTACATTATTTTCGTAAACAAATTATCTCGAGCGATAGCAAAAAATCGTAAAATAAATCAGTACTTTGTTTTAATATCACAGATGTTATTTGGAAACAACACCACAGGAAGATGATAATTTACAAAATCAATAGGGAGTTGTCTTAGTACTTTTACCATAAAAAATAAATCTGCATAGAAATAAATTACAAACATTTTATGGGTTATTGACGATAAATGCTTTTCATAATCTGTGTTCAATCCGTCTAATTAGAAAATGTTTACTGATGTTATGTTGCTATGGAAACCACTAAATACAGATCAGTTTAAGCCACATTTAAGCCAGATCAAACCAAAATAAGAAATCGTTAATGAGGATCTCATAAACACTAGTTGTAATAGGCTTAGGGGTTAGGGTTATGGTGTTTAATGCCACTTTCAACAATATTGCAGTTATATCGTGACAGTCAGTTTTATTGGTGGAGAAAATCGAAGTACCTGGAGAAAACCACCAACCTGCTGCAAGTCACTGACAAACTTTATCACATAATGTTGCATCGAGTACACCTTGCCTGAGCGTGATTCGAACTCACAACGTTAGTGGTGATAGACACACATTGCATAGGTAGTTATAAATGCAACTACCATACAAATACGACAGCCCTTCAGTTGTAATAAGTTACAAATCATTTAGACTTTCAGCTTCAGGGATGATGATTTTCTTCAATTTCCATACTACCATCAAAAAATCATTTTAGACTATTTAAAAAAAAAATTGAACTGATATCTACATGCGTTACCATAAAATTATTCAAACTTACCACAAAAATTAGAGTTCTCATCCGAGTTGTCATAGCAATCATCCGATGAATCACAAACCCATCTCTGACTCAGACATTTACCATTCATACACACAAATTTATCTGGTGTACACGTGTTGTTAGATGGAATACACATTTTACCACGGTTACCAAGTATCAGGCCTGTATTGTCTTCACATGAACATTCTGCCTTCCCATCATCCCCTGGGTGGCAGCCATGACTACATCCACCATTGTGGTTTTCACAAGGATTTGCTTTACCTATACAAATATATTTAAAAGTAAATTAGTAAATCTTATTTGTCGCCTATTATGATTTTGCCGATTTCTCCAGTATTAAACAATGTTGGTGGTGTAATGGTTAGCGTGCTCGCCTCAAGTGTGGTAGATCTTGGTTCTAGCCGTGGTCAGGGTTACACCAAAGACTATAAAACTGGTTGGCTCACAATCGGAATAATGTGTACGAGTGGGGCGACCCACGGATTGTTGTTTCAGTGAGCTATCACTATAAAAAAGTTTAACTCATCGTGTTGGTCTAACACAATGCAGACATCATCATCTCAACAAAATGTAACTTGTTCTCGTCATGGAATAGCTGAAAAATTGCTCATTTAGCATTGAAAAACAATCACTCGCTCACTCTCCAGATTTGTACTACAAGTTTATCGGTAATTTGATTATTTCTCCTTAGTCAGTGTGATGCCAAACACATTAGGATGTTACAGACAAAACAATGACGTCAGTTTTGAAAGTCTTGCAATAAATTATCACAGGTACAACAGATCGTACAGTCAGATTCTATAATATCTGTCTCAACCATCATGAATTATATATATATATGTATATATGGGTGATATCACTACAACTATCAGAGTTCTCGGTCTTCAGGTCAAAGTTCAAAATTAAAAGATAATATGGATTATGGGTGTTTAAATCCATGTTCAACAACATTTCGGTTAAATCGTGGCTGTTGTATTCATTGGTGAAGAAACCATTGACACTGCTACATGGTACCGACATTTTAACATTAACCTGTTTAACCCCGACACAAACCATTGACCTGTCACATGGTACTGACATTTTAACATTAACCTGTTTAACCCCGACACGAACCATTGACCTGTCACATGGTACTGACATTTTAACATTAACCTGTTTAATCCTGACACGAACCATTGACCTGTCACATGGTACTGACAAACATTAACCACATTTTTGTTCAGTAGATAGCTCATGTTTTCATTGCTATTCATTAATAAACTGAACACTGTTTAATAGATTTCACATTTAAACTGCTAAATTGTTGTTTGTAAAGCAATACCATAGAGTTAGAACTGTTATTCTTTTCTACGTAGAATTTTATTTAGGCCAAAAAAAATTAATTGTTAGCTTCTCAGGCACCGCCGCGTGTGTGTTTTTACTGCCGCATTGATCGTTTTTACATTGGGAAAAACAAATTTGTGTCCGTTTCAAGAATTTTTTCGGGTCCGCTCCGGTCCGATCCGTAAGTTTGTTGATCGCGATCATTGTCAGTAAAGCATTTATGTCGAAGGCATGCATGGTTGTTTCCGGTATAAGCTGCATTTGAACCAACACTGATTATTACCAACAAAAGAAAAGGTGCCTCCCTGCCTCATCAACATTTTTGGAAATTGGCCTGAGAAGCTAATAATTTTTTTTGCTTGGCCGTAGCTTTCTTCTGTCAAACATACTCTTGAAATGTGAGCAATCGTGGTCAGAAAAATACAGTTAGCAGTTATTGTCACAGATCATCGATCAGTGTTGGTTCAAAATTTGAATGATTCCCATCACTCCCAAACTCTCACATTAAGTCAAGACATTATAAAGGAATGTGTGTTGTTATGAAAGGGAGAGAGAGAATGTGAAAGAATGAATGAGTCTCGATTGATTGATTTAATCATGTCAAAACTTTATATTTTTGTTATTATGCTGTAAATCCTTGTACATCTCTGTCATGTAGTAATGTATGGGTTTCTTTATGTCAGCACTGTAACTATTAACCGATTGTTGAATATAAGTAAAGTACTTTGTGTGCTATTTAAAAAGAGGTTGGTTCCCTTAAGTTTTTAAGAGTATACACTGCTCAAAATAGAACTTTAGAATGTAATTTTAGCTTACTAATACTTGACAAAATTTCAAGGTTGTCTCAATGGTAGTTATGGCCCTATGTGTACATGTAGATTCCTAACTGTTGAAAAAAAAAGAAAGAAGAAAACTCTCACTTTAAAGTCTGGTTTTACCTACATTTTTGTCTCTGTGATGAATAAATACTAATCCCCATTGGTCGGTTACTTATTCCTTCAGACATCACCACCATATTGGCTCCTGTATGTTTTTCTGCACGGTAAACTCCATCTGAAAATAAAATTATTTTTATAGGACCAGTAGTGAATTTGGTTAAAAAATAGTAGAATGTGTCCATAGGAAATGGATGCCCCCCCCCCCCCCCATCCCCCTGCTTGCAGCTAAAGTAAACAATACATAACTCCAGAACCAAAAAGTGGTAAGGTCCGATATTGAATTTGACCTTGATTTTATGATCCCTGACCTTGTGTATAAATTTTAAATTATTTACTTAAGGGGAACTTAAGGCAATGAGCGGAAACCAAATGTGGGACAGACATACATACATAGGTAAAACTAAACGCCCCTATCGACCTATTGACAGGCCATAAAAATAGATATGTAAATTACTATCCAACAGTTTGTACAAAGTTTTTACACCAAAAACTGAAACTTTGTAAAGTACCACATAATGAACATTCCTATCAAGTTTAGTACCAAAGGGCAAAGTGGTTTCAGAGATACTTAAAATGTAAAAAGTTTTCAGAAGATGATGACAGACGATAGACACGAGATGTCAACAGATGCAAAGTGATGACAAAAGCTCAGATGACCCTTTGTGTCAGGTGATCTAATAAAAAAAAATTTAAAAAAAAATAATAATACAAAATTAAAAAAATTAAAAAATTAAAAAATAAAATTTAAAAAAAAACAAGAAAAATAAACAAACAAAATCAAACTCAAAAATAGGCTTTAAATCAATATTGCTGATAGAAAATAAAGTTTACAACTAGAGGCTAAGTGGGCTCAGCCTGTGTTGCTCACCTGTCGTACCAACCAGAAAAAAGATTTGGTAGCAATGTTTTTTAATGGATCGGAACGTAATGAGCAATCTTAATAGAGAACCTTCCATAGATGCTTTCTATCAAGTTTTGGTTCATTTGGCTAAGTGGTTTCAGAGGAGAAGATTCTTAGAACTTGACATATCAGAAACAAGAATTGTCTATGGTGGCCATGTTTTTTAATGTTATCGGAAGCAAATGAGCAATCTTAATAGAGGACCTTCCATAGATGCTTTCTAACAAGTTTCAGTTTATTTGGCTAAGTGGTTTCAGAGAAGAAGATTAAAATGTGAAAAGTTAATGGACGACGGACAAATTAACAATGGCAAAAGCTCACTTTAGCTTTGGCAAGGTGAGCTAAAAAGACTTACGAAGCGTCCAGTCAGTCCAGTACACATGGTGTCCAAAGACAGTCATAGAGAAAGGATGAACAGTCGACTGTACTATAACTTCCCTATATCTACCATCAAGGGTTGATCTTTCTATTCTGTCTCTATAAAATATAGATGGTGGTCAAATAAAATAAAATAAAACTAGAACTGTGAGTGACCTCACTGAGTGATACCCCCCGCTTGCAATACTATGATGTTCAAACTTTGGAATACAGGTATATTAGCAATTTACCTATGAAAAATGAACGGATATGGAGTTATGTCAAGGAGACAACATCCCATCTCCAAAATAAACTAACCAAGAACATACATCTAGGGGTCGCCACAAGTACACAACCCCCCTTTTCGTGAAAGTATAAGTTGAATTATCTCCCCTTCTAAATTTTAGACAGCAACGGTATTCCTTCATGCACATCTGCAGGTTGTGTACTACAAATGTGTAAAGTTTCATAAAAATTCAATAAGCAGTTTAGTAGGAGTTGCGCTTACAAGGTACATGCCACACCCCCCTTTTCCGTGAAAGTATAAGTTGAATTATCTCCCCTTCTAAATTTTAGACAGCAACCGTATTCCTTCATGCACATCTGCAGGTAGTGTACTACAACTGTGTAAAGTTTCACAAAACTCCAATAAGCCGTTTAGGAGGAGTTGTGCTTACAAGGTACACAACCCCCCTTTTCATGAAAGTATAAGTTGAAAGCGTCGAAGCAAGAAATGTTCAACTTAAGATAGGCTATTCAAGTCCAAAGCTTGCCCCAACACAACATTTTTTTTAACACCCTGAAGTACCACAGTACCTCCTAAAGTGAGACTGCATCTCTTGGAACCAAATGTGACAACATTTTTTAACACCCTGAAATACAATAATATGCCCTGAGCTTAGAAAATGTTGTGAAGTTCCCCAGGGTAATAGTTAGTAACATCCAGGTATACATATTTTCTATGGATGTGCAATTAGCCCATCACAATCCGAGAAATGTATCCAGTCGGGGATAATATGTTTTCTAACCTTAAAGCATCAGCCCAGTATATCATGTCTTCATCATAATCAATACTAAGTCCATTTGGCCAACCCAGATCTGTCATCACGATAGCTCTACGCTGATTTCCGGCCATCGTAGAGCGTTCTATTTTTGGTGTTCTTCCCCAGTCCGTCCAAAATAAGTACCTATAAAGAAAAGTAATAATTTTTGTCCTGGTATCAATATAACGTTGTAGAAAGATTTGTGTCAAATTTACTTAACAAACATTTTACTGGAAGGAAGTGAAGGCCTAACTTAACTAATACAAATTTTGAAATATTTACCAAGGTTTACATGATATCCTTCCTACAATGAACATTAGGTCTGAAATATGATTCCTCCTTATAAATTACTATCCTTTTGAATAGTGACCACGTGTGTGTGTGTGTGTGTGTGTGTGTGTGCATGTGTGCGTGGGTGCATGTGTGTGTGTTAAGAAGAGTGCTTGATCATGCTTTATTCTGTATTGTATCTTCTTTTCTGTAGTTGCAGTAATTCTAAACAATTTCAATTTAATTATGTCATTCAAAGTAACCGAAAGCTGATGACGACAGACCATACGCCTACCCTTCTACAAACAAGAGCAGTGTAAGACCTAGTCATAACTTGGCTATTTACTCTTAAGTAAAAATTTCATACAAATAGTTTTCCAAAAAGTAGTTAAGCTAAAAATGGCATACTCCATTTTCACAATATACATATTGACAATTAAATGTACAAAATCCAGCATTTAAAAAAAATTAATTAATGGATTAATATAGGACTTTGTCTCGTTTCCAAATCTTAATTATTATTTTGTGTACTTTGTAAAAATATGCATATTGTGTCTGATTTTTGTCAAAATAATTAATAAAATATGTTTACACTAAAAAAAAGTATTTACAAAATCTAATAAAAAGACAAGATTGAGAAAAACAATTTTCGAAACATCCCCCCTCCTAAAAAAACTAAAAAAAATGAACATACCCTTTACAAGGATGTACAGCTACTGCCCTGGGGCTGGGCACGATTGCCAGTGTAACTTTACTGGACGAGTTTAACTTCATGCTGTATATTCTACTCATGTAAACGTCAGCCCAATACAACTTTTTACCGACCCAATCAAAAGCCAGTCCTTCAGCTGTAACTGTATCTTGTATCCACGCTAAAAATAAACAATTTATATTGAGGTCAGCAACAAATGCAATTGGATTCACATTAACCAGTTTAACCCTGCCACAATAGTATGCCTGTCAAGAATTGGATTTCCAATGCCATATCTCATGGTCTTTTCAATGGCTTGAGGTGAGATGTGATTGTTCGGTTTTTTTATTGGTGGAATTTTTGACTACCACTGTTTAAACTTTCTTTTCATAATTAAATCACCCACTTGGACAGTTAAGGCCCTGTTACATGGTAAAGCAAGTATCGCGATACTTGTATCATGCAACTTTTTGTATCATGATCCTTGTCAGTTTACACACTAAATCAAGTAGCATGTTTCATGCAGAGTTTGTTTACAAATTGTTCCTGCCAAAATGGAGAATCCTGACAATGAAGACATTATCATACAAATTGAGGAGACTCTCCATCTGTTCCTTTGACCAAATAACATCACTACTTTTTTTCCCTTTCCAGTCATGTTTTATTTACCATGTGTTGACCATGTGCTTTTATTTGTTGATAATGTTGTAACCTCCTGACCTCAAACCAAGATCTCTGATTGGTCAGAGATAAAATGTATCGTGATCCTTGCTGTACAGAATAGAACATGTTCTATCCCAAAGCGTGTATCATGCAACTTCTAAAAGTTGCATGATACAGAGTAATAGCACTGTTTTACACTGTATGTTTTGGTTTATGATACAAGTATCATGATACTTGCTTTACCATGTAACAGGGCCTTTACTCTTTATCTTGCTCATTTGGAGAAAATGTTGATATTCATTATTACACTTACAAAAATTGACTCTGCCTTATACAAGCATCTCACAACAGTAGAATGTTGAATACATCTGGCCCTTATAATTTAATCATGTTTTTATTACTATCATTGGATCTGCTCGTGAACTATTAGTCCATGAGTGTATCATCTGCCCAGTTATCAGTGTTTCGGTACTGACATGGTTTATTATTATTATTATTTATTATTGAAATTTACAAATAAAGACTTTTAAATTATTTGGCTTTCCAATCTTTCGCTTTGGGCGTACCTATGAAGGTTTTTCCAGAAACACGTTGTACACACTAAATTTTACATCTACGTTTTTATAATAGCGACCATTTCTACGAACTCATGAAAAATAACAAATGCAAATAACTGTTACTTCAGGCATAGATAACTTTTTATGCTTACAATTTTTAATGAACTTTGACCCCAAAATCTACATACTTACAATCATTAGTGTTAAAGGTCACGATATCTTCTATATGAGATGTATTTTGTTGTACTCTACTGATGGTTTTACCAATGATCTGTGAGAAGTAAACAAACTTCTGCTCATAGTCAAAATCAACTGCCACAGCACCAAGGAGACCTGTGACAGGAAGCACTGGCTCTGATTTAACAGTCTGATCTAAAGATATACTTAGCACTTCCGTTTCAGCAGCCACAACCAGAAATTCTTCAGGAGCTGAAAATAATAAAACAATAACAATTAAAATTTCTATGTCTTTCTTTTATAAATAGAAGACTTTCCTGTGCCTTTCTGCGATGAGATAGAATTTCTGCCATACCATTTCTTCTGACTGAAAAAAATATTTCTAAAAATCTATTCCAACGGAAAAAAATATACCAATAATTTTCCCTCTCCATCCAAAAGGTAATTTTCCACTTTTGTCATGAAAAAAACATAAAAGCCCTCCACTACAAATCATCTTGTATTTCCTGTTATACATATCATATCATCTACTTAGATGTTTGCCTGCCATTGTGCCTGCTTATTTTTATGAGTAACTTAAAAATATTTGTATTATGTGATTCTAGGAAGAGTTTTAGATTAGAGATGTGTACACCTATTTGAACCACATTAAAAATCCATGTTTGGCTCTGGGAAACCCCAGTAATCAGTGTGTTTAAAAACAAAATAGCATGTGCACAACTTCAATAACTGTAGAATGCTACATGTAAATCTTGTTGTTTCCTAGGTTTTTGGTGTTTAACGCCACTTTCAACAATATTTCAGTTATATCGTGGCAGTCAGTTTTATTGGTGGAGGAAACCAGAGTACCCAGAGAAAACCACCGACCTGTCACAAGTCACTGGCAAACTTTATCACATAATGTTGTATTGAGTACACCTCACCATGAACGTGGTTTGAACCCACAACTTCAGTGGTGATAGGCACTGATTGCACAGGTAGTTATAAATTCAACTACCATACGATCATGACCACAACAGTCCCTTCTAGCAAGCAATTTAGGAAAGTGTGAAACAGACGAGGACAGCAATGAAAAGACAGATAGTTATACCTATATGTTGAATCGGCTACGCAGGCAACATAAATATTAGCTATAATACAATATAGCGACTAAAACTAAAGTTGTGAGTTCGAACCCCATTCATGGCGAGGTGTACTCGATACAAAATTATGTGATAAAATTTGTCAGTGACTTGTGACAGGTCGGTGGTTTTCTCTGGGTACTCTGGTTTCCTTCACCAATAAAACTGACTGCCACGATGTAACTGAAATATTGTTGAAAGTGGCGTTAAACACCATAAACTAACCAACCAACAAAAAATACCTTCACAAGGAATCTCATGAAAAAAACTCTATCAAATCTAACTTAAAATAAAAATTCTAAATTTTGGATATTGGATCACCTGAAACTGTAAAGGCCAATACAAATTTTAATACAATATGTTGACAAAAAAAATACCTTCACAAGTTTTGTTGTCAGTTGCTAGGTTACCAGTGGCACATGCACACACAGCAGTTGTATCATTAGGGTAGGCAAAACACAACTGTTCACATCCACCATTGTCAACAGAGCATGGACTTGTACCTAATAAAAAAGAACAACATTAAAATCTATATTGACGCTGGGTCAGTCTTACATTGTAAAGATAACTGGCAATAAAGATTTACCCCTATATAGCAGGAAAGAACGGTCATGATCGTTTGGTAGTTGGATTTACAACTACCTGTGCAATCAGTGACTATCACCACTAGAGTTGTGGGTTTCAACCCCGTTCATGGTGAGGTGTACTTGATACAACATTAAGTAATAAAGTTTGTCAATGACTTGCAGCAGGGCGGTGGTTTTCTCCAGGTACTCCGGTTTCCTCCACCAATAAAACTGACTGCCACGATATAACTGAAATATTGTTGAAAGTGGTGTTAAACACTAAAACCCTAACCTCTATCTTGTAAAGATAACTGACAATAAAGTGTCGAGCCTATATAGCAGAAATGCCTTCCATTGTCAGGAAGCCATTAAGGTGGTACCATACACTTCAGGTAAAATTTGATCTGCTCGTTTAATTTTTTTATTTTATTGGCAGTGTATTTGAATATATCCACTCTACTAAATATCAAAATTTTGGCAAATTCCAACCAACAGACTCAGAGCTATAAATTCACTAGCCACATAGCAGCTTTTCTCTCTGTGGTTTTGATCACCAAGATGCTTGAAATCTGCATACAAACATCATATGATCAAAACGTTCAACTGATTTTAAAGAGTTATCACCCTGTAGTGTATGGTACCACCTTAAACGTAATAGAGGAAACATCATACAGACACCAGCAAAATACAGAGAAGTGCAAAAAGTATTCGGTAAAGTCGTGTTCGATTTTGATGAAATTTTTACCAACAAAAGCAAGAATGCATGTAGTTTTCTGTGATTATTTTTAAATATTTTTTAATTCTTAAATATTCACCATTTAAACACCAACTTAGTTTACTTGTCTTCGAAAGTACTATCATTGTATTGTGTTTTTGAAGTTTAAAATTTAGTTTTGTGTTTAACTTGTGAACTCTTAAAAGTCTTATATTATAAAATTCTGCTGAAATGATAGTGTAAAACTACATTTAATTCTGCTTTTGTTGGTAAAAATTTCATCACATTCGAACATGAATTGACTTTGTAATAATGTTTTGAAAAAATGCGGTTTTATATGAAATACATAGTAAAAAATTGAGACTGAATACTGTTTTTTATGTCTCTGTACATGCATAAATTAAACAAAACACAAGTATTTTAATAATGAATTCTTTATTTATAGAAAATCACAGAAAATGTATTTTCCCATTTTTCTAAATTATCCAAAGTCACAGTTGAACTCATTATGAAAAGTCCTCAAGGTAAATCATAATTTTTTTTTAGTGTTCAGGCCTCGACATTAACGTTTGTCCGATACCAGTGAAAACTGACGTCAGACAAGTAGATCTTGTATTACGGTTGTCCGATGGGACAAGTGAAAAAAACAGAGATTCCCAAACGTGCCGGTACGACGGACAAATCTATTTCCACTGGTATAAATTATTGGGTTTGTTGTATGAAAGAGCCCTGTTTGATCTCCAATTTGTCCATAATTTATTTTGATTAAAACTAAAGTGAAACGCCAGATCAAAACTATTTTATTGTATCATTTATCGTTCCTTCATGCTTTGATGAAGTTCAAGGACATTGACAAAATTAAAATCGCAATCTCAGAAACGCTTTAATGAACAGAAATATTAATATTTGAAATATAAGAACAAAAAATGACTCCGGAACGGACACGTAAAAATTATGGATATCAATTTGGCGCCAAATTTAAACTTATCTTTTGTGCAAAATACAATTAAGGACTTGATTTAGGCTTTTGGGAAATATTGAAACTTTTGAAATAAAAAGATCCACTAAAATTTTTATTTCTCTGTGAATTTAAATAAAATACTTTGCTTTATTTATATCACAGGCACTTGTTTCTGGTATTTTTTTTTTACCTAGATACAGGTATATATAGTATCTAGGTATATTTTTTTTACCTAGATACAGGTATATATAGTATCTAGGTATATTTTTTTTACCTAGATACAGGTATATATAGTATCTAGGTATATTTTTTTTACCTAGATACAGGTATATATAGTATCTAGGTATATATTTTTTTTACCAAAAACAAGGATTTATATAACACAAATATGAGTTATTACAATTTGGGTGGTATTGGATCACAACACAGTAATATTTCAAAAGGAAAAAGGGGGGGAAAATATAAAAATCACTGGTATGCAAGACTCCAATCAAGGTAGACAGAAATAAAAATGTGACATTGAATATATGTCCTTAAGGTAGTTATGAATAAAAAAAAAACCCAGAACAAATCAGTTCAGGCAGCTTTAACTATTTACTAAATTTGGGCAGGGTAACGTCAGAGGGGTCGCGAAACAATGTTTCGATTAATCGCAATTGACTTCTCCCTGTGAGCTCTCTGAAAGAGAAGTCACTTCTCCCTCTAATTTGAAAGTAGTGGGAGCCCTGGATAATTATTCTCTGGAAAAAATATGATAAGGAAGAGGCCTGGTGTTTGCAGTCACAAGTCAAATATTTTTGATAATGGAACATCAGGATTAGCTATGTTAATTATCATTTAGAATTTCGCATTTACGAATTGTATTGTCATTATATCTAGCAATGTGCAAAGGTTTTGCAAATTTGACAACATTGAAAATATTTACTGTGACGTCACTGAGAAATTTTGGTATTTCATTGCTATATCTTCAATGAGTGGAACCCACTTGTGCACTAAACTCATTCATGAGTTATTGCATTGTTGGGTCTGGAGATTAAAGTGTTCCTTGAAGAAAAAAGAGGAAATACCCTACACAATGTCCCCTTCCTTTTTAGCTGTTTGTACAAAGTTGGGACATTTCAAAAAACATTTTGCAAAAAAAGAGAGGAAATTTTCCGATCAGAGCATTAGACTAACATGCTTAGTTGTATTTTCATAGTCTTTTCTCACTTTTGAGACAGACCAGTTCCTATTTTTAGCGATGTGAGATTTTCTTATCTTGCACTAGTGCAAGACAAAAAAAATGCATGCTGTACAGTTTATGTCAACCGTCCCCCCAATTCTCCATGCTTTTCCTTTTTAAAATAAACAATTCACTGTATATAAGTTTTCAATCTTTTATAAACACGCAAATCCTAACAATCAGCCATATTATTACATAATAACCTTCACGCAATACACAAAAATACGGAACTACTTTTTTGATTGACATGAAGGGGAAATAACTCACATTATTTACATGATGGTCTGCTAAAAGTACATAAACAAACACGAAATTAAAAACAGCTGATGAAAGTGAGAAATAAAATCAAACACGGCAAAAAATGCAAGACAGGGAAATCTCCGACACCCTCGGGTAAGATTTCAATCGTTCACTGACTCGGCAAGCCTTGTCAGCGAACGATTGAAATCTTACCCTCGGGTGTCGGAGATTTCCCTGTCTTGTACTTTTGCCGGTGTTAGATTCTATATATCTCCCTGAAACAACTGTCTGAAGGTAGACACTCGAACATATTATCCTGTGTCCGAGCAAACCAGTATTTGCTCTTACCCCTTAAAGCAACAAATACCAATATCATAGTCTTTGGTTTGACCCTAATGGGGCTCAAACTCAATATCTACCACACTCGAAGAGAGCAAGCTAATCATTACACCACCAATGATCTACCACACTCGAGGAGAGCAAGCTAATCATTACACCACCAATGCAGTTCAGAACAAACGATTGTTACTTACCATTAGGTTGTCTATATTTATCAAATATCACAATATCTCTTAAGTGTTCCATGTTATTCTTGATAATTATAGCTTTACTTTTTCCATTATTTTTATTGGCCTTGAAAACCTGAAAATCAACAGAAAATGTATCGGAAGATTTTTTTTTTTTTTATTACAACTCTAATAGATGTATAAATATGATAACACAATTAGATTGCTTGACTGCTGATGTCAAGTGAGCGAGTGAGTGATTGTTGTTTAACGTGAAATGAGCAGTATTTCAGTACAAATGTATACTTATTGATCGCTTACGTCAAGTGAGCGAGTGAGTGATTGTTGTTTAATGTGAAATGAGCAGTATTTCAGTACAAATGTATACTTATTGATCGCTTACGTCAAGTGAGCGAGTGAGTGATTGTTGCTTAACGTGAAATGAGCAGTATTTCAGTATAAATGTATATTTATTGATCGCTTACATCAAGTGAGCGAGTGAGTGATTGTTGTTTAACGTGAAATGAGCAGTATTTCAGTACAAATGTATATTTATTGATCGCTTACATCAAGTGAGCGAGTGAGTGATTGTTGTTTAACGTGAAATGAGCAGTATTTCAGTACAAATGTATATTTATTGATCGCTTACGTCAAGTGAGCGAGTGAGTGATTGTTGTTTAATGTGAAATGAGCAGTATTTCAGTACAAATGTATATTCATTGATCGCTTACATCAAGTGAGCGAGTGAGTGATTGTTGTTTAACATGAAATGAGCAGTATTTCAGTATAATTCTTATATGATTTACATAATTAGAAATCCTATACTCTGATTGGGTATAAGCGCTTATGGAGGCGGGGTTTAATCAGTTTATTTTTCGATAGACGATGTTCACCGGACTACTTTTTTCGTAATGTAAACAAAATGGCGGCTTGGATTCCCGATAATAACAAAAGATAAAAGAAACAATGTTTATTGTTAATAATCGACAATTATTGTTAGATATGAAATAAAAAAATAAATGCCCATGAAAAAAAAAGCTTGTATTGTTGACATAAAACAAAAATTCAGCTAATTGATTGTATTGTTGTTTGTATTAACTAAATAAATATTTACCTGTTTAAGATTTCTATCTACCCAGTACACAAAGTTTCTCAACACAGAAATACCATAAGGTGACGGCAGATTAGTCCTAATATATTTCCTATTTCCTCCACTGAAAGATACTTTCTGAAGAAAAAAAACACCATAAGGTCATATATAGACATATCTTGGTTTGTTGTAACTTGCATGACCACCCAAAACTGCCCTTACCCAAAATATTTTTATCAAATTTAAAAAAAAAACATTTATGAACTGGTACCTTGTCTAGATATATTTCCATACATTTCAAAATATCACGACATGTATTATGTAACTCTATGTTGGCAATTTGAAATATAAGGCCGTCTATTTTGAACAATTGACATCATTTCACCTTGCCGAAAAAGTGAGTTATTTTATTGTTAGCTAGGAAAACCTTCACATTCCAACATACAAAGCTACTATCGCTGTTCTTACCGATAATAAGATTATATTGATTGATTGATTGATTGGTGTTTAATGCCAACTTTAGCAGTATTTCAGCAATATCGTGTCATTATAAGATTATAAAATGTCCTCAAAAATAAGCATGCATTATAAAAAAAAATATAGCATGCATAAGTGAACTACAGAAAACTGAAGTTATCACAGTCTGCATTAGTTATAGAATGTTTTGCTTTACTAAATAAACAGTTGTCGTCACATTCAAATCTCTGAACATAGTCGAGTTGCAGTAGAAATATTGAAGTCAAGACTGGTTGAATTACAACCATCAAAGTTAGGATTTTTGGCTCATTTTGATTGAATTACGACTATCAAAGTTAGGATTTCGACTCCTGGCTTCCCCATTGAATAATCCTGGCTACTTGCCCATAAAAGTCATAAATAGTTAAAAGTTGTAAAATAATACAACTACCAAACAACCGAAAAAATAAAATAAGAAAACAAACAAACCTGAATTGCATCAACAACAGAATCAACCCAATACACATCATTTGTCCATATATCAACAGTTATTCCCCTTGGATAGCTTACACCATTTTGTACAATAGTTTTACGATCGCTGCCATCCAATCTAGCTCTCTCAATCTTGGGATACTGGCCACTGTCAACCCAGTATAGATACCTAGAGAAATATGTTTGATATAGACAAAATTAAATTTCCATGTTAAAAGTATTTTAATAAGAGTAAGAAGCCATTACTCATTAATAGACATGTCTTACACCAAGACAAGGGGCCATCGTGGTCGTGATCATATGTTAGTTGGATTTACAACTACCTGTGCAATCAGTGCCTATCACCACATTATGTGATAAAGTTTGTCAGTGACTTGCAGCAGGTCGGTGGTTTTCTATGGGTACTCAGGTTTCTTCCACCAATAAAACTGACTGCCACAATATAACTGAAATATTGTTGAAAGAGGTGTTAAACACCATAGCCCTAACACTAACCACTAACCCCAAGCGGCATTATTCAGACACTTAAATCTAGCTAATTTTTCATGTCTTTTAAAAAAAAAAGCAAATTTAAGGAATTCTTTTAAAATATGGGGGGAAAAAAACATCTTGCAATTCGTCATATTAATTATTTGATTAAATGTGTAACAGCCATTACCTTTAGACATGTCATAAATATGCTCCTTAATTTCATTTACATGTATCATCAAAAGGGGAGAGTTGGGATCCTAGTATCCAGTTTAACTCTATTAATTGTGTGCCTGTCCTAAACTAGGACCTGAGTCAAATTGAAATGGTTGGTTATATTGTTGACCTTCAGAAGTTCAAGGTTGGACAGAGACATGAGTCAAATTGAAATGGTTGGTTATATTGTTGACCTTCAGATGTTCAAGGTTGGACAGAGGCACGAGTCAAATTATCATGGTTGGTTATATTGTTGACCTTCAGAAGTTCAAGGTTGGACAGAGGCATGGGTCAAATTGATGTGGTTGGTTATATTGACCTTCAGATTTCAAGGTTGGACAGAGGCATGGGTCAAATTGATGTGGTTGGTTATATTGTTGATCTTCAGATTGCAAGGTTGGACAGAGCCATGGGTCAAATTGTCATGGTTATTAAATATAATTGATTATTACTGCATAATTTTTTATTTTCAACCTGAAATAATTGAGGGCTGACATGGTCATGATTGTAAGGTAGTTGGATTTACAACTACCTATGCAATCAGTACCTATCACTACAAATGTTGTGAGTTCGAATTCTGTTCAGTCAAGGTGTACTCGATATAATATTATGTGATAAAGTTTGTCAGTGACTTGCGGCAGGTCACTGGTTTTCCACCAGTACTCCGGATTTCTCCACCCAAAAAAACTGACCGGCACGATATAACTGAAATATTGTTGTAAGTGGCATTAAACACTATAAACCTAACTCTAACCCCTGAAAAAATTGAAAGTCTACAACCATACAGTATTTCAGTGCTTTGATTACCTCTTTATAGGATTGACAGCGATAGCTCTTGGAGAAGATAATTTTTCCTGTATTAATACCAAGCGGTGTTTTCCGTCTAGCTTAGATACCTCTATATAAGTATCATAGTTCCTTGAATTTGTGAAGTACAAGTTGCCTAAAATAGTTATAAATGATATTATGCTTATATAAAAATAAAATCGATGTATAGTAGTGTCCTACACATATTGTGTTGTGTTTTTGATTTGTTTTTCTTCGTCGTGTGTTCATTTTTGATTGCCCCTTCATTATTCTCTAACGTTTATTTGTTAAAGTTGAAATTTTACAATGTGTATGATCCTGTGTATATTTGCTCCGTAAGTTATTTATCCCTGTTTTTTTAGTGGGCTTCGTGTTGCTCGATCTTCAGTTTTTCTATGTAATGTTTTGTTGATCAATGTTTGTTCTTTTGTCCTTTTTCTTTCTTCTTTGATTAACGGTTTCTGATTACCCCTTTGATATCTTCAAACTTTCCTTTATCCTAGAACAGACTTCTTCTGTAAAATGTACTGTGTAGTGAGTGAGAGATTGTTGCTTAACGGCAAGTGAGCAATTTTTCAACGATATCATAGCAAGAACAAGTTACCTTTCGATGAGATGATAATAATGGCTGTTTCGTACTAAAAAATTGTTCGAACTACAGTCAAACCTGCTTTAGTGACCACCTCTATTAAGTTACAGTCAAATCTGCTTTAGTGACCACCTCTATTAAGTTACAGTCAAACTTGCTTTAGTGACCACCTCTATTAAGTTAAAGTCAAACCTGCTTTAGTGACCACCTCTATTAAGTTACAGTCAAACCTGCTTTAGTGACCACCTCTATTAAGTTACAGTCAAACCTGCTTTAGTGACCACCTCTATTAAGTTACAGTCAAACCTGCTTCAGTGACCACCTCTATTAAGTTACAGTCAAACCTGCTTTAGTGACCACCTCTATTAAGTTACAGTCAAACCTGCTTTAGTGGCCACCTCTATTAAGTTAGTCAAACCTGCTTTAGTGACCACCTCTATTAAGTTACAGTCAAACCTGCTTTAGTGACCACCTCTATTAAGTTACAGTCAAACCTGCTTTAGTGACCACCTCTATTAAGTTACAGTCAAACCTGCTTAAGATCCACTTCTATTAAGTTACAGTCAAACCTGCTTTAGATCCACTTCTATTAAGTTACAGTCAAACCTGCTTTAGAGCCACTTCTATTAAGCAATAACTAGTATTATGTTACCTTTATTTTAATTTCCCTTCACAGTGTATTTCACATTAATTAAACATAATTATGTTAAGCGACCACCTGAAAGGTCACATTAGACAGGTTTGACTGTATGCAAATTCTACACTACTGGTACCCCTTTCTACTATACTTACCAGCAATCCAGTCTATAGTTATTCCTCTGATACCATCGGCAGGCTTAATACCCATTCCTTCTTTGATAACCTCCTCGTATCCAGTACCATCCTGTTTGATCCTCCGAATACCATTAGAGTTACCTCCCTTCAAACCAGTGTTGTCATAGTCACACCAGTAAATATGTCCTCCCGCAACATGGACATCTACATGTAAGGCAACTCTATCTGAAAAGACAAGAAAGGAATCAGCCTGGCATGTCGTGGTGGAGTACTGAGAATTTCCTTCCAAATTAGTAAGAAATGCTATGGATGTAAATGAACATGAGAGACTATCCACTTTTACACTTAGTAGCAAATTAAAGTAAAGGAACATTGCATTTATTGCTGTTTTATATTTATATTTTTCTAACAGGCAATGAGTTTTTGGAGTTAGAGTAAGGTTATGGTGTTTAACCCCACTTTCAACAATATTTCAGTTATATCATGGCAGTCAGTTTTATTGGTGGAGGAAGCCAAAGTACCCATAGAAAACCACTGACATGCTGCAAGTCACTGACAAACTTCAACATATAATGTTGTATCTAGTACACCTTGCCATGAACAGGATTCAAACTCACAACTTGAGTGGTGATAGGCACTGATTGCATAGGTAGTTATAAATCCAACTACCATACGATCACAACCACTACAGCCCCCAATAGTTTTTAGACATGAACTTGAGAGCCATACTAACCCTTCCTTAACTTACATTTAAACCTTCTTAATTAAAATTCAGATTTGTTTTATTGGATAACTCAAACGGAAAATTGGTTATATTATTGGTTGTTACTTTAATAAATTATTCTATTGTGGCCTTGCCATCATAAAACTATTGAGTACTAAGAAATAACCAATCAGAACACTGCTTGGGCACTTTGAACTATTGAGTACTAAGAAATAACCAATCAGAACACTGCTTAGGCACTTTGAACTATTGAGTACTAAGAAAAAACCAATCAGAGCACTGCTTAGGCACTTTGAACTATTGAGTACTAAGAAATAACCAATCAGAGCACTGCTTAGGCACTTTGAACTATTGAGTACTAAGAAACAACCAATCAGAACACTGCTTAGGCACTTTTGAACTATTGAGTACTAAGAAATAACCAATCAGGACACTGATTAGGCACTTTGAACTATTGAGTACTAAGAAATAACCAATCAGAGCACTGCTTAGGCACTTTGAACTATTGAGTACTAAGAAATAACCAATCAGAACACTGCTTAGGCACTTTTGAACTATTGAGTACTAAGAAATAACCAATCAGAACACTGCTTAGGCACTTTGGTTTACTTGCTCACAAAGACTTTTTATATTATTTGGGTTTCCAATATTTTGATTATGCGCTTACCTAAGGCCAAAGAAAAAAGATTGTTGGTTTCCCCTAACCCTGCCGGGTCAGTTTTATCCTGCCTGGTCAATTAATTTTATTGGCATTTTTAGTAGAAAAAAATATTTTTGAAGCGATCCAAGTCCCTTTTTTCAACACGAATTAGAATTTATTTATTTTTCTCCTTCTTTCCATGGATACAAGAATAAAATTGAGTTATTTACTCTCCAAAGAGGAATAGCAGAACAAGTATGATTATCAGGAGCATACATGTATTATTCTACTAAAGAAATGAAAATATAAAAATAAAAAAAATAAAAAAAATTGCCAGGCTATGAAAATTTTCCCATGTTAAAATTCAGACTTGTTTTATTGGATAACTCAAACCAACAATCAATTTTCCATGGCCTCACTAAAGTTATTCTAGAAATGTGTCATGCACAATAAATTTGATATCAAATTTTTTATTAAACAGGATTTCCGTTTATTCATGATTTGTTTTAGACAGGTTTCTCTGTGTAAGATATACATACCATGCCCTCTGATAGGTACCATAGCATCTCCATGATCTCTAGCATTGATAGCTATACCTCTGATGATGCTTAACTGCGACACAACAGCGAACGTCTTCGTAGCTGTAAAAATATATACAAAAAACAACCAGTCAAATCAAGATGAGGAAAAGAATATCAGATGAATTAATGACTAGTGAATCAGGAACTACTCACCCTTCTGGAGCACCTGAGTCACCCCTGGGTTTTAGTGGGGTTCCTGTTACTCAATCTTTAGCTTTATGTGTAATGTTTTGTAGATCGTTGTTTGTCCTTTTATTCTTTCTCATTTGACCATTGTGTAGTCTGTCCTTCTTCGATTTACGGATTCTGATTACCCCTTTGGTATCTTCAAACTCTTCTTAAACATATTATATTTGCTCAAAATATTAGCAATTGGAATTGGGCACAAGTTATGACAATTATTTACAACCTGCTCCCCAGATATATCACGGTCCTATGGTACCATGGTAGCTAAAAATAAAAAGATGGGAGAAAACATTTGTTAAAACTGCATATGAGTAGACGGTACCATAGAACCCACTGTACCATAGGATCTGATTATACCCGAGTACTACATTTATGAAAATAAGCTTGAACAGTAATTGTCAACTATTCTACCAATGTCAATAAAAGTAACCACCGATTTGAGTAAACCTTTGACAAATAGCAATAATGGACCCCAATAGAGAACTGATGATTTAACTTTGGGGGGGGGGAGGGGGAGTTGCTATGTTTCTTGCCCCAGGCTAGAAATATTTTTCCATGAGAAACACAAATCAATTTACTTTTTATATTTACATGTAATTTTTTATTTTTTTTTGCTTTTTTTAATTTTACACCAAAGTTCTCTTTGAAAACTGCAGGGTCAGATAATTTTTTTTTGCATAAAATTTGGCATTAGAAAAATGCTTAAAAAAATACATAATTAAACAAACTAAGCAAATCACACAAAAATAACAATTTGTTAATATCTTAATCATCACCAGAAAATTTAAAGTAAAACTTGTAATAAGTTTGCCTTCTCAAGACAACTAATCATAGCTTCAAAAAAGTATATTTCTAATACCTTATTTCTTCAAAACATTTAAGACCTGGAAATGAATCTGTATTGAAAGAATAATAAATTGAAAGAAATTACCTAAGCAGGTGCCATTGATAGCTTTACTGTATCCTGTACCACACTCACACTGATGCTGCTTAGCTGATACTGGGAAACAAAGCTGATCACATGACTTCCCTGTACAGGCATTTGTCTCCCCTGAAATATTAAATAGGATTTAAATGTTTATCTCCCTTGAATATTAAACTGGATTAGGCATTTGTCTCCTCTGAAATACAAAATAGGATAAAATGTAGCAAAAATTTGTTCCAGAGTGAAATACCTTTCACAGAAATGTTTTTAATTTTAAAATGTTTTTTTTTTGCAAAATTTGTACAGAATTTAATTCACATGTATTAAATTTGTTCTCAATAATTTATTTTAGTAAGGTGATTGCTGCTAATGAGAATATCATTATCTTGATTTCATAAATAAATTGATGCCAATTTTCTTTTTGCGATATTTTTGTTTTCGCATAAATTCAATTATTCATAATATGCTGGTAATATGCATACACAAGACATGCATTATCATGCGTTGGTTGACCTCGCGATATTGCATATTTGTATTTATAATTTGCATTGCATGGGATAGTTTCATTTTCTATGACAGCAGCCATATTGAATAACATTTTAACCACACATCTCATTTCATGAATAGAGTTAGCGTTAGGGTTATGGTGTTTAATGCCACTTTCAACAATATTCCAATTATATTGTGGCTGTAACTTTTATTGGTGGAGGAAACCGGAGTACCCGGACCTGTCGTAAGTCACTGACAAATTTTATCACATAATGTTGTATCAAGTACACCTCACCATGAGCGGGATTAAAACTCACAACATTATTGGTGATAGGCACTGATTGCACAGGCAGTTGGAAATCTAACTACCATACGATCATGACCACGACGACCCCTTAAAAGGTATTTAAGTAGGTTTGATTTTTGTAAATTATTATCATACATGGCAGACATATTGTTTTTTTTTTAAAACATTGATATAGATATTGAAACAAATTTCATACATTAGTTTGTTCCACTTGCCTTAAAGCTGCTACATATATTATCATAAATGCAGACATATTGTTTTGTTCTAAACACTGAAATAGATATTGAATTTATTTTTCATACAATAGTTTGTTCCTAAGACCCCATCCACTTGCCTTAAAGCTACCATTTTCATTTTTTCTGAAAATCTTATGTTCCCATGAATTTTGGAAAATAAAAGGTGGCAAAACTTCTGTATTAACTACCATTTTCATTTTTTTTTTAAATCTTGTGTTGCCATGACTTTGAAAAATAAAAGGCGGGAAAACTACTGTGTCATATTTTTGCATAATATTTATTGTGAATACTTACCCTTACTGTGTCTGTCATAGAAAACCTTCAATGTTCTTAATCCCACAAGGTTAGCCTTCAAACTGTATTTACTTTGAGGCCGATTAAGGGAAACTGAGAAAATACTCTCGTAGTCTGCATCAATGTAATACAAAGTCTTCTGATAAACGACTAGGCCTCTGGGATTACTCAGTCTATTTATAAATACCATACTCCTCCTGCTTCTATCACTGTACTTCATAATCTTTAAATAGAAATAAGGAAATCCCTTGAAAGGTAAGCAAGAAAACCTCTTTCTGAAATTTACGCAGTGCACATCATAATCTATAAATAGAAATAAGGAAACCCCTTGAAGTGTAAACAAGAAAACCTCTTTTTGAAATTTACTCAGTTCACTTAATAATCTATAAATAGAAACAATGAAAGCCCCTTGAAGTGTAAACAAAAAATAAATCTTTTTGAAATTTACTCAGTGCACTTAATAATCTATAAATAGAAACAAGGAAACCGCTTGAAGTGTAAACAAGAAAAGCTTTTTTCGAATTTTACTCAGTGCACGACATAATCTATAAATTTGAAACAAGGAAACCCCATTGAAGCATAAACAAGAAAACCATACGATAAAGTTCAATATTAATACACTGAAATCTGTTTAAACTGAACCTTCTTAGATCAACTTTTGTGTTCAGAATATACAGCTGTTTTCAGTTTATATGGGTTCAATTAACAAAGATTTCCTACAAAGAAACTTTATTTCAAGTTCCGTTTATACAGGATTGCATTTTAACCAGGGTTGGGTTTAGACAGATTTCATTGTAATTGAATAAAAGTCATCATAGTTTGATCATTAAGTTCTTTGAACTCATTTCAAATTAATAATGCTAGTATTAATATTATATGTTCCTATTCTCAGACAAGGATGAGGGGTCATCATGGTATTCTCAGACAAGGATGAGGGGTCATCATGGTATTCTCAGACATGGATGAGGGGTCATCATGGTATTTTCAGACATGGATGAGGGGTCATCATGGTCATGATCGTATGGTAGTTGGATTTACACCACTAAATCTGTGAGTTTGAATCCTGCTGATGGTGATGTGTACTCGATACAAGAATCCTACTGATGGCGATGTGTACTCGATACAACATTATGTGATAAAGTTTGTCAGCGACTTGCAGCAGGTCGACCAAGGGTTTTCCCCAGGTAACTCTACCAATAAAAGTCACCAAGACGCTATAACTGAAACATTGTTAAAAGTGGTGTTAAACACCATAACCCTTACAAGAAGAAAGTGGGGACTGGATGGTCAAGTGGCTAAGATTGCTTAATTCAGACCATAAGCCTAACACCAGTGAAGTGGGTTCGAGTCCTGTTACCAAAACTCAAGTTTTAAGGTTTTTAGACATCTGCCCAAGTTCTGGGGTTTCACCCATTAGTTCCTTATAATTGTTCAGGATTTCCAAATAAATATGGTAGTCAAGATATGGCTGAAAAATTGTTGAAAGTGACAACACAAGACAATAGCCCTAACCTTAACCATAAAAGGATAAAAAGAGTGAGTGTGTGATTGGTACTTAACACCAAATGAGCGGAGAAGCAATAAATACCAAATTTATAGTCTTTGGTTTGACTTGAACCCACGATCTACCACACTCAAGTCGAGCATACTAACAATTACATCACCTATACAGATAAGGACAAAGTGATGGAGACTTAGATATCTGAAATTAATTGAAAAGGTGAAAACAACAAACATAACTTTGATCTCCATGTGAGCATACAACTCATTTTATTATACTTCAGTATCAATTTTCCTGTTGAAAGGACGTGCACATAAATATTCTATTTACTGGTAAATTTTGTAATGAACAATTCAGCGGTGAATAGTTCAAAAGACTATTTCCCTCTCCTGTGCTATTTACCGGAGACAGGATATATTTTCGCAGAATTTTTAATCCTGTTGATTCATTGGTGGAAATATGGTAGTGGAATTCAAAATTCTCTGGATTTTTCCTATATGCTAAACTAAAATCCTGAAACCCGCAGACGACAACAAAAAACAACATGGCAATCAATTCGTCTCTTATGTTGTTCGGTATAATAAAACACTTATTGACCGAATATTTGGCTAATGGTAAGTTTTTTGTTCCCCTTGACACTAACTATTTCCCTTGGACATGGTAATACATATCATAGAATAACAGCATTTGTGAAAACATTATTGCTAGTATCACAGTGAGTCTGATAAGATCAGTGGTGATACTAGTGATAAATTATGTCGAGACCTTCGAAACTGAAGTTATTTTTATTATCAGCAACATTTGATGTCACAATAACTGATATTTTTCAGTATTAGAGTCACTGTTGATACTAAACAATATCCCTAAGGGAAATTAAAGGAAAAAATTGTATCAATTCCTGATAAAAATGTATTAAAGTCTTTGATTTGAGCTAAAGGGGATGCCAACTATGATATTCAGTCAAGCATGTCGACGATTACACAATGGAGGAACTCTGGACATTGACATGTCCCTGTTTGATACTGTAAATTTACCATACCAATTTTCGTGGATTGTATCAACCCACGAAATTAAGAATTCAATGAATATTTTCCATCATGTATTTACGTGTACTGACTATAGCATGAAAATACAATTGTTCCTCAATCCACGGAAATTGGTACACACAAATGTAATTGTATTCACAGCAGAGATTCTTTAAACTATTTCTACTGTCAAGTCTTCAACCTGTGAATGCTTGGGATAATTTAATTAACATGCAGACCTTTCAGAAAAGTGGCGGTACCAGGTACTTTAACCCACTTAAAATGGTAATTGGTACCTCTTAATCTCAAAGAGTGTTGCATAAGATATTCATGAGAAATGTTCTAATTTTAAGAAAAAGTACCGCCTGTTAATAGTAAAATACTGGTACACTTGAAAAATATTGAGAGCCCTGAACATAGTCACTTACCCATCCTTTTCCTGAATCTGACCAATACAAATCATTGTTACTTCTATCAATAGCTAATCCCTCGGGTACTTCAACACGCCTCTTATTAATAGTCCTTGGTTGTGATCCATCCATGTTCATTACTGCTATTTTAGCTTGAATAGAATTACCTCCCTTGTCAGCCCAATACAACTTCCTGAACATACAATATCAAGTTAATTTTGAGATAAGGAAAAGAAAGACTGCAGTTCCTTACATTAAAAGATCATGGAATTCAAAAGAAACATATCTATGTCATGGTCTTTTTTGTGTTCAGTGAGTTCAGTTAAGATGAGAGATGTTTGTTTGTTTTGTTGATATCGGTGGAATTGATGACCATCACTGTTTAACCTTTCTTTTCATAAGTACATTTCCAAACAAGTGTCATGGAAAAATATGAACCATGCTTATCAGCGTTTGAATAGCTAATGAATGGAATCTTTGACAAATACATGGCAATTGGTAAAACATATTTTATTCAAGATGTTATCTAGAATTGAAACAGTTTGCAAGGTAGAAAGAATAGGTGTAAATGAACATGAGAGATTATATCAAACATTGGTATTTTATAAAATTTTTAAGGGGCATGACATCAGAATAATAACATGTAAATAAGTTGGTTGTGTGTCCTTTTTTGAACTTTCGTCCTACCCTTACATGTACTTTTAACAGAATAGCCCTAAAATGTTGATATAATTAAAAGGTGCCATTGTTGTTGTGATCGCATGATAGTTGGATTTACAACTATCTGTGCAATCTGTGTCTATCATCACTGACGTTGTGAATTTTAATCCATCTAATGGGGAGGTGTACTCAATACAACATTATGTGATTAAGTTTGTCAGTGACTTACGGCAGGTAGGTGGTTATCTCTGGGTACTCTGGTTTCCTCCACCAATAAATCTGACCGCCACAATATAAGTGAAATATTGTTGAAAGTGGCGTTAAACACCGCAACAATAACCCTAACCCTTGATATAATTAACTAAAACTTACCCTTTAATAGGGTCCAGTACTATTGCCACTGGTTTGGCACAATCTATCATTCTTCCTCTATTGCTCATTAAAATCTTCCTGTAATGGGACTCAGGGTCCATACCCATCACTTCAATAGTCCCAGACTCTGCATCAGACCAGTAAAGATTCCTCGTGATCCAGTCTACTGCTAGAACATAGGGAGTACCAGAGAATACAGTTGGCATGAAGTCTGACTGGTTCCCATTGTAGACTGATACTGCTATCAAAGTTGACTGAAAAAAGTAATGTGTCTAATGCAAATTTTATGAGCAACATGCCGGATAAGTGATAGGAACTGCTTACCTTTCGCAAGCACCTGGGTTCGCCCCCAGTTTTTGGTGGAGCCTGTGTTGCTCATCATTTTAGTTTCTGTGTTGTGCTTTTGTGTTTTGTTTGTCTTTGTCCTGTGTCTTGTGTGCCCAATGTTGTCAGTGTCTCTAGATTGACCATTCTTGATTGTCTCTTCGGTTTTCTCTAACATTAATTATCAATCAGTCAGATATATCTTAGTAGTCAGATCTATTCATGAAGGAAATAAACGTACTTGCAGAAAAAAGTACAGTCAAACTTATATTCAACAGTCAATATTCAAATCTGCATATATTATGGTTACCTGAAGGTAATTTAATGCCATGTGCTTAGCTGAGAAGCAGGAAATACCAATTTTATTGAGTTTCAAACCTATGATCTACTACACTTAAAATCGAGCATCCTTTAAAGGGATATTAAAGCTCATTTTGGTAATTTTTGTATCTCATGAAAACTTGCAATTGGTTCAATAAATGATATTTATGAAACATTAACCCGGTTTTTATCGATGAAACTTTGTAAAAGTGACATAATTCGTTGATAATTCTGTCATATCTTGCAGTTTTTCCAATAATTGAATTTTTGCTTCCTGGACAAAAATTAATTCCGACCCTTTTAAATGATATTTTAACGATATTAGGGATTATATGGGCGTGCAAAGTATTTTGGATTGTTTTTACAATTGAATTGAAAAGAAACAACCTTCGTCACAAGTTGAAAACATATATGTTAAAATGAGCTTTAATATCCTTTTAACCATTAAACCACCTATATGTTTTAAAAAGTTACATAGAAGTAAAATCATTGATCTCTTTGACTTCTACAAGTTTGACTGTAGTATGCATTTTGAAAAGGATTTTTTTCATTTAACAAAAACAAAAGATAAGTCTATGGTAGTATTGCATGTAGAAAAAATACTCACATTTCCAAAACTGTCTCTCTTGATTAATAATATGTTATCTGATTGGCTATCAAAGTCAAAATCCAGTCCACCTGATTGGCTAATAACTGGGAGCAAGGAATGCTGGGAACTATTATCAATAGTCATTCCTACCAATCCACCATTGGTTAAATATAACAAATATTCTTGTTTATCTGAAAGATATTCAGAACAGATAATAACGTAAAGGGCTTCCCCTTAGGACATGAATAACATTTTCATATGTGCCATGGGGGGGGGGGGGATGCAGTCGTATGGTAGTTGGATTTACAACTACCTTTGCTATCAGTGTCTATCACCACTAAAGTTGTGAGTTCAAACCCTGTTCATGGCGAGGTGTACTCGATACAACCATATGTGATAAAGTTTGTCAGTGACTTGCGGCAGGTCAGTGGACTTCTCTGGGTACTCCGGTTTCCTCCACCATTAAAACTGACTGCCACGATATAACTCAAATATTGTTGAAAGTGGCGTTTAACACCATAAACAAACCATATGTGCCATGAGTTATTTCCCTTGACTTCAAAAGTTCATTAGGTTTCGATTTATATGCTGCTTCTTCAGATTATCTTTGTGATAAAATACACAATAAACACTGACAATTGTTTAAAAGACAAAATAAAATTGCACAATAACCATTTCCCTGTAAAGGGACAAACTAAATTTCACAAATTACTGTAAAAGCATGAGAACAGTTAATTTCATTCCATTAAGCTTATGAAATATTATTAAACATTATTTTGAATAAAGGGACATAATCAATTTTACGAAATACTGGAAAAAAATGAAGAGAATTTTTTTTTTTTTTTTTTTTTTTATCTATATCAAAGATTGATCTCTTTCCTGTTTCGTTCTCTCACATTTCTATTGTTAGGATCCATTTTATTTTCAAGGAATAGTATTTTCATTGAAAAGTCTTTTATAATTTTACTGATTTTTGTCAAGCCATCATATCTTGAAATATACCATGGAAACACATGTTTTTTAAATTCAAATACAAACCATTATAGATACATGTATGTATATCTTTATCTAATATCATTCCAACAGGACAGGCACAAGTGTAGTTGTGAACAGGAGACAATAAACAAAGATGGCTACACAGAGAACTTTCACAAGGACTGTCACCTAAAACAGAATCAAATTTTTCTGCATCATGAAGATTAAATATATTTACAGTATTTACAAAGTTCAAGATTACAGCGTTCTTTATAACAACACTGCTCAACTAATTTTATGTCCGGGTTGGCATTTTACTCACAAGTCAAAAACACTTGCATCATTTCACTAAAAAAGGGAGGTTTGGCCTCATAAAACTATTTTTATCCCACCTCTTTTTATTGAGGGTTAGGGTTATGGTGTTTAACGCCAGTTTCAACAATATTTCAGTTATATCGTGGCGATCAGTTTTATTGGTGGAGGAAACCAGAGTACACGATGAAAACCACTGACCTGTCCCAAGTCGTGACTAGCAAACTTTATCACATAATGTTGTATCGAGTACACCTCACCCGAGTGGGATTCAAACTCACAACATTAGTGGTGATAGGCACTGATTGCATAGGTAGTTGTAAATTCAATTACCATACGATCACAATCACGATGGTCCCCTCTCTTTTTATTGAAGTGCCTGTAGTAAGTAAGATAAGTAATTGGTCATGTACAGCATGTGGACAAAAGTGATTCCGTTTCCGCCATCTTCCCTATATATTTTATATAAAACCATTTATTTTCATAACATTCTCATGAAGTCATTCCTTATCTGATTTTCATGAGATTTTCAGCATTAAATGCAGAAATAAATATAGTTTCTTCTTTGTATAATTTGCAAATAATTTTATTTCTACCTTCTTTTAAGAATTGATTTAAAAACAAAGTTTAATTTTTTCACCAAATCTTACTATATAGTTATATAAAATTGTGACGTCAAGAATTTACATTTGTGTTTAAATCATAAATGCTTGCAAATAAAAGTTCGAAAAAATTACATGAAGATATTAAGATAAACTCTAATTAATTCTGTTTTTAAAGGTGAAAATTTCATGAAAATCGGCTAATGTATGTTTGAGGTATCGAAACTGGGTGCTGTTTCTACAAATTTTCTATTAGATTTTGGAACTGTTCTTTCTGATGGTGTGGCATGTTTTCATTTATCATGACAAAAATTATTGAAACAAAGTAACAGTAACAACAGGTTACTGAAGCTGTCTACATAATTCAATGATAATGCGCTAATGAGCATTAGGCTTAGGGTTATAGTGTTTAATGCTACTTTCAACAATATTTCAGTTATATCATGGCGGTCAGTTTTATTGGTCAAGGAAACTGGTAAGTGGAGACAACCCCTGACTTGTCACAAGTCAATGACAATTTTATCACATAATGCTGTATCAAGTACACCTCGTCTGAGCAGGATTCGAACTTACAACATTAGTTGTGATAGGCACTGATTGCATATATAGTTGTAAATCCAACTACCATACGATCATGACCCCTAATGTGCATTGGCAAATTGCTGTTCGGTTATTTGTGATTTATTTTCGATATTTATTATAATGCTATAAATATTCAGGTTGATCCAATAAAATTTTATTTTAATACAGTCATGTATTATGTCCTGTATCACACATTATACATTTAATTATGAATACTAAAAACATTCCAAGCAAGGAAACAGACCTTGTATATTTACATTGTAACATCGTAAACATGAAAAAAACATCAAATTTATGTGCACTTATTGTTTTTAATTACAAACTGCGTAAATGAACGGATGTATGTACACACATGGTAAAACTTAATTGCCCCTATTGCCTTGCTACGGAGGGGCCAACAAAAAAAACCTACCTGGAGGCTGACGAACAGGATGTACAATAGCGACACCTAGTGGTCTATTGACTCTGCTGATAGTTACTTCCCTTGATGAGCAGTTGTATTTGTTACATTGTGAAACCTGACCAGCCACCCTGTCAGTCCAGAATACTGTATCCTCAAACACAACTAATCCGTGTGGATGACGTAGAAACTAAAATCATAATGCAAGATCAATTAAACGCATGTCGTGCAGTTATTTGTTGTTGAGTAAAATAACATGAAATTAAAGTCGTTTTTGACAGACATAAATAAGTATATATCTCCACCCAACCATCCCCCCTCCTCCATTTTAATGAAATATTCCAAGTCAAAAAGGGCAACAACTCATTTAACAATAGTCTGATCACAATGCCTAAAGGAATTTCCTTTTAAAATGTAGTAGGAGTTCCACGTACAAACAAAGAAAGAGAGAAATAACTAGACCAAGCTCAAGTTTTGATGCATTAAGGGAGTGAGTGAGTGATTGTTGTTTAACGCCAACTCTTGAATTTTTCAGCTATGTGGTGAGAACATGCTAATTTTCAATGAGATGATGATGAGGTCTGTTTGTACTAGACAAACATGCTTAGTTGATTTTTATAGTGCTAGTGTAGCATTTAATTGTGTTCTCTAGTTCAAAGTGTCCGCCGGACACTGTTACATATGTTATAGTGTCTGCTGGGCACTATTTCATATCGCAATCTCTATAAAATATTGTCCGGGGGACACTTTAACATAGGACACTATTATGTCTTACCCTAACCCTAACCCTAACCCTATACTAGGACACAATTTCATAGCACCGGACACTATTTCATATCGCAATCTCTATAAAATATTGTCCAGGGGGACACTTTAACATAGGACACTATTATGTCTTACACTAGCTCACTGAAACAAAAGTCTGTGTGTAGACATGTTGCTCAACTCTGACACATTATTCTGATTCTGAACCAATCAGTCTTTGTTCTTACTTTTTAGTGCTGCATGCTTAGTGGAGAAGCAACAAATATCAATTAAATAGTCTTTGGTTTGAATTGACCAGGCCTAGAAGCCAGATCTACCACACTCCAGGTGCTAACCATTACACCAGCGATGCGGTTGGTCCATGTAAATGAGATAAAAATCAAATGAGAAGAAATAATAAATATGTACCATTTATTCAGTAATTTTCTAAAAATGTTCAACCATCTGGAATTTTATGACAAATTTCAAAATAAGTACACACTTACAAACTAGACTGATACATCTCAGCCTGATACATCTCAGACTGATACATCTCAGCCCAGAGAGATCAGTAGTGAATCACTTTACAAACTAGACTGATACATCTCAGCCTGATACATCTCAGACTGATACATCTCAGCCTGATACATCTCAGACTGATACATCTCAGCCTGATACATCTCAGACTGATACATCTCAGCCTGATACATCTCAGACTGATACATCTCAGACTGATACATCTCAGTCCAGAGAGATCAGTAGTGAATCACTCTTCCACTTATCATTCATTTTTTAATGTGAATTTCCTTAAGTCAAAAGGAGAAAAAACTTATAAGGGTTAGGGTTACGGTGTTTAACGCCACTTTCAACAATATTTCAGTTATATCGTGACAGTCAGTTTTGTTGGTGGAATAAACCACAGTACCTAGAGAAAACCACCGACCGACCTTCCACAAGTTACTGACAAACTTTATCACATAATATTGTATCTAGTACACCTCCCCATAAGAGCTATTCGAATTCACAACTTTAGTGGTGATAGGCACTGATTGCATCGGTAAATCCAACTACCATAGGACCACGACCATGATTGCCCATTTAAAGAAGGCAACTTACAAAGTCTTTAGACATAACATGGTAAAATTCTCTGAGCTGATGTCACATAAGCCAAAATAAGATTTGAGAAAACTCTGTTTGCCCTCCTGGCTTGTAACTTTTGTACCTTGTATATATTGTAACTAATTTATTTATTTTGCTATCTCTGTAATAGTGTTATGTATTTGCTGTTTGAGAAATAAAGAATGAATAAATGAAAAAAATATGATCAATTAAAAATCCAGATGTTTTCTATGACTTTCAATTCCATAAATTAATTTCACTTACATGATCGTTAGCAAACACTTGAGTTCTTCCAGAACCATCGTAGTTACAGAACTCTATAAAATCCAGACGAGCATCTGCAAAATATAGGCGTTTATTTGGATAATCTAGAGACAGACCATTAGGCCAATACAGCTTTCTGGACACAATCACTGTCCTGTCTGATCCATCCATACCTGCCCTCTCTATACGTGGATTCTGTCCCCAGTCTGTCCAAAATAGGTATCTTGCCCTACAAAATGATATGATAATGGGAGTTTAACATCACTTACAACTATATTTCATTTTTAAGTGCCTGTCCAAATTTTTTTCTCACATCCTAAAATATTTTTTTTTAATAATTTAACATGCTTAAAGCAAATGCTTAAAATATAATATTATTATTGACTTATTGCATAGAAACCAAATTTAAAATATATACTGTTGAGAACAAAAATTTCAGTTTTATTGGCAATTTAAAACATATTTTCTTTGATCTCACAGATAGACACTAGTCACTATATATGAACTGACTGTGATACTGAAAATTATCTGATAAGTCGAAAAAGATGAGAACCCATATTTATCACGGTGCTTAACGCCACTTTCAACAATATTTTAATTATATCGCAGAGGTCAGTTTTATTTGTGGAGGAAACTGGAGTACCTAGAGAAACCACCAACCTGCCGCAAGTCACTGACAAACTATATCACATTATGTTGTATTGAGTACATCTTGCCTGACCGGGATTCGAACTCACAATGATAGCGACGATAGCGGTGATAGGCACTGATTGCATAGGTCATTTTAAATACAACTACCATACAATCACGACCACGACAGCCCCATATATATATCATATCATTAAATATTCATGACATAGGGTCACTACAACAGCATATATATATACGTTTATCTGGTTTTATGGAATAAATTACCCTTCTCTTGGGTCCACTCCTATTCCCCTAGGATTTGTAATATTTTCACTAAATAAGATAGTTTTATAACTGCCATCTAGTCGTGCAACTTCTATGGTTTCCAGAACGTAGTCATTCCAGTATAAGTTTCCACCTATCCAATCAACAGCTAGATCTTCTACAACATTTATACCTACTGGAAACACCTAAAAATATATAGGTTCTTACACTGTCAACCATGGGTTATTGATTTTATACGAGAGTTACAAGAACGAATATTAATTTTTTTGCAATACAGTAGTCCCCCTCTTATAAGGCAACCTACCCCTTCTGCAATGAAAAAGTGGCCATTCCAGGGAGGGACAATTTAGTAGTATCTTACTATCTAATTGCATCTGAAAAATGGCCTGATAAGAGGGGTGGCCTTTGGTGAGAGTGGCCTGGGGTCTGTTGTTGAACTTATGATTAGCTATAATTACATGATTCATTCCTCCTAACATAATTAGCTAATTCAATGATTAAATATGATTAGTTAATGCATTGATTAGATTTCAGTTCAGCAATAAAATTTAATCATTGCATAAGCCAAGTATGGGATTAGGAATTAATTATATAATTATGGCTAATCATCTGGTTAGTTTAATCAAAAGTTCAACAACGGACCCCTGATAAACAAATTGGAAACCTCCGCTCTAGTTATACTACTTTAAATGGCACAACTCATTGTTCTTTAAAACACAGAAAACATGGAGTGAGTTAATGATTGCTGTTTAACTCCAACTCAGCATGTGGAGACGTGTAATTTGACAACATGAACCCCACTAAGACGACTAAAAAACATGCAAACTCAGGTATTCCGGAAGAGTAAGCAATTCCTGCTCCACATGTGGCACCTGTCATGTTACTCTTGTTTAACAAACCCGGTGATAAGTCGTGATTACAACGGAACATATTTTAATGCGGAATCACAACATGGAACTAAAAAACAAATACTAACCTCAGTTAAGTTTGAACCATCTGTCTGTACTCTGTATATTTTTTTCTGTGTAGAATCTGAGAAGTAAACCATGTCCTCAGCAATATGAACATCCAATCCTGTCATAGACCTGACCCCTGGAATCGGCATGGCAACGTAATGTTGTAAAGATGGGTCTCCCTTTACTAACTCATTCTGGCTCGTTACAATCAGATATGGCTTCGTTTCATCTGAAATAATTTTAGAAAATTTAATCATAATACAAATAATAAAATGGCTATAAATCTAAAAGTAGACCAGCTGATCATTATCTCAGTTTAATTTTTCCATTTCAAGACTGAAACCACATCGGTGGTGTAATGGTTAGCGTGCTCGTCTCAAGTGTGTAACCACATCGGTGGTGTAATGGTTAGCGTGCTCATCTCAAGTGTGTAACCACATCGGTGGTGTAATGGTTAGCGTGCTCGTCTCAAGTGTGTAACCACATTGGTGGTGTAATGGTTAGCGTGCTCGTCTCAAGTGTGGCAGATCCTGTGTTTAGGCCCCATTTGATAAATTCAAAGACTATTAAGGCCAAAAAAAAATTAATTGTTAGCTTCTCAGGCACTGCCACGTGTGTGTTTTGACTGCCGCATTGATCGTTTTTACATTGGGAAAAACATTTGTGTGTCCGTTTCCGGTCATTTCTGGGTCCACTCCAGTCCGATCCGTATGTTTGTTGATTGCGATCATTGTCAGTAAAGCGTTTATGTCGAAGGTTGTTTCCGGTATAAGCTGCCACTGCATTTGAAACAACACTGATTATTACAACAACAAAAAAAGGTGCCTCCCTGCCTCATCAAAATTTTTGGAAATTGGCCAGAGAAGCTAATAATATTTTTTGTTTGACCTAAATTGGTATTCTCTGCTAAACATGCAGTATTAAGGAGCAACAGCACAGTCTGGCTGGCTCAGAATCAGGATAATGTGTATGAGTTGAGCAAACTGTTGTTTCAGTGAGCTAACACTATAAAAATCCAACAAAGCATGTTGGTTCAAGCTAAGCAGACTCTTTTTTCAGTGAGCTAGTACTCACATCGGTCATGTAATGGTTAGCATCGTCATATAGTGTGGTAGATCATATGTTCAGGCCTGGCTTGATAAAAAAAAAGACTTAAAAAATGGTATTTGCTGCTTCTCTGCTAAGCACACAGTATTAAGGAGTATAGTAAGCTCATAGATTGGTTGGCTCAGATTCAGGATAATGTGTGCGAGTTGAGTGTACTGTTGTTTCAGTGAGCAAACACAATAAAACTCTAACTAAGCGTGTTGGTCTAGTAGAAAGCAGACACATACACGTGGTCAATTTTAATCTCAAATTAATTACACATGATCAAAGACGGATGAAACAAATGGTCAAATGGACAACAGAAATCCAAGATATCTTCTAGGAGTGTGTATAAATAAAGTGTAACAATCCATATTTCCACAATAAAACTAATTCTTGAATATTTTCCCCTATAAAGCGAAGGAGACAAATTCTTACATATTTTCCCCCATCATATATTTTCCCTTAAAAAGAAAATTATCATTAATTCTTACTTCTATAAGCTAGGCATTGTTTTCCTTTGATCAACGTGTAGCCTTCCTCACACTGACACTTAAATGACCCTTTAGTATTAATACATTGTTGACTACATAACCCTGGAGGTTCACACTCATTGGTATCTACAAAACAAAATATTATTTCGAAATAAATTTTGAAAATGAACTGTAGTAAAATCTCTTATAAGGAATACCTCTGAAAATTAAACCCAACAGTGTTATAATTAGAAATTTGAGCTGATACATTTTTTTACTCTCCCTTGACGGGATTAGAACTTGCACCATTGATACTAATTGCTTAGCCTTTTATCCAGTGCCCTAGACCTTTTGGCCACATCTGCTATATATAAAAATATAGCTCAATAGTCAATGTGCTACCTTGTCTCGTAAGGTGAATCTAGGAATAGACATAAGACATACATATATATATATATATATATATATATACATGTAGGGAGTGGATGTAGTCGAGTGGTCTAGGGCGCTGGACGTAAGGCTAAGCGAATGGTGCTGCAGTGTATCAATGGTATGGGTTCAAATCCCGTCGAGGGAAGAACAAAAATTTGACAGCTCTAAAATCTAATTCTAACACTGTTTGGTTTAATTTTCAGATGTATATATATATATACATGTATATAGGTCATGATCATAAGGTAGTTGGATTTACAACTACATATGCAATCAGTGCCACTAAAGTTGTATGTTTGAACACCGCCCATGGCAAGGTGTACTCGATTCAACATCATGTGATAAAGTTTGTGAGTGACTTGCGGCAGGTCAATGGTTTTCTCCGGGTAACCTGGTTTCCTCCGCCAATAAAGCTGACCACCATGATATAACTGAAATATTGTTGAAAGTGGCATTAAACACCATAACCCTAACCATTCAAAAGGAACTAATACCCCAAAAATCATATAATTTAAAGCACACAAAAGACATAATTAACAATAGAATGAACAACAATAAAAATACCACACTGTCGGAACAGTTCTTAAATCCAAAAGAAAATCGCAGAAAGAGGCAAAATAGACACCTCTATCTACCTCCTGGCTTGGCACAGACACTTCAAACAAAAGTGGCAAAATAGACACCTCTATCTACCTCCTGGCTTGGCACAGACACTTCAAACAAAAGTGGCAAAATAGACACCTCTATCTACCTCCTGGCTTGGCACAGACACTTCAATCAAAAGTGTCAAGATTAAACTAGTTTTATGTCCCAAACCTTCTCTCTTAGTGAAATTAAATAGAACTGATATACAAGTATCAACAGCAGTCACCTGTGTTTAAAGGTCACCTTTTTTTCTCCTGTCATCGAAAATTTCATGTGAATTTAACTTTTTTAAGAGGTCACCTGTCTTATAAGGCCACCTTTTCTTTGTCTCTAAGGTGACCTCTTAATACAGGTACAGTCAAACCTACCCATGCAGTCACCTCTATTAAGCAGTCACCTGTATTAAAAGGTCACCTTTTTCTTGCCCTGTCATAGAAAGCTTCATATGAATTGAACCTCTTTTAAAAGGTCACCTGTCTTATAAGGTCACTTTTTCTTTGTCTCTAAGGTGACCTCTTAATACAGGTTTGACTGTATATGTATAAAGACTATATACCTATACATTCTTTGGATCCATTTAACTGTAGTCCTTTTGGACAAATACATTCAGCTCCTCTGGGAGTCTGTATACACTCAAACTGGCAACCTCCAGAGTTTACAGAGCATTCGTCATTGTCTGAAATTAGTACGAAATTTATATAAAAATGTTTTGATAATTTATATCTATGCAATCAATGCCTATCACCACTTAAGTTGTGAGTTCAAATTCCGGGCATGGCGAGGTATACTCGATACAACATTATGTGATACAATTTGTCAGTGACTTGCGACAAAGTCGGTGGTTTTCTCCGGGTACTCTGGTTTCCTCCACCAATAAAACTGACCTCCACGATATAACTGAAATATTGTTAAAAGTGGCATTAAATACCATAAACCTACCCCTAGATATTGTAAATCAACTTTTGCAGTATTTCTATACACTAAACTAATTACAAATGCTAGTTCAACATTTTGGCTGGTTCTCTCACTTATAGCCATGATAATCAGATATCATGACAGGTAATATTTTTATGAATAACTGCCGACTCAACATGCGTAGCAATTTTTTAGTTATCAGAAGATGATCAATATTTCAGACATAAATAACTTTTTTTTATCATTTTTGTAATGCACGCTTATTTTATGTTCCGACGATATTTTCTAATTTCGTAATCAGTGACAACAACAGTAGTAGTTTTGTATGTTGATATTTAAAGGTTTTCCTAGCTAAAAATAAAATGACATCATTTTCAGAACAGAGATATGACGTCAATTGTTTGAAATAGACAAATTTGATTTTCAAATCATCAACATAAGAACTATCGTGATATTTTGGAATGTATGAAAATATATATAGACATGGTACCAGTCAAGTTACTTGACTGGTGCCCTGTCTAAATTAATGTAAAAAGTAGAACTTTGCATTAAGCTTATAATTTTATCCATCACATTGAGAAATTAAAATAAATTTATTCTTTTTTTCTCCATGGAATTAAAATTTACAACATCTGGCAGGGAAAAAAAATAACATTTATTGCAACTTCTGGCAGAGAAAAAAAATACCTCAATACTACCCTCGTCTATGATTTATCATCGTTCTATTTCATACTTACTACATAGGGGACTCTCGTCATTACCCCCTGGGCAGTCAGGAAAACCATCACAGACATGTGTCTTGTTTATGCATTGACGAAAATCTCCTGGACACTCCCATTCATCTCGTGGACAGTAGAAAGGGGGTGGGGCTGAAAAATAAACATCAATATCGAATTCTAAATAAATATCACAACTGCTAACTCAACAAGTTATCAATTGTTTGGCAAAGGAAACCGTCATGTTATTTACTTCCAGAAACAAACAAAAAAAGCAGGAAATATTAAAACGTGTATGTCGATCATGGTTTACAGGAAATCGTCCTCTGCTGTATCATAGCCAAAAGGGGAGTTATTTATTTTGTGAAAGAGTTATATAGTGAAATTGTTATGTGTATTGGACAGTAAATCTAGTGCCTAGTGATCACAATCAAGGACATCATCCTGTAAAACATTTTGGCCGACAAAACATTTTTTAGACATCATATTCCTTCGAGTGCCCCCAAAGTACTTTGTAACTGATTGCAGCTGTGTGTCCTATCTTCTCACAACAATGACAACCTGAACAATTGAAAAAGTACAAAGTGTTTATTGACAATTGCTTAAAATGTTCAAAAATACAGGACCTTCCTATCAATAAGGCAAACCTTCAAGATTTAAAACTGAAATGTCCATGACCTTTCATTGTAAAAAATAATTTTGAAATCATGTTGTTTTATTAACAAAGGCAGAAAAGTACTATCATTGTATTTTGCTTTGGACGAAATAAATTCAGCTTTTTCTAAAAGTTAGTGCACAAAAAAAAGAAATTTACCATTTTCAATTAATTAAAGGGCATAATTCTGGAACCTTATATGCAACAATAAACAAAATTTGAACCTGATGAACTGTATATTGTGGACAAACATTTTGCTTAAAAATTTCAAACAATTTGGTTTAGGAAAATATTAAGGTAAACACAGAAACAGAAAATTTCCCATTTTTAAAGTAAATAAGGGGACACAACTCTGGAACCATTTAAAGTACAATAACCAAATTTCAACTTGCATAGTAGTGGCTACAATGAACCTACCCTTTTTCGAAATCTACAAATTTGGAACTTAGCATGCAGGGAGAGTGGCACTTTCTAAATATGTTACCCACTATGGTCCATGGTCAGCCTTTCCATATTATAACCCAACAACCACAAAATATTATTAATATGTATAAACAGTGTTTCAGCTAAATTCGAAATCTTCAGGACAAATGCCAGTTTTATCAAAATTTCTTCAGGACATTCTTTAATAATTAAACTAATTTTTATAAAGTTCTTCAGGACAATTTGAAAAATAGGTGGGCAAATTTCCTGAGACTGAGATAAATCTAACAAATACACACGACATGTCAAGGCTTTATCTTCATCACTATTGTCACCACAGTCGTCATCTCCGTCACACACCCACATCTTTGATACACATCTTCCGTTGCTACATCTAAAACGGTCAAATGCACAGGTGGGGCTAGCTGAAATAACACAAATATTATATAATCAACAGCTTTAATAGGATTTAAAAAATTGTACTTTTAAATCCCTTATCGCATGGGCTCATATAACTTTGTCCGTTATCATGCTTTTGTCAATTGTATTTATTTTCGGTGTTTGGTTCAGATTAACAATTTTTTATTGATTGAATTACCAACAATCCTTTTCGCTGTATGGCGTGAAACGAAGCAGACATGAAAATATCAGGGAGACTATCTAGTTCAAAAACTGAAAAATCCTAATGTCAGGGAGTATTTGTTGCCAATAATACTTTGTTTTATATGAGCCTCAGAGATAATGAGGATTAGGGTTGGGTTATGGTGTTTAACACCACTTTCAACAATGTTTTAGCTATATTGTGGAAGTCAGTTTTATTGGTGGAGAAAACAGGAGTACCAGGAGAAAACCACTGACTTGTCGCAAGTCACTAACAAAGTTTATCACATAATGTTTCATCGAGGACACCCCGCCATGAGCAGGATTTGAACTCACAACATTAGGGTGATGGGCACCGATTGCATAGGTAGTTGAAAATCCAACTACCATACTGTCATGACCACGGCGACCCCCACACTCTAAGGTCAGAAGTAGTATTAGGATATTTGGTACATTATGAAATTTTTGGAAAGGGGAAGTAACTCCTACATATTTCATCTGTTTGAAAAGTCATTATCATTTAAATTTGATTTATCCCCCATTAAATTTCTTACCACAAAATTGGAATGATATGCCATATAAATGTCTAATTTTCTGACTTAAAAAAAGATTTGACGAACGTCTTTGCCACATTTATTTTTTTTTTAACAAGAAGATTATTTCTACATTAAATTTGCACTACTTTGCCATAATACAAATTTAGTCAGAGTAGGGGTTAGGGTTATGGTGTATTTACACTACTTTCAGCAATACTTCAGTTATATCCTGGCAGTCAGTTTTATTGGTGGAGGAAACCGGAGTACTTGGAGAAAACTACCGACCTGCCACATAGAGTAATTTTACTTCTATCAGATATACTAACAACTATCAACAAATTGAAGATTATGTGAGAGGTAATGCTTGTACTTACAGTGGTCCCTCTCTTATAAGGCCACCCTCTTCTGCAATGAAAAAAATGATCTTTCAGGAGGAGTGGCCTCTCTTGGGGAGGGGAGGGGAGACAATTCGATAGTATTTCACTATCTCTGTGCATTTGAACTCAGGCCTTATAAGAGGGGTGGCCTCTCTTGGAGAGGAGAGACAATATGACAGTATTTCACTATCTCGGTGCATTTGAAATCAGGCCTTATAAGAGGGGTGGCATCTCTTGGGGAGGGGAGACAATTTGATAGTATTTCACTATCTCAGTGCATTTGAACTCAGGCCTTATAAGAGGGGTGGCCTCTCTTGGGGAGGGGAGACAATTTGATAGTATTTCACTATCTCAGTGCATTTGAACTCAGGCCTTATAAGAGGGGTGGCCTCTCTTGGAGAGGAGAGACAATATGACAGTATTTCACTATCTCGGTGCATTTGAAATCAGGCCTTACAAGAGGGGTGGCCTCTCTTAGGGAGGGGAGACAATTTGATAGTATTTCACTATCTCAGTGCATTTGAACTCAGGCCTTATAAGAGGGGTGGCCTCTCTTGGGGAGGGGAGACAATATGACAGTATTTCACTATCTCGGTGCATTTGAAATCAGGCCTTATAAGAGGGGTGGCCTCTCTTGGGGAGGGGAGACAATTTGATAGTATTTCACTATCTCGGTGCATTTGAAATCAGGCCTTATAAGAGGGGTGGCCTCTCTTGGAGAGGAGAGACAATATGACAGTATTTCACTATCTCGGTGCATTTGAAATCAGGCCTTACAAGAGGGGTGGCCTCTCTTAGGGAGGGGAGACAATTTGATAGTATTTCACTATCTCGGTGCATTTGAAATTAGGCCTTATAAGAGGGGTGGCCTCTCTTGGGGAGGGGAGACAATTTGATAGTATTTCACTATCTCGGTGCATTTGAAATCAGGCCTTATAAGAGGGGTGGCCTCTCTTGGAGAGGAGAGACAATATGATAGTATTTCACTATCTCGGTGCATTTGAAATCAGGCCTTATAAGAGGGGTGGCCTCTCTTGGGGAGGGGAGACAATTTGATAGTATTTCACTATCTCGGTGCATTTGAAATCAGGCCTTATAAGAGGGGTGGCCTCTCTTCAGTAGTACAATTTGGTAGTATTTTACTATCTCAGTACATCTGAAATATCACCTTATAAGAAAGGTGACTACTGTACTAACTTAAGGTGGTACCTAACACTACAGGGAGATAACTCTTTAAAATCAGTTGAACGTTTTGATCATATGATGTGTGTATGCAGATTTCAAGCATCTCGATGATCAAAACCACAGAGAGAAAAGCTGCTATGTGGCTAGTGAATTTCTAGCTCCGAGTCTGTTGGTTGGAATTTGCTAAAATTTTGATATTTATTACAGTGGATATATTCAAACACACTGCCAAAAACATAAGAAAATTAAACGAGCAGATCAAATTTTACCTGAAGTGTATGGTACCACCTTAAGACACTATTGGACTGGTTTGCTAGAGTATATTTCTAACTTACGACAAGATTTTGGTTCATCAGAGCCATCTTCACAATCTTCCTGTCCATCACATTTCCAATTTTTAGGAATACATCCACCCTGTTTACATCGGAATTCGTTTTTCAAACATGTTTCGTCATTTCTTGAAGCTGAAAACAGAATCATGATTAACACAGTAATCTATTTCTAACCAAAGACATTTTAACATAAAGCAACACATACATACATTCTTATCATAGATGGCAACTTTTGTATAAGGCCCTTCACAACAAAATAATTCTTCTATCAGACCCTCCTCACCAAAGGTAACTCTTGTATAAAGCTTTTTACAATGAAACAACTCTTCTATCAGGCCCTCCTCGACAAAGGCAACTCTGGTATAAGGCTCTCCTCATCAAAGGCAACTCTTGGATGACTCTTCTCACCAAAGCTAGGTTTGTATGAGACACTTCTATTGTATAAGGGCATTCTCACCAAAAGCAACTCTTAGACAAGGCCCTTTTCATCTTTGACCACTGTTGCATTAGGTCCATCTAATAGAAGGCAACTCTTTTATTAGGCTAATCTTACAGAAGGCAGCTCTTTTACAAAACCCTTTTTACAGAAGGTAGCTCCACTAAAAGGCCATTTTAACAAAAAGCAACTCTTGTATAAGACATTTTTCACCAAAGCAATTCTACCAATGTAACTCTTGTTATAAACTATTCTGTTTTATAAAGTCTTTCCATAAAGGTAATTCTTGTATAAGGAACTTCTCATCATAAATAACTAGTGTGCAAGACATTTAAAATCAACTCTATTAGCCCCTTTTCACCCAAGGCAACTCTTGTAAGAGTCCCTATCCAACAAAGTTAAGTCTTGAATCAAGCTTAAATCTTGTAATTTTTCATTAAAATGATGTAAAAAAAAACTAGAGGCTAAGTGGTCTGAACCTGTCATTTTGTTTTGAAGAAACTTTATACAGAACCTTCCATAGGTGCTTCTACCAAATTTAAATTTATTTGGCCAAATGGTTTTAGAGAAGATTTTTTTTAATTGGCCAATCACAACAAGAACTGCCTATGGCGGCCATATTAGTTGTATGATCGGCACGAAATATGTGAAAAGTAAACAGACGACAGACGCCAAGTGATGGGAAAAGCTCACATGGTCATTTCGGCCAAGTGAACTTTAAAGGTTAAGTATGGGAAAACAAATTCTTACGACAATCTTGTTCATCACTCGCGTCTTTACAGTCAGCTGCTCCATCACATCTGTATCTACGTGGAATACACTGCCTGGTACTCTTACATGTCCAGCTGGATACAGAGCAATTTAAAGGGGGACAATCCATTTCATCTGTACCATCAAAACAATCATTACTACCATCACAGAGTTTTCTCTCTGGAATACATCGCAGATCTCCACACTGGAAATATCCCACATCACATTTATGGTTTTCTGAAATTAAATTTTGTTCAGTTAGTTTTCATATCTAAATTACCAGGAAATTAGTATATTCATTCATTATATTAGAATCTAAAAGTTTTTTCAATCTTATTACAGTCAAACTTGCCCATGCGGTCACTTCTATTAAGCAGTCACCTGTATTGAAAGGTCACCTTTTTATTGTCCATCATAGAAAATTTCATATGATTTGAACCTCTTTTAAGAGGTCACCTGTCTTATAAGGCCACTTTTTCATTGTCCCAATGATGACCTCTTACTACAGGTTAGACTGTTTATCAAAATTTGAGAGAGCGATTGTGAGCAATCTTTCAGCTATAATTATCATTACAAGAAACATGTTACTTTTTCGATGAAATTATGATGACGATGTCTGCTTTTGAACTTGTCGTACCCACTTAGTTGGATTTTTTAGTGCTAGCTAACAACAAAGGTTTGCAGGTAGACATTTCACTTTAATGTGACACATTATCCAGTTTCTAAGCCCACCTGTCTTTGCTGTTATTTTTTTATGCAACATGCTAAGAGGAGAATCAGCGAATACCAATGTTATTGTCATTGTTTTAACTCGACCAGGGGAACGAACTCACGATCTACCACACTTCAAGCAGGCATGCTAACCATTATACCACTGATGCAGTTTATCAAAATTTGAAATAGTGTTATCCCATTTAAGTGAGATGCACTTTTTTAACAGTATCTTTTGACTAATGACTGAAAGAGCGAGTCACATAGGAATAATGTTCAAATGAATTAATTTTGTCCAAAACATTATAATACAATGATAGTTTTTTTGTTGGTAAATAATTAAAATCTGCATTTAAATCATCAATATTTGAAAAACATGAATTTAAAAATTATTTGGAAATTACTACTGTAAACTACATTTATAATTTTTTGGCTGTTACCAAATTGAACAGGGTTCGGGTTGGGATTATGGTATTTAAAACCACTTTTCAACAGAATTGAACAAGAATTGACTCCAGAATAATTTTTCCAAAAATGTACATGTAGTTTTAAATGAAATATATAGGATCAAATAAGGGAAAATTGGAAGTGTCCGATAAGGTGTAAACGGTTCATTGTATGTACCGAAATCACGGTTATTTTGGGGACGGGTTCGGTTCACGATACGTGGAGGTCGCTTACGATACAAACAATATGATGCTCATTTTTGGGGGAAAAAAGTAGTGTTGAACTTCCGTTTTCTTCTTTTGGTGATCATTTAATTAATATTTTGAGAAAAGTGAATCGATTAATTTACGCTTTTAAAATTAATTAATCAAATATCAAATATTTATAATTTCCGCTAGTACGTAAGCGACCTCATATGGAAAAAAAACATGGTAGCGCCCATGTCGACCAGCATGGACTTCAAGGAATAGTTACAGTTTCCTATAAAACGTATCGTAATACATATCAAATATCGCGATACGCATGGCTTGTGGAAAAAGTGTATCGTTACACCCCTAGTGTCCGAACACATTTGTCCACTGTCTGTTGATATTGCCTTATATGGAGGTTACTTACTACAGAAATCTCCTTCGTCCGAGGCGTCCCCACAATCATTATCAGTGTCACACACAAACTTTTTGTGTATACATAATGTGTTATTACACCTAAACTGCTTTGTATTACATGTCTTCTCAGCTGAAAGTAAATAAATAACATTTTCATACAGAATACTTTTTTTTTACATTAGCCAGGTTTGGAGTCTCATTAAACACATTGACGCCACCACAATTCACAGCTTTAAATCTGTTCCAATCCAGGACTTAGATTTTCTCTTTTAAAAAGTCTTGATAGGATGCTTAAATGGGATGGGGTAGAGGTTATGGTGTTGAATACCACTTTCAACAATATTTCATTTATGTCGTGGCGGTCAGTTTTGTTGGTGAGGAAACCTGGGGTATCCGGAGAAAACCACTGAACTGCTGTAAGTCACAGACAAACTTTATTACATAATGCTGTATCAAGCACATCCCTTGTGAGTGGGATTCGAACTCACAACATTAGTGGTGATAGGCACTGATTGCAAAGGTAGTTAGAAATCCAACTACCATACGATCACAACCATGACAGCCCCTTGATGGGATACTAAGTGGCAGGAATAACATGGTAATGTAAACACAAATATGAGTGCATTGTCATAAAATATAAAGTTTATGCGTACAAGGTTTAAAAACTGGGTTAAAGGTCAGGTTCACAGAGCCTTTCCTTGTTTTGTGCCGAATACACATAAACTTTATATTTTAAGACACTGCATTAATGTTGTGTTTATCCTGCAGAAAAATCAGATTAACCCATTGACGTTTATATTTTGAATTAAATAATAAAACTATATAATTATCCCTATATTGCCCCTTTTAATATTTTCTGTCAAAAGCAGTGAACTGGATTTACAAAAAACTAGGCTCCCAAAGATTAACAGGAGACATGTGACAGATCTAGAGGTACCAGAAAAAGCTATAATTTGGTCAGTGACAGTATATTAAAAAACTTATCCAGTCAATGCAATTTGCTTGCTCAAATAGAACAAGTGCAGGATCAACACCAATATTGCCAACATTTCTCATTTTTGCATCATAAATTAATTTTTGAAAACAAAATTAATATAACAATTAAATGTTGTTTTTGAAGGAAAAACAGATCCCCCTTTTCCCTTTTTTAGAATCAAGGGGCATAACTCTAGAACAGAATTGAACCTGACGTGTCTTTAATGGTCCATGACATGTTAAATTTCAAATGAGTTGCTTAAGGGCATCTTAACTTATTGAACGGAAACCAAATCGCAACATACAGACAAGGGTAAAACATTTCATTGCTCTAGCAATATCGTAATAAAAATTTGAATTTATTTTAAATTTAACTAACCACATTTCTCTTCATCGGACTTGTCGCCACAGTCATCATCTCCGTCGCACTGCCACATCTTCCTGATACAACGGCCGTTGTTACACAGGAATTCCTTAGAACCACATGATTTCCCTGCAAAAAAATAAAGTGATAAATTTTACACAGGAATTCCTTGGAACCACATGACTTCACTACAAAAAAAATTAAAAAAGACATTTATACAAACTTGAATCTTAATCATATTATGATGCTTTAAGCCAATGACAATTCAATTTTCCCTATTGAGACCTATATTAAACTTTGAATTGTAAGCATTTGGACCTAACATATCCTGTGAACCTTCAAGGATTAGGGTTTATATTTGGTGTTTAACACCATTTTCAACAATATTTCAGTTAAATTCTGTCGATCAGTTTTATTAGTAGAGGAAACCAGAGTACCCAGAGAAAACCACCGATCTGTCACAAATCACTGACAAACTTTATCACATAAGTTACATCAAGCATACAATCGCAACCACAACGGCCCACTGTGATCTCTATATCAAATAATATAATTCAGGATTTATCTAACTTAACACCCCCCCACCCCCCCCCTTTAGCCCCAACTTCATTTGTACTGATCAGAATCTCCCTTTATCTAAAGTGATAAAAAGTTCCTAAGCCCATTGGTTGGTTAGCAAGTACACTTAGTTTACAGTTCCTTTTTAATCAGGTTTATAATAAGTGTAACACTATGGGTGCCACTAGTTGAGCAGGATATGCTTATCTTTCCGAAACACCAGAGTTCAACCCAGTTTTTTGTGGGGTTTGTGTCGCTCAATCTTTAGTTTTCTGTGTAGTGTTTTGTAGATCATTGCATGTCCTTTTTCTTTTGACCATTGTATTGTCTGTCTTTCTTCGATTTACAGCTTCTGATTGCCCCTTTGGTATCTTCAAACGTTTCTTAACAAATATTTTGATTATTGTGGAAACTACACAATCAATCATTTAAAATTTTCTCACCTTTTTCACAGTTGACTTCATCCGACATGTCAAGACAGTCATTATCGCCATCGCAACGGAAAGAATTGGGAATACATTTCTTATTCTTACAGGTGAAGAATTCTTTACGACAATCACTTATTTTCTTTTCTTCATTATTTTCTACACAGTCTCTTTGGTTTACAGAGATCTTCATACCAAACGGACATCCACAAACGCGTCCAAGACGATGAATACCGCTGGTGTATGGAACTGAGAAACAGAAATGAGAGCAATCTCCATTTCTCTGTACACAGGGATGATCATCTAAAAATTAAAAAACATGGTCGTTTATTCTGACCGAATATTTGTAACTTTTTTAAATAGAACACATTTTTTTTTCGAACAGAACTGCTTCTAAAAAAAAATTCAACTCACAACTTATCTGTTTTTTTCTGAATGCTTTGGTCATAAACCATTACATCTCGTAAGTACTCCACACCTTTCCTCAGTGTCAACTCAACTCACGACTTACCTGGTTTTTTCTGAATGCTTTGGTCATACACCATTACATCTCGTAAGTACTCCACACCTTTCCTCAGCGTCAATTCATTGCCTCCATGTTTGTTGACACGTACGATAGACTCAAGTTTCCAATCAGAAAAGAAAATGAAATCTGTCAATAAACAAACACAGTTTTAATTTTACATGTTTACAATCACGTTCGTCTTTACCTCCAGTTGTTTGTAGTAGGGCTCATGTCTTATTTATGTTATTTGTGGTGTCCAACACATATTGTACTGTGTTTTTGTTTTGTTTTTCTTCCTTTTGTGTACCCTATATTGCCAGTTTCTCTAAAGTTTCCTTTTTTGATTGCCCCTTCGGTATTCTCTAACATATATTTATGAAAAGCTATCCTCTGAAATAGTATTTAAGATAACTCCCATTTCATAAAAGCTTTATTTCTTCCAAATATGTTTTTTTTAAGTACCACAAGTAGAAAAAATGGAGGTAAGTGTCCATAGGACACAGATGCTCCCATGCTCCCACTTCCAGCTAAAGTTAACAGGTATTATTTTTAGAAAATCAATGAGCATAACTCCAGAACGGAAAAAGTCAAACTTGATCTTTATTTTATAATCCCTCACCTAGTGTATATGGTTATTGTTATGGTATTTAAAGCCACTTTCAACAATATTTCAGCTATATCGTGGCAGTCAGTTTTATTGGTGGAGGAAACCAGAGTGCCCAGAGAAAACCACTGACCTTCCGCAAGTCACTTAACCTAGCGTATAAATTTCAAATTATTTGAGAGGAAACCAAATGCTGGACGTACGGACATGGGTAAAACTTATGATGCCCATCTTGATAAAAAAAAAGTCGGCTGTTGATTGGTTAATGACCTGTGCAAACAAACCCCATGCTCCCAGCTTGTAGTTATGATGCATCATGGGAGGTCTTTATGCTACGATGTACATGTAAATATGGCGTCAAAGTTTCACCTGGTCTATAGTATTTTAGTCCACAAGTACAAAACCGCTATGAATATGTTACAATAAGAAAAAGAAAATCCACTAAAAATCAGTTTTTTCTCTAAAGCAGAGAATAAAATCGTGATCTATGTGTCTATAGGCATTGATATTGTACCACCCGTTCGCACATCTCAATGTCCACATGTAGAAGGGTAGATAACTGATGATATCGTATGTACTGTTTGCCTGAAACATACCATTATAAGCAGCAATACCAAATGGGTGTGCCACAGTAATGCCTTGTAATGTCCTAATATCTTCACCATCTAGATTGCAGTGCTGAATCCTATAAATAAAATATTCATTACAAACAATGAAAATCTACACAACCTCAAAAACAGATTTTTTACAAACAATGATTTTTTTTTTTTTACTACATATTACAATTAATTATTGCAGCTACACAAAAATAATAGCAAAGAAAACGCTGTCATGACAACAAGTTAATAAGTTAAAACTTACTTGTTGATTGATTGGTGTTTAATGCCAACTTTAACATTATTTCAGCTATATCGTGGAACATACTTGTTTATTGAGCAAACAAATGAGATTTTCTTTGAATTTTGAGACATGAAATATTCATGTTTGAAGCGAATATGATGGGAAAATGTTATCGTGTAAATGCACCTTAAAAGAGTGAGTGAGTGAGTGAGTGATTATTGTTTAATGTCAATTGAGCAATTTTTAGCCATACCATGACAAGAACAAGTTTATCATTTTGATGAGATGATGATAATGCCCACATTATACTAGTCCCAACACGCTGAGTTGAATTTTTATAGTGCTAGCTCACTGAAACAACAGTCCAGAGGTAGACATGTCGCTCCACTCGGGACACATTATTCTGATTCTGAAACAACCACTCTTTGGTCTTATTGCTTCGTTTTCTACCACACTTGAGATGAGCACACAATCCATTACACCACCGAACTGGTTCACATCTTAAAAGAACAATTAGTAAGAAAGGATATGTATGAATATTTACAGTACCTGTCAAAGTAGGCGTCAACCCAGTAAAGCCTGTCAGAAATAATGTCTAGACTTAGACCATTCGGCCAGCCAAGTTCATACTGTCTTATTTTCGTCATGTTTTTACCATCACCATAAGCTCTAGCAATGTATGGACTTTGCATTGAATTCTTCATCCAATCTGAATAAAACAGCCATCTAAAAATACAGGTTTAGCAATTAATTACAATATATATAAGTATTCTGGATTTTGATTGGTTGATAGCTGGTGTAATTTCATTCAATTTTACCAACACTGGGTTATTTGCATAAAAATTTCACTATTTACCCCTGTGCCATGGTATTTACCAAAACGGATTCGACATTTTTACTCTTGCGAGCTTCAACCCCAAAAAATCATTCTAAATCTATCAAAACCACAGACCTGCTACAAGTCACTGATAAGACTTTATCATATAAATGTTGTATCGAGTACACCTCACCAAGCGGGATTAGAACTCACAACGTTAGTGGTGATAGACAACGACTGCATAGATAGTTGTAAATCCAACTAACATATGATCACGACCACAACGACCCCTATATTAATGTTGTATTGACAACATCTCACCATGAACAGAAAATGAAAAAAGAAATCAAAAGTTGGTTTGGTTAACGAAAAATGAACAGACTGAAAACGGACAAATGATACAAAGAGTTCACTTAATTAGCCTTTGGCCAGTTAAGCCAATAAAAAAATCTTACCCTTTTAAAGGATGGATCACTATAGACCTTGGTTTGCCTGCCCCTGATATCAGTACTCTTCTATCATCTGGTTTATCTATACTAAGAACAGAAACCAGTCCGAGGAAGAAATCGGTATAGTACAGGTTCCTCGACACCCAATCAACGCACAGTCCTTCAACTGACCGAACATTCTTAACTGTTAATGGTGTGGGAGCTGTCAAGTACAAAGTTAAATATCATTAATAGTACAAGTTCCTTGACACCCAGTCAACACATAGTCCTTCAACTGACCGAACATTCTTAACTGTTAATGGCGTGGGAGCTGTCAAGTACAAAGTTAAATATCATTAATAGTACAAGTTCCTTGACACCCAGTCAACACACAGTCCTTCAACTGACTGAACATTCTTAACTAATAATAGCATGGGAGCTGTCAAGTACAAAGTTAAATATCATTAATAGTACGATTCCTTGACACCCAGTCAACACACAGTCCTTCAACTGACCGAACATTCTTAACTAATAATAGAATGGGAGCTGTAAAGTACAAGGTTAAATATCATTAATAGTACAATTCCTTGACACCCAGTCAACACACAGTCCTTCAACTGACTGAACATTCTTAACTAATAATAGCATGGGAGCTGTCAAGTACAAAGTTAAATATCATTAATAGTACGATTCCTCGACACCCAGTCAACACACAGTCCTTCAACTGACCGAACATTCTTAACTAATAATAGAATGGGAGCTGTAAAGTACAAGGTTAAATATCATTAATAGTACAATTCCTTGACACCCAGTCAACACACAGTCATTCAACTGACAGAACATTCTTAACTAATAATAGCGTGGGAGCTGTAAAGTACAATGCTAAACATCATTAAAATGAACATTTTTGTCCTAAGCACAATGGTCTTTAACCAACAGATTCTAGCTAGCAGTCAGTTAACTATGAATATTCATTGACCCTGCTATTGTACTCTCCATGTTTATGTTGTAAATTTTTTCTCCTAAGAATAATGGTCTTTAACCAACAGATTCTAACTTCTAGTTAACGGTCAGTTAACTACAATTAATAATTGACCCATCTTCGCTAGCCAAGGGTTACGATCCGCTCTACTCATCTTCACCCTTGGCATCGTTAGACGGATTTTCGAGGTCACATGGTGACGGTTTATATGTAATGCAGCTAGTGGTAGTTACAACCAATCAGAATGCACTTTACAAAAAGCACATGTTCTGTAGGAAAAATGTCAACAAAATAAAAATGATTGTACATATAAAATAATGTTGTAAGTTTGAAATAAAAGCACTAGCTTACCATTGAATAACAGTATGAGCCTCGTCAAATCTTCGCTTGAAAATCAGCCATATTATAATCTAGAGTCAATTTTCAGGGCATTCAAGCGAAAGGAAATGAAAGCCTTGCGTCAATTGGCTGAAAATGACATCATTACAAGGGGCATAACTGTCAAAATCCAGCAGGTGGCAGTGCACGGGAATTACGAAAATCCGATTAACGATGCCAAGGGTGAAGATGAGTAGAGCGGATCGTAACCCTTGGCTAGCGAAGATGTAATTGACCCTGCTATTGTACTCTCCATTTATATGTCGTCTCTTCATTTTTGTGATACTGTGTAGCCATTTTGCAGTAGAAGTGTATCTGTGCAGGTTTTTGTTTCTTTGTTTACATCTGTGTTGTCGTTGGAGTTTCAATAATCAGAGTACGAAGGTTGGAATCCCATTAACCAGTTTAACCCCACCACTTTTTTGTGCCTATTCAGAGCTAGGAATTGGATTTCCATTTTTCCTGGTCTTTTTTTTTTTGTTCAATGGCTTGAGGGGTGAGGTGGTTGTTTGTTTTGTTGATAAAGTTGACCATCACTGTTTAAGCTTTCTTTTCATACTTTCAATACAAATTCTTTTTCAAATTCTTTATTAATAAATAAAGAAAGCTCCATAAGGAACATGCATGTATGAAAGAATGCACAAATGACTAGAACAAACAAAAGAATAAAACAAGGAAATACAAGGGGAAAAAAAAAATAATAATAATATATATATATAATAATAACAATACTACAGTATTACTTTAATTATCTATGTACAGCGGACGGCGCAGACAAGTATGAAACTGGTACTAATTAACGCAGACCACGAAGAAGACACCCTTGACAACATTTATGAAAGGCGAGGAATGACGCTTGTTTCTGTCCTTTTTGCTTAAATCTGACAAGTTTTCCGACTTTTTTGACATTGCAGGATAAACACAATATACGTACATTGTCGTTAAATATAAAATTCATTTGTACTCGCTGCGAAACAGGCCTGAAAAGCTCGCCAAAGGCTCGCTAATCTGCCTGTTTCTAAAGCTCGTACAAATAAATTATATATTTACCGACAATGTACGTATATTGTATATTTAGGAACCAATGATTTTAATTTTAATATCAGCGTACTTCAGGTATCCAGCTTAAATTAAACTAAATTGAGTGAGTGAGTGATTATTGTTTAATGCTAAATGAGCAATTTTTCAGCTATATCATGGTGAGAACAAGATACTTTTTGATGAGATGATAATGATGATGAAGATGTCCACTATGTACCATACATGCCAACCCTACCGATTTACGCGGTAGTCTACCAAATTTTTAAGTCTTCAACCGCCCAGACCCCTCCCTACCGCTTTTAGTCTCTCGAGGGTTGGCATGTATGATGTACTAGAACAACATACTTAGTTTAATTTTTATAGTGCTAACTCACTGGAACAACATTCCGCAGATAGAATCGTCGCCCCCACTAGGACACATTATCCAGATTCCGAACCAACCAATCTTTGCTCCTGCTCCTTAATGCTGCATACTTAGTGGAGAAACAACAAATACCAATTTTACAGTCTTTGGAAATTATGTAATCAAGTTTGTCAGTGACTTGCAGAAGGTCACTGGTTTTATCAGGGTACTCTGATTTCTTCCATCAATAACACTGATCGCCACGCAATAACTGAAATATTATTGAAAGATGCATTAAACACCATACCCCTAACCCTAAATCTTTTGTAATTATACCTTCAGATCCATCAACCTTAGCTTTCATAATGGCGTAATTTCTGATGTCAGAGAAATAAACAGTTTGATCCTCGGCCATGTAGTCTAAAGCTACATAGTTAACTCCCCTTCTACCACTGTTCGCAGCAAACATTTGAAGCATGGCATCTCCAGTGTCTGATTCATTAATAGGGATTCCTCGTACAGAATATTTTGCTGCAAACAGCAAAAATTTGTCGATTCCTGAAATATCATTGAATTTTTTTTTTTAATTTTATGAAGATTATATCATTACTTTTTATTCAAAATTACATGAATAATATACAATTTATTTTTTTTAATCTCAAAAATTGTATTTCAACTGTTAAAATAATAGTAATACTTTACTTTCATTTTTATATCAACAGCTTGTGACAAATACAAAATAAAGAACTAATGCAACTTATTTACAAATTTAACTACATATGGTTCAAAATTTACGAGTCCATAGTCATCAGTTGTAAAGACTGTAATTATAAAAAGAACATAAACTTTGTACTTATCGAAGATTTGCTTTGTTCTTCTGATTTTATTTCAGAAAAATATTTATATCGGATATTTTGATTTTTATTACAATGTAAAAAGAAATGAAATTCAACATCAACATTATCGCTATTAAAATTACAATAACAGATTTAATCTGCCAACATCTCATATTAGGTTACGCCAGAGACAATATTGTAAATAAGTAGTCTATTATATAGTTCAAGTGTAGAACAACATTACAATTTTATGAGGTTTCAAATGTGAATGGAAGGCTACCTGAAGTGACCCCCATAACGGAAGATGCCAAATAAAACAAACTAAATAAAATATCCAACAAAACGTCTAATTCTAAATTGGGGCTATCTCATTAACTAGAGGCTCCCAGGAGACTGTTATCACTAGCCTGGTTTTCAATTTGACTTCTAAAGTTTATAGAAATGGGGACGTCAAACATAATTTTGAAAGTGGGCCAACTAAAGATCATTTCAGCTAAATTCCTGAGAAGATTTTGAAGTGATTTTTTTTCTTATCATATGCATATTTCGTATAAATTGACTGAAAAAAAAACATTTCACCGAACAAGATAAGTTGAACTACTCAATGCCATGTAGCTTTAGTTAAAATTTGAGCTCATTTTGACTTATAATTAAGCAGCAATAAACAATTAAAGAAAATTCTATTTTTAATAACAGCAGCCATCTTGAATGGTGGATGGGGCTGTTGGACATAGTTTTAAAAAGGTGACCATCCCAGGACCATCCCAACCAACTTTGGTGAAATTTGGTTCAGATGTTTCAGAGGGAAAGATTTAAATGTGAAAGTTTACAACGCAAGACAAACGTCAAGTGATGGCAAATGCTCACATGGCCTTTGGCCATATGAGGTCAAAAGTCAATGGAAGGGTAAGAAGGAAAGAAAACTAGCGTTAACTAGCATTATCTAATATATTTCATTATCAAAGTATGCATTTCAACAAATCTTACGTGAGCAGTTGATACCATTGCTGTTTAATCTATAACCAACATCACAGCCACATGTGTACCCATCGTGTACGTGAGACAACAAACACATGTGTTCACATTTTGCTGCTTTACATGGATTTAAACCTGCAATAAAACTTTGTACTGTAGAAAATGTCTTTAAACAGGATGATATATTTTCAAATATTGTTTGCGGTTGTCAAAATTTAGTACAGAGATGTGCTGAAAAGAAAACCACAATATACTCTTTCCTCAATTTTTTATCTAACGTCAATATAATGAAGAAAACACAAAATTTCGCAAAATTGAGCATATTTTGTGATATAAAGTGAAACCTGTCTAAACCAAACCTCCTTATGACCTACTTTTTTGTTTGTAATAGACAGGTGGTTGGTTTATTTATACAGGTTGAATTAATCAAAATTTCCTTCATTTGGGGCTTCATATTAAGCTTGGTTTAAACAAGATTTCGGCTTTAAACGTGATTCCAGTTAAATTAGGGTTCGGTTTAGATAGCTTTTATAGTATATTCTTTCTCCTATTTTCTAGCATTCGCTGTGAAAAATGTAGAATAAACATTAATTATTACAGTAAAGTCAGTCTTTCGAGACCATTCCGATGAGAGACCGACCATCTCCGTTCAGGTGGTTAACTTCATAATGTTACAATTCTTCATTAACTTTCTAAAAAGTATGTATAGGTAGAATAAACCTTTTTTGAGAGACCAACTGTCTTGAAAGACCATATATTTGTGACAAAAGGGGTGATCTCTTCAAAGACAGATTTCACAGGTTTGATTTGCAATACAGTTATATCTCATTATGTCAAAATAAGTTTTCTAAAATATCAGTTGAGTAGAGAAAAAAAAAATTAAGAAGTACAATTTTAATTTCAGTGCATTTCAACTTTATTTACTCATCTTTTTTCCAAATTCGAAGTGTAGAAATTTTGGTTGTTTCGAAGTAACTTTGCCATTCATAACATAAAAATCCATTCAAATTATGTTATAATTTAAAATCAACACAAGTCCTACCACTTTTACTCATCGGTTGAAGTGACATATGATAAGCCACTACAGCACTGGGTTGTGCTTTCTTGTGTCGGTAAATTTCTGTGGCCTCTGACCTGCCGAGCTTGTCTATCCTTGAGATTCCTATTTGAGTTCTGTCTGCCCAGAAAAGTTTGTCTTCAAGTATTGTCAGACTGACTGGTGCAGGTATCTTAGAACCTCCAGATATGATTGTATACCTACAATATATATTATATGTAGTGGGTTAGTGAGGGGTTGTTGTTTCACATCAAACGAGGATTTTCAGGTATATCATGGCGAGAACAAGTTACAATCAATGAGATCATGATGGCCATTTGAAGAGAAAAATTATCCATTTTCAATGTTAAATAGAGATAAAAGTGCTCACTTGATAGATAAAAAAAAAAAAAAAAAAAAAAAAAAAAAAAATATTCTAGCTTTTAGGACCAGAAGTTTGAAACATTTTATTTCCAAATATTTTACTCAAAAAAGAGGAAATCAGTTTAAAATCAGAGGAAAACCTTCATCTCTGGTTAAACTATGTCTTGTGATGTTAGCTGTGGTAGCCATCTTGAGATTATCATCTAGACAGTAGAAACAGATATACGAGTGACATAGTTTATACTGGATGCATTTTCAGGGAAAAACTTAACAGCCCAAGACCACTAAAATTTTGACCTATGTATTTTCAGTGAGTAGCCCAGCTGGCTACTGAAATTTAGAATATTTTATAAGGTGTCCAAAGTCAGTCTCTGGGCCACTGGAATTTTTGAAGAGCTACTAAAATTGTCATTTTATGGTGCACAGCTGACAATTGCAGCAATATTGCTAAGTTCTGTTCCTAATCTTTCAGTTCTCAGTTTTCTACATATGTACTGTTCCTATTAGTCTAAACAAAGAAAACATTCATTTTGAGGGGTTATGGTGTATATGTAAGACATAATTTTTTCCGGTTTAAATTTTATCTGGTGGAAAGAATTTAATATTAAATTTTATGTTACGGTAAATATTTTATAATAAAATACTTTCCATTGCTATAAAAAAGTATCCTAGTGTACAATAAACAGGTACATAATAATATTTCCGACTCTGATTATTAGATCATGAGATGCATCTGTAATCTTATTTCTGACAATTAATGATAAATCACCTGAACCATCAAATGAGATAATCCCGATAATATCTATACTAAGGTATGTAATATTATGTCCGACGCTGATTATTAAATCACGAGACGCATCTGTAATATTATTTCCGACGCTCATTGATAAATCACCTGATCCATCAAATGAGCTAATCCAGATAATATTTTATACTAAAGTATGCAATATTATTTCCGACGCTGATTAATAAATCACCTGACCCATCCGGAAAATATTTTATAAATAAAATTTACAGGTAAATATATATATACGAAAAATATATTTGTTAATTTAAATGACAAATTGAGTAATCTTCAAACCCATTATAAAATCAATAGAGTCATGTAAGTTTAAATATATTAAAAATTTGATTCATTGGTAACAGTCGATATTGAATAATGGAAGATGAGTACAATGATATTGTTACATATATACAAGACCAAAAGTACCCACAGAATGCAAATGAAAGCCTAACAAAAGTGCCAGTTTCTCTGTATTGTTCATTTTTGATTGCCCCTTCCGTATTCTCTAACGTTTATTTCCTCTATAATATTTTTTCGGTTGAAAAGTTATAATGTGCAATGTTATCCACGGATATATTTTGATATTAAATTTCTTCCACCTCCTCTGGAAAATATATAGTAGCATTGGAAGAAATTCAATATTGAAATGTTGTCCAAGGATAATATTTGATATTAAAAATAATCCGCCGGAAAGAATATTATGGAGGATAAAATAAAATGTTACATATAATGTCACTTTCAACAATATTTCAGTTATATCGTAGCGGTCAGTTTTATTGGTGGAGGAAACCAGAGTATCTGCAGAAAACCACCGACCTGTCGCAAGTCACTAATAAACTTTATCACATAATGTTGCATCAAGTACACCTCATCTGAGCGGGATTCGAACATGCAACTTTAGTGGTGATAGGCACTGAATGCACAAGTAGTTGTAAATCCAACTACTATACAATCACGACCACAACGGCCACCACTTTTAATAATTATTACCGAAATTTTCCATTGTAGTCGACACATCCTATATGATCCAGTCTGTAGTCAGTCCAATACAGTCGTTGAGTTACAACATCTAGAGTAATACTAGATGGAGCCACTAGTTTAGTAACAGGAAGTGTAAATCTGTGACTACCATTCATATAGGCACGTTCAATTCTAGCTTCATGGCGCGGTTGATGTCCATAGTCTGAGAAAAATAAATATCTGAAAAATAAATGAGAATGTTCAAATATGATAGTCATCTTAGTTTTCTAACAAATTGTACTGTAATGACTTATTCCAACTAAACCTATAACTTTGGAGATCAGATGATTAAAATATGAATCGTATGTTAGTGTAAGCAATAAATTGGTCCTACTGTATGGACCAATATTTCTAGTTTTATAAATCCAATTTGTCCCTGTTAAAAGATCCTGGGAATAATATTTCCTAGTTGAAATAGTCTATGGAATATTTCTTCCTAGTAAATGTGGTCCTTGGTCTAATCTTACTAGGAACTTTATTCAAACTGGACCAATTTCACACCAGGACTCATTTCACTGTTTCATTGAAGGTCATTGATAACCCTTTCTGAACAACTGAAGGTCATATTTAAGCCTTCCCAAATAGTCTATGATTATAATGAACTCTTTATTAAAAGTGAACAAGTCAGTGAGTGATAGCTGTTTTTTGACAAATGTTCAATATTTCAGCCATATCACGGCGAGAACAGGTTACATTTATGAGATGATAATGATGTCTGCTTTGTACTAGACCAACATGCTGAGTTGGATATTTATAGTGCTATCTGACTGAAACAAGTCTGCCAGTAGATGTGTCGCTCCAATCTGACATGTTATCTGGGTTCCATCCAACTAGTCTTTCCTCTTACTCCTTAATGCTGTATGCTTAGCAGTGAAGCAACAAATACCAATTTTATATGCTTCGGCTTGACCCGGCCGAGGATTGAACTCACAATCTACCACACTTGAGGCGAGCATACTATTACAACACTGACGTGGTCTAATTAACAGTTGAAGTACTATCTTACCCAACAGTATACAGTTATTTCATGCCTGTTCAGGGAACAGTCAAAACTATTGTCCCTCGGTGCTGGAGATGACTTGGGAACTGTTGCCTGAAGGCCGAAGGCAACAGTTCCCCTCGGTGTTGGAGATGACTTGGGAACTGTTGCCTGAAGGCTGAAGGCAACAGTTCCCAAGTCATCTCCAGCACCGAGGGACAATAGTTTTGACTGTTCCCTGAACAGGCATGAAATGACTGTTTTATTATCTTATATACATGCACATAACCACAAATCCACTGAAGATGATAATGTCAGCATACCATACCATTAACAAATTGGGGCACAACATTGTTTTGAAAGAAATAACAGCATTTGACAGGAATGACGCACTGCGCATCGTTCTCATGCATGGAACAGTTCGGATCCGGAAGTAGGGGAACAGTCAACTGTTTCACTCTGCCGGCTATTTTTAAAATTTTCTTGTAATCAGTTAAAAATATAGCATATCAAAAATATATACTATAAGTTAATAATTGAATCTATTGCTGGATTTTTCCAATGCTAGCTCACTGATACACTAGTCCAGGGTTAGACACTAAGACACATTATCCTGTTTCCAATGCTAGCTCACTGATACACTAGTCCAGGGTTAGACACTCAGACACATTATCCTGATTCCAATGCTAGCTCACTGATACACTAGTCCAGGGTTAGACACTCAGACACATTATCCTGTTTCCAATGCTAGCTCACTGATACACTAGTCCAGGGTTAGACACTCAGACACATTATCCTGATTCCAATGCTAGCTCACTGATACACTAGTCCAGGGTTAGACACTAAGACACATTATCCTGATTCCAATGCTAGCTCACTGATACACTAGTACAGGGTTAGACACTCAGACACATTATCCTGATTCCAATGCTAGCTCACTGATACACTAGTCCAGGGTTAGACACTCAGACACATTATCCTGATTCCAATGCTAGCTCACTGATACACTAGTCCAGGGTTAGACACTCAGACACATTATCCTGATTCCAATGCTAGCTCACTGATACACTAGTACAGGGTTAGACACTAAGACACATTATCCTGATTCCAATGCTAGCTCACTGATACACTAGTCCAGGGTTAGACACTAAGACACATTATCCTGATTCCAATGCTAGCTCACTGATACACTAGTCCAGGGTTAGACACTCAGACACATTATCCTGATTCCAATGCTAGCTCACTGATACACTAGTCCAGGGTTAGACACTCAGACACATTATCCTGTTTCCAATGCTAGCTCACTGATACACTAGTCCAGGGTTAGACACTCAGACACATTATCCTGTTTCCAATGCTAGCTCACTGATACACTAGTCCAGGGTTAGACACTAAGACACATTATCCTGATTCCAATGCTAGCTCACTGATACACTAGTCCAGGGTTAGACACTCAGACACATTATCCTGATTCCAATGCTAGCTCACTGATACACTAGTCCAGGGTTAGACACTCAGATACATTATCCTGTTTCCAATGCTAGCTCACTGATACACTAGTCCAGGGTTAGACACTAAGACATATTATCCTGTTTCCAATGCTAGCTCACTGATACACTAGTCCAGGGTTAGACACTCAGACACATTATCCTGATTCCAATGCTAGCTCACTGATACACTAGTCCAGGGTTAGACACTCAGACACATTATCCTGATTCCAATGCTAGCTCACTGATACACTAGTCCAGGGTTAGACACTCAGACACATTATCCTGATTCCAATGCTAGCTCACTGATACACTAGTCCAGGGTTAGACACTAAGACACATTATCCTGATTCCAATGCTAGCTCACTGATACACTAGTCCAGGGTTAGACACTCAGACACATGATCCTGTTTCCAATGCTAGCTCACTGATACACTAGTCCAGGGTTAGACACCCAGACACATTATCCTGTTTCCAATGCTAGCTCACTGATACACTAGTCCAGGGTTAGACACTCAGACACATTATCCTGTTTCCAATGCTAGCTCACTGATACACTAGTCCAGGGTTAGACACTCAGACACATTATCCTGTTTCCAATGCTAGCTCACTGATACACTAGTACAGGGTTAGACACTAAGACACATTATCCTGATTCCAATGCTAGCTCACTGATACACTAGTCCAGGGTTAGACACTCAGACACATTATCCTGTTTCCAATGCTAGCTCACTGATACACTAGTCCAGGGTTAGACACTCAGACACATTATCCTGATTCCAATGCTAGCTCACTGATACACTAGTCCAGGGTTAGACACTCAGACACATTATCCTGATTCCAATGCTAGCTCACTGATACACTAGTACAGGGTTAGACACTCAGACACATTATCCTGATTCCAATGCTAGCTCACTGATACACTAGTCCAGGGTTAGACACTCAGACACATTATCCTGATTCCAATGCTAGCTCACTGATACACTAGTCCAGGGTTAGACACTAAGACACATTATCCTGATTCCAATGCTAGCTCACTGATACACTAGTCCAGGGTTAGACACTCAGACACATTATCCTGATTCCAATGCTAGCTCACTGATACACTAGTCCAGGGTTAGACACTCAGACACATTATCCTGATTCCAATGCTAGCTCACTGATACACTAGTCCAGGGTTAGACACTAAGACACATTATCCTGATTCCAATGCTAGCTCACTGATACACTAGTCCAGGGTTAGACACTCAGACACATTATCCTGATTCCAATGCTAGCTCACTGATACACTAGTCCAGGGTTAGACACTAAGACATATTATCCTGTTTCCAATGCTAGCTCACTGATACACTAGTCCAGGGTTAGACACTAAGACACATTATCCTGATTCCAATGCTAGCTCACTGATACACTAGTCCAGGGTTAGACACTCAGACACATTATCCTGATTCCAATGCTAGCTCACTGATACACTAGTCCAGGGTTAGACACTAAGACATATTATCCTGTTTCCAATGCTAGCTCACTGATACACTAGTCCAGGGTTAGACACTCAGACACATTATCCTGTTTCCAATGCTAGCTCACTGATACACTAGTCCAGGGTTAGACACTAAGACATATTATCCTGTTTCCAATGCTAGCTCACTGATACACTAGTCCAGGGTTAGACACTAAGACATATTATCCTGTTTCCAATGCTAGCTCACTGATACACTAGTCCAGGGTTAGACACTCAGACACATTATCCTGATTCCAATGCTAGCTCACTGATACACTAGTCCAGGGTTAGACACTCAGACACATTATCCTGATTCCAATGCTAGCTCACTGATACACTAGTCCAGGGTTAGACACTAAGACACATTATCCTGATTCCAATGCTAGCTCACTGATACACTAGTCCAGGGTTAGACACTCAGACACATGATCCTGTTTCCAATGCTAGCTCACTGATACACTAGTCCAGGGTTAGACACCCAGACACATTATCCTGTTTCCAATGCTAGCTCACTGATACACTAGTCCAGGGTTAGACACTCAGACACATTATCCTGTTTCCAATGCTAGCTCACTGATACACTAGTCCAGGGTTAGACACTCAGACACATTATCCTGATTCCAATGCTAGCTCACTGATACACTAGTCCAGGGTTAGACACTCAGACACATTATCCTGTTTCCAATGCTAGCTCACTGATACACTAGTCCAGGGTTAGACACTCAGACACATTATCCTGATTCTAATGCTAGCTCACTGATACACTAGTCCAGGGTTAGACACTAAGACACATTATCCTGATTCCAATGCTAGCTCACTGATACACTAGTCCAGGGTTAGACACTCAGACACATTATCCTGATTCCAATGCTAGCTCACTGATACACTAGTCCAGGGTTAGACACTCAGACACATTATCCTGATTCCAATGCTAGCTCACTGATACACTAGTCCAGGGTTAGACACTCAGACACATTATCCTGATTCCAATGCTAGCTCACTGATACACTAGTACAGGGTTAGACACTAAGACACATTATCCTGTTTCCAATGCTAGCTCACTGATACACTAGTCCAGGGTTAGACACTCAGACACATTATCCTGTTTCCAATGCTAGCTCACTGATACACTAGTCCAGGGTTAGACACTCAGACACATTATCCTGTTTCCAATGCTAGCTCACTGATACACTAGTCCAGGGTTAGACACTCAGACACATTATCCTGATTCTAATGCTAGCTCACTGATACACTAGTCCAGGGTTAGACACTCAGACACATTATCCTGATTCCAATGCTAGCTCACTGATACACTAGTCCAGGGTTAGACACTCAGACACATTATCCTGATTCCAATGCTAGCTCACTGATACACTAGTCCAGGGTTAGACACTAAGACACATTATCCTGATTCTAATGCTAGCTCACTGATACACTAGTCCAGGGTTAGACACTCAGACACATTATCCTGATTCCAATGCTAGCTCACTGATACACTAGTCCAGGGTTAGACACTCAGACACATTATCCTGATTCCAATGCTAGCTCACTGATACACTAGTCCAGGGTTAGACACCCAGACACATTATCCTGATTCCAATGCTAGCTCACTGATACACTAGTCCAGGGTTAGACACTCAGACACATTATCCTGTTTCCAATGCTAGCTCACTGATACACTAGTCCAGGGTTAGACACTCAGACACATTATCCTGATTCCAATGCTAGCTCACTGATACACTAGTCCAGGGTTAGACACTCAGACACATTATCCTGATTCCAATGCTAGCTCACTGATACACTAGTCCAGGGTTAGACACTCAGACACATTATCCTGATTCCAATGCTAGCTCACTGATACACTAGTCCAGGGTTAGACACTCAGACACATTATCCTGTTTCCAATGCTAGCTCACTGATACACTAGTCCAGGGTTAGACACTAAGACATATTATCCTGTTTCCAATGCTAGCTCACTGATACACTAGTCCAGGGTTAGACACTCAGACACATTATCCTGTTTCCAATGCTAGCTCACTGATACACTAGTCCAGGGTTAGACACTCAGACACATTATCCTGATTCCAATGCTAGCTCACTGATACACTAGTCCAGGGTTAGACACTCAGACACATTATCCTGTTTCCAATGCTAGCTCACTGATACACTAGTACAGGGTTAGACACTAAGACACATTATCCTGATTCCAATGCTAGCTCACTGATACACTAGTCCAGGGTTAGACACTCAGACACATTATCCTGTTTCCAATGCTAGCTCACTGATACACTAGTCCAGGGTTAGACACTCAGACACATTATCCTGATTCCAATGCTAGCTCACTGATACACTAGTCCAGGGTTAGACACTCAGACACATTATCCTGATTCCAATGCTAGCTCACTGATACACTAGTACAGGGTTAGACACTCAGACACATTATCCTGATTCCAATGCTAGCTCACTGATACACTAGTCCAGGGTTAGACACTCAGACACATTATCCTGATTCCAATGCTAGCTCACTGATACACTAGTCCAGGGTTAGACACTAAGACACATTATCCTGATTCCAATGCTAGCTCACTGATACACTAGTCCAGGGTTAGACACTCAGACACATTATCCTGATTCCAATGCTAGCTCACTGATACACTAGTCCAGGGTTAGACACTCAGACACATTATCCTGATTCCAATGCTAGCTCACTGATACACTAGTCCAGGGTTAGACACTAAGACACATTATCCTGATTCCAATGCTAGCTCACTGATACACTAGTCCAGGGTTAGACACTCAGACACATTATCCTGATTCCAATGCTAGCTCACTGATACACTAGTCCAGGGTTAGACACTAAGACATATTATCCTGTTTCCAATGCTAGCTCACTGATACACTAGTCCAGGGTTAGACACTAAGACACATTATCCTGATTCCAATGCTAGCTCACTGATACACTAGTCCAGGGTTAGACACTCAGACACATTATCCTGATTCCAATGCTAGCTCACTGATACACTAGTCCAGGGTTAGACACTAAGACATATTATCCTGTTTCCAATGCTAGCTCACTGATACACTAGTCCAGGGTTAGACACTCAGACACATTATCCTGTTTCCAATGCTAGCTCACTGATACACTAGTCCAGGGTTAGACACTAAGACATATTATCCTGTTTCCAATGCTAGCTCACTGATACACTAGTCCAGGGTTAGACACTAAGACATATTATCCTGTTTCCAATGCTAGCTCACTGATACACTAGTCCAGGGTTAGACACTCAGACACATTATCCTGATTCCAATGCTAGCTCACTGATACACTAGTCCAGGGTTAGACACTCAGACACATTATCCTGATTCCAATGCTAGCTCACTGATACACTAGTCCAGGGTTAGACACTAAGACACATTATCCTGATTCCAATGCTAGCTCACTGATACACTAGTCCAGGGTTAGACACTCAGACACATGATCCTGTTTCCAATGCTAGCTCACTGATACACTAGTCCAGGGTTAGACACCCAGACACATTATCCTGTTTCCAATGCTAGCTCACTGATACACTAGTCCAGGGTTAGACACTCAGACACATTATCCTGTTTCCAATGCTAGCTCACTGATACACTAGTCCAGGGTTAGACACTCAGACACATTATCCTGATTCCAATGCTAGCTCACTGATACACTAGTCCAGGGTTAGACACTCAGACACATTATCCTGTTTCCAATGCTAGCTCACTGATACACTAGTCCAGGGTTAGACACTCAGACACATTATCCTGATTCTAATGCTAGCTCACTGATACACTAGTCCAGGGTTAGACACTAAGACACATTATCCTGATTCCAATGCTAGCTCACTGATACACTAGTCCAGGGTTAGACACTCAGACACATTATCCTGATTCCAATGCTAGCTCACTGATACACTAGTCCAGGGTTAGACACTCAGACACATTATCCTGATTCCAATGCTAGCTCACTGATACACTAGTCCAGGGTTAGACACTCAGACACATTATCCTGATTCCAATGCTAGCTCACTGATACACTAGTACAGGGTTAGACACTAAGACACATTATCCTGTTTCCAATGCTAGCTCACTGATACACTAGTCCAGGGTTAGACACTCAGACACATTATCCTGTTTCCAATGCTAGCTCACTGATACACTAGTCCAGGGTTAGACACTCAGACACATTATCCTGTTTCCAATGCTAGCTCACTGATACACTAGTCCAGGGTTAGACACTCAGACACATTATCCTGATTCTAATGCTAGCTCACTGATACACTAGTCCAGGGTTAGACACTCAGACACATTATCCTGATTCCAATGCTAGCTCACTGATACACTAGTCCAGGGTTAGACACTCAGACACATTATCCTGATTCCAATGCTAGCTCACTGATACACTAGTCCAGGGTTAGACACTAAGACACATTATCCTGATTCTAATGCTAGCTCACTGATACACTAGTCCAGGGTTAGACACTCAGACACATTATCCTGATTCCAATGCTAGCTCACTGATACACTAGTCCAGGGTTAGACACTCAGACACATTATCCTGATTCCAATGCTAGCTCACTGATACACTAGTCCAGGGTTAGACACCCAGACACATTATCCTGATTCCAATGCTAGCTCACTGATACACTAGTCCAGGGTTAGACACTCAGACACATTATCCTGTTTCCAATGCTAGCTCACTGATACACTAGTCCAGGGTTAGACACTCAGACACATTATCCTGATTCCAATGCTAGCTCACTGATACACTAGTCCAGGGTTAGACACTCAGACACATTATCCTGATTCCAATGCTAGCTCACTGATACACTAGTCCAGGGTTAGACACTCAGACACATTATCCTGATTCCAATGCTAGCTCACTGATACACTAGTCCAGGGTTAGACACTCAGACACATTATCCTGTTTCCAATGCTAGCTCACTGATACACTAGTCCAGGGTTAGACACTAAGACATATTATCCTGTTTCCAATGCTAGCTCACTGATACACTAGTCCAGGGTTAGACACTCAGACACATTATCCTGTTTCCAATGCTAGCTCACTGATACACTAGTCCAGGGTTAGACACTCAGACACATTATCCTGATTCCAATGCTAGCTCACTGATACACTAGTCCAGGGTTAGACACTCAGACACATTATCCTGTTTCCAATGCTAGCTCACTGATACACTAGTCCAGGGTTAGACACTCAGACACATTATCCTGATTCCAATGCTAGCTCACTGATACACTAGTCCAGGGTTAGACACTCAGACACATTATCCTGATTCCAATGCTAGCTCACTGATACACTAGTACAGGGTTAGACACTCAGACACATTATCCTGATTCCAATGCTAGCTCACTGATACACTAGTCCAGGGTTAGACACTCAGACACATTATCCTGATTCCAATGCTAGCTCACTGATACACTAGTCCAGGGTTAGACACTAAGACACATTATCCTGATTCCAATGCTAGCTCACTGATACACTAGTCCAGGGTTAGACACTCAGACACATTATCCTGATTCCAATGCTAGCTCACTGATACACTAGTCCAGGGTTAGACACTCAGACACATTATCCTGATTCCAATGCTAGCTCACTGATACACTAGTCCAGGGTTAGACACCCAGACACATTATCCTGATTCCAATGCTAGCTCACTGATACACTAGTCCAGGGTTAGACACTCAGACACATTATCCTGATTCCAATGCTAGCTCACTGATACACTAGTCCAGGGTTAGACACTAAGACATATTATCCTGTTTCCAATGCTAGCTCACTGATACACTAGTCCAGGGTTAGACACTAAGACACATTATCCTGATTCCAATGCTAGCTCACTGATACACTAGTCCAGGGTTAGACACTCAGACACATTATCCTGATTCCAATGCTAGCTCACTGATACACTAGTCCAGGGTTAGACACTAAGACATATTATCCTGTTTCCAATGCTAGCTCACTGATACACTAGTCCAGGGTTAGACACTCAGACACATTATCCTGTTTCCAATGCTAGCTCACTGATACACTAGTCCAGGGTTAGACACTAAGACATATTATCCTGTTTCCAATGCTAGCTCACTGATACACTAGTCCAGGGTTAGACACTAAGACATATTATCCTGTTTCCAATGCTAGCTCACTGATACACTAGTCCAGGGTTAGACACTCAGACACATTATCCTGATTCCAATGCTAGCTCACTGATACACTAGTCCAGGGTTAGACACTCAGACACATTATCCTGATTCCAATGCTAGCTCACTGATACACTAGTCCAGGGTTAGACACTAAGACACATTATCCTGATTCCAATGCTAGCTCACTGATACACTAGTCCAGGGTTAGACACTCAGACACATGATCATGTTTCCAATGCTAGCTCACTGATACACTAGTCCAGGGTTAGACACCCAGACACATTATCCTGTTTCCAATGCTAGCTCACTGATACACTAGTCCAGGGTTAGACACTCAGACACATTATCCTGTTTCCAATGCTAGCTCACTGATACACTAGTCCAGGGTTAGACACTCAGACACATTATCCTGATTCCAATGCTAGCTCACTGATACACTAGTCCAGGGTTAGACACTCAGACACATTATCCTGTTTCCAATGCTAGCTCACTGATACACTAGTCCAGGGTTAGACACTCAGACACATTATCCTGATTCTAATGCTAGCTCACTGATACACTAGTCCAGGGTTAGACACTAAGACACATTATCCTGATTCCAATGCTAGCTCACTGATACACTAGTCCAGGGTTAGACACTCAGACACATTATCCTGATTCCAATGCTAGCTCACTGATACACTAGTCCAGGGTTAGACACTCAGACACATTATCCTGATTCCAATGCTAGCTCACTGATACACTAGTCCAGGGTTAGACACTCAGACACATTATCCTGATTCCAATGCTAGCTCACTGATACACTAGTACAGGGTTAGACACTAAGACACATTATCCTGTTTCCAATGCTAGCTCACTGATACACTAGTCCAGGGTTAGACACTCAGACACATTATCCTGTTTCCAATGCTAGCTCACTGATACACTAGTCCAGGGTTAGACACTCAGACACATTATCCTGTTTCCAATGCTAGCTCACTGATACACTAGTCCAGGGTTAGACACTCAGACACATTATCCTGATTCTAATGCTAGCTCACTGATACACTAGTCCAGGGTTAGACACTCAGACACATTATCCTGATTCCAATGCTAGCTCACTGATACACTAGTCCAGGGTTAGACACTCAGACACATTATCCTGATTCCAATGCTAGCTCACTGATACACTAGTCCAGGGTTAGACACTAAGACACATTATCCTGATTCTAATGCTAGCTCACTGATACACTAGTCCAGGGTTAGACACTCAGACACATTATCCTGATTCCAATGCTAGCTCACTGATACACTAGTCCAGGGTTAGACACTCAGACACATTATCCTGATTCCAATGCTAGCTCACTGATACACTAGTCCAGGGTTAGACACCCAGACACATTATCCTGATTCCAATGCTAGCTCACTGATACACTAGTCCAGGGTTAGACACTCAGACACATTATCCTGTTTCCAATGCTAGCTCACTGATACACTAGTCCAGGGTTAGACACTCAGACACATTATCCTGATTCCAATGCTAGCTCACTGATACACTAGTCCAGGGTTAGACACTCAGACACATTATCCTGATTCCAATGCTAGCTCACTGATACACTAGTCCAGGGTTAGACACTCAGACACATTATCCTGATTCCAATGCTAGCTCACTGATACACTAGTCCAGGGTTAGACACTCAGACACATTATCCTGTTTCCAATGCTAGCTCACTGATACACTAGTCCAGGGTTAGACACTAAGACATATTATCCTGTTTCCAATGCTAGCTCACTGATACACTAGTCCAGGGTTAGACACTCAGACACATTATCCTGATTCCAATGCTAGCTCACTGATACACTAGTCCAGGGTTAGACACTAAGACATATTATCCTGTTTCCAATGCTAGCTCACTGATACACTAGTCCAGGGTTAGACACTCAGACACATTATCCTGATTCCAATGCTAGCTCACTGATACACTAGTCCAGGGTTAGACACTCAGACACATTATCCTGATTCCAATGCTAGCTCACTGATACACTAGTCCAGGGTTAGACACTAAGACACATTATCCTGATTCCAATGCTAGCTCACTGATACACTAGTCCAGGGTTAGACACTCAGACACATGATCATGTTTCCAATGCTAGCTCACTGATACACTAGTCCAGGGTTAGACACCCAGACACATTATCCTGTTTCCAATGCTAGCTCACTGATACACTAGTCCAGGGTTAGACACTCAGACACATTATCCTGTTTCCAATGCTAGCTCACTGATACACTAGTCCAGGGTTAGACACTCAGACACATTATCCTGATTCCAATGCTAGCTCACTGATACACTAGTCCAGGGTTAGACACTCAGACACATTATCCTGTTTCCAATGCTAGCTCACTGATACACTAGTCCAGGGTTAGACACTCAGACACATTATCCTGATTCTAATGCTAGCTCACTGATACACTAGTCCAGGGTTAGACACTAAGACACATTATCCTGATTCCAATGCTAGCTCACTGATACACTAGTCCAGGGTTAGACACTCAGACACATTATCCTGATTCCAATGCTAGCTCACTGATACACTAGTCCAGGGTTAGACACTCAGACACATTATCCTGATTCCAATGCTAGCTCACTGATACACTAGTCCAGGGTTAGACACTCAGACACATTATCCTGATTCCAATGCTAGCTCACTGATACACTAGTACAGGGTTAGACACTAAGACACATTATCCTGTTTCCAATGCTAGCTCACTGATACACTAGTCCAGGGTTAGACACTCAGACACATTATCCTGTTTCCAATGCTAGCTCACTGATACACTAGTCCAGGGTTAGACACTCAGACACATTATCCTGTTTCCAATGCTAGCTCACTGATACACTAGTCCAGGGTTAGACACTCAGACACATTATCCTGATTCTAATGCTAGCTCACTGATACACTAGTCCAGGGTTAGACACTCAGACACATTATCCTGATTCCAATGCTAGCTCACTGATACACTAGTCCAGGGTTAGACACTCAGACACATTATCCTGATTCCAATGCTAGCTCACTGATACACTAGTCCAGGGTTAGACACTAAGACACATTATCCTGATTCTAATGCTAGCTCACTGATACACTAGTCCAGGGTTAGACACTAAGACACATTATCCTGATTCCAATGCTAGCTCACTGATACACTAGTCCAGGGTTAGACACTCAGACACATTATCCTGATTCCAATGCTAGCTCACTGATACACTAGTCCAGGGTTAGACACCCAGACACATTATCCTGATTCCAATGCTAGCTCACTGATACACTAGTCCAGGGTTAGACACTCAGACACATTATCCTGTTTCCAATGCTAGCTCACTGATACACTAGTCCAGGGTTAGACACTCAGACACATTATCCTGATTCCAATGCTAGCTCACTGATACACTAGTCCAGGGTTAGACACTCAGACACATTATCCTGTTTCCAATGCTAGCTCACTGATACACTAGTCCAGGGTTAGACACTAAGACATATTATCCTGTTTCCAATGCTAGCTCACTGATACACTAGTCCAGGGTTAGACACTCAGACACATTATCCTGTTTCCAATGCTAGCTCACTGATACACTAGTCCAGGGTTAGACACTCAGACACATTATCCTGATTCCAATGCTAGCTCACTGATACACTAGTCCAGGGTTAGACACTAAGACATATTATCCTGTTTCCAATGCTAGCTCACTGATACACTAGTCCAGGGTTAGACACTCAGACACATTATCCTGATTCCAATGCTAGCTCACTGATACACTAGTACAGGGTTAGACACTAAGACATATTATCCTGATTCCAATGCTAGCTCACTGATACACTAGTCCAGGGTTAGACACTCAGACACATTATCCTGATTCCAATGCTAGCTCACTGATACACTAGTCCAGGGTTAGACACTAAGACATATTATCCTGATTCCAATGCTAGCTCACTGATACACTAGTCCAGGGTTAGACACTCAGACACATTATCCTGATTCCAATGCTAGCTCACTGATACACTAGTCCAGGGTTAGACACTCAGACACATTATCCTGTTTCCAATGCTAGCTCACTGATACACTAGTCCAGGGTTAGACACTCAGACACATTATCCTGATTCCAATGCTAGCTCACTGATACACTAGTCCAGGGTTAGACACTCAGACACATTATCCTGATTCCAATGCTAGCTCACTGATACACTAGTCCAGGGTTAGACACTCAGACACATTATCCTGATTCCAATGCTAGCTCACTGATACACTAGTCCAGGGTTAGACACTCAGACACATTATCCTGATTCCAATGCTAGCTCACTGATACACTAGTCCAGGGTTAGACACTCAGACACATTATCCTGATTCCAATGCTAGCTCACTGATACACTAGTCCAGGGTTAGACACTAAGACACATTATCCTGATTCCAATGCTAGCTCACTGATACACTAGTCCAGGGTTAGACACTCAGACACATTATCCTGTTTCCAATGCTAGCTCACTGATACACTAGTCCAGGGTTAGACACTCAGACACATTATCCTGATTCCAATGCTAGCTCACTGATACACTAGTCCAGGGTTAGACACTCAGACACATTATCCTGATTCCAATGCTAGCTCACTGATACACTAGTCCAGGGTTAGACACTCAGACACATTATCCTGATTCCAATGCTAGCTCACTGATACACTAGTCCAGGGTTAGACACTCAGACACATGATCCTGATTCCAATGCTAGCTCACTGATACACTAGTCCAGGGTTAGACACTCAGACACATTATCCTGATTCCAATGCTAGCTCACTGATACACTAGTCCAGGATTAGACACTCAGACACATTATCCTGTTTCCAATGCTAGCTCACTGATACACTAGTCCAGGGTTAGACACTCAGACACATTATCCTGATTCCAATGCTAGCTCACTGATACACTAGTCCAGGGTTAGACACTCAGACACATTATCCTGATTCCAATGCTAGCTCACTGATACACTAGTCCAGGGTTAGACACTCAGACACATTATCCTGTTTCCAATGCTAGCTCACTGATACACTAGTCCAGGGTTAGACACTCAGACACATTATCCTGATTCCAATGCTAGCTCACTGATACACTAGTCCAGGGTTAGACACTCAGACACATTATCCTGATTCCAATGCTAGCTCACTGATACACTAGTCCAGGGTTAGACACTCAGACACATTATCCTGATTCCAATGCTAGCTCACTGATACACTAGTCCAGGGTTAGACACTCAGACACATGATCCTGATTCCAATGCTAGCTCACTGATACACTAGTCCAGGGTTAGACACTCAGACACATTATCCTGATTCCAATGCTAGCTCACTGATACACTAGTCCAGGGTTAGACACTCAGACACATTATCCTGTTTCCAATGCTAGCTCACTGATACACTAGTCCAGGGTTAGACACTCAGACACATGATCCTGTTTCCAATGCTAGCTCACTGATACACTAGTCCAGGGCTAGACACTCAGACACATTATCCTGTTTCCAATGCTAGCTCACTGATACACTAGTCCAGGGTTAGACACTCAGACACATTATCCTGATTCCAATGCTAGCTCACTGATACACTAGTCCAGGGTTAGACACTCAGACACATTATCCTGTTTCCAATGCTAGCTCACTGATACACTAGTCCAGGGTTAGACACTCAGACACATGATCCTGTTTCCAATGCTAGCTCACTGATACACTAGTCCAGGGTTAGACACTCAGACACATTATCCTGTTTCCAATGCTAGCTCACTGATACACTAGTCCAGGGTTAGACACTCAGACACATTATCCTGTTTCCAATGCTAGCTCACTGATACACTAGTCCAGGGTTAGACACTAAGACACATTATCCTGATTCCAATGCTAGCTCACTGATACACTAGTCCAGGGTTAGACACTCAGACACATTATCCTGATTCCAATGCTAGCTCACTGATACACTAGTCCAGGGTTAGACACTCAGACACATTATCCTGTTTCCAATGCTAGCTCACTGATACACTAGTCCAGGGTTAGACACTCAGACACATGATCCTGATTCTAATGCTAGCTCACTGATACACTAGTCCAGGGTTAGACACTCAGACACATTATCCTGATTCTAATGCTAGCTCACTGATACACTAGTCCAGGGTTAGACACTCAGACACATTATCCTGATTCCAATGCTAGCTCACTGATACACTAGTCCAGGGTTAGACACTAAGACACATTATCCTGATTCCAATGCTAGCTCACTGATACACTAGTCCAGGGTTAGACACTCAGACACATGATCCTGATTCCAATGCTAGCTCACTGATACACTAGTCCAGGGTTAGACACTCAGACACATTATCCTGATTCTAATGCTAGCTCACTGATACACTAGTCCAGGGTTAGACACTCAGACACATTATCCTGATTCCAATGCTAGCTCACTGATACACTATTCCAGGGTTAGACACTCAGACACATGATCCTGATTCCAATGCTAGCTCACTGATACACTAGTCCAGGGTTAGACACTCAGACACATTATCCTGATTCCAATGCTAGCTCACTGATACACTAGTCCAGGGTTAGACACTCAGACACATGATCCTGATTCCAATGCTAGCTCACTGATACACTAGTCCAGGGTTAGACACTCAGACACATTATCCTGTTTCCAATGCTAGCTCACTGATACACTAGTCCAGGGTTAGACACTAAGACACATTATCCTGTTTCCAATGCTAGCTCACTGATACACTAGTACAGGGTTAGACACTCAGACACATTATCCTGATTCCAATGCTAGCTCACTGATACACTAGTCCAGGGTTAGACACTCAGACACATTATCCTGATTCTAATGCTAGCTCACTGATACACTAGTCCAGGGTTAGACACTCAGACACATTATCCTGTTTCCAAGCCAACAAGTGTTTGTTCTTTCTCTGTAATGCTTAGCAGAGAAGCAACAAACACAAATTTTATAGTCTTTGGTTTGCCCTGGCCGAGGCTCGAACCCATAATCTACCACATTCGAGGCAAGAATGCTTACTACTACACAACCGATGAAGTCTAATTAACAGTCTTTGGTTTGACAAGGCCGAGACTTGATCCTGCGACCTACCATACTTGAGGCGAGCATGTTACTATTATGGATGTGGTCTAATTAAAAGTTAACAGAACTCTCTTACCCAACAGTAGGATCTACAGCCAGACCTCTAGGAATCTGAAGATTGTCACTTATTACATTCTTCTGGTGACCTGTTGTGTAGGAATATACATTTATGACCTTTGCCCTTTCATCAACATAATATATATTCTGTGTTATCCAGTCATATGCAAATGAGGTAGGTCTGTACAGGCTTTTGATTGGTAAAACTTTTTTCTCATTCAAACTTCGTAAATTGGCTTCATACATCTGAAATTTAAGAGAAAAAAATGTTTCCAATTAATGATTGATGACGATTGATGATTTATTGTGTTTAACGCCACTTTCAGCAATATTTCAGCTATATCATGGCAACCAGTTTTGGTGGTGGAAGAGTACCTGGAGAGAACCACTGACCATGGGCAAACAACTGGTAAACTTTATCACTTGCAGCTGCGAGTCGAGTGCACCCTTTTTGTAATTTACAAAGCCGGACGCAAACCCACACCGTATTGGTGATAGGCTTGTATGAGTTGTTAAGTAATCCAACGACCGAACTCATTGAGCCACCTAAACCCTTTTCCAATTAATAGTTATATTTTTGTTATCAGCTGATTTTTTTTATATATACGAGGAGGACTACTGTAAATGAGAAAACGTTTTTTATTTAGCATTGACCAACAACAAGGGTATAAAATGGATCGTCTCCCTTGATTTCTAAAATATACAATATTTGACACTCTCCCCTTTACCCCCTCATAAAGTCTTTACTACACAGGAAATCATATACAATAATTTCATAAAATTCTAAATAGCAATTATTTTGTAATAAATGTTGAAATACTAAAGTGAACAGTTTTGGATCGGATCAAGATGTTGCTGCCATGGTTTAACGTTTTTTTTCAAGTTTTACATCCTTATGGTTTTGTTTAGTTACCTTTTTCTCTTTCTTGTCAATCCAAAACATAAGATTTCTCCTGATGTCAAAATCTAGGTCATCGGCCTGTGTTTGTAGAACGTCTTCTTGATCTCCTCCTGATGGATCCATTCTAATAACTTTGTCACCAATAGCTAAGTATATCTTCCGCGGTGAACCTGAAATCAAACACAGAGAAAACCTGTCTAAACCGAACCCTGAATAAAATGCTGGTTTGGTTTGGTCTATGGTGTTTAACGCCACTATCAACAATATTTCAGTTATATCGTGACAGTGGAGAAAATCACCAATCTGTCGCAAGTCACTGACAAACTTCATCACATAATGTTGTATCAAGTACACCTTGCCATGAACGGGTGTTCAAATTCACAATTTTTTTGTGGTGATAGGCATTGATTGCACAGGTAGTTGTAAATCCAACTACCATACAATCATGACCACGATGGCCCCTGACTAATAACAGAATCCTGTATAAACCAAACATTATATGAAGTTAAAATATATGAAATCTTTGTTAATTTAACCTGTATACACTGAACACCTGTCTATTCTGAACTCAAAAGCTGACCCCAATGAGGTTCACATTAGACAGGTTTCACTGTACAACCTATCAAAATCAATTGTGAGACTGAATGTTCGTTTACAGCAAAGAAGATGAATAATACAGATACAACGTTCCGAGTTAGGATCGAACATTGCACCGAAGGCAACAGCTTTACCAACTGAGCATAAAGAGATCTCTACTAGATAAACTATCAGACGGTATTTAAATCTATTATGATGTCTGATTTGTCAGTCTATTAACTTAATTTCATTGTATAACCCCCCATCAAATACATTTGCATATTACCAATCACCGACAATATTATCATATAAGGCAAAAAAAATGTTTCCGCTAACCCTAACAACCATAATTTTTAGGGTCTACCCTAAAGTTATTTTTATTTCTATATTTTTGGTTGGACAAGCTAAAAACCAGATTCCTGTCCTATATAACCTAGGAAAATTATAAATAAAATGTGTTGCCTAGTACCAACCTAACTACCCTATCTTTTTCATTAATGTTAGTAGAAATACAGGTACAGTTTGTCTTGGCCTTAATGAAATGTATACTACATACTATCCTGTGATCTGCAGTAATTCCCATCATGCAACTGGTAACCTTGGTAACAGGAACATGTATAAGATCCATCACTGTTTTTACACACATGATCACAGTATCTATGGTCTGAGCATTCATCAAAGTCTGAAATAGTGATATAAACTTGCATTTATTCAATGTGTGATAACAAAATTTTACCACCATTACAGTGAGCAAGTGAGCGATTGTTGCTTATCGCCAACTCAGCAATTTTTCAGCTATGTCATGGCGAGGCCAAGCTAATTTTCAATGAGATGATGATGAGGTCTGCTTTGTTCTAGACCAACACGCTGAGTTGGATTTTTATAGTGCTAGCTCACTGAAACAACAGTCTGTGGATAGACATGTCGCCCCACTTGAACCTCCATTACATTATACATATTCCAATGGAAAATATGCAATGTATCATAATATTTATTCTTGACGGAATAAACAGGATAGAATATTTGTTCCTCTGACAGAGAAAACATATTATGAAGTTGTTTATTAATAAACTGTCCATAGGAACAAATATCATGAAGTCGTTTATTAATAAACTATCCACAGGAACAAATATCATGAAGTCGTTTATTAATAAATTATCCACAGGAACAAATATTATGAAGTTATTTATTAAAAAAATTATTCATTGGAACAAATATTATTTGGAACAAATTTATATATTTGTAATAATCCAGTGTTGAAAATTTCATGTATCCCAGTGTCCAACATGGCCACGATCATACAGTACCTTTGACCTCTAATCTATCAGTACCAATCACCATGTAAATGTCAAGGATGTATCAGTACATTAAGTTTGTCAAGGATTTATGGTATGGTTGGTGATTTTCTAAGGCTACTCAAGAAGCTGTTCTGCCAACGATCGCAGAGTAGTTTGATATGTAAATCTACCTACACAATCATTGTACAACATCACTAAAGGTGAGAGTTCAATTAATGCCCATGATGAGGAATACAGTCCTCACAATGAGCACTGGTTTGGACCAATTAATTTTTCAGTTTTTATTTAGAACTACATTTGTGTATATAAGAATAAATTCAAGAATTTGATTTGGACCAGGAAATAAAGATTTACATTTCAAGGACTAGGAATACTTGATAAAACATTATAAGAAAGTTTGTCAGAGATTGGAAGGTTGTTGGTTTTCCCTGTAAATAGATTAAATTTTATTGAAGTGCCTGTGCCATGCCAGGAAAGTGAGCATCATTTATTTGTGCGTTTGAGGTATCGATTTTGCCTCTTTCTACGATTTCGATATTTGATTTTGGAACTGTTTCGACAGTGTGGTATCTTTTTTACTTTTCATTTTTTCATGCTTCATTGAAACCAGAGGCTACGAGGGGTATTTATATATCTCAACTCATTTGCAAATAGCTCCAAAGGTTCAAATCTGAAAATTATTTTGTTTCATCATGATGAACTGGCTCAGGAATCTTTGAAGAAAATCTGCCTAACATCATCTTTACCAAGTTCACTTAGTTGGATTTTTTATAGTGCTTGTTCACTGAAACAACAGTCCGCAGATAGACATGTCGCCTCACTCGTACACATTATCCTGATTCAGAGCCAACCAGTCTTTGCCGTTTCTCCTTAATGCTGCGTGCTTAGCGGAGAAGCAGCAAATGCCAATTTTGTAGTCATTGGTAATACCCGATCTGGTCTCGAACCCAGGTTCTACCGCACTCGAGGTGAGCATGCTAACCATGACACCTAGATGAAATAAGTCTTACCTATACAAGAACTGTTGTCTTTCTTGTCTATGACATAACCAGGTTTACAATAACAGCTGCCACCAGTAGGTGTGGGAAAACAACTGTGATGACATTGCAAAGAGGAACAATATGATCTACCTAAAAATAAAAACAAAACACACATCTACAATCAAGTTGTGCACACTAAATAGACTATTCACCTCTTCTTTGCTATTAACCAGAGACTTGATATATTTTCACAGAGTTTTCAATCAACTTGAGTTATTGGAGGAAAAATGGTAATTGACTTTTCAAAATTCTCGTGATTTTTCTGATGCTAAACTAAATTTCTGAAGCCAGCAGACGACAACAATAAACATGGCAAGCAGGTTCTGTGTCTGTCCATGTTACCCGAATCTCCATTCAATAAGTGTTTATTGTACTGAACAACATACGAGATACCATCAACAGACACAGAACACATTCACCATGTTTGTGGTTGTCGTCATCATGTTTCGGGAACATAGGAAAAATCAAGAGAATTTTAAATGTTCATTACAATGTTTCCTCCAATCAATAAAGATGATTAAAAATTCCGCAAAAATATATCATGTCTCTGATGAAGAGCACAGTCTTCTTTTGGACTATTTACTTGTGAATAGGTCATTACACAATTTACCAGTAAATAGAATAATTATGAACATGTCTTTTTAATAGGAAATACTTATACTGAGATATAATAAACATTGTTATTGATATCATTGAGTCGATACCTCTGCTGGTGAACATTTATCATTTGCCCAGTAGTCAGTGTTTCAACAACAATATGGTTTATTAGATTTATTTATAATTACAATGTACAACAATGTACAGTTCAATGGAAGTATTATTAAAACTTTGGTTAATCTCTCTCAGAAATAGGTAACCTTAGTTGCTTTTGGCTATCATGCTTAGGCAACAACCATTTTCTTATCTGGGGGTCTGGGGGGTGGGGGTGGGAGGGCCTGGGATTTTTTGGAAAAAAATATTTTAATGTCTTAGCTGACCGAAAAAAAATTTAGATTTTACATTGGAGCTGAAATTTTTTTTATGCAGTCACCGGCTAGAAAAAAAAATATTGCGCTGCTGAATTTGAGTAGTCAATGTATTGTTTTTATGGAAAAATGTATTTCTGTTCCACATGATAGGAAAAAAAATTTTTGCTTTCCTACTCATTAGAAAAAAATATTTTGACTGAGGAAGGTTCTGAAAAATAATTTACGAGCACAATGAAAATCCCAGCCCCCCCCCCCCCCCCCCAGATAAGAAAATGGTTGTGTTGCCTTAGGTTCTTTGGTGTTCATGCTCACAAAGACTTGCATATTATTTTACTTTCCGATCTTTTGACTTTGAGCGTACATAATGAAGGTTATTAGATATCTATATCTTTATTTCAAATAATTATCCATTTTTACAGGTTCCTAAGACTCTAGCTGCGGAACCATAGTCCTTTATGGTCATTTTTTCTTTTCTTTTCTTTTTTGGCAGACCATAAGGGGTAAAAAAAAAAGGACCATAAAGGGCTACGGTTCCACAGCTAATAAGACTCATGCTAACAAATTTTATATTCCAAGACAATGTAAATATATTCTGTATGTGTCATATTTACATCTAAGAGAGGTCATGAAAAGAAAGTTTAAACATACAGTGATGGTCAGAAATCAATTTCACCAATATCAACAAAACAAACAATCACCTTACATCTTGACTGAACTCACTGAACACAAAAAGGCTATGTCATGTGACGTTGGAAATCCAGGTCCTGGCATGGGACAGGCACAAAAATGTGGCGGGATTAAATCTGTTAACTCTCCCCTCTAGATGTGTATTGATACACTTACTACATGTTTTCTCTTCATCTTCTCCAAATCTACACTGTTTCTCCTGATTACACACCTGTAACACAGAAATACAAGTCCCTGTCTTTGTGCAAGCCCATTCGTTTGGTTTACATCGGTAATTATCTACAAGTGAAAGAGGCAAGTAATCAGTTGTAGGTCAGAAAAATAAGACCATTTTCACATTTCTGACTTAATTCCGAAATTAAACATTTTCATGCATTTATCTTACAGGAGTTATTTCCCTTATGACAGGTCACATGGTATCCTTTGCTTTCAAGAGTAACGGAAAGAACAAAAAATTAGCATATACCCGGTAAATTAAAATTTTCCTATAACAGATATTTAAATTTTTTATGTAAAAAATCAGAGAATAATAATATAGTAATAAGAAAAATCACTAGTTGTTACAACATTAAAATATTGTACAAATCATGAAAAAAATATATGTTATGTATGAAATGGTGACCTGTTTTGTCAGCATTAAAGGGAAATAACTCCTAAAAAATATATGTTATGTATGAAATGGTGACCTGTTTTGTCAGCATTAAAGGTAAATAACTCCTAAAAAATATATGTTATGTATGAAATGGTGACCTGTTTTGTCAGCATTAAAGGGAAATAACTCCTATAAATATATGCTATGTATGAAATGGTGACCTGTTTTGTCAGCATTAAAGGGGAAAAAATCCTAAAAAATATATGTTATGTATGAAATGGTGACCTGTTTTGTCAGCATTAAAGGGAAAAAAATCCTAAAAAATATATGTTATGTATGAAATGGTGACCTGTTTTGTCAGCATTAAAGGGAAAAAAATCCTAAAAAATATATGTTATGTATGAAATGGTGACCTGTTTTGTCAGCATTAAAGGGAAAAAAATCCTAAAAAATATATGTTATGTATGAAATGGTGACCTGTTTTGTCAGCATTAAAGGGAAATAACTCCTATAAATATATGCTATGTATGAAATGGTGACCTGTTTTGTCAGCATTAAAGGGAAATAACTCCTAAAAAATAGATGTTATGTATGAAATGGTGACCTGTTTTGTCAGCATTAAAGGGAAAAAAATCCTAAAAAATATATGTTATGTATGAAATGGTGACCTGTTTTGTCAGCATTAAAGGGAAAAAAATCCTAAAAAATATATGTTATGTATGAAATGGTGACCTGTTTTGTCAGCATTAAAGGGAAATAACTCCTATAAATATATGCTATGTATGAAATGGTGACCTGTTTTGTCAGCATTAAAGGGAAATAACTCCTAAAAAATAGATGTTATGTATGAAATGGTGACCTGTTTTGTCAGCATTAAAGGTAAATAACTCCTATAAATAATATGCACAAAAACATATAATTATATAATCAAGTAGTACATTTGTAAATGGGTCTATTTGGCAGCCAGAAAAAACAGTAGAGTCTAATCTTGTCAAAGTTTAAGTGACAGGGCCCGACATTAGCGGTAGTTCAGAATTCCAGGATAAGTAAAAGTTTGGTTTGTGCTAGTGAATATTATACACTTATTGACTGGGTATGAGGGCAATTAAAGTGCTATTACCCGAATATCAAGTCTATAAGTGTTTTATTATACTGAACAACTATGCAATTCAAAATTCTAAATTAGGTCCTTTTCTGATGGATTTCTAGTCTACTTTATTAATGCTTTTTAAAACTAATACATTTTCATGTGTGCATTTGAAGAAGAAATTAATTTTAAAAACAACAAACAAAAACATGTGATTAAAGTGCTATTCACTGGTGAATAGTACTTTTCAGACAAATTGAATGAAACTATGGAAATAGTATTTTTATTGCAATAAAATTTATATAGAAAAAAGTATGAGAAGTATAATAATGTAAGTTAATTGCCAGATGGGGCAAGTCAACAAAATAAATAAAAACTCTAAAATTTATAAAATGTTATAAAATTCATCAGTAGCAGCTTGTTCTTTTATAATTGTGTTGCTAAAAACATTTAATGACTTATAAATTCCATCAAAGACAAAGTGAAATTTCCCTATTCAAATATAGCATAGGATATTTTTATTGATCAATCAGAAATTTTTTTTTTTTTTTTTTTAAAGAAGATTAATATCTGGTTTTAACAGTCAAAAATATTGGACGAATATTTCCTGCTTTTGGACAACTAAAACTTGAGGTAAAAAAGATAATGTTGAGCATTGCCGAACCTAGACATGATTTTACTTCATATATAAAAAAAAATGTATATCAAAGTATTCAAATTATTTGTGATAAATTATGAGACTACATGCATACTTCCAAGTTTTCCAGGAAAGGACTTATCCTAGTTCAATATTATGAGGATCAACTATATACAGGGATAACCCTCAGATGTTCAATTGATAGCTCGAAAATCTAATGCGCCCTTAGGTCAGAAAGGTCTGGAAGCCAGTGAGGAATTATGATGTTGACAAAAAGAAAATTGAATTAAAAAACAAATGTGGGTGGGGAAATGATAAGTAAACAGAAGTGCCCATTTAAGCAACAAAAATTCAAAAAAAAATCTTGTACGTTAATTGAAAATTTGAATAATTAATTATAATTAACATCCGATCATCCTTTAGCTGCAAATTCTAAATTTTACAACATCACATGTGCATTTGAAAACATAAATACTTATTCAATCTTACTGTATATGATTTAGATTTTGCTATACAAGAGAGAATTATCCTATAACAAGTGACCAAATGAAAACAAACAGGTTTGTCTCAAAAGTTATTTAGAGATGGATTTGCATAAGGAAACAAAAAAGGACAATTTACAATATCCTAGATTTTTTTTAAAACTGGCAGCATATGACGTAATATGACTGTGGCTTTGGCCATGTTTTTTTACACTATTTTTAGCACAATATTTACAATTTTTCCTAGTGATTTTTAGAATTTGTCAGAAAAAGGTGGTTCCAAACCTTGAAACCCTCCCCCTGGATCTGCCAATGCCCCAATTGCTACGTCTGTAATCTCCCCTTATTCCATGAACCCCTCACAACTTACCACATCCTATTTCATCTGAGTTATCATTACAATCATTGTTCCCGTCACAGGCCCATGTCTGTGGAATACACCTTTTATTCTTACATGTAAACTGATTACCACTACATGCTGGATAGGCTGAAAATGTAATGAAAATTAATGTACGGTAAGTAACTCATACAAACAAAAATGTGCAAAATCTATAATATTCGTCATGGTCGTGATCGTATGGTAGTTGAATTTACAACTACCTATTCAATTAGTGTCTATCACCACTGACGTTGTGAGTGTGAATCCCGCTCATGGGGAGGTGTACTCGAAACAACATTATGTGATAAAGTTTGTCAGCGACTTGCAGCAGGTCGGTTGTTTTCTACAGGTATTCAGGGTTTCCTCTACCAATAAAACTGACCAGTGACCACCATGATGTATCTGACATATTGTTGAAAGAGGCTCTATAATTTTAGAATCAAATAACAAATCTGCATATGGTCCATGATTTAAGCAATATTACTAAAATAATTTCATTATAAATTTTAGTAAAGATTCAATGTAACTGGAGTTTGAAAAACATGGCCGACCTCTCCCCCATTCATACATTCCCTTAACAAGAATATCATACCCATTCATATTTTCGATGTATGGACAATATAACAATTCTAATATTATTCAATTATTGGTGACCTACTCATACATTAGAAAAAAAGTCTACAATAAACACACATACAATGTAGATCAATTTTGCACATTATCACATGTCATATTATAAGTTAATTATGAAGAATTTGTCTTGGCAATAATGAGATGTCATGGGTTTATAAAAACAAAAATATGACCAATTGATATATCATATAGCTTGAAAATTGTCAGTGACTTTCGGCAGGTTGGTGGTTTTCTCCAGGCACCCTGGTTTCCCCCACCAATAAAACTGATCGCCACAATATAACTGAAATATTGTTGACAGTGGCGTTGATCACCATAAACCTAAACCAAGCTGAAAAGTTTGACTCATTCCAGCGTCATGACTCGATATACCTTTATTATAGGAAGTAACATCATTCCCCTCATGAATGGGTTAGGGTTATGGTGTTTAACACCACTTTCAACAATATTTCAGTTATATTGTGGCGGTTTATTTGAATGAAAAGGTTTACAAATTTCTAAAGCTATTATTATGAGCATTAATGTCAAGTTATAGACTTGTTTGTTGAAATTGGTGTGAAACATCTGTACCCATATTTATACCTTGTCTCCATGGCAACATGACAATAGAAGTCCTTCAAATGTTTTAATAAATTAATAACATAACATATGACATTTGTCCTTGATGTTTATACCACAAGATATAAATCACAACAAATACACTGAATTAATTGTTTTTGTTGACTTTGAATGTCAGAAAATTCTTATAATGTACGTCATATAAAAAATAATAAGCATATTTTGTGACCTTTATGGGCAATTTGATTCATAAAAAGAAGAAAAAAGAACAGATCTCAAACTTGAAAGGTAAAACAGTTGTTTTTTTGTCTATAAATCAAACTCATAAATTTCACTTTTCTGAAATTATCTGAAATAATGATGTACTATATACTCGGATGTGTTGATTAGGTCCATTGGTCAGCTAGTCCTCACGATGAGCACCAGTCCTCCGGCCCAAGACCAGGAAAACTTTGTTCCGACCAGTAAATTTTGCAATTTTCATTTAGAACTATATAAAAATAAATTCAAGAATTTGATTCGGACCAGTAAATTCAAATTTTCATTTCGAGGAATGTTAGCTTTGGAACCTCAGTTCTTGTGGTCTATTTCTTTTGTGACATATAAAGAGACATAATAGCTATGGTGCCACAGGTAGCCTTTTGACTTACCTTCTCCCAAAGACTTTTAAATTAGTGGAGCCTGCTGTAAAGGATACCTGTATATAACAAATCACTGTCTATAAAGGGCAATTTCATTTTCTCCCTTTAATGAAAATTCGTTTGATTCTGGTTATTCTTTAGTTGTCTTAGGAGAAGTGGGGCGGCGGTATAAGAGAGGATCAGATATTACAATTTTTCCCCCAAACATAGCTTTCTATTTTTTTACTACCATAAAATGAATTTGCTCTATAGTTTCATAATATCTAAGATTCTGGTGTATATATTTAATTTTTTTTTGACAAACCCTTGAAATTCAATAGAAAAAGGTTGTCACACAAATTGTGTTACATTTCTGGCATTTTTGACAACATATTCCGATGAACATTTTTCTGGAAAGAGATATTTCAATGATATTTTGTGGGCACCAGCATATAATAATAACACACTGCTTGACACTGGCATAAGCAGCAATAAGATATAAAAATACAATGAGCACAGCTATGGAAAGGTAAAAGGAAAAGGAGTCATTTTTTTTTAACTGGCCATATCCAATGTAAACAATCTTTGTCACCAAGAAGCTTGGAATTGATGGGGAATTTTCAAACGCACAGATGATTATATATTTGAGAAGACACTGAAAATAGAGTTATCTCCCATACACCAGGCCTACACCCTTAAATGTGCAATTTCAATGGTTTGCAAATATTTTGCCACCATTCCTGAACGCTAGCCCCTTAGTCATATGAATAACCAAAATTTGCAGAAATTAATGAAACTTCACACAAAATCAAACTTTTTAATTTACATTTCTTCATATTTTTCTTAAATTTAATTCTTAAAAACATGGGAAAACATTGTTTCCCATATGATTTTTCAAATTCCAATGGGATATTTATCAAGTACCATAGGAAATTAATTGTGATTAAAATTTAAATGTGTACATAGGAAAACATTGTTTCCCATAGGATTTTTCTAATTCCCATTGGATATTCATCAATTCCTGCAGGATATTGTGTGTAAAAATTAAATGTGTACATACTACAATTCTTGTGTTCATCTGAGTTGTCCCCACAATCATTTTTATGATCACATGTCCAGGACTTAGCAATACATCTACAGTTGTGACACTGGAACTGCTCATCTGTACATGGTATCTTACAGCCTACAAGACAGAAAATATCTGGGTGTTACAGTGAAATAAGACCAGATGTGAAATTGGTCCAGACGGAATAAATTTATTAGTAAATTTGGTCCGGACAGAATAAATTACTAGTAAAATCTACAGTTATGACACTGGTAGTGTTTATCAGTACATGGTATACCATAAAGGTCAGAAATTAATGGGTGTTACAGTGAAATAAGACCAGGTGTGAAATTGGATGGAATAAATTTACTAGTTCTACAGTCATCACACTGGAACTGCTCATCAGTACATGGTATACTACACCTTACAAGACAAACAATATCTGGGTGTAAAAGTGAAACAAGTCCTAGAGTGAAATTTGTTTGGACGTAATAAAGTTACTAGTAAAATATAGTTATCACACTGAGGGTGTTCATCAGTACACGGCATACTGCATCCTACAAAAGACAGAAAATATCTGGGTGTTACAGTGAAATAAGTCCAGGTGTGAAATTTGTCCGGATTGAATAAATTTACTAATACAAATATATACAGTTATCACACTGGCAGTGTTCTAATACTTGATGGTAAGGGACATCCTACAAATATTGATTAAGAGCGAGCATCGCAAGATGCGAGCTAAACAGCAACATGTGTGTAAAGAGATGAATCATTATATGATCAATAACAACCGGAAATGGATTTTAAGTTTCGGCATAGAATGGACAATCGGAGTGAAGTACAGGAAATAGCCTTTTAATTTGAATAAAACATAACTATCCAGTTTAAAAATAACAAAAAAAAGATTAGAAAGGAAACCGTACAGCTTCTTTACATGAAACGATTAATTTATTTAAAAAAAGACAATCGTTAGACCTTCTTGTTTCGCCCCTAAAAAACGATCGGCCCTAAAAAAAAGTCGTCCCCGATATATCTCGGCCCAAAAAATCTCCTTTGCAATAGAATTAACTGGGTAAGTCGAATTGAAGAACAAAGAAAAATAAACAAGAATAATGAAGAAAAGAACCCAAAACTATTTGTACATGTACATGTCTATGAGTAGATGCGATGCTCGCCTGTAGGCTGTGCCTAATCCATATTATTACACTATATACAGAAAAATGACAATGCATAGTGCCTATGCCATGTACGAAGGCCCCAATACTGTACTGCATATAAAAAAAAATAACTTCGAGACCCCATAACCACCCGTAGAAGTTCACCCATAGCGACCAACTGTATCACATGATATGTGTATGCATCGAGAAGAATCATAATATATTTTTCAGTGATAGGTACTGATTTCATAAGAATAAGGTCGGGATATTAACCACCCGCCACAGAGTCTTGTCGACTATCTTTGTATGTTACTATCCAAACATATACACATGTATAAGAATAAGAATAATTAATTAATCGATTGCCCCATATATAATAATAGTAGATAGATTTGTTATCAGAAAATTTCAGAATTATGTTCTAATTTCAATAATATGTCGGATAAATCAAAATTCTATTATTTATTTACCAATGAAGATGTTTCAATAATCAATATTTTTGGAAACTGTATAATAGAGTGCCTTGAGATAAGAAAACTGAGACAGTGTTTATGATACTGAAATATTTTTTCTCTTTCTGTTTATATTATTAAGTGGGGACAAGTTTTTGAAGTGGACAGAAAAAATGGAAGGGAGCAAGCTTTCAAATCTAACAAGCAAACAAAGCAGGAAATAAAAGGTAACTTGGCTTCTAAGCATACATTTATAGCCTTACCACACCCTACAACCGGCTATCTGGACAACAGATGCTATCGGGAACTCAGATCATATCTACGTCACACGGAATGACAGGTAGGAATTTTTTTGACGTTTTTCTTCCATTCTATCTACTTTTTGGATTTTAAATTTATGTCTGATTTGTTGCACTACAAATGAGAAATTTGCATACCAAATATGACAGCATAGGTTTTAATATTTAGTAAGTTTTCAATCAATGAAGATAGAATTTGACATTTTCAACAGAGAATTCTTCAAAACATTAACGTTTTCTATAAAATTTCAAAAGAAAGCACAAGTTTCTATCATATACATGGAAACTATAGTGTTTCTTCTACCTTCCTGTACAACGGGAACTCGAAGTGTTATGTAGTAAGAATATTATACGCAATTTCATTCCAATGGTCAAAATGTTTTGGCTATCGGGGACAGCAGATCGGGCTATCACGTACATCATATCAGTGGAGTTAAATGGCAATCGGGAACATGAAAAAATTAAAAGAAATTCCATTGTTAATTAACTTTGTTTCTCTCATTATTGTGCATTATTCATACCGCTCCTCCCTGGCTGCTCCTGACACTTGTAGAAAAATCATTTGTTTCCCGATTTGACACTAAAAAGTCTCATGAAATTTTTCATGTTCCCGATTGCCATTTAACTCCACTGATCTGATGAAATTGATCAAAAATTAAATATTACAAAACTTCTAAATATCCTAATTCAATCAAATCTTTTTTTTTCAAGTTATTTCTCAGTTTATCCACATCAAAGACATTTCCAAAGTCAATGACAATGGAAATCAATACAAGCAAAAGCTAATACTATGGTATTGGACCAAAAAACTATTTTTAATGGGCTTCACAGCTTCGAAATATATTTTTACTTCGGAACAATCTCAATGTTTTCAAATTTAAAGGCAACCATTAGCCATGAATTTCAATATTTGAATTATTCTAAACACTAATGGCTCAACTTATTACAGGATAAACCAGAAATAAGAATTCATGTCACTTGTTCCCGATTGCCAACATCTGCTGTCAGTGATAGTCAGTTTCAAAATAATCTGCTGTCCCCGATAGCCAAAACATTTTGACCATTGGAATGAAATTACGTATAATATTCTTACTACATAACACTTCGAGTTTCCGTTGTACAGGAAGGTAGAAGAAACACTATAGTTTCCATGCATATGATAGAAACTTGTGCTTTCTTTTGAAATTTTATAGAAAACGTTAATGTTCTGAAGAATTCTCTGTTGAAAATGTCAAATTCTATCTTCATTGATTGAAAACTTACTAAATATTAAAACCTATGCTGTCATATTTGGTATGCAAATTTCTCATTTGTAGTGCAACAAATCAGACATAAATTTAAAATCCAAAAAGTAGATAGAATGGAAGAAAAACGTCAAAGAAATTCCTACCTGTCATTCCGTGTGACGTAGATATGATCTGAGTTCCCGATAGCATCTGTTGTCCAGATAGCCGGTTGTAGGGTGTGCTTTCATCTCGTGATTTACTGGACATTTTCTACTTCTATGATCAAATTTCAGCGGTTTCCTCCACCATTAAAGCTTACCACCACGACATAGCTGAAATATTGTTGAACGTGGCGTTAAGCACCATCAAACAAACAAACAAGAATACAACAATAATCAAACAGGGATATAATATATCCATAATCCATGCTGTGGTAGATAGGTTTTCAGACGTGATAATAATCCAATTCTAGAAGATATTATTGGGAACATCTTATTTCTTATGTTGAGTCCATGACAGACAGTTGTCTATATTCCTAGTAGTTTTTCGCGTGTAACCTCTTGCAAAATATTTTCTTTATAAAATTAATATATTGAAATAACAATTTACACTTTGTAATTTCCTGTTTGAACAAAATAAGTATGGGCTTAGATTATTACACCAGTGAGCCACATTTTTCATATTACAATTTAATTTCAAATTTATATAAATTAGATACATTTTTGTACCATAGAATAGTGAAGTCATCAGCATAGAAATTTGATGCACTGTGTTCTAAATGTAGTGAGATATCGTTTATATATAATAGGAAAAGTAAAGGATCTAGAATACTTCCCTATGGTATTCCATACCTGATAAAACGTGTGGAAGAATCTTCGTTATTTAGTCTTACAAATTTAAACTGGGACCTATCAGATAAGCATATAATTGAAGCCGCCATCTCAGTGCTAGGCTGTCTAATTTATACAAGGTTTTAATTTATCTGAAGCCGCCATCTCAGAGCTAGGCTGTCTAATACATATAAGGTTTTAATTTATCTGAAGCTGCCATCTCAGAGCTAGGCTGTCTAATTTATATAAGGTTTTGATTTATCTGAAGCTGCCATCTCAGAGCTAGGCTGTCTAATTTATATAAGGTTTTAATTTATCTGAAGCCGCCATCTCAGAGCTAGGCTGTCTAATTTATATAAGGTTTAAATTTATCTGAAGCCGCCATCTCAGAGCTAGGCTGTCTAATTTATATAAGGTTTTAATTTATCTGAAGCCGCCATCTCAGAGCTAGGCTGTCTAATTTATATAAGGTTTTAATTTATCTGAAGCCGCCATCTCAGAGCTAGGCTGTCTAATTTATATAAGATTTTAATTTATCTGGAAGTATAGTATGGTTTACCATGTCAACTGCCTCAGAGTTTTTTTTAATCGAGAAACATAACACCTGTGTAATTTGTTATGTCCATTTTTTTATAGTCCGTTTGACCTCTATAAATCTCCAGAAAAAAATTCATAATGAAAAATAAAATCAAAATTTTCATTTGGGAACAAAGATTATAGTGGAAGCACATATCATCCAATGCCATTCCCCCTCCCCCAAAAGGAACATGTATTTGTTTGTATGAACTATTATTTTATCAATTTTCTTCCGATTTTATTTTTGATTTTTTTTCAGTAGCTTATATCCGTAAAATGTCACTAAAATATGCTATATAGTCGTAAAAATGTCACTTAAAGTATGTTAATCGTAAGTCCACATTTTTTTATCCACTACTACAAGTACATTGTGAAGGGGAAAGGGGGACTAACGATTAACATGTGTCAAATATACATGTATAAAATACGTCACCAGATTAAGTTATCTGTCTCAGAACGTAAATAATATGATGAATGATTGAAAATAAAAATAATAATGTTACAGTTTGTCAGAAATGCAGATGCATATGAATAAATCTGGTTAAGGTTACAGTAGTATTACGCTGTTTAACGCCACTTTCAACAATATTTCAGTTATATCGTGGCTGTCACTTTTATTGGTGGAGAATACCACATACAATGTACCTGTCGCAAGTCACTGACAAACTTTATCACATGATGTTGTATCGAGTACACCTCACCGTGAGCAGGATTCTAGAACCTTTGAGCCATAATGAAAGCGCCTTAAAATCTGATTCAACCCACCATTTCTTTAGAAATGCCTGTACCAAGTCAAGGTCATTACGATTTTCACAGTTTTCCGGTTGTTGACTGATTTTGTCTGTTTATATACTGTTTATATGAGTTTTGACTTTCCCTTTGGAAGATTGTTCAGAGTTCGGTAATTTTGATATTACCCTTATTCACAACTTTAGTGGTGATAGGCATTGATGGCACAGGTAGTTGTAAATCCAACTACCATAAGATCACAGCCACAACCAGGGGCAGATCCAGGATTTCAAGCTAGGGGGGGTGGGCGTACTTAAAAAAAATTGCGCCGAGCGGAGGGAGGCGCGAAAATTGTTGGGGTATTTCGTGTGAAAAATCACGATTTTACGCCAAAAAATCTTATTTTTTCGAATTGCGGAGGGAGGCGCGAACATTTTTGAGGTATTTCGTGCGCCCCCCCTGGATACGCCCCTGACAACGACTCCTTGATTAAATTGTATGCGTTTTTGTGAGATGCTCTTAACAAAAGTAAAGCGTCACAACACCTTCAATATTCCACAGAAAAACCATCAACGAATAATTTTATAATGTCTGTTGCATACAAATTCTCCACAAGGATTGACCATAGGTACCCAATTTGTAGACCCCCCTTTTTTTTTACTTTTTTTTAATTCATCACTTTTGTGGAACGTTTTCATTATAAACAGTGTTGAACAACTTCAAACATTACCAAAAACTCAATCCGAGATAAAAAAAAACCTCTTGTTTGGTAATGTTTGAAGTTGTTCAACACAGTTTATAATGAAAACGTCTCACAAAAGTGATGAATTAAAAAATTAACAAAAAAGGGGGGGGGTCCACAAATCGGGTAACTATGGGATTGACAAGTAATGTCTCAAATACAGGGGCGGATCCAGGGGGGGGGGGGGGCGCCCGCGCACCCGGCGCCCCACCCCCCCCCCCCTAAAATTGGAAAAAATATGATTTTTTTTGGTGTAAAATCGTGATTTTTCACACGAAATACCCCAAAAATTTTCGTGCCTCCCTCCGCTCGGCGCAATTTTTTTTAAGTGCACCCCCCTAACTTGAAATCCTGGATCCGCCCCTGAAATACACATTTTAATCAGAATATAAATAGCGCTCGTTTTATTTTAAATGCATATTAAATAAAGACCTTTATCCTGCTCATCTTGAAATTTTACTTCCACTGTTCCCAGTGTTCAGTAGAGGGCAGCAGCGTTTTACTGACGAACCGGGAAGAGGTTAGTGTAACGGGTTTGTTTGATTGTAACTTAAAGACCACGACGGACCCTGGTTTCCATCACGACGACGAGGGTACCTGGTTTCCACCAAGACCACGACGACCCTCGCTTTATGAGAATAAAACTATTTTGTTTATTAATAACTTCCGAGTTATTAAAATTGAGGGGGAAATCAAAAAACTTGAGAAAGAATTTGGACTGCGAATCAAACAAATCTCTTTAATTAAATATTTGTAATTAGTTTTATTGTAATTGTAATTAGCACTTGTCACATTCAAATAACATGTTGTCAGTATATTGTCTGTCCTTAGGTGTTTTAGGACAAACATCAACGAAAAATTACCCTTTGTAACACATTCTTAGTATATAGTCTAATGTAGAAATATATTTCTCAGCAACCTCAATGTCGGCTTAGGCGCAGCGCACCAAAACGTATATATTAGAAAATTACATTCTCCCAGTCCATGGCACGAGAACAAATTTATCTCGTTCACTGACAAGAATACCATCAATATTTAATTATATAACGTCGAGTCAAATATGAAATTGGATGAGCTTATAATGATGCCCTCTTTGTACTAGACCAACACGCTTCGTTGGATTCTTATAGTGCTAGTTCACTGAAACAGCAGTCCACGGGTAGACATGTCGCTTCACTCGGACACATTGTCCCGATTCCAAGACAACCTAGTTTTGCTAATTCTCCTTAATGCTGAGTGCTAAGCGGAAAAGCAACAAATACCAATGTTATCGTCTTTGGTTTGACCCGACCAGGGCACGAACCTAAGATCTACTGCAAGTTCGTCGGTTGACAAGGATATCACATTTATTACAAATATATACCCAGTGTCGGATTTAGACCTACTGGGGTCTCTGGTTCAGTAGGTTTTGTGGGCCCCTACGATTTTGCGTATGTAATTTTCAACTGTTTAGATGTCTAAAGTAAATCATATCATTGTACATGTTAAAACTAATAAACAAATGTGGCTGCCACAGCCAACATAACAAAGACTGTATAACAATATTAAATTACGACGTGGCATACTGTTGGGGCTCGCCAAACATAAATCCGTCCCTGTACATACCGCCCGGTGAAACACAAGACTACAGAATTTATATTTGCTGCGTCCCTTTAAGCACATAGCATTGAGGAGTAAGAAAAAATTCTGAGTGACTTGGTATCATGGAAGATATCTCTAATAATAAGTAATAAATATAAAAATGGCTTGCCATACATGTGTGTATATCAAAATCATCTAAAAGTAGCGAGTTAAAAAAAAAATTAGACAAAAATATCACCATAATATAATACAAAAAATATAACAGTGCCATAATGATATTGTCAGATGTTTAATAAAAATATCTCCATTCAAATTATACTATGAATGGACGTTCGTGTCATTGGCGGCCCATCTATAATCACTTTATCAATGAACTTTTAACAAGAGTAACACGATGGGTACCACTGTTAAGAGCAGGAACTGTTTACCCTTCCGGAACACCTAACTGTTTTTTTTTGTGAGGTTCTTGTTACTCAATCTGTAGTTTTTCGTATAGTGTGTTATGGATCATTGTTTGACTGATTGTGCGTTTTCTTTTCGCCAGGGGGCCCGGGTGGCTCAATGAGTTAGGTCGCTGGATCTAACAACTCATACAAGCCTATCACCAATACGGCGTGGGTTCGCGCCCGGCTTTGTTCTTTTCACCAGGGGGCCCGGGGTGGCTCAATGAGTTAGGTAGCTGGATCTAACAACTCATACAAGCCTATCGCCAATACGGCGTGGGTTCGCGCCCGGCTATGTAAATTACAAAACAGGGTGCACTCAACTCGCAGCCGCAAGTGATAAAGTTTACCAGTTGCTTGCCCATGGTCGGTGGTTCTCTCCGGGTACTACGGCTTCCTCCACCACTAAAATCTGGTCGCCATGATATAACTGAAATATTGTTGAAAGTGGCAAAAATCAATCAAAATCAATCAATCTTTTCGCCATTGCGTTGTCTGTCAGCCAAAATCAAAGCAGCTATATTGTGTAATAAAATGAAAAACAAATAAATACCACACTGTCGGAACAATTCTAAAATCAAATATCAAAATCACAGAAAGAAGCAAATTCGATACCTCTACTCTTAGTGAAATGACACAAAATCGTATGTTTTTTCGTTTCATTCGGAAATTTTTTTTCCGACAACACGAGAGTTAGAATTTTTTTTTCTCCAGAATTTAACATTAGGTTATATGACAAAAACTCTGGATCAGAATATTTTTTTCAGCAACATTGGGAATCAGAATATTTTTTTAGAAAAAAAACATAAACCCTCCCCTGCAAGTTAAATGGTCGGTCCCTTACAGCTGTTTGGTTATATTACCATGCAGTATTAGGGAAAGGGGAGCTTACTCGTTTCTTTTGAGTTAAGCTTATATGAAAAAGTTACAGCGTACAATTAATGAAATATGGTGTACAGTAAAGAACTGGCACACTATATTATATTATTAGAACGACCGCTGCTTTCATTAAAAAGTGTTCTATCTTTTACAAATAGCACCTCCTTTATTAAAAACAGCGTGCTAATATTATCAAATACCACGTACATTTTGAGGAACACACTCTAAATATAGCTTAAATATACCATGGCTTGGATGATACTAGTACAAATGTAGTATCAGATTAGCGCGCATTATAAGTAAAGACTACGCGCTAATCACAAATGGCGCTGCATTACATAATGCATGCACACATGTAATAACTCGTTTTATCTAATCACTATCGCGCTATTATTTACAAAAACGCGCTAATTTTAACAAATGGCGCTTATATAATTAATTCGTTTTTACAGGCAGTCAAAGACGCGAACCGCCATTGATATTATACAGAGTTACAGACACGTGACAATGATGGGGAGTAAAGTATCAGTCAGTTAATCTTGTTTAAGCAATTTATATTGTCTAATGAAGTCGTAAACATTTCAGAAATTGTAGATTATACCGGCCATTATCAAACAGCCATAGTACATCCGGGTCAATATCCGTGTTATTCATCTGATGTCCAGAGAGGTTTGGTAAGGAGAAAAATGGGTACCATGATTGATTAACCGGCATAATATGCAGGTGCGGATTCGGACAAAGGATCGTCTGTCGGTCATCTTTTGTTAAACCGTTGACAATAATATTAAGGTCCTCTAATTTATCATTCTCGGGAACCCACGAAAGATTTCACCCCAGCCCCACCCTTCCCCATTGGACCCGTTGTGGACATACTTTAGGCCGTCCACGATTAAATTACTATCCTACAATAACATAAAATCCTGCATCCGCGCCTGGAATTGTGAACCACATGTACAAAAAGTTTTCAAGAGTGCTAACAACATTAGAACTATATAACTTCACTTCATTCACAGTCACTCGAACACTGGATGTCTGGGTCCGTCCCTTTTCTGTTCGACACTCTCATTGAGCAAAATTTTTGAATCGCAACATTATTAACAAATATATTTAAAAAAAAAAAGAAGATATTTTGGGTAGGTTGATGCCGTTCTGTAAAAGGGTTGGTATTGTACAGAAAAAAAATGGAGGTTCGAGTGTAATTGTAATGATTAAGCTTATTGCAGTTTAACGCCTCTTACAATATTATTTCAATTATATCGCCAGGAAAACTGGAATACCAAGAGAAAACCACACGCCTTTACCGACAAACAACACATAAAGTGGTATCGAGTACACCTCTGCTAAGAGCGGGAGTAAAACTCGTAAACCATGACCACTCTTGTCCACCACCATTGGTGTGTACAGAACTACAAACTAAACGTGTTCATTTGTGAAACGTCAATCATATTGTGTGTTTTAAAAACCGCTCGTATCATGTCAGTCGATTTCGTTCCTCGATCTAAGGAAAGCAGCGTGTCCACCCGAGATTTGCCGAATGTCTTGAAACGGCATTTTCAGAAAACAAAAACGCAAACCACACAGAGGTAACAAACAAACTATAATTAAACAAATTCCAATATTTATGGAAAATGTCTGAGGTTTTAAATAAACTTAAAAATTATTAATTCACATCACGATTACCCCCCTTTTTTTCTATTCTCATCTCATATTTCGAATAAATAAATCACAATTGTTATTTGTATATGCCCTCCTGGGGCCCCGATTTGGTTAATAAACTTATTCTATTCTATTCTATACTACACAAACTATTTGTTGACATCAGAGAGTTTGACACAAGTAAAATTAATGTGTATCTATCCTGGTTACCAACAGTTTCATGTTATTACTCTACTGTGTATTACTATTTAACAATTTTTTCTGTCCGTCTGACTGACTTGTATAAAAAGGGGGACCTTAATTCGTCCATTCAAGACACAGGTACGTCTCATTCTGACTTTTATAGAACAATATTTCTTGCAGGATTTAGACATCGGCTTTTTTGAAAAGAAGATATATTTTTCTAGAAGTAAAAGGATAAATGTCACTTTTTATTACAATCAAAATGGACAATGAACTACCTTGAATTCCCCCTTATAACGTTGAAAAGTGACATCTTCATTGTTTCATGGTTGGTGATCATGTGACAAATAATGTCATGGTTTGTGATCACGTGACAAATGTCAATGCGTGCCCATCGTCAGTGTGGTATTTTTTCTTTATGTGTAATTTATCATTTCTTGATTATCACATGTATTATATATTATTATCATTTTATTTCTAAAAAAAAATTACAACCGCGTTTTCATTTTTTATCCTTTTTGTGACGTATGGAAATGAATTCGGCAGTCAATTAAACCACAAACATAAATAAATTTAGACCATAATAAATTAATACGCACCGAAATTTTACATTACTATAATAAAATATAGAACGAAAACTGTATAATTATATGTACATGTTTTGCTTTTTTTTGTTTTTTGTTTTTACAAAATCCAATAGAATAACTTTTGCACATGAATATTTGTCCTGTATAAAGATTTCCACGCTTTTATTTTAATAAGAAATATATCTATAGATATCTCTATAGAGTGGGTGATTGTTGTTTAACTCTAAAATGAGCAATTTTTCAGCTACATGTATATCATGGCGAGAACAAGTTACATTAATTGAAATGGTGATGATATATCCTGTAATTATAGTACTAGACAAACAAGCTTTGTTAGATTATTATAGTGCTAGCTTACTGTAACAACAGTCCACTGGGACACATGATCTTGATTACGAACCAACCAGTCCTTGCTCCTTAAAGCTGTGTGCTTAGATGAGAAGCAACAAATACCAATGTTATAGTCTTTTGTTTGACCGACCGGGGCTATTTTATGTCCAAGTTGTTGTTTTTCCGTAAAATCCAAGAAAATAATCTTCACAAACGAAAATTAATCCGGCCTTAAAAATATTCCCTGTTTTGCACTGAAAAGAACAACGTATTTATAACTCCGATAACACACATTATTTTTATCTTGGACTGTCTATAACTAACTTTTAAACACTCTTTATTTGTTTAATTTAACTTTAAAGTCTTTTAATCAAATCTTGAATTCTTAACCATTAAAATATTAAAAGGGAAATAGGCCCTAAATGAGCGTGTGGGTTTTTTTCCATGTTAAGAAGAATAAACTACAAATATTTGGAATATCCAGAAAGGAGAGATAACTCTTGTCGCAACATTTAAATTCAGATTTTGGCGAGTGTAAATTTTGTAATCAATACATCCTACTGTTTTCACTGAACACACTTCAATGAAACTCTACAGAATGATTGCGTACAAATTTAGATATTGTTACGGAGCCCAAGAAGAGACACGCATCATAAAAAGAATCAATCTGAGACCTCGGTTTACTAATACAATTCAATAATGTGATCTCGATGTGGAAATCGGAAGGGAAAAAGGGGGTGGGGTCACCAAGAATTCCTGGCGATGTAAATACTAGATGCATCAGACCGTTGTCCTGAATATTAATGTTAATTCATGAAGAGTTTAAAGACCAAAATAAGATCAAAGCCCAAATTCAACTCTAAAACTGTCTTTACATATCTAACCTGGTATCATGATTTTTTTTAAATTCTTGATTATATTTTTTTAATCACTGATTATTTTTTTTAATCCTTGATTATTATTTTTTAAATCCTTGATTATTATTTTTTTAATCCTTGATTATTTTTTTTAAGAAATGAGAAAACCTCTCTAGAAAGACAAATTAAAACCTCGAAATTCGTTATAATGTGCAATTTTTTTTTCTCGAATCGTGATAAAAAAATTTCCTGGCACCCGGGGTCAAAATTATGACGATCATGAATTTCCAATCTTAAAACAATATAGTACCGGATTCCCGAAATTGGGTAGAGGCGTAGGGGTCGGTGCAAAGATTTTCAGTTTTGAAAGCTTGACCCTCACTTTCTCGTCATTGCCTAAAGCTTATACCTCCGCTGTCCAGTCCGCTTACAAAGCTTCCCCACACATCAGGTCCTCCCAAAAGCATGTTCCCATTCCGATCTACTCTTACGCCTCTCTTGGGCCGTTTGTTGGTATTAGTATGAATTTAAAGCCTCAAGGTGCCCCAATTCTAAAAACTGAAGGTGTATCATTTGAATGCATTACTGAGGTGCTTCAATTCCAAACCTGAAGATGTATGAATTTAAAGCCTCAAGGTGCCCCAATTCTAAAAACTGAAGGTGTATGATTTGAATGCATTACTGAGGTGCTTCAATTCCAAACCTCAAGACATATGAATTCAAAGCCTCAATGTGCTCCAATTGTAAAACCTCAAGACATGTGAATTCAAAGCCTCAATGTGCTCCAATTGTAAAACCTCAAGACATATGAATGCAAAGCCTCAATGTGTTCCAATTGTAAAACCTCAAGACATGTGAATTCAAAGCCTCAATGTGCTCCAATTGTAAAACCTCATGACATATGAATTCAAAGCCTCAATGTGTTCCAATTGTAAAACCTCAAGACATGTGAATTCAAAGCCTCAATGTGTTCCAATTGTAAAACCTCAAGACATGTGAATTCAAAGCCTCAATGTGCTCCAATTGTAAAACCTCAAGACATATGAATTCAAAGCCTCAATGTGTTCCAATTGTAAAACCTCAAGACATGTGAATTCAAAGCCTCAATGTGTTCCAATTGTAAAACCTCAAGACATGTGAATTCAAAGCCTCAATGTGCTCCAATTGTAAAACCTCAAGACATATGAATGCAAAGCCTCAATGTGTTCCAATTGTAAAACCTCAAGACATGTGAATTCAAAGCCTCAATGTGCTCCAATTGTAAAACCTCATGACATATGAATTCAAAGCCTCAATGTGTTCCAATTGTAAAACCTCAAGACATGTGAATTCAAAGCCTCAATGTGTTCCAATTGTAAAACCTCAAGACATGTGAATTCAAAGCCTCAATGTGCTCCAATTGTAAAACCTCAAGACATATGAATTCAAAGCCTCAATGTGCTCCAATTGTAAAACCTCAAGACATATGAATTCAAAGCCTCAATGTGTTCCAATTGTAAAACCTCAAGACATGTGAATTCAAAGCCTCAATGTGCTCCAATTGTAAAACCTCAAGACATGTGAATTCAAAGCCTCAATGTGTTCAAATTGTAAAACCTCAAGACATATGAATTCAAAGCCTCAATGTGCTCCAATTGTAAAACCTCAAGACATATGAATTCAAAGCCTCAATGTGCTCCAATTGTAAAACCTCAAGACATGTGAATTCAAAGCCTCAATGTGTTCCAATTGTAAAACCTCAAGACATGTGAATTCAAAGCCTCAATGTGCTCCAATTGTAAAACCTCATGACATATGAATTCAAAGCCTCAATGTGTTCCAATTGTAAAACCTCAAGACATGTGAATTCAAAGCCTCAATGTGTTCCAATTGTAAAACCTCAAGACATATGAATTCAAAGCCTCAATGTGTTCCAATTGTAAAACCTCAAGACATGTGAATTCAAAGCCTCAATGTGCTCCAATTGTAAAACCTCATGACATATGAATTCAAAGCCTCAATGTGTTCCAATTGTAAAACCTCAAGACATGTGAATTCAAAGCCTCAATGTGTTCCAATTGTAAAACCTCAAGACATGTGAATTCAAAGCCTCAATGTGCTCCAATTGTAAAACCTCAAGACATATGAATTCAAAGCCTCAATGTGCTCCAATTGTAAAACCTCAAGACATATGAATTCAAAGCCTCAATGTGTTCCAATTGTAAAACCTCAAGACATGTGAATTCAAAGCCTCAATGTGCTCCAATTGTAAAACCTCAAGACATGTGAATTCAAAGCCTCAATGTGTTCCAATTGTAAAACCTCAAGACATGTGAATTCAAAGCCTCAATGTGCTCCAATTGTAAAACCTCAAGACATGTGAATTCAAAGCCTCAATGTGTTCAAATTGTAAAACCTCAAGACATATGAATTCAAAGCCTCAATGTGCTCCAATTGTAAAACCTCAAGACATATGAATTCAAAGCCTCAATGTGCTCCAATTGTAAAACCTCAAAACATGTGAATTCAAAGCCTCAATGTGTTCAAATTGTAAAACCTCAAGACATGTGAATTCAAAGCCTCAATGTGCTCCAATTGTAAAACCTCAAGACATGTGAATTCAAAGCCTCAATGTGCTCCAATTGTAAAACCTCAAGACATATGAATTCAAAGCCTCAATGTATACGAGACATAATCCTCGATGTGTATGAAATCCATAGACTCAAACATGAATTACAAAACCCCAGAATGTATAAATTACAAAACCCCAGAATGTATAAATTACAAAACCCCAGAATGTATAAATTACAAACCCCAGAATGTATAAATTACAAACCCCAGAATGTATAAATTACAAACCCCAGAATGTATAAATTACAAAACCCCAGAATGTATAAATTACAAAACCCAGAATGTATAAATTACAAAACCCCAGAATGTATAAATTACAAAACCCCAGAATGTATAAATTACAAAACCCCAGAATGTATAAATTCCAAACCTCAGACTGTAAGAATATCATTGACTTTGAGCAATATAACTTTCCAGCAAGGTGTCTAAATTATAAAGTTACATTACAATACGAAAGGGTGTGTAAATGAACATGAGAAACTATCAACCTGTACACTTAGACACACATTAAAGAAAAGGAACTGCGCTTTTATTGCTGTCCTACATTTCACAGTAACAGTTCGGCCTTCAATCAATGAGAATAAATCACACCTTAAAACGAATGTGAAATGACCCCTAACCTTCAGTTGATCGGTACTGTTTTATTTCTGTAGATAAACGTTACATCTTATTGATGTTATTTGGTGCATGATTTTATCTCCCAGATGTAGAGTTATCAACAAGAAAACAAAATACGAATCATGTAGTAATATTACAGGGGCGAATCCAGGATTTCAAGTTAGGAGGGGGACGCACTTAAAAAAAATTGCGCCGGGCGGAGGGAGGCGCGAAAATTGTTGGGGTATTTCGTGTGAAAAATCACGATTTTACGCCAAAAAATCATATTTTTTCCAATTTTAGGGGGGGGGGGGGGGGGCCGGGTGATAACCTACATTACCCCCCCCCCTTTTTTTTGGCTTTTTTTTGCAATTTTTTTCCCATACACTTCTCAACATAATTTTGGTATCAAATGATCATAAATCTACTATTTCTTTCTCTCTATTTTGATTTCTTTACCCATTTGTGCTATTTTACTATCAAGCTATTTTTACGATTTCTCTCTAAATAGTAAATCGTAAAAATAGCTTGATAGTAAAATGGCACAACTGGGTAAAGAAATCAATATAGAGAGAAAGAAATAGTAGATTTACGATTATTTGATACCAAAATTATGTTGAGAAGTGGATGGAAAAAAAATTGCAAAAAAAAGGGGGGGTAATGTAGGTCATGACCCCATGTACCTGTGTATTTGATAGAGGAGACAGCAGCCTTGAATGTTTTGAACAACAGAGCGACTGAAAACTATGGTTTGTGGCAATCTGTTGCATGGAATCATATATCGTACGAGGGGAAAGCGATTATTGTCTTTGTTGAGTCTTACCAAGCCATGAAAGTGGGTGGTCATCAGTGCCAGAGTTAGGACAAATGAGGCCATGTGCAAGTTAAGTAATGGGGGCTCGTTTTTCATTTTTTTACGATACTTCTAAGTTTGTTGTATTATGCTATATGATTGATATACATGTAATATAAGTTATGACATGTTAAGGGAAAATGTACGCGATGAGAAATAATATTTTAACATTTTTACATATGTACATGCATCAAAATGTAACTGACATACATACAGGACATGTAATACAACTGTATGTCTATGATAATAATAAATTAGATCACAAAATCATCAAATGAAATGAAAAAAAAAAGAAATACCATATACCTCAGAACAGTTCCAAATTTCAAATTTTGAATAATACTGGAAAAGTAGTAAGTGCTGGGTATGGAAGAAAAATTACTACTAGGCGCCTACTCTTTTTCCAAATCTTTAAAATATATCTTTTTTAAGTACATAGGTCGTGGATCTCCCCAAACACATTACCCACCTACCCACCATGTTACACAATCAGGCTTTCCATATCATATCTAATCTCTATAAACAGAACACCTGTCAATACCGAACACAAATGTTGGTAAAAAGGAGGTTCGTGGTTCGGTTTAAACAGGTTTCACTGTATAAAAAAAAACCGCATACTATTTCTAAGTCTATTTGTATTTTGAAAATTCTTCAAAGCAAGAATTTTAAGAGAAAAAAACAAAATACACTGGTACTTTACACAGAATTAATTCAGATTTGAACACATGTGCACTATTAAAATGTCACATTAAAACTTGTCGTTTTTATTAATGAAAGCCATTAAATCTGCACTACGTGGTGCAGTATTAACCTTTTATGCACACTAGTCGAAAAATTACATTTTATATAAATTTTAGAACAAAGGATACGTATGCGTATTATATGGTAAATACAATTCGTACCGAAGAATCGTGTAAACAGATGAACAATGCTAATTACATATTGTAAATTATTGTATTCGGGAGAAAACTTCATAATTTGGGAAAACTTGTGTCCGAACCCAATTTGGTATATTTATCAAATAAAATATGTTCAAGCTAAAAAAAACCAGATGAATGTGGTCCCAAATGAAATTTTACTTTTTATGCTTGTTGTTTATATTTTTATTATTTTTTTATTTTGAACTCTGATTAATGTAAGAGACCATAAGCCTTATGTGTATAAGTTCTTGCACAATGAGAACCTTTTGTTCCAAAGAAAGTGCTGGAACAATAAAAAAAATGTGAGATTTCTCACACAAGCGCTTGTGGCATGGAAGTATCCCCTCTCCCTTTTTAGCTGTCTAATTTTCACTGAAATTTTGAAATATGCTCGTATTCATATTCATACAAACTTATGATAAAAACAGCTTACATGTGCTGACCCACCTCAGAACAATACATTGACCTATCATTTATACTAAAAGTTTAGGAGGTCGGTACATGTAAGTTGCTAATATGGTTGTATGAATAAGATAAGATAAGATAAGATTTTATTGTCCAATCAAGGTCCCAGCAAGGGGCAGAGTCATTACAGTGATTTATATTACAAAAAAAAAACCATTCTAATACATAAATGTAATAAACAGTAAACAAACAAGCAATTTGCAGAAATTAGATTGGTACATAAGTACTAAACATATCTATATCTCTGATGAGTATAATATTTGGAAGAGTTCACTGGGCAATTACAAAAAAAAAAAAAAAAAAAATAATAAATATAAATATATATCATTTGTTGATATTTAATAAGTTATTAACTTCTTCTGAACACCATTTACCAGGGGCTAATTCAATGACAGAAGGCAAATCTAGCGTCCTTCCCATGACCAATGTACATGCATGAGAGCAATGCCATTCATATACAGAGGTCATCAAGGGCCGGTGCCGAAAGGACATTTAGACTGGAAATGATTAAGCAAAATGAAATTTGAAATGAAATTAAAGTCCTCCTCATGGCCAATGTACATGGAGGAAATTTGCATCATCCAGATACAGAGGCCGTTTGAACACAAACGTATTTCAAACTGATTATCAAAATAGGTATATATCGGTTATAAAACTGTCATCGAAACTGGTAGTTGTATTGATATTGGTTTTTAACTTCATAAAATTATTCCAATTAATTTGTGGCGGTCAGTTTTATTGATGGAAGAAACCGCAGTACCCGGAGATAACCCTCTACCCGTCGCAAGTCACTGACAAGACATTGATACATAATGTTGTATCGAGTACACCTCGCAATGAACAATCGAACTTAGTTCTGTGATAAGGGACTGATCACACGTCACAACTCGTCCGATTCCGTCGAGCAAACGGATTCACCCGATGTTTGCCGATTGAGGCACGTGTCAATAAAACTACCATACAGTTTTGGCTGTTACGTTTAGGGTTTGGTACAAAATACCGTTTGTGACGTCTAACATCTGTAAATCCAAAATTAGAAAGAACTACCCAGGAAATCGTATAGTTTATGATAATATGATAGGCTAAGCCTTAAGCTTAGACGCACACTGCTTCGACGTCTTCCGGTAACCACATTTCGACGCGTTTTACCACCATTTTAACATCGTCGACGGTTAACACATGTTTTAATTTTCAAAGAGGATTTACAAATCTCAAAATAGTAATACATGTGTCGTCATGGCAACGGAAAAAAAATTGGTCGAAACACACATGTATATTGTAATCGTGTTATTGAGAAAATTACACTTACCTAAACTGCTATCATTGTGATCCCCATAAACATGCAACAAATTAAGACATAACCAAAAGATTAATATATTCCATAAGATATGAAAGTCATAAAAAGCCATTGTTGAACAGTCAGACACGATGGAATTTTATCTTCTTCACAAATGGGAGACACTTTGTGATAATTTTAAATCTTCTCCTCCATTGTAATATGAATATGGTTGATAAAGTACATTCGTATGCAATAAAACTTTGAGATATAGTATATAACTTATTCTTATTTTACTCCAAGTTTCCGAATTCCGTGGTTCCAAGAGCGCGTCTATGGAAATATCCAAACAAACTGGAAGAAATTATTCCAGCTTCCGAATTTCGTGAAAAGCCACGTCTATGCAAATATCCAAAAACTGGAAGAAAATAATTTCAGCTTCCGAATTTCGTGGAAAGCCACGTCTATGTAAATATCCAAAACCTGGAAGAAAACTCCACCTTCCGAATTTTGTGGTAAGGCCACGTCTATGCAAATATCCCCAAAAACTGGAAGAAAAAAAATATTTGTTATTCTTGATGGGTTTAATTTGTCAACTTGTTATTTTTATGTAAGGGATTCTTAGTCCATTTTATGACAAGCTTGACAGTTTGTAGTATAGGAAAACAACAGCTAAGACACAAAGGGGGCGTGGTTACAGAAAATCTGCTAAATGTCGTGTTTTAACATCTTATAGGAGTGTGCTAACTAGTAGGGTATCAGGGGGTCAAGACGACATAAAAATAGCTATCCCTTAATTGAGATATATTACTATATTAAAATATATAGATTTATAGGTACAAAAATGTATTTACTTTGTGTGACTACGTATACGTACAATCGACATGCAAAGAATTTAACTTGAGATGATAATGTTCACGTTACATAAACACATACATACAATGTATTTATGCAAATTGTGTGTATGTTATTTATTTATATGTATGAAATGTATGTATGTGTTTTTCGTTTTTATATCTTATATGAGTGCACTAACTAGTGGGATAATTTACATATTTATCCGACTTTCAAATTAACGGGGATTTTTTTTTGTAAAATTTGTTGTTTTTTTTCCTTTAAAAAATAGACAAAAGAAGTGTGTGTCCATAGAACACAGATACCACTGCGTCCAGCTAATAGTAAGCTAAAAACTAGGGCTGGTGTATACTTTCTGTTGGTCAAATAGTACTTAAGTTAAATGACTAAAATTAAGAGGAGTGGAGAATTAGCATATATTTATTTAGAAGTTAGCAGCCAGTATTATATCAAAACCTCATCTTTCAGTTAGATGGAAGTACTCATAATATTTAGAACTCCAAAAAAACAAACTTAAAGTACGTACGTAAGCCATACTGTAATGTTAATAAAAAAAAAATTCTTTCCCTTCGTTCATTTAAACTTACTATATGTTGTTACTGTCGACCGTCGACAGTCTCTTCGTGATACTGTTAGAGCGCGGGAAAATACAAATTAATTCTTGTTGATGTTCTGCTTTTGTAAATGTATAAGCAGCACATACCAATGTTATAGTCTTTGGGCATCTGTAGTCCGTTTACTAATTTATATATATATATATATATATACAGAAACTACCCCTTTACAACGGGGGCAAACATCAGCGAGGTACCAATGTGTGCGTCTAATAATCATAAATAAATAACTATTTAAAATGAGCATAAATCATACACGAACATTTTCATCAAAGAACAAAAAAAAACCTATATCAAAGTCATTGTGATAAAAGTCATAGCATATTATCACAGAAACAATTGTGTCATTCTTCATTAAAACAACATTATATACAATGTATATTTTAATTGCACTTAATTAGAAGTAAAATATAAGAATGACATATAAAATAAAAAGAAACACAATATTAAGCGAGTTCCTGATCATCGACACATGACTCAATTAAAATAGCTCGCTCTTTCATCATTTTACATAATAGTTTTTTACTGAACTGGTCAAGCGAGAAACCAAGCTCAGTGTTAAAACTAAGACAAAAGTCTCCGATCAAGAACTGCAGCTCTGAAAACGCGAGATCCGGGTAAAACGATGTTATTACTAATCTGGATAATGCATCTGAGTGAAGCCACATGTCTATCACCGAACAGTTGTTTCAGTGAGCTAGCACTATAAAAATCCAACTAAGCGTGTTGGTCTAGAACAAAGCAGACATTATCATCATCTCATTGAAAATTAACTTGTTCTCATTATGATTTAGCTGAACAATTGCCAACGTGGTGTTAAACAACAATCACTCGCGCACTCTCTTCATCGTCGGTATCCACACCTGATCACGATCCGCCGATTACTCTTCATTCAAAACTGGAGAATACAAATCGGACTGTGGGTTACCGGCGATGGACCCCCCCCCCCCCCCTCAGACATCGGTAACCTTACCCGAATTTGATAGCTGGGTCTTCCACATTCATATACCGTTATTTGAATTTTCAGAAATTAAGTCAAAGATTTTTCTTAGGAATACAAACATATGTTTACTTTTTCTGTGAAATACAGTCCTATATCTATATTTTCGGTAAAGTTAACTTTGGTCTACAGTTTCCTCGGACAGTTTCATGAACATCAGTTGGGCATTCAATCCTTCTAACAAACAAGACCCGCAGATAAATAAAATGGGGGGGGGGCTATTCCTATATTAGTTATATAAATAATATAGGGCTTTTCATAAATTTCGGAGGGCCCGGGCGGCTCAATGAGTTAAGTAGTTGAATTACCTAACAACTCATACAAGCCTATCACCGATACGACGTGGGTTCGCGCGCGGCTTTGTAAATTACAAAAAGGGTGCACTCGACTTGCAGCCGCACGTGATAAAGTTTACCAGTTACTTATCCATGGTCGGTGGTTCTCTCCGGATACTCCGGCTTCTTCCACCACTAAAACTGGTCACCATGACATAGCTGAAATATTGCTGAAAGTGGCGTTAAACACCAAAAATCAATAAAAAAGAATCGCTATCTATTCTGGCGGCCCCACCCTAATATAGAAACAGCCCTCTCCCTCCCCGAGCATAGGCTTAAGATGAAATTGAAGGACGTCCAAATTCAAAGTTGTTAGTCAAAATGATATAAGGAAGTGAATTTCGAGAAAAAATATATATCAGATCGGAGACTGCTGACGATACAACCGTACAAGTCAAAAACAGCGGTGTTTTTTTGGCAAATTTAAAACAAACACATTGATATAATGTTTACGTATGATCTTCATAATATTTAATAAAAAAAAAGTATTTAAACCACAAAATATATCAAAGGTTAACATTTCCTTCACAATCAATGTTAACAAGCCTATACATCAGTATATGTTGTAATCTGTCAAACTTGTTGTACAATATAAAATACACATCGAAGTTTACGAGAGGTAAAAGTCTTAGGTTTTGTATTGAATGTCTTGTTAGTTTTGAAGTTTTCAATAACAATTATCGCCGGTTTCGTGACATTAATCTGTTACGTTTTCCATGTATCTGTTAGTAACGAAAGGGAGGGGCATTCTTTAAATGAGGGATTGTTTTTAAGACACAAAATGGGTAATTATTTTTTCAGCTTTATCAGGGGGTTAACAAATGGAATTCAGCTGTCAATGGTGTTTTGTGGTTTTTTCTTTTTTGCATTCTAGGAGGTTAAGTTTAAGGTGTTTAATGCAATTTTCAACACTATTTCAGTTATATCATGGAGGTAAGTTTTATTGGTGGAGAAAACCGGAGTACCCGGAGAAAACCAACAGCTGTATTATGGCCGAAGTTACATTCGATGAGATTATGAAGAGTTTGAAGACACCAAAGGGGTAATCAGAATCTGTATATCGAAGAAGAACAGACAACACAATGACCAAAAGAAAAAGTACAAAAGGACAAACAACGATCTACAAAACATACATGTAAAACTAAAGATCGAGTAACACGAACCACACTAAAAACGGGGGGGGGGGGGGGGGGGGTGAACCCTGGTGCTCCTGATGAGCGCTTTGTAATTTACCAACACGCTTAGTTGTATTATTATACTGCTAGCTCACTGAAATTACAGCTCATGGGTAGATATGTCCCTCCACTCAGAAAGATTATCCTGATTCCGAGCCAACCAGTCGTTGCTCTTTCTCCTTAATGCTGCGTTCTTAGTGAAAAAGCAACAAATCTAAACTCTGTAGTCTTTGGTTTGAACCGACCGGGGGCTCAAACACACGATCTATCGCACTCATGTGGTCACGATAACTATTACACCATCGATGCGGTATGAATGGGGGAATGAGACGGACATTAAGGTGGTACCATACACTTCAAGTAAAATTCAGACTCAGAGCTATAAATTCACTAGCCACATAGCAGCTTTTCTCTCTGTGGTTTTGATCACCAAGATGCTTGAAATCTGCATACAATTATATGATCAAAACGTTCAACTGATTTTAAAGAGTTATCTCCCTGTAGTGTATGGTACCACCTTAAAGTGGTTGTTTCCTAACGCCAATATATGAGTAATTGCTCAGCTATATTATGCCGAGAACAAGTTACACCCGATGTAATGCATTATATAGTGCTAACTCACTGTATTTGTTTGCGATATTCTATCATCTAACAACATCCCGGACGGGGTTACATTTGTGCTCATATTTTTCAACTGGCAATTCAGAGATGACCCTAACTAAATCTTCAGGTATCGAAGCCGAGTACATGACAAGATCTGTTGTCTGATTGGTCATTATATCTAAGTGTCTTGCATATGATTGGACGGTCAAAGACTGCGGTTGGACATGTAGCTCCATCCTGACACATTTTCTTGATTCAGAGCCAGCCTTTCCCCTTACTCCACAAATGCAGCGTGCCTAGCGGAAAACACAAATTGCATTGTCTATATATGGTTCGATCCGAACGGGGTTCGAACCCACGATCTATCGCACTCAATGAGAGGACGCTAACTATTACCCCACCGATGTCCGGCGTCGTCCATTCTTTCAATATCACCAGTCTTTCTTGATGATGTATTATCTCGAAATATGAAACGTTTCATTCCGTTTAGGCACAGGTAATTGTTTCATTAAAACTATATATGCCACCTCCTCTTCCTTACTTCAAGGTAAACATCTACCCTTTTCCCCTTCCCCACTTCCCCTCAATTTTTTCCGCTTATTTGTGATCCTTTCGCTGACCCAATTATATCGTTACACTCCCGAGATATTTCTCCTTTCGACTGCCACATTTAAACATACCTACCGGCCCCCCCTCAGACGAATTGGACAAGAATAGTCAGCGAACGTGGCTTAATGAAAATTTCAGTCATTGTAACGGATACAACCACTTCCGGTATGGTTTATATTGATTTAGAAAAAAAAGGTGCTTTAAAAATCAAATGTCAGTAATTTGGAGTTGAACATATTTTTATAATCTGCATTGGAACAATTATCTGTATTTTAAAGGCTTACTTTACATTTGAGAGAAAATGGTCATGTGGCATTGTTACACATGGCCGGTCTAGAGAATTCCGAATGCATATGAAAAATCCAGCGCAAACCGGAAGTGTCTGTATCCGTTACAATGTCTGATATTTACACTAAGCCACGTTCGCTGACTATTCTTGAACAATTCGTCTGAGGGGGGGGGGGGGAGGTAGCTATATTTAAATGTGGCAGTCGAAAAGAGAAATATCTCGGGAGTGTAACGATATAATTGGGTCAGTGAAAGGATCACAAATAAGGGAAAAATATTGAGGCGAAGTGGGGAAGGGGAAAAGGGTAGATGTTTACCTTGAAGTAAGGAAGAGGAGGGGGCATATATTTTTAGAATGAAACAAGTGCCTGTGCGTTTAGGTATAAAGTTTAAGCTGATCGAAAATGGCACCATTTTTTTTCTTCAGTTGAAAATTCAGGTGTTGGCTTAAGACAAGCATAAACATGTTGTGGGGTTAAACCAGTTATTCGGACCCAATCATACCTGTTTCATTTTCAGTTATAAAGCCGCCATTCTTACCAAATCATATTTATTTTAATTCTGTCATTTGAGCTCGAATATAATTTGTCAAAGTCTTCTTGAAACCTTGAACTGTTGAACGACACGCAGTGTAATTCATCAAAACAAATACATGTTATCTAAAATGACAATTGTCCAGTTTTAATACTGACAAGAGGTCAAGTCAAATGAAATTCTAATTTAATTTCTTGGTTGTTTAACAGCACACACACACACAATTATATTTGCAAAAGTAATTTCTTAAAAATAACAACTTTATATTTCCTTTCTTAGTTTTATCCGTGCATTTCCTTTTTAACTACCTGTGCAATCTTCACTAAAGTTGTGAGTTCGAATCCCGATCATGGCGAGTTGTATACGATACAACATTATGGATAACGTTTGTCAGTGACTTGCGGCAGGTCGGTGGTTTTCTCGGATACTCCAGTTCCCTCCACCATTAAAACTGACCGCCACGATATAATTGAAATTAGTTGAAAGTGGCGTTGAACACCATAACCCTAACCCCTTTTTATTTAGTTCAAAAACCACGTGAAATGTACAAAGTTCATGCATGAATACGAAGTTCCTTGATACGCTCCACTACACAGATGTGCTTGACCTGTAACCTTTGTTCCCAGGATAATCAATAACACAATGGTAAATATATGACCATTCAAAAATTATTTTGAGCTTACTTACACAGCGACGTATCTATCATCTAGAACAAAAGTTACTGTATCTAGAGACGGACAACGACAGACCCATAGCATATTACGACCACAACATCTTTGCGGTTATAAATGATTATGTTTGATTCAATATTTATCAAATAGTTCATGGTACTAAGGGCCATATGTATTGAGTCATCATGCAGTCGTATCAGGTCTTGATCAGCTGTATAGTTATGATCACATCGAAAAAATAAGAAAAATACTGTAATTTTAATTGATTGATTGATTGATTGGTGTTTAACGTCCAGCGAGCAATTTTTCAGCTATATTCAGGACGATTAAGTCATTGATTAATAAAGGTGTCATAAAATGGGTATTTTCATATAAAGCCTGTATTATGTCCTCCTACAGTCGTATTGGGCCTCGATCAGCTGTATAAGCCCTCGACGTTGCCTCGGGCCTATACAGCTGACCTCGACCCAATACGACTGCCTCGGACATAATACAGGCTTTATATGAAAATACCCATTTAATAACACTATATTATAAGCTGGAAAAAAAGATAGTACGATTTGAAACTTATATTTTCTCCTTACTGTCTAAGCAAGTCTATAACTTTTTGACAACCATTTAAGAAAAAGTTGAATTTCTAACACGGAAATATAGAATCTTTCTTTGCGAGCAGTTGATTGTCGTATTTCTACAGTCGAGATAGTTAAACTTTAAAATTTCGAGCCTGTAGAAATACGATAATCAACTGCTCACAAAGAAAGATTCTGTTTCTCTAATTCTTTAATACGTCAATTATTTCGTTTTAAAAATATAGCACTTTAAATACCCCGTGGGGAACCCATCACATTCCATTTGATGACTTGAAGAAAACAAAATATTGAAATGACACTGTTTTTCATTTGAAGTAAACAATAGTTAATAACAAATTACAATTGAAGAAAGTATTTGAAAGGCACTAAAATACTAATAGTCCATCTGGGTCATGACCTTTCGAAGATCCAATCAGAAACCGAGAACAAAAAAATCACACGTAATGGAACAAATTTTTCTCTCACCGGTAAAAAACACGAAGAACAACCAAAGAATTAGAGAACGAATATTCCAGTTAACCAAGGGGTATAAGGATTTGTTTTTATTTATATATTTATATATATATTTTTTTTGCTTAGAGGTTATGAAAAAATTGTACCCCCACACACACATACACATACAGTCTAAAACTTGCCACCTTCTCTCTGGTCCTCTACAAAACTCGTCCTGATCCCCCCATACCGTCGGGTCAACACCTATGCCGTTGCATTAAATGTATTTATAAAGGAGGTCACTAGAACACGTGTATTTTTTTTTTCATGGTTTACTATACACAAAGAAAAAAGTTAAGCACTCCCATGTTTTTTTGTAATGACAAATGATACGACAAGTATCATGAAATTACTGACCAGATAATTTCAAGAACACAATGGTGACCTGTTAGGACATTACATTGGCTGTAAGAAACCACAAAAAAATCAAGAAAAATGTTAATTTAATGAATATTTAATCACAATATCACAAGGCCAGTTTTTGCAGTAGAACATGTCCATTTTAAGTATTGACCTTCACAGTTCAAAAAGCACGATAAGATTGTCATTTCACTTTCAAAACGTCACTTATGAATCATTTGACGACATCTATGGTTCAAAGTTCAGTACCGGGTGTAACCACCACGTGCGTGGATGACGGCCTCAACCCTGCGTCTCATCCCTCCAGTTAGACGTCGGATGTCCTGTTGTGATAGCTGCTGATGCAATGTTGCTTCCAACTGACGAATGTTTTGCACAGAAGGTTCCCGAGCCTGTATACGACGGCCTAGCATGTCCCAAATATGCTCTATGGGATTCAAATCCGGGCTCATGGCTGGCCAAGGAACAGAAGTTACGGCTTCGCTTTGGAGGTAGGCGGTTACTGCTCTTGAACAATGAGGCCTGGCGTTGTCATCCATATACACATGTCTTGTAGCTAGTGGGTGGTTGTCGAAATGGGGGACAACAACTGGTTGCAAGACGTCTCTGATGTACTGATCACTAGTTAGGTTGCCTTGTATGGTAACTAAACCCAGCTTGCAGTCACGAGAGATACCCCCCAAACCATTACTGAGCCTCCACCGTAAGGGACAGTTGGCTGGATGTTCCTTGGGGCATAGGCTGTATTTTTGTGTCTCCAAACCCTCATCCGACCGTCGGTTACATGAAGCAGAAATCGGCTCTCGTCTGAACAAAGGATCCTGCGCCATGTCCTTAAATTCCAACCACGTCGTGCTAAACACCATGCCAAACGTGATCGTCGATGTCGGTCTACCAACAGTGGACGCTTAATGACTCCTTGACTTAAGTCCCGCTGATTTCAGACGGTTTCTAACTGTTCTTGTTGACAGACGTCTATTAGGCAGCCAGTGTTGTTTGAGTACGGGACTGGTTGCGAATGGCATCCGTCTAACCAAACGCTGCAATGCCCTGTCGTCACGATCAGATGTTACCCGTGGTCTGCCGGATCTTGGCAAGTCTTTCACATTGTTGGTTTGTGTGTGTTTTCTCACCACTCGGCTGACTACAGTATAGTGGTAGCCCATCTGACGTCCAATAGCTTTGAAGGACATCCCTGTTGTATGCATGTCGATTATTTGCCATCTTTGTGCTTCTGATATTCGCCTTCATACCATGCTTACTGAGAATGAATAATTTTTTTAAAATACCGGACTTAAATACCCAAATTCGAAGCGTGAACATACTGAATTTTGAGTAATGCGTGAGAGGCATGGTTCACGTGCATGACTAGTCAATATTAGACATAATGGTCACACCTGTGTGAGCACATCTTTTTAATGGAACGTTGTTCTTGCTATAATCAATATAAATATTAGAATCTAAACTTAGTGTAACTTATTATGTTTTATTATTATGCTTTCTGTAAATTTCTTCTGTAATATAAGTTCATACGATATTTTGGCATATATCACAAAGAATTATATAGCGTTGAATAGTACATCTACTATGCCAGTTTCACACGGGGAAGGTTGGGTTTTCAGCTGTCTGTCAAGCTATATATAGCTAGTTCACGTGCAAGCGGGCGGATCCAATCTGTCAATCTATCATAGTCGTCTAAACGTTTTTTAATACTTGTCATTGTTGTTAATTAAATTTCAAACTTCAAAAATCTTTATATTTTTAAAGCCTTAAATGAAACAAAGAATATTCTCACACTTTCAAGATTATCTGTTCCAATATATTAGTCACCAATATCAGAACCTCCTTTACTGTAATAGTTCTCAATATATTTTGTCTACATATAATAGTCAGCATAATAATGATAATAATAATGTTGTGTTAGCAATGACTATGCCATATAGTGGTCAGGGTTGAAGACATAGTGCACTCTTCGGGTCGTGCACTATGCCTTCAACCCTGACCACTATATTGGCATAGTCATTGCTAACACAACATTATTATATAAATATATCATGGGATGCTTAACTTTTTTCTTTGTGTATATATACACGTGTTGTAATGTTGACAAATTCTATAGTAGAATTTCATTGGTTAATAAAATTCAAGGTCTGTTCGACTGTCACCCTAGCCGACAACATATTTCATGACAACATGTAAAACTATAGAATGAAAATTGTCATTCGAAGTTCGCCAGTTGTACAGTACATTTCAATTCACCACCGTCCCACCCTAAATGTTGACAACATGTATTCATATGTTTCGTAAATCAGTCAATGAAGAGAAACTTATAAATTACTAGATAATTTTCTTTTCTACATGTATTTTACTATATTTGTATTTAATATAATAATTAGAATATATATATATATATACAACGTCTGAAAAACCAGTCAACGATCAATCTTACGGGGTGTTGGATCGTTACGGTATAACGATACTATACAAGTAAAACAATTATAAACGTCTAAAATGGTTTGTAAAACAACACCAAGTACACAAAACAAAGTGATAAAGAATTAAACACTTCGTTGAATGACAAAATTTTCGTCCCACCGAGGGACTTTATCAATGTCTAATTAAATAAAATCTCGAAACAATATAGCGACTTTTCAAATTTCAAAAAAAAGTTTTTGACGGTCCATGTACGGCACAAAAGAACCAGACGATGCACATATGAAACTACATGTATAAAAGAATGGAAATCCTACATATAAATTAATAAAAGTACAATAACAATAATATAAATATACAATAGGGCTACACATTTAAATAAATGTTAAATTAGAAATAAATATAAAAATGAGACATTACTGGTAAATGTATCAAATAGCACTGTCAAAATATTGTTGAAAACGGTATAATACCCAAACTCATTCAAACAAACGGCCCGCCACAGTCTGGAATATATACTTTGGGCCAATAGAGCAAACTGTATGTCCTAATACGACTGGAGGAGATCAACACGAATAGGAGTCAAGAGAGGATGTAACTTTTTCTCATTGATTCCATTCGATGATAAGGTCTTAAGTTTTCTAATCCAGAAGCTTTCCCTTTCCTGTCTGCTTTTATCATCCCACTTGGGGTTATGGTCAATTATGGTGACCTTCAGTTTGCCAAAAGAATCATGGTGGCCCGTCGGTCTGAGATGTCTGCTGAGTGGAAGGTCAGGTTTGCAATTTGCATCGCTTCTGTGGCCATTCAAGCGTTTACTAAGTTGTTGTTTAGTTTCTCCGATGTATTGAAGACCACAAATTGCACATTCCAGGAGGTAGATAATATTTTCTGTCTTGCAGTTGGCATTGCAGTATATGATGAATTTTTCTCCTGTATGTGTGCTGCTGAATTTTTGTGTGCATTGGATGTTTTTGCACGTCATACATCGTCTCGAATCGCATTTTTGACACTGACCATTGTAGGCAGATCGAGGGGAGATGTCAGCTCTCACCAAGATGTCTTTCAAACTTTTGGGTTTCCTGAAGGCCAAGACGGGTGGTTCTTTGAAGATTTTACACAGTTCTAGGTGTTTTTGTATGGTTGTCCAGTGCTCACGAACGATGCTGGATAAATTACTGAGCGCAGGATGGTATGTGATGACAAATGGCACTCTGTTGTTCGCGTTCTTTTCTTTATATTGGATGAGGTCTTTTCTGTCAATACCACTTGCTTTGTTAAAACAATGGTTAATACTCGCATTGTTGTAACTCCTCTTTTTTAGATGACATTTCAGTTCCCCAAGCCGTTTTTTGGTGGTTTGTTCGTTGGAGCAGATGCGTTTGATTCGGAGAGCTTGGCATTACGGAATACTTTTGGTGCAATGTTTAGGATGACAACTCTGTGGGGACAGGTACTGATGTTTATCTGTCGGTTTGTTGTATATGTCAGTTGACATAATACCATTTTCACAGGTGGTGTAAGTATCCAGAAAGGAGATGTTATTTCTAGATGTTTCATGGGTGAATTTTATAGTGGGGTGAACATTGTTGGCATGGTCAAAGAAACGATTGAGGTTTTCTTCCGACTCGGTCCACTTCATGTCAACGTCGTCTATGAAACGAAACCAGGAAAGTGGCTTGTGAGGTGCAGATTGTATGATTAGTTTTTCAAGTTTCCCCATGAAGATGTTGGCGTATGAAGGTGCCATCTTTGTTCCCATAGCTGTTCCGTTGATTTGTAAAAAATGCTCTCCATTAAATGTAAAATTGTTATGCTTCAGTACCAATGTGAGCAACTGGACAAGACATTCCGTTGGTGGTTCTTTAACGGCTCTTTGGTCTCAGGCCTCTCGACATGCTTCGATACCGTCATTATGTGGGATGTTAGTGTATAATGACGTAACGTCCATCGAAACAAGAATGATCCCCGAAGTAAGGGGGTTCATGGATTCCATTTTTTGAAGATAATCAGTGGTGTCTTTCAAATGTGAGGGTAACGCTTCTACATGAGGTCGAAGGTGGAAATCGACGAATTCGGAGATTTTTTCTGTGGGGTGCCCATTTGCTGAAACAATGGGTCTCCCGGGGTTGTTGACTTTATGAATTTTAGGTAATAGATAGAAGCGTCCGACTTTGGGTTTGTCTGGTTTCAAATAATCGAAAGTGTTCTTGTCGATATGACTATTTTCTTTCATAATTTTTAGCTCCTGTGTTCTTTTTGTGCTGAATTCTTCCGTGGGGTCAGAGTCCAGTTTTTTGTAAAAAAAAGTTACATCCTCTCTTGACTCCTATTCGTGTTGATCTCCTCCAGTCGTATTAGGACATACAGTTTGCTCTATTGGCCCAAAGTATATATTCCAGACTGTGGCGGGCCGTTTGTTTGAATGAGTTTGGGTATTATACCGTTTTCAACAATATTTTGACAGTACTATTTGATACATTTACCAGTAATGTCTCATTTTTATATTTATTTTTATTTCTAATTTAACATTTATTTAAATGTGTAGCCCTATTGTATATTTATATTATTGTTATTGTACTTTTATTAAATTATATGTAGGATTTCCATTCTTTTATGCATGTAATTTCATAGGTGCATCTTCTGGTTCTTTTGTGCCGTACATGGACCGTCAAAAACTTTTTTTGAAATTTGAAAAGTCGCTATATTGTTTCGAGATTTTATTTAATTAGACATTGATAAAGTCCCTCGGTGGGACGAAAATTTTGTCATTCAACGAAGTGTTTAATTCTTTATCACTTTGTTTTGTGTACTTGGTGTTGTTTTACAAACCATTTTAGACGTTTATAATTGTTTTACTTGTATAGTATCGTTATACCGTAACGATCCAACACCCCGTAAGATTGATCGTTGACTGGTTTTTCAGACGTTGTATATATATATATATATATATACGTCTGAAAATTAAACCAAACAGTGTTAGAATTAGATTTTAGGGCTGTCAAATTTTTGTTCTTCCCTCGACGGGATTTGAACCCACACCATTGTTACACTGCAGCACCATTCGCTTAGCCTTACGTCCAGCGCCCTAGACCACTCGACTACATCCACTATATATATATTATTCAAAGATAGATAACTCTGTCAGTTCTCCTCAGCTGGGATATCATTGTTTGTTTGTCAATATACTCTTGTATGTCATTGTGTTTGGTTATGTCTGTTTATTGAATTGTTTATATATTTTTATTTTTTAATTGTTCATTGATTGATGATAGATCACTGTTTGGTCTTTATTTCAATAAAAATTACTTACTTACTTACTTATGTTTCGTCATGTGCGATACTTACTTGTTTTTTGATTATACATTGTAATGACAATTGTTTTTGTTTTTGTAGATTGACAATTTATGTATTACTGAAGTGCAGCGGTCATTGACAGACAGTGAAAGGTTTTGGACATTATTTTATTTGAATAATGAAAGTAGGATAACTGTTCGGTGACTCTGTCTGACGAGCTGATACCAAAATATATGTCTTGAAATTTCTTTATAAATGATTTGTGTTCCAATCAATAGATAAATGTCAAGCAAGCTATTCTAAGAAAGACAACTCTAACAATGTAAAGTTGTCAGATATGTGTGACTATCCATCTTTTACACTTAAACCGGGACCGTGGGCAGTGCCGGATTTACCATTGTGCTTAGGTGTGTTTAAGCACAGGGCCCCGTTGGCCAGGGGGCCCATCTTCCTGTCAAACATTGTTTTACTTGTCTGATAACGTAATATTTTAACTATTCCTAAATTTCCTGAGCATGTACGCCTTACTGTCTGTGTGCCTACCGGATCTACCTCCTTCATGGCCCAAGTAAGGGGGTCTCATAACTTCACTAGCACATGGTCTCATTTGTCCTAAATCTGGCACTGACCATGGGTATGAATAGCTGTGGGCGGAGCAAACATTCAGATTATTCATTATGTTGACCACGGTTTTCTCAAGGAGGAAAAATCAATGATACAGTTTCACAGTTACTTTTGGAGCAAAATATTTAACAGGCATTGCCACTAGTGTTCCTTCCTACGAAACTTTCAGTCTTATTAAAAGATAACATTCTTCACAAGTCTAAAATCTACAAAATTCACTTCGAAAATTCAAATTTCTGAGCTATATGACCTTTACGTCACGTTGGTCATGCGACATAGTTTCATAAATATGCTGTTCAAATCAACGGAGATTTTTTATGATAAGCTCCGCCCACAAATTTTGTCGGTAGGCACTACCACAAATGCCGGGCTAAGACACAAATACAAGTAAAGGGTCATGACCTTTATTGCTGTTCTACATTTCACAGTCAATGCGGGATCTTCCATTATGAGCACAAGTCATTCCCTTACATGAGTGTAAAACAGATCATGTAGTTTTTTAAGCGATATACCCTTTGCTTCTCACGATCGATAAACTCTACACGTGGACATCTACTATTGCGTGAAGCAACAATCTTTATGAAATAAATGCGGATTAATGAAATAATATTTGTTTGGGCAAACACTGTGATATATGTTCCCAATCTTTGATGGGCTTGGTTCTTTATTTAGAAGTAAAATTTCTTGTGATACATAAATGCTCATGTTTATCTTGTAGCACATATGATCATGACATCTTATATTATGTAAACATGTCAATGATTAGTTTTTTTCTTCGGTTATTTATAGGAATAAATGACAATTTTCATTTGAAAAATGTAGTTTGTTATTAATACCTAACCCATGAAACAAAATACACATGTGTAGACAAAAAATGTTTACTTAATATCTACAAAATGCTATAATTTGGCAAAACAAAAACAAATAAACAAACAAACAAACAAACAAAAAACAAAACAAAGGAAAAAAACCCAGAAAAAAACCCAACAAACAAACAAAAAAACCCCCCCAAAAAAACCAAACAAACAAACAAATAACAAAACAAATAAACAAACAAATAACAAAACAAAACAATAAAAGGCAACAAAAAACAACAACAAACAATTATACAAAACAAAAACAAAAAAACAACCCACCCCAATACCCCCAATAAATCATGTTTGTTTGTTTGATGGTGTTTAACGCCACTTTCAACAATATTTCAGTTATATCATGGCTGTCAGTTTTATTGGTGGAGGAAACCAGAGGACCCGGAGAAAACCACCGATCTGTCGCAAGTCATTGACAAACTTTATCACATAATGTTGTGCACCTCGCCTTGATCGAGATTCGAACTGACAACAGCAGTGGTGATAGGCACTGATTGCATAGGTAGTTGTAAATCCAAATATACCATACGATCACGGACACGACGGACCCTACTTTGTATTGAAGTGCCTGTACCAAACCAGGATAGTGAGCGGTCATGTACTTGTGTATTAAGGGTAGCGATTTAGTCTCTTTCCAAAGAAATCAAAAAGCAAAAAAAACAAAAAACAAACAAACAAATAAAAAAAAACAAAAACAAAACAAAAACACGTGTTTCCGCTAAAATTCTTGAAAACATAGGATATCAGGCGCGGATCTAGGATTTTACGTTAGGGGGCGCACTTCTTGGCGAGGGGTCTGGGGACCGGTGGGGGGACCGGGTGGGCGGGGGGCAAGCCCCCCAAAGCTCCTGGGAATTAGAAAATATAGGACCTCTTTTCTGAACCGAAATTGATTAAAATTGTACCATGTGCGGCATGATGCTTCACATCGAAGGTCCGTACAATGAAGTATGATATTTTACTCATGACGTAAGGCCTTGCTACGACCTCAATATGAAGAACAGAAATCAAAGGCTTTTGCTTGTTCCAGGAAATTATGTGTGATTTTGTTCAATGCACATTACCCTATATCCCTTCGCTTAAAAGAGAAAGAACTAATTCGTATGTTTGAAATAGTATTAGGAAGGGGGAAATGGACATGTCTCAAACAGAATGGAAAAGAACAGGTGAAAAATATTCACAACTTAACGCGTATTTAACATCAAGCGATTGTCAGTCCAGTCACGCAATCCTTTTTTCTTTTTTTTTCTTTCTTTTTTTAGGGGGGGGGGGGAGGGCGCCGGGTGCACCCCCGCCTGGATCCGCACCTGGATAGATAAGTATACACAACTTTGTATATTTTCTTAAATTATTAAATGTTACCTAGGTTACACAGGTCAGGGATCGGACTTGAACAGTGCTCGTCCAAAAATGGTAATACAATGTTTATGGTTGTATTACACTTGTATTAGGGTTGGTAAGTTAGTGGAAACACCTGTATTTTAGCTTGGTAAGTGTTTTCGATACTTAAGACTATTTCAGTTATATCGTGGCGGGAATTTTTACTTGTGAAGGAAACAATCAAAACACAGAGAAGACCAACTATGCAAGGCATTGCTTAGATTTATAATGTTCAAGATTATGACTTATGATTCTTTACAACAACGCTGTTCACCTAGTTATATGTGAGGAGTGGCAACTTCAGCAGTGCCGGATTTACCTATAGGCTTGATAGGCTGAAGCCTAGGGCCTCAAAGTTTAGAGGGGACTCCGGCAAAGGTGTATAATATTTTTAACGCCATCATTTGACTTTAACACTTATGCTGTCATAACGTACTGTACTTTCTAAACGACCCTTCAGTAATTTCCCTTACACAGTTGCACTCCATTTCAGAATATTGCAGAATTTTAAACACCCCTCATCATCCTCGCCTATATTCAAATTGATTAAACACCCTTCCATCTTCCTCCAGTCGTGAAGGTGGGAATTGGGAGAGGTCTCACAAGTGAAATAGCATAGGATCTCTCTTTATCTATATCCGCCACTGAGTGGCAGTTGTACTCGCATGTGGAAAACATTTACATGACCGCATCACTTCACTAAAAGAGGAGGTTTGGGTCAGTGCCGGATTTAGGACAAATGAAGCTCTGTGCTAGTTAAGTTATGAGGCCCCTTACTTGGGCTCTGAAGGAGGTAGACCCGGTAGGTCTACACAGGCACTCAGGCATACATGCTCAGGAAATTTAGGAATAGTTAAAATATTATGTTATATCGTAAAAAAATGTTTTTGGCAGGAAGATGGCACCTCTAGCCAATGGGGCCCTGTGCTTAAGCACACCTAAGCACAATGGTAAATCCGGCACTGGTTTGGGTCTATGAAACTAATTTAAACTCACCACTTTTGATTGAAGTGTCCGTATCAAGCCAGGAGAGTGAGGGGTCATGTGTATGTGTGTTAGAGGGTATCAATATTGCCTGTTTCTACGATTTGTCTATTACCGGTATATTTTAAACAGCATCGGCGTGTAATGGTTAGCGTGTTTGCTTCGAGTGCGGTAGATCGTGGATTCGAGCTCCGTTCGGGTCAAGCCAAAGATCAGAAAATCGGTATTTATTGATTTTCCGCTTAATATGCAGCATTAAGGAGTAAGAGCAAAGACTGGTTGGTTCGGAAACAGGATAATGTGTCCCAGTGGAACGACACTTCTACCCATAGACAGTTGTTTCAATGAGAGACGCGTCTACCCGCGGATTGTTTGTTTAGTGAGCGAAGCGTGTGTAGACCCGCGGACTGTTGTTTCAATGCGCGACACGTCTATTAGCGGACTGTTGTTTCAATGCGCCACACGTCTATTAGCGGAATGTTGTTTCAATGCGCGACACGTCTATTAGCGGACTGTTGTTTCAATGCGCGACACGTCTATTAGCGGACTTTTGTTTCAATGCGCGACACGTCTATTGGCGGACTGTTGTTTCAGTGAACTAGCACTATAAAATAATAACTATAAGCTTGTTGGTCTAGTACAAAGAGGTCACTATCCTCATCTCATCAAATGTAACTTGTTCTTGTCATGATGTAACTGACAAATTGCTCATTTGGCGTCAAACAACAATCACTCACTCACTCTATGTGGTATTTTTCATTTTATAGCATACATTTATATAGAGTAAACTCAACACCAGTGGCAATCGAACTCAAAACAGTAGTGTAGCTGCAGAACCTTTTTCTTTGTGACCATAGAGCTACGAAATATAGAATCCACTTCGGACCGAGCTTAACTTTGCACAATTACGTGTCGGATTTTGGAAATCTATGCTCTATTTCTACACTTTTGTGCTAGTTTAAGATGGTGGAACAAATGGTGGGGTTAACTATAAATATTGATCCCATTTAAGGACGTAAATTATAAATATTCAAAGTTAATTAACTATGGAAACTTGTAGAAAATAATTATTAAACTGAACAGTATCAATTTACTTATTCGAAGAATTCCACACATGAGATTATAATACCCGAAATGCCCGAAGTCAGTTGGAGTCGGAAATTTCGCAAGTTTACAAACGGTTGAAATCCGTATCTATGGTCAGAAAAAGACCATAAGAGCTACGGTTCAGCAGCTAAACATTAGAGGTGATAGTCACTGATTGCATATATGTAGACGTAAATTTAAGAAGAGTTTGAAGATACCAAAGGAGTAATCAGAATCCGTAAGTCGAAGGACAGACAACACAATGGCCAAAAGAAAAAGGACAACCAACGATCTACACAACATCACACATAAAACTAAAGATCGAGTAACACGAACTTCAATAAAAACCGGGGGTGAACTCAGGTGCTCTGAAAGGGTAGACAGTTCCTGCGCCACTAGTGGCATCCGTCGTGTTACTCTAACATCCGGGGATCTCGGCCACAACCCAAAATATATTTCAGTGTCAACAACGTATGAATATGACCACGCCCACGACGACTCCTCATATGAATATATAATGATGAATGGTGTTGTAGGTGTAACACCACTAAACATGGGTACCAGTCGAAAAGGATGTATGGGAAAGTAGTACGTAAACACAAAATGGATTCCTACATTGTTGGATAAAAAATAAACCAGATTAGATACTGAATGTTAGCAGAAACCTACAGATTTTAGGATAGTGTTAAGCCCATATTTGATGTCCTTGTGGTTTTAAATAAAAAAATGTTTGCATTGGAAAGGAACTACCTGAATTTCTGTTAAATCGAAAGTGAAAGTAGGATTTTTGACGGTAGACATCTTCGGACTGCCTGTTTTTTCTTATATGCAATTAAATGTATATTGATTTTCGGAGGTAATCTTCCAATTAGGTACCCCTTCCATGAGAAATGAGTGTCACTTAGATTAAACTTAAGGTAAATCCTGTATGGAATCTCAAAAATATTTTATTTAACATAGAAGGCTATGGAGAATTCTTTAGTTTTTTAATACAACCAGATTTATTGGGTTTCGTAAATCAGATATGGCTAACTTATTTTTTTTAATTTTGTGTAGACATAGTTTACTGTCAAAACTAACGACAAATGGTAATGGTTGATACGTGTATAAAAATAAAATTATGAAAATCTAATTACAATGTATTTCAAGACAGCCAACAGAAAGAAAAAAAAACAAAGTAAAATATAGTAATACATTACATATACAATAATAATTTCTGACTTGCTAAAGGTTCATCATTAGAAGTTGTTAATTTTAGTTGTATTTTAGCAACTAAATGCGATACTAGTATACATGTACAACAAATATAATGAAATATGTTTAAAATAGCATGCAAAAAACATATATTTTTAAACAAACTATCACTGTGCACCCAGATAGACAAGGGAGACAATTCAGACCAAGAAATACAATTAATATCATTATCTCCCTTGCCTATAACTCGTAGATTGTATACATTTGAAATGAGACTATTTTTTCAACCGCACCTCTTGTATAAAGTTGTGAATTGTCAGTAGTATGCCGTATGCCATCGTCGGTTACCCACAGTCGATCACGCTCCGATTACTCTCCATTAAAAAATGGTTATTAATAGTTACCAAACAAAATCATCATTGACTGATCAGCTGTGGGTTACCGACGATGCCGGCATGCATGATAAAGACATATATACACCATATGCGAGTTTTCAGCTTTTCGTTTTTTAAAAAAAATTCTAGAATATATATAGTGACACTGGAAATGTCGGTAGTGCGAATTTTTATCGCCTGCATGTTCTAAATAGTCAAAAAGGGTACCTCTATATAGCAAATCACTGTCTATAAAGCACCCCTTCATTTTTCTCACGAATGAAGAGTGCATACAATTTTAACCTGTATTTAAAGAGCAACTGCTCATAAAGTGCACTATTTAAGACTTCGTTGGGTTTTGACTGTATATATTTTTTTCATTAAGGAGAGAGCACAGAAAAGAAGACTTGTCAGTGATTATTGTCACTTTAACACAATTATTATTTTCGTCTACATCAGGTGACTACAGTCTGTATATTTTATTACGAAAGACATTTAAAACACTGCCAAGTCAAGGATGAATATCGAAAAATCGACAATTTACTTCAACAAGGGAAACAATTTTGCAGGAAAACGCTCGTGTATCTTGTCTTACCCAGAGCAATTTCATGTTTCAGTGTAATAAGAGTTATGGTGGATTACTAAGAACATGTACAATTTCGTTGGTACCTTCAAAATAGTTATGGTTTAGGGCTGGGTTATGGTGTTTATCGCCACTTTCAACAAGATTTCAGCTATACTGTGGCGGTCAGTGTTATTGGTGGTGGAAACCGGAGGACCTGGAGAAAACCACTGACAAACTTTATCACATAATGTTCTATCGTGTACACCTGGCCACGAGCGGGATTTGACCTCACGTTGTTAGTGGTGATAGGCACTGGGTGCATAATTAGTTATAAATCTAATTACCATACGATCACGACCACGACGGCCTCCAAAATAGTTATGGAATTTTGCGTATTACAAAATGCTACAAAATGTTGAGCTATATTGTTATTGATAGTTATGTCGATTAAGGAACATGCTTACAAACAATACATTCAATACTGTGATAGGTCTATGAAGGGAAATGAAATGAAGGGAAAAGAAATGAACATGGTCGAACATTTGTACATTCACATCAAGCCACCACCGACCCCTCGGAACAAACTACAGTCAAACATGCCGTATAACACCTTCCAAGGGAACATTGAAATGCGGTCACCATAAACAGGTTTATTTAATATGAAGGGAAATTAAAATTAAAGTCACATAATCCAAGTTATTGCTTAATAGAGATGGTCACTAAAGCATGTTTGACTGTAACTTAATAGAGGTGGTCACTAAAGCAGGTTTGACTGTAACTTAATAGAGGTGGTCACTAAAGCAGGTTTGACTGTAACTTAATAGAGGTGGTCACTAAAGCAGGTTTGACTGTAACTTAATAGAGATGGTCACTAAAGCAGGTTTGACTGTAACTTAATAGAGATGGTCACTAAAGCAGGTTTGACTGTAACTTAATAGAGATGGTCACTAAAGCAGGTTTAACTGTAGCTTAATAGAGATGGTCACTAAAGCAGGTTTGACTGTAACTTAATAGAGGTGGTCACTAAAGCAGATTTGACTAACTTAATAGAGGTGGTCACTAAAGCAGGTTTGACTGTAGCTTAATAGAGGTGGTCAATAAAGCAGGTTTGACTGTAACTTAATAGAGGTGGTCACTAAAGAAGGTTTGATTGTAACTTAATAGAGATGGTCACTAAAGCAGGTTTGACTGTAACTTAATAGAGGTGGTCACTAAAGCAGGTTTGACTGTAACTTAATAGAGATGGTCACTAAAGCAGGTTTGACTGTAACTTAATAGAGGTGGACACTAAAGCAGGTTTGACTGCAACTTAATAGAGGTGGTCACTAAAGCATGTTTGACTGTAACTTAATAGAGATGGTCACTAAAGCAGGTTTGACTGTAACTTAATAGAGATGGTCACTAAAGCAGGTTTGACTGTAACTTAATAGAGGTGGTCACTAAAGCAGGTTTGACTGTAACTTAATAGAGATGGTCACTAAAGCAGGTTTAACTGTAGCTTAATAGAGATGGTCACTAAAGCAGGTTTGACTGTAACTTAATAGAGGTGGTCACTAAAGCAGGTTTGACTAACTTAATAGAGGTGGACACTAAAGCAGGTTTGACTGTAGCTTAATAGAGGTGGTCAATAAAGCAGGTTTGACTGTAACTTAATAGAGGTGGTCACTAAAGCAGGTTTGACTGTAACTTAATAGAGATTGTCACTAAAGCAGGTTTGACTGTAACTTAATAGAGGTGGACACTAAAGCAGGTTTGACTGCAACTTAATAGAGGTGGTCACTAAAGCAGGTTTGACTGTAACTTAATAGAGGTGGTCACTAAAGCAGGTTTGACTATAACTTAATAGAGGTGGTCACTAAAGCAGGTTTGCCTGTAACTTAATAGAGGTGGTCACTAAAGCAGGTTTGACTGTAACTTAATAGAGGTGGTCACTAAAGCAGGTTTGACTGTAACTTAATAGAGGTGGTCACTAAAGCAGGTTTGACTGTAACTTAATAGAGATGGTCACTAAAGCAGGTTTGACTGTATTACTCGTTTGGAGAGGTTGAAAGTTGCAATGAACATGACATTCCCCAATCACCAGACAGTTGTGTATTTAATTCGTACCGCACAACCAACGGACGCCCTTTTCGGAGGGGTCGTACCCCGCAGGAGGGAAACTAGGTCCTATTTCTATACCCCGGGGTTCCCTCGGGGGGTCAGGACTAATAAAATATTCATCCATTATTTACACATTTACAACAACCATTGAAATAAAACAGTTCAATTTCTAAATCCTCGATATCGTCTGCTAATGCTGGAGGTATAGACTGTTTAATGACAACAGCAGACGACAGAGCTTGCTCGTGCATACAACGACATCCAGTACAGCCCGACGCTTGACTGAAACAGAAAAAAAATAGACGTAAAGAAAATAAACACATCATAGATTAATTTTGCTCCGTGCAATGTTAAATCGTAACATAATTATAGAAGAATTTGTTTTGGAAAGAAAGAAGCTTCATGCATGTGATTGTAGAATTATGACCTGTCTCGATATATCATAGCTTAAAAATCCACACCCTTTGATACATTGAAGAGGAAAATTTACAAACCAACCATATATTTGCAAGCTAAGAAAGTTGAGCACATACAAGCGGCCAATCTGTATATAACTTTATATAGGAAGTGCACCCTTATGTTTGTTTCCATACTGGTTGATTTAGCATATAGGCGAGCAGATGGGAAGGAAGTGCTTATTTCGAAATATACAGGATTTTAACCATAACGTTTCCTATATAACACATTTGTTCTAAAACACACGAGGAAAAACGCCAAAAATACAATAACAATTTAAAAAAAAAAAATCTTATCAATGTGGTGTTTAATTCTCTGAATATGCTTTTTATATCTAATAAACCATGTCAGTGCCGAAACATCGATTACTACTACTTGCGTATACAAGGATGGATTTTAGTAAAAATAATTTTCTTAATAAGTGAAGACTCTACATTGAAAAAGAACCACATCTGTAGTGTAATGTTTAGCATGCTTGTTTCGAGTGCGGTAGATGATCTGTTTTCAGACCGCGATTGGGTTAAACCAAAGACTATACAACTGGTATTTATTGCTGGTCCACTGAGCATGCAGCACTACGGGGTAAGAGCAAAGACTGGTTGGCTCAGAATCAGAAAAAAATGTATCCGAGTGGTGTGACATTTCTACCCATGGACAGTTGTTTTTAGTGAGCTAGCACTTAAAATATTCAACTCGGTGTGTTGGTCTAGTACAAAGCAGACATCATCGTCATCTCATCAAGCTGCAATGTGTTCTCGCCATGATATGGCTGAAAAATTGCTCATTTGGTGTTGGGCAATACTTACTCACTCATCCACTCCTTTGACAAAGTAACATGTCCCAATGGTGATAGTCACTAATTGCACATCTAGTTGTAAATCCAACTGCCATACGATCACGACCACAACGGCACTCTGTTATAGTTCGTGATTTTAGGAAATATAATAAAGGTGCTATGACTATATTTATGTGTGGATAAATATACAATATTAGTGAGTTATTTCAAAATATAATATAAAGTTATGTGTATGAGACTGAACAACTTGAACGAAGGCGAGGCTTAACGTGCATTTTCCCTGTTTTGAACCCAATACACATACACATGTTTTTAAAGATGCTGCATTAATATTGTTTATCCTACAGGTAAAACATGTGAAAATGGTGCCAGAAAAGCTATATGTCGATCAGTGGCCGTATACGATAAAAAATATCCAGTCAAATAGAATCTTTGCAGGATAATCTAGTATTGTATGCCAATTGTGCTAATGATGCTGAATGGAAAACATCTTTCACCGACGTTTGGAGTTAGTATATGAGTTAGTATATAGTTGGTAGTTAATAGGTTGCAAAACAACATACTAAGAGTCTACCGAAATCTACCTGGTGCGACTGCATGCAATAAGGCTTCAATAAATACAATAGTTTGTCTTACTTTAATCATGGTTTTCTGGTGCTAACAAAAGTGGAATACTTTCTGTTGTAATTTTGTTGATGTTTTGCCATTTTAGCGATAGATTGACTGGACTGTTCGATCTGTTTCCCACAAAACAAAGTCTAATACATTGTTTAAGAAAAGAGCAATAATTGTTAAACATCTACCGGACAATCTGAGCTCAGCTTCAAACGATAGTAATATAATTTGATATATATCTAATTTAGTGTGCAAGATGCGTTTCTGAAATAACTTTTATACGATATATGAAATTGTTGTACAAACAATGGAACGTTTCATCCCGTTCATCATTCTTCTTTCATGATTTGTACAAACAATGGAACGTTTCATCCCGTCCATCATTCCTCTTTCATGACTTGTTGTACAAACAATGGAACGTTTCATCCCGTCCATCATTCCTCTTTCATGACTTGTTGTACAAACAATGGAACGTTTCATCCCGTTCATCATTCTTCTTTCATGATTTGTACAAACAATGGAACGTTTCATCCCGTCCATCATTCCTCTTTCATGACTTGTTGTACAAACAATGGAACGTTTCATCCCGTTCATCATTCCTCTTTCATGACTTGTTGTACAAACAATGGAACGTTTCATTTCGTCCATCATTCCTCTTCCATGACTTGTTGTACTAACAATGGAACGTTTCATCTCGTCCATCATTCCTCTTTCATGACTTGTTGTACAAACAATGGAACGTTTCATCCCGTCCATCATTCCTCTTTCATGACTTGTTGTACTAACTATGGAACGTTTCATCCCGTCCATCATTCCTCTTTCATGACTTGTTGTACAAACAATGGAACGTTTCATTCCGTCCATCATTCCTCTTTCATGACTTGTTGTACAAACAATGGAACGTTTCATCTCGTCCATCATTCCTCTTTCATGACTTGTTGTACAAACAATGGAACGTTTCATTCCGTCCATCATTCCTCTTTCATGACTTGTTGTACAAACAATGGAACGTTTCATCCTGTCCATCATTCCTCTTTCATGACTTGTTGTACAAACAATGGAACGTTTCATTCCGTCCATCATTCCTCTTTCATGACTTGTTGTACAAACAATGGAACGTTTCATCCCGTCCATCATTCCTCTTTCATGACTTGTTGTACAAACAATGGAACGTTTCATTCCGTCCATCATTCCTCTTTCATGACTTGTTGTACAAACAATGGAACGTTTCATCCCGTCCATCATTCCTCTTTCATGACTTGTTGTACAAACAATGGAACGTTTCATTCCGTCCATCATTCCTCTTTCATGACTTGTTGTACAAACAATGGAACGTTTCATCCCGTCCATCATTCCTCTTTCATGACTTGTTGTACAAACAATGGAACGTTTCATTCCGTCCATCATTCCTCTTTCATGACTTGTTGTACAAACAATGGAACGTTTCATCCCGTCCATCATTCCTCTTTCATGACTTGTTGTACAAACAATGGAACGTTTCCTCTCGTCCATCATTCCTCTTTTATGACTTGTTGTACAAACAATGGAACGTTTCATCCCGTCCATCATTCCTCTTTCATGACTTGTTGTACAAACAATGGAATGTTTCATCCCGTCCATCATTCCTCTTTCATGACTTGTTGTACAAACAATGGAACGTTTCATCCCGTCCATCATTCCTCTTTCATGACTTGTTGTACAAACAATGGAACGCTTCATCCCGTCCATCATTCCTCTTTCATGACTTGTTGTACAAACAATGGAACGTTTCATTCCGTCCATCATTCCTCTTTCATGACTTGTACAAACAATTGAACGTTTCATCCCGTCCATCATTCCTCTTTCATGACTTGTTGTACAAACAATGGAACGTTTCATCCCGTCCATCATTCCTCTTTCATGACTTGTTGTACAAACAATGGAACGTTTCATCCCGTCCATCATTCCTCTTTCATGACTTGTTGTACAAACAATGGAACGTTTCATCCCGTCCATCATTCCTCTTTCATGACTTGTTGTACAAACAATGGAACGTTTCATCCCGTCCATCATTCCTCTTTCATGACTTGTTGTACAAACAATGGAACGTTTCATCCCGTCCATCATTCCTCTTTCATGACTTGTACAAACAATGGAACGTTTCATCCCGTCCATCATTCCTCTTTCATGACTTGTTGTACAAACAATGGAACGTTTCATCTTGTCCATCATTCCTCATTCATGACTTGTTGTACAAACAATGGAACGTTTCATCCCGTCCATCATTCCTCTTTCATGACTTGTTGTACAAACAATGGAACGTTTCATCTCGTCCATCATTCCTCTTTCATGACTTGTTGTACAAACAATGGAACGTTTCATCCCGTCCATCATTCCTCTTTCATGACTTGTTGTACAAACAATGGAACGTTTCATCCCGTCCATCATTCCTCTTTCATGACTTGTTGTACAAACAATGGAACGTTTCATCCCGTCCATCATTCCTCTTTCAAGACTTGTTGTACCAACAATGGAACGTTTCATCCCGTCCATCATTCCTCTTTCATGACTTGTTGTACAAACAATGGAACGCTTCATCCCGTCCATCATTCCTCTTTCATGACTTGTTGTACAAACAATGGAACGTTTCATTCCGTCCATCATTCCTCTTTCATGACTTGTACAAACAATGGAACGTTTCATCCCGTCCATCATTCCTCTTTCATGACTTGTTGTACAAACAATGGAACGTTTCATCCCGTCCATCATTCCTCTTTCATGACTTGTTGTACAAACAATGGAACGTTTCATCCCGTCCATCATTCCTCTTTCATGACTTGTTGTACAAACAATGGAATGTTTCATCCCGTCCATCATTCCTCTTTCATGACTTGTTGTACAAACAATGGAACGTTTCATCCCGTCCATCGTTCCTCTTTCATGACTTGTTGTACAAACAATGGAACGTTTCATCCCGTCCATCATTCCTCTTTCATGACTTGTTGTACAAACAATGGAACGTTTCATCCCGTCCATCATTCCTCTTTCATGACTTGTTGTACAAACAATGGAACGTTTCATCCCGTCCATCATTCCTCTTTCATGACTTGTTGTACAAACAATGGAATGTTTCATCCCGTCCATCGTTCCTCTTTCATGACTTGTTGTACAAACAATGGAACGTTTCATCCCGTCCATCGTTCCTCTTTCATGACTTGTTGTACAAACAATGGAACGTTTCATCCCGTCCATCATTCCTCTTTCATGACTTGTTGTACAAACAATGGAACGTTTCATCCCGTCCATCATTCCTCTTTCATGACTTGTTGTACAAACAATGGAACGTTTCATCCCGTCCATCATTCCTCTTTCATGACTTGTTGTACAAACAATGGAACGTTTCATCCCGTCCATCATTCCTCTTTCATGACTTGTTGTACAAACAATGGAACGTTTCATCCCGTCCATCATTCTTCTTTCATGACTTGTTGTACAAACAATGGAACGTTTCATCCCGTCCATCATTCCTCTTTCATGACTTACCACCGGATATTATCGAAAGGTGCCATTAGTGGAACAGAATCTGTTAACCCCTCCGGAGCACCTTAGTTCATCCCCGTTTTTTGTGTGGTCGTGTTGCTCAATCTCTATTTTTGTGTGTAATGATTGTTGATCATAGTTTATCTTTTTGTCCGTTTTCTTTTGGTCATTGCATTATCTGTCATTCTTCAATTTACGGCTTCTAATTACTCTTCTAATTACTCTTCTAATTACTCTTTGGCCACATCCGGCCTTCTTATGATACTGTGAGTATATTTGGGCTAGAAAACTTAACTTTTATTTATATTCAAATGGAGCTTGTTCGGGAACATCTTATTATTGCAATGTAAGGAAAGTTTGAACGTGTGAAAAATGCAGACATCGTCAGGTCGCCATTTTAGACATGAATTAGGGAATTGAAGCTCATTTATGACTTAACTTTCAGAAATACTAGAAAATTAGTGAACTCTGTTATCTGTTATTTCATATTTTTTGACATAAGGTAGACACGTGACGTCCACTGGTGGTCAAATCATGATCTGCTTCCCAATTGCCTATACTACACAGTCTACGGATGCATTAGATGAATGGTGAATACGTATGCAATGTATTTATAAACATTTTAGCTGTGAATGCTTGATGTTATTGATTAATCTCTATGGAGATTATGATTTAAGCAAGCTAACAGTAATGATGTTGAAAGATTATATATAGATAAATATATAAAAATATCCATCTGACTTTTGAATTTTGCATTGTATGGAAGGAAATACATAGTTTGGTTGTCACTGGCTCTAGACGATTGTAATATTTGTTTCATGTGACTGCTTGATATGAAAAGTCATTCCATAAAATGTCGCTGCATGATATGAAAATTCATTCTGTACAATGTAAAATAAAAAATTCTTGGATTGCTGCCAATCTAATAAAAATGCATGTGTATATGCCATCGTCACACGCTTAGGCAAAGATATGCAGTTGGCCAATAGGTTTATCTTACGTGAGTGACAACGTACAACATTTGTAGATGAATTCGCCAAGGGGGTGGAGGTGGGGTGCGAAATGGTTCGTGATTATGCTATTGAATTGGTCCTGCAGTGTATAAACAGTTTTGTCTCCAGTCCAATTGAGAGAACTTTAAGACACATTTTTTCGGGATCCGATGTGGGAGATTGTATGGTTGATTTTTACTTCAGATGATTGTAGAATGTTATTCCTGTTATGCATGAAATGAAAAAAAAATCACTGTTTACAAAGCTAAATTCAAAGATAACTGCTAAATTAATTTTCAAAAGGGCCCTTAAAATATCACCTCGGTAAATAAAACTATATATGTAAATAATGGAATTCGTCAAGGATGCTAGCTAGATAGTTTGTCATTATGCTGAACGAATATCTGCTGCAGTGTACCGGTGGTGTGGTTTCAAATCCCAACGAGGGAAAAACAAAAATACCCCACAAAATGTCGACTGAAAAATCTAACTCTAACATTGTTGGGTTGTACTTTGAGAAGTATATTTGAAATATTTACTTCAACCCAGTACTTTTTCGTGAACCAGAGGGGTACATGCATTGTGTGGTTATCAGAAATAACTCAGTCGAAAAAGGTAATTAGCTTATTTGTGATTTATTGCTATAAAATTCCATTATCAAAAGTACATTATTATCTAAATCTCAAGATAAATTCATTTTCAGCTTAAATTAATCCATTTATTGTTCGTTCAAAAATAATTCACCAATTTTGCAAGCAAAATTGCATTATCCTGACAAGTTCTCTGATATACGTCAAAAGTATTGCTTCCCTTGGCCCCGATCACTATAAAAACCCTCGAATGAATCGTCATTAAACGCCACACAACTACAATAACGTCACTTCCTATTTTAACCGTAATTCACACATTTGCAGCAGCCATTGAAGTAAAATAAATCTATTTCCAAATCATCCATTTGATCTGCTAAAGAAGGTGGTATATGTTGCTTAATAACGACCGCTGAAGCTAAAGCCTGCTCATGCATACATCGGCAACCAGAGCACCCCACAGCTTGACTGAAATATATATAATATCTATTACATGAAGGAATGATAAAGCACGCGAGTTTTGTGAATGAAATTTAGTCACCCCATTAAATACTTAAATACTGAGATTAGCATTCCTCTTTAAATACGGAGTTATCGTTTCATAATATAAAACCATTTTATGTAGGTAATTATAAGGGAACGACCATTTTTCTATAAATTTTTAGGACACATTTTTATCTAAAAAAAAACCACCTTCACAATGCCTGAACATTATATGGTCGTTCTCTTATAATGGGAAATGATAATGTTCATGAGGAAAATGAAGATAAATATAATCAAGCAAGCTGAATATAAAAATGATAATGGCATGCATTTGTTTATGTTATTGTATCATGCTAATATCAACTTCGTACTGTTAATGAATGATCATGTACTCGACAATCTCTTGCACAGAGTTGTCGGTCCTTACAGAGAGTTATCGGTCATTTCAGTCCTCAACTTCATCTCTTCATACAGTTAGTGGATGATCTTTTACTTGACAAACAAAGAGTTATCGGTCCTTGCACATAATTATGGATAATTAACCTCAATAAATTTACAACACAAATTGATCAACTAGCTTTATATTAACGTTACAGTAACCCGAACGGACAAGGCACAAGCGAAGAATCAAGGATGAACAATCCAGATAGACAGGCAACAGGCACAGAACGAATATTCGAAAATGGACATTCCAGAGAAAGAAAACCAAGGGCACAGAGTGGAGACAAACAAATAAAAAACACAACACAGAAAACTAAGAAGTTGCACAACATCGACCCCACTACCACCCCACTCCAAAGAAAAAAGTGTAAACCCAGTTCCTATTTCTTACAAGACAACCAGCCGTGTTGAATTTCACTCGTAGTCATATGTTAGGTAAAAGTCTTGGCTGTGATTGAGGAAAGAGAAAATCTGCGTAAAAGACATAAGATCCATTGTCATTTGAGAAATGAATATTTCGTAACGGTCAACCAGTTCGTTATTTTTTGTAACGATTACTTCAATCTATGAGTAACGTTGCCTTGATTGAGTAACTTTTGCGTCAGCAGCATAACTCTGTCTATAAAATCTTTATACACTCCTCAAAATAACCATTCTTTCCGTATCAGGGTAGATGTTTTAAACTAATAGACCTTTTGAGCATTCCAGACTAAATTCTAAAATTATACGCTTAGACCTTAATTATTCGAGGTATTTTCCTTCCGACGGTCAAAATGGTACCCGAACTAGCAAGAATAATGGGAAAGACAACGAATTTGAGTATACATTTAATCTTCTCATAATTTGAAGATATTTGAACCTTGTAAGAAAAGGATAATTTTATAGCAAATAGAGAAATCACATGTTGTTACAACAATAAAATTAAAAAAAAAAATTATGCGAAAGCAAAATATATTTTATTTTCATTAAACTATGCATAAAATGGGACCCATTTGCCCACCTTAAAGGGAAATAACTCATGTAAACATATCAAAGTCGAGAATGTGCACTTTACTAACCTGCAGTTTTCTACTTTGAAGACTTGTCTCATTCCAGGTAGATGTAACAAATTCCTGTTTGCTCCATTTACGCTGGATTTTAAATCTGGTGTCTCGAAGAAAACATTTCTGAAATTTATAAGGATAATTCATCAATAATAACGCTACATTCGTCCGGTTTAATGTAAAGGTTGACATTTTACTCACAAATTCCGAATCATTTTATTAAGAGACGAAGTTTGGGTCCATAGAAATAGCTTATCCCGCCACTTTGAAGTGCCTATACCATATCCATGAAAATGAGCCATATTGTATTTGCAATTTTCCTCTTTCTATGATTTTTCTATTGGAATATGAAACTATTCCGGCAGTGTGGTATTAATTGTTTTTCGTTTTATTTAGAAAGCCAAGCAATTTGAAAAATATTGATTGATTGTTGATTGTTCAACGTTCAAAGGCAAATATTTCATACCTAGTCAGGACGAGAACAAGCTAACAAAATCAAAAATATACATGGAGACCGAAATGAGGGACGAATGGAACAACAGGAGCAACGACGTTTGACTGGTTCTGGATATTAAGTATTGAGAGTTGGGTTGTGGCAAACACAGTAGCTTTTTGTAGCGACTATAATGTTTCTATTCTTTCGAAATTTACAAACGGGAGCACATGGGTTCACCCCCCAGTTTTTGGCGGGGTCCGTGTTGTTTATCTTTTTAGTTTTGTGTGTTATGTTGTGGTGTTGTGTTTGTTTGTGCTCGTCCTGTGTCTTGTGTGTCCAGTGTTTCCGGTTTCTCTGGATTGCCTATTCTTGGTTGCCCCTTCGGTTTTCTCATGCAAAAAGTGAGGTACGCTTAAAAAACGAGCTACTTCTTAATGAGATGACGATGGTATCTGTTTTAACTAGACTACATGTATAACACTCTGATTTGGATTGGTATAGTGCTAACTCACTGAATCAACAGTCTACAGATGGATACACAATGTATGTTGTACCACTCGGACACATTATCCTGATTTTGAGCCAGAAAGTTTTTTCCCTTACTCCTCAATGCCGCGTGATTCATGGATAAGGGAGATATACCAATTTCATAGTCTTTGGTTTGGTTGAACCGGAGCTCGAACCCACGATCTACTGCTCTCAAAGCGAGCATGTTAACTATTACTGAAACGAGGTGGTATTTTTACGTTGCACAGTGTGACCTCTACGGACTTAAGAAAAAGGAACTGCTGTCACTTTGCAAGCACCTGGGTTCATCAACGGTTTCTATGGTGGCGTACGTGTTGATAATCTGTTTACTTTTCTGATGTGTGTATTTTGTGTTGTTTGTCTTCGTTCTGTGACTTGTGTCCATTGTTGCTTTCTTCTTTGTATTGTCAATTCATGACTGTCTCTTCGTATTTCTGTGACGTTTATATGTACTACTTATGGCTACTTACGTTACACAGCAGGCATGCATAAAATCATCATTACTGGTTGTTTGTCGTTTAAACCTCATATTATGAAACGGTCCATATCGTCTTCTGCAGTCGACATTACAGTGATAATTATACGGAGGCACACTTTGTGTTGTCACCGGTATCTTATTTTTAGCACCGTATAGAATTAATCTTTCGTATTCTAATTGTTGTTGTGGTGACCGAAAATAGCCAGGAAAATACTTTTTTAAATTGTCCGGTGTTATTGTTGTAAATTTTCTACTGGTTCTGAAAATGAAAAATAAATTGCAATTTTATACGTAGCTATAGAATAACTATTAAAGATTACAATATGAAGCAAACCAATAATATCATTAATGCCATAACACTAGTTTAACTCCGCTATGTTTTATTGATGTGTCTGTACTAAGCCAGGAAAGTGAGCAGTCATGTATATGTGTGGGTATCGATTGTGCATCAGCTTCTATGATTGGTTGATTGTATTTTGAGACTATTCGACAACCAGCTTGTATACATAATGTTGTCGATATATAGGTGACTGTGGTTATACGGAAACCAAAAATGTTTTAATAGCACACACTTTACTTTACGTATATTCAGCCGTTCATTGGATCTGCCTCGGTTGATTTACAACCCTATTTATGAAGTTGAGTGTTAATCAAAATAACTTTTTTTTAACACTGCTGATTTTTTCAACCAATTTACAGAATAACACAAAGTTTCTACAGAATTAGAAAAAACCCCCAAATATTGGCGCTCTGTCAATGATGCCTATAGTTTAAATATGGCGCTTGGTAATTGCGCCATTTGAATTGTAACAGGTGTGTCATCTTCAACACAGGATAATGGTATCTTAAACAAGAACTATAACTTACAATAATTTTTTCCACATCTGGTTAAAATGTGTTACTGCTTGAGTCGATAACACTAGGATTAATGTGATTGTCATCTGTAATAGAAAAAAAAGTCTTATATCAAAACGAGGCATCCGTATTCGTGGTCCTATAGTAGTGCATATGCCCTAGAAATGCAGATATCAAATTTAGTGCGCACGACCCGTTTCTGTAATCATCTTCATCAGATATGCTCAAAGTTGAAAGATTGGAAAGCTAAATCATTTAAAAAGACTTGGGGAACAAACACCAAAGAGCCTAAACAGGATAGCCAAAACCAACTACGGTCTCCTATTAATTACGTTAATTAGGAACTGTAAATTTCATTATTAACCAATAGGTATTTATATGTACAAAACAGACTGGTTTATATCAATACAATAAGGTAATTACAGCCGGTCCATTATGGCTTAGCCGGTCCATTACGGCTTTTAGCCGGTCCATTATGGATTAACAGGGCTATTATGACATCCGGGTACGAGACGTAAATTACGTTTCAAAGATGGCGGCGGTTAAGTACGCTTCAAGCGAAATTGCAGTCTTTTTCAGAAACAGACTATAGAAAAATTTAGACAGACAACATTATAGAACAGACTATAGGTTTTGTTTACATCTGACGACGCGCCATTTTCAATTAGCAGACGACAACGAGAGCAGAGCCAGAGATGTCGGAAAGTTGCAGTACGATACCGCCGAGAAAATCGCATGCAAGGGTTAAGAGTGGCGAGGATATGATGGATGTACTCGCACATGACATTATGCGGTACGAAATGCTCAGTGAACAGGATGAATATAAAGCCTTGGCATCTGTCCTACAGGGAAATGAAAGTGAGGACTATGAGTTTGAACTGCAGGAAGTACAACTGCAACCGTTACCCGAACTACAGGCTGTTGATGACCAGTTTGAATCAGAGGACCCTGGAGCTCAATCAGAAGAGAAAGAAAGAAACAAAAGATACGTAGATATAAGTTTACAGGACACAGATAAATTCTTACAGGACAATGCAAATAAGAACACTATTTACAAGACAAAATCTGACATGAAATTGTTCTACGATTGGGCACAGGAAAACGATGAAATGAGAAAAGTTGAGGAAATACCACACCCAGAGTTGGACATGTTACTTGCAAGATTTTATTTAGGTAAGGAAACATACAATAGCTAGATCACATCCTGTGAAAATGTAAACAGTTGTAAAAGGGGGAGGGGTCCACTGTGGCCCAAGGCCAAGGTATTTTACCCGTGACAGCTAGCATATCACCTCTATGTGTCAGTCGCAAAATAAAGTTTCGATTTTCATGCCTATGTGATAAGGTTTATCAGTTGCCTGCCGAAGGTCGGTTTCCTCTACCACTAAAACTGACCGTCATGAAATTAAATGAAATATGATGTAGAAATTGACATTAAACCCCATCAAGCAAACAAAAGGCAGAGGGGAATGTTTGCCCTCAATTTCACTGAAATTTTGTATTTAGGCCAAGCAAAAATATATGTCTGTTTAAGGTTACCCGACCTACCCTATTTTTTAAACTTCAAAAATAGATAATAAACAGTTAGAATAGTCATCAAACTTCTGCCAGGTGTACATATCTTTTATATGTTAAATATATAATTTATCTTCCAAGAAATAGACCACATACAATGTATTTCATTTAAGGAACAATATTTTTCCATAATAAAATATTTATTATTTTTCTTACATTTCAGAGAGAACTACTAAAACTCGTACTGGTGCAAAAAGTAATGACCAAAGAGCTGTGCCACCAAAGATGTTTGCACAACCAGAAAACCCATATTGTCCTATTGCCATGTACAAATTATACATACAAAAGCGACCTGAGGATTTGCGTGACATGAATTCCAGATTTTATTTACGTCCTTTGGACAATCCTAAGGATGACGTATGGTACAGTTACCAACCACTAGGAAAAAATAAGTTAGGCATAATGATGAAGTCAATGGCAACAATTGCTGAAATTACAGGAAGAAAAGTTAATCACTCAACGAGAAAAACGTTTGCCTCAACACTATTACATGCGACAGGCAAATCACTGAGGTCGCCCAGCTGGGTGGGTGGAAAAGTGTTGCAACATTGACTAATTATAATGTTCCATCGCTAAAGCAACAGAACAAAGCATCAACTATATTATCAGAAATAATGCTTCCTGAAACATCAAACATTGATGATGTAGTCAATGATCAAACAGAACATAAAAATAATACCCCTGCCATTGAAAACGTTGCAGTGGACATTCAGAATCCTACAAATTCTCAGTCTGTTATAAACAATTTGAATTCCAATACAAATTCAAATTCGATTGCAAGTAGAAAAGATACAAATCCTTTTAGTATTCTATGTGGGGCGACAATATCAAGAGGAGTTATTAACCTCAATATCTTTTCAGGAAAAAGAAAGTTGGACATGTTGGACAGTTCTCAGGAATAAAATTTATTTTGTTTTGGTATAAAACAAACCTTTCTGATCAATATTAATTGATGTTTTTGGAGTTATTGTTATAATTGTAATAAAATTCAATGTTAGCAAAATGTTTTTACTTTCATTATTGCTATTAAGGTTTAAAAAAAAAATACAGGTAAGTTTTTGAAAAGTTCAAAACATTTAAAAATTCTACCATGAATTCTTATTCTAATTGGTTAATAAAAGTTTTAATAAATGGGTGTTTTCATATTGGCCCTGTTATATGTTCTCGGTCTGTAATAATGGCCCTCGGATGGCTGTAATGGCCCTCGGCGTTGCCTTATATTAAATAATAAATATATTAAATAATAAATGCTAATCAGGAATCGTCGTGGTCGTGGTCGTATGGTAGTTGGATTTACAACTACCTTTGCAATCAGTCATCACCATTAAAGTTGTTAGTTCGAATCCCGCTCGATACAACATTATGTGACAAAGTTTGTCAGGGACTTGCGACAGGTCGGTGGTTTTCTCTGGGTACTCCGGTTTCGTCCACCAATAGAGCTGACCGCCACGATATAACTGAAATCACTGCCTATTATCACTAACGGTGTATTCGATACAACTGTATGTGATAACCTTTGTTAGTTTATTGTGGTAGGCCATATGCTTTTTCAGTGTACTCTGGATTTTTCAACCAATAAGGCTAATCTCCACGATATAACTGAAGTAAGGTTTTGTGTGGATAGTTCGCTATTTAATAAAGACTAATATTATTAAAACCATACAAATACCAGTCATATAAAACCTAATCATATAATAAAACTAGTAGTTTTGTGTAAGTTCTTTCTTTCGTCTATAACCGACAAGAACTTTTAGCCGCCTTAGATATGAATAACACGGCAGACGTCTTATAACAAACGAGAACTGCCTATCCTTCGCCAGTATATGGGTTCACTCCTAGGTTTTTAGGTCATGTCCGTGTTGCTCATCTTTTTAATATTCTGTCTTCCGTTTTTGCTTTGCTTGTCTTGGTTCTGTGTCTTTTGCTCGATATTGCCCATGTCTCTGAATTATCTATTCCTGCTCCCCCCCCCCCCCTTCGGTTTTCGCTAGCGTTTACTTAAAACGAATACAGATAATTGAGTGATAAAACGCATGCGATATTTATATTGAACTACTGCTTTTTTTTTTTTATCTATTTGGAAAATAAATAATTTTATCTGTTTGTAGTGGGGGTAGTTGATAGTTACGCTCTAGATTAGTCCATTAATTATGGTGGGTATGCCAAGACAGGATTAAGGGTTATTAAAGGCCCATGTTTTAGGACCAGTATGTATTACCCACGAAACTGAGGATTTCGGTCCAGGATCCATGTTTTGGAGAGACGTATAGTATCGTACTGCATTAATATACAATGTAACTACTACAACCCTTCACTTCCACTGGTAAATAATTACTAGTACCACGGAGAACTTCTTTGGAAAAATTAGAGGTACCAAGAATTACTTAAATATGTCTCTATAGAGGTAAATAACACTAAACATGACGTAAGCAAATTCACAATCCGGATAGATAAAAGAATACAAATAAACCATAAAATCAATGAAACAAGCAAAAAAAAAAAAAAAAAAAAACGTTTGAAGATACCAAAGGGTAATAAGAAGACGACAATCGAAGAACAGTCAATGATCAAAGGGAAAATAGGCAAACAATGATCTACAAAACACTACACAGAAAACTAACGATTGAGCAACACGAACCACACTAAAAACAAACAATGATCTACAAAACACTACACAGAAAACTAAAGATTGAGCAACACAAACCACACTAAAAACAAACAATGATCTACAAAACACTACACAGAAAACTAAAGATTGAGCAACACAAACCACACTAAAAACAAACAATGATCTACAAAACACTACACAGAAAACTAACGATTGAGCAACACGAACCACACTAAAAACAAACAATGATCTACAAAACACTACACAGAAAACTAAAGATTGAGCAACACAAACCACACTAAAAACAAACAATGATCTACAAAACACTACACAGAAAACTAACGATTGAGCAACACGAACCACACTTAAAACAAACAATGATCTACAAAACACTACACAGAAAACTAACGATTGAGCAACACGAACCACACTAAAAACAAACAATGATCTACAAAACACTACACAGAAAACTAACGATTGAGCAACACGAACCACACTAAAAACAAACAATGATCTACAAAACACTACACAGAAAACTAAAGATTGAGCTACACGAACCACACTAAAAACAAACAATGATCTACAAAACACTACACAGAAAACTAAAGATTGAGCAACACGAACCACACTAAAAACCTAGTTGAAATCAGGTGCTCCGGAAGGGTACACACGAACCTCACTAAAGCCACATTCATACTAGTGAAAAGATATTACAAGAGTGCAGTTCGGTCAACCTATTAATATCAATGCATGTAATGGAGAAAGTTATATGATAAATTCTAAATATTTGCGCTCCTTTAGATTTGTAAGTGTAATATTGACATTGTCCAAATATCGTTTCTAATGAACAAATAGGTATTGTCGGTTAATAAGTGCAGACACATTTCTATGAATGAATTTTTATTACCTATTAATGTGTCAAGAACTTCCGATTGAGGTTGTAATAAAATCAGGTTTTATTTAGTTTATGATGATTTTATTTGTTAAATTAACAAAAGGGATAGGACACAAGTTTTACCAACTTATGAAGTCTTCTCCCATTTATACAATAAATTCACATAGTATAATGATCATTCTGAGCATACATATAATACATATAGAGATATATTGTAAATAATTAACGAATTAATAAAAAGGTTGTGTTGGGTGGATACGAGGTTGGAGAGTAGATAATTATCGAGTAATTATACTACAAGGAATCTTTTTGAAGATTTAATAAAATTGAAAACGTGTTTGATGATATTAATATTTTCTTCGTATGTTAAATCATCCGACCCACGGGTTAGTAGATTCAAATTCCAATCGCTTGTCTGTACCCAATTTAAGTTGTTCATCATAATACGTCTTATTTCAGTATAATTAGGACAGGTAAAAAAATAATGGAATGCATCTTCCCGTGGAGCTCCACAGGAACACGCAGCATCATTTACTATATTAACCTTTGATAGATCGTAATTTAGAAAGGAATACGAGTTACGAAGTTGAGTAAGGTTTTATGTTATCTCATACAACGTTCTGACAAAATATGAAGGGTTAAGGTTGTTTGAGGTCAAATGTTTGCTTACATGAAGCATGTATAACTTTGTTTTTTTTATGTTATGGAATGTCAAAAATCTTTCAAGATTATATATTAGCGTTCTTTACAATAATGCTGTTTGCCCGGTCATATTTGAGGGTTGATATTTTACTAGCATGTGGAAAGCGCTTGCTTGATCGCATCATTTCCTTAAAAAGGAAGGTTTGGGGACTATAATACTAGCTTAAGCACAACAAATTTTATAGAATTATGCTTGTACACATCTAAGACAAGTACGATGTTCATTCTTTTGACCATGTAGAAGAGGACGGGTTATGGTGTTTAGCGCCACTTTCAACAATATTTCAGCCTGGTGTTCATTTTTATTGATGAAGGAAACTGGAGTATCCAAAGAAAACCATCGAAGTCGCAAATCACCGACAAACTTTACCACATAATGTTGTATCGAGTACAACTCACCATGAACGGGATTCGAACTCACAACTTTAGTGGTAATAGGCACTGATTGCATAGATAGTTATAAATCCAACTACCATACGATCACGACCACGACTGACCATGTAGACAAAACATCACATGTTTATTTTTGATTGATTGCCCCCAGTTTGTTATTGTTGATATTGTATTTAATATCTCGTAGTATATTAACATAGTAGACACATTTATTATTATATACATTGCATGAACAAATATTACCAAAAACATACACGATTTGAAATAATATCAGCAATACAAATATCCTTAATGGCCATTGTTTAACCCATCAATTTCCGGTTAATATCACGTGCTTGATCACGTGATGGTATGGAGCGTCATGCCTTCCTTTGTTTCGGTAATTTAGCTCTATTAAATATTTTCAAAAACATACACGATCTAAAATTTAACCCGTCAATTTCCGGTTATAAGTTTACATGTATTTGATCACGTGACAGCGTGGAGCGTCATGCTTTCCCTTTTGTTTCGGTAATTTAACTCTATAAAAATCAAGTTCATCATGCTGGTCTAGCACGTATATACAATCAGCATATATTTAAATAGTAGATGGAAACGGTGATTCGCTATAAAGCTATGACATCTGTCATGAAATTCATGTAGACAAGTCGTGCAGGACACCACCATACACAATAGAACAAACAACACAAATAAGACATGAGCCCTCCTACAAACAACTGGAGGTACAGACGAACTGATTTTTGGCGAAAGTCGTAACGGATATCACAACACGGAACTAAGAGCGTAAAGACATAAGATGACACAATGAACAATGCGAAACACACTACAACAAGTACTGAAAACAGTTCTAGTTTTTCATCAGCTTTTCTGTCCAGCTAAAGTGCATTTAATATTCCTAGAAAACGTGGGAATATGTCTGTATTTCTCTGCAAAATATACCAATAGGCTGGTTGTATTTCAAAGAAATATATACTAGTGGAAAAAAGAAAATGTGCATTACTAAAAAACCAATTAAAGATCAATATCAAAATACAATTTATTAATTGTGTACAGTATATTGTCGAATAATGCATTTTTCACCAAACCATCAGACCAATAACTTTTAACGTCACTTGAATTCATTTGGTAAACGTTTTAAACAACACAAAGCTCTTTAGACATTACCAAAGTCAGTAGCGTGTGTGTCCACCATGCATGCTTGGCAACGGCGACGCATTGATCTAACTAAGTTGTTGAAAAATGCTTGTGGGATATTGTTCCAAATGCGGATCAATGCCAAACCCATTTCCGCTAACGTCACTGGCTGATTTGGTAGATGGCGTAACCGTCGTTCCATTTCATCCCAAACATGCTCAATGGGTGAAAGATCTGGTGAAACTGCTGGCCATGGTAACACATCAACATTTTACTGTGTCAGATAGTCACGCACTACTCGCGCAACATGTGGTCGAGCGTTGTCCTGCTGAAATGTGACGTTGTTGGCCTGAGCTTGGATGAACGGAATGACATAAGGATGAACAATTTCATCCCGATAGCGTATACCGGTCAGATTTCCGGCGACAACAACCAATGGTGTTCTGCCTTGTGCTGTTATGCCTCCCCACACTATAACACTGCCACCACCAAACGATTGACGTTGAATGACACAGGCGTCTGCATATCGTTCTCCTACACGGCGGTAAACACGAGAACGGCCATCACTGCTGTCTAGGTGAAATCGGGATTCATCTCTAAACAGGATATTGGCCCAATCCTGTATTCTGAATCTTAAATAACGTCTACACCACGTTAGCCTAGCTGCACGGTGTCTAGGCAGCAACATTGGACGGATTGCGGGACGTCTTGGCCTGATGTTATGTTCACGAAGTCTATTGCGGACTCTAGAACAGAGCTGATCGTTCGTAATCCGGGGATGCTTCTTGCAGTGAGATTTGACGTCTGGAATCGATTTCGCAGATGCACCAGCCTTATGTGGTTATCTTGACGACGTGACGTTACACGTGGACGACCTGCACGTCTGTGGTTTCTAGTGTTGCCAGATTGTCTAAATCGTCTCCATAATGACAGTATCGTGTTGCGATGACAGCCAAAATGTCTAGCGACAACGTTCTGTGCCAGTCCAGCTTTGAGCATACCAATAGCACGAAGACGCTGATTTTCGTCGAGACGTGGCATAACACTGGAATTAATGTCATTCAAACAAAACTGTTTTTCTGATGTGTAGGGGCAAAAACAAACCTTAGTAAACCTCAAACAGTCAAAAATCGTTAAACGAGAATGATAAACAAAAGAAGGTCAAATACACGAGATGTACTCATAGAGCGTGTCAATGTCCGTGCAAGTTTCCCGCGACTGGTCGATAGCATAAAAATCAATATTTCAACTAGTCATGACTAATAAAAAATTAAATACCCGGTCATAAAAAAATATATATTAATTTTTAGAATGCACAGTTTCTTTTTTCCATTAGTATATATGAATTGGAATAATTATATTTATGAAAATTGAAATATATGAAATAGAAGGGGTCTCAGCTGCAGACCCCTACCAATGAAATATGCGGTCACTCAAGCCCCGAACCAGTGACATTTATAAATTTTACTTGTAAAGACACTTGACAGTAAAATAACGTGAATACTATTAGCCACATTTTTTCCATTAATTAAAACACGTTTGATAGTATAAAAAACAACAATTGTAAGACATGCCCTCTGGACATTGTCCATTATACAAGATATAAGCAATATGTTGTTGACCAGTTGACCACTACGACATTTGGTCAAAGCTTCGTGTTCTTAAAAAAGATCATGTTGACCTATAACGATAAAGCGGGTCATGTGGTCTATATATTTTGTATACATTGTATTAGACTCTTAAGCATTGCAGATAACAAATGTTGAGAATATTCTTCAATCTTACATTAATTGTCTGCAACTAAGATGAAGGTTTTTCCAGAAATGCGTCGTGAGCACTAAATTTGATATCTACGTGACGGTATTTATAAACATGATAAATAAGGAAATAAAACAATTGTGGTTTATATAATGTTAAACAACATATTTTCCATTATCACGTCACATAGATATTAAAATGTGTCTACTCATGCCACGATGGTATTGTACATTTGCTTGCGTTTTATTCATTTGTTATCATCTACTAGTATCATGTGCGGGTAATTCTGCCATACCACCGTTTTGTTTTATTACGCATAGGAGAATGTCCGAGTAACTCTCCATTCCTTAAAAATAATGGAGCCGAGGCCCATTGTTTTTAAGGAATGGAGAGATACGAGGACATTCTCCAACTTATCCACGCATTGTACTTGATTAATTTGATTAATTATTAATCTTGTAACAAAAACAAGTCTGTGTATAGTATCTAAAATACAAAGAGAACAATAACTCTCCATTCCTTAAAAATAATGGAGAGTTTTGACAATAGATTTACATAACAGGTGGATTTTATTTATTTATAAGAAACCAGTACACATTAAATTCTTAAAAAACCAACTCCATCAGTGATTACTTGTAATATTACATATAAATCTGAAGTTCGAGTAACACGAACCCCGCTAAAAATTGTTATATTTTAATTGTATTTATATTGATATTAATTTATGCAAAGTTCAACTGATGAACTTTAAAAAAAAGAAAGAAATTGAAACATTTTATACACATCATTAAAAGCTCTGTTATGACTAGACAATATAGTATTTATCTATATTATGTATTTATGGTGACTTAATCATGTTATGTAAATATGACATTTGTGTACTTTTAGAGTCAATTTCTACTACCGCAGTAAAGGTCCCCCGTTGTAAAGGGGTAGTATATATTATTTATCATATCTATGAAGAAAAAAAATATGTCCAACCAATGCAAGGAGTTTTAATGGTGGTCGTCTGCAATCTTATAGATAATACAACACGAGCAGTCTGACCTTCCTTGTTGTTTTAAAAGATGGTTATTTCCTAAGTAAAGTAATTTATCAAAAGTAAGGTGAATCTGTCTCAGATATAGGTAAGCGTAGCTGATTTTGGCTATGTTGTTTAGGCCATTTGGTTAACTCCCACTCAAGGTATTTAGATTTATTTGTTTTCCCAACCTTTTGACTGATAAGGTTATACTAGAAACGTGTCGTGCACACTATATTATATTTATCCTGCATTTGTTCTAATGGAGCAGTCAAACTGCATTGACTGGATATTTTTTTTGGGTTATTTTGTTATATACTGTCACTGACCGAAATATAGCTTTTCTGGGACCCCTGTCACATGTTACCCGTTGCACATGTTGCCTGTGGAGCTTTGTGAATATAGTTGTAAATTTAGTTCACTTCCTGTTGACAGAAAATATCAAAAGGGACAATCAAGAGATAATTGTATCATTTTATCATTTAATCCAAAATATAAACGTCGATGGATTAATGAGATTTTTCGCCTTTATCCCAATTTTTAAGCCTCATACACATAAACTTTATATTTTTTAAGACACGCCACTAATATTGCCTATATCTGTATAGCATGATAGCCAAAATCGACGAAGATCACTTATGCCTGAGAATATTTGGATCGCGAACCCACCGTCAATAGTATTAGTCTTAAAGTACAAAAGTAAATGAACTGAGCCATTCGTCCACCCAAGTCCTGATTTTATAATGAAAAGAAAGTTTAAGCAGTAATGGTCAAACATTACACCAATATCACTAAAACGAACAATCACATTTCACTTTCATTCACTGAACATAAAAAAAAACCCACGGCATATGACGTTGGAAATCCAGGTCCTGACTTGGGACAGGTACACGAATGTGGCGGTGCTAAACCGGTTAAAAGGATTCAAAATCTTGATAATCAATTTACCAAATGTATGTTTATCTCCAGTTGTTTGTAGAATGACTCATGTATTGTTTGTGTTTGTTTGCGTGTAGTGGTGTTCGGAACATATTGTGTTTTGCTTTTGTTTTGTTTTTCTTCGTCTAGTGTATACTGTGTTGTCGGGTTTCTCTGGATTGTTCATTTCTGATTGCCATTTTGGTATTCTCTAACGTTTATTTAATATTAATTTGCTTTGAATTTTACTCAATACGTAATTCTTCTTATCTGTTATTAATTAATTAATTACTTTTTTCTCGTCATGTTATGATGGAATTTTAACATTCTAGCACGTAGATCATTAGGAATGCCTTTTATTGAAATATTACAACATACAATTTATTATCGATTTAATTAATATTTGATTTTAAATTTGATTTTAATTTAATATCTTATTTAATATATTTACATATATTTGTAATACACCACGTACATCATTGTGTGTCTTTTTGTTTTTAAAAGTTTGTAGTTCTTTAAAATATAAAAAAAAAAATTCATTTGCTGGTTTTTATATTAATTTGATCACCCCCGTTATTTGTGGGTTCGTGTTGAAAAATCAAAAATATTTCAAGGCCTATTTTTAATGCTAATTTGATCACCCCCGTTATTTGTGGGTTCGTGTTGAAAAATCAAAAATATTTCAAGGCCTATTTTTAATGCTAATTTGATCACCCCCGTTATTTGTGGGTTCGTGTTGCTCAACCTGTTATTTTCTGTATAGTGTTTTGTAGATCATCGTTTGTCTTTTTGTTCTTTTTGATTTGGCCATTGTATTGTCGGTCCTGTTTTGATTTATGGCGTCTGATTACCCCTTTAGTATCTTCAAATTGTTCACGGTAAAACGTTCACAGTGGTGCAATGGTTAGCTTGCTCAACATCGAGTGCAGTACTTAAGGTGGTACCATACACTTCAGGTAAAATTTGATCTGCTCGTTTAATTTTCTTATTTCTTTGGCAGTGTGTTTGAATATATCCACATTAATAAATATCAAAATTTTAACAAATTCCAACCAACAGACTCAGAGCTAGAAATTCACTAGCCACATAGCAGCTTTTCGCTCTGTGGTTTTGATCACCGAGATGCTTGAAATCTGCATACAAACATCATATGATCAAAACGTTCAACTGATTTTAAAGAGTTATCTCCCTGTAGTGTATGGTACCCCCTTAAATCGTGAGTTCGATCCATGTTTCATCAAACCAAATACTATAAAATTGGTATTTGTTGATTCTCCACTAAGAACGCGGAATTAAGGAGTAAGGACTGTTGGTTGGTTGGGTTATGCCTATGTTCTCCACTAAGAACGCGGCATTAAGGGGTAAGGATTGTTGGTTGCTTGGGTTATGCCTTTGTTCTCCACTAAGAATGCGGCATTAAGGAGTAAGGACTGTTGGTTGGTTGGGTTATGCCTATGTTCTCCACTAAGAATGCGGCATTAAGGAGTAAGGACTGTTGGTTTGTTGGGTTATGCCTATGTTCTCCACTAAGAATGCGGCATTAAGGAGTAAGGACTGTTGGTTGGTTGGGTTATGCCTATGTTCTCCACTAAGAATGCGGCATTAAGGAGTAAGGGCTGTTGGTTTGTTGGGTTATGCCTATGTTCTCCACTAAGAATGCGGCATTAAGGAGTAAGGACTGTTGGTTGGTTGGGTTATGCCTATGTTCTCCACTAAGAATGCGGCATTAAGGAGTAAGGACTGTTGGTTGGTTGGGTTATGCCCATGGTCTCCACTGAGAACGCGGCATTAAGGGGTAAGGATTGTTGGTTGGTTGGGTTATACCTATGCTCGAATGTCTCGGCTAATTATGGGAGCATATCAGAAAAGAGAAAAATAATTTAACAATTGCTAAAGAAAATTGCATTCTGACATTGACCCCATTAACCTGTTAAATTCTGCCACATATTTGTGCCTGGCCCAAGCCTAGATTTCCAAGAAGAGTTTGAAGATACCAAAGGGGTAATCATAATCCGTATATCGAAGAAGAACACAACACAATGGCCAAATGAAAAAGGACAAGGAGAATTAGAAGATGCCAAAGGAGTAATCAGAATCCGTATATCGAAGAGGAACAGACAACGGTCAAAATAAAAAGTACAAAAGGACAAACAACGATCTACAAAACATACATATAAAACTAAAGATCGAGTAACACGAACCCCACTAAAAACCTGCTCCACTTCATATGTTGTGTTTTATGTTCATGTATTGAAGTGAGACGTGATAGTTTATTTTAATAATATTGGAGTAATTATTGACCATCATTGTTTAAACTTTCTTTTCATTAATGTACTATTTTATTGAAATGTTGATGCCAAAGACATGAAAAATAAAGATATAAAAACCTATTCTCAATCGACGTTTGCATAAACATGATAAGAAAAGCTTGAAGATACCAAAGGGGTAATCCGAATCCGCATATCGAAGAAGAACAGACAACACAATGACCAAAAGACAGAAGAACAGACAACACAATGACCAAAAGACAGAAGAACAGACAACACAATGACCAAAAGACAGAAGAACAGACAACACAATGACCAAAAGACAGAAGAACAGACAACACAATGGCCAAAAGACAGAAGAACAGACAACACAATGACCAAAAGACAGAAGAACAGACAACACAATGACCAAAAGACAGAAGAACAGACAACACAATGACCAAAAGACAGAAGAACAGAAAACACAATGACCAAAAGACAGAAGAACAGACAACACAATGGCCAAAAGACAGAAGAACAGACAACACAATGACCAAAAGACAGAAGAACAGACAACACAATGACCAAAAGACAGAAGAACAGACAACACAATGACCAAAAGACAGAAGAACAGACAACACAATGACCAAAAGACAGAAGAACAGACAACACAATGGCCAAAAGACAGAAGAACAGACAACACAATGACCAAAAGACAGAAGAACAGACAACACAATGACCAAAAGACAGAAGAACAGACAACACAATGACCAAAAGACAGAAGAACAGACAACACAATGACCAAAAGACAGAAGAACAGACAACACAATGGCCAAAAGACAGAAGAACAGACAACAAAATGACCAAAAGATAGAAGAACAGACAACACAATGACCAAAAGACAGAAGAACAGACAACACAATGACCAAAAGACAGAAGAACAGACAACACAATGACCAAAAGACAGAAGAACAGACAACACAATGGCCAAAAGACAGAAGAACAGACAACACAATGACCAAACGACAGAAGAACAGACAACACAATGACCAAAAGACAGAAGAACAGACAACACAATGACCAAAAGACAGAAGAACAGACAACACAATGACCAAAAGACAGAAGAACAGACAACACAATGGCTAAAAGAAAAAAGTACAAAAGGGCAAAAGACGATCTACACTTGTATATTACACCAATCGACTTTTGCATAAATATGATGTATCACTTGTATATTAGATTACCTTTAAACCTAGGAAACAGGTGTTTCATATAAAAAATAAGTATGATTATTTTCCTGTTCATACAATTATATGTTTTTTTGGTGCAAATATATATTTTCTTTTTAATATCTCGACTTTCATTACAAAAATGATTGATTCGAGAACTACATCCTGATAATAGGCTAATGTCACACTGTAGTAATATAATTCACAGCTATATAAGATTTATTTTCATTTGGGGCCATCGTGGTCGTGATCGTATGATAGTTGGTGGTCATCGTATGGTAGTTGGCCGTCATGGTCGTATGGTAGTTGGATTTACAACTACCTTTGCAATCAGTTCCTATCACCACCACTAAATTTGTGATTTTGAATACCGCTCATGGCGAGGTGTCATCGATACAACATTATGCGATAAAGTTTGTCAGTGACTTGTGACAGGTCTGTGGTTTTCTATGGGTACTCCGGTTTCCTCCACCAATAAAGCTGACCGCCACGATAATACTGAAATATTGTTGAAAGTGGCGCTAAACACCATAATCTCACCACCTGTATTTTCATTTGATTTGTAGATATAAACGTAGATATATAATGTAGTGAGCACGACTCGTTTCTGTGATAACCTTCATAAGGTACGCTCAAGGTCAAAATATTTAGGGGACCGGGTGGCTCAATGAGTTAGGTAGTTGGATTACCTAACAGCTCATACAAGCCAATCACCAATACGGTGTGGGTTCGCGCTCAGCTTTGTAAATTAAAAAAAGGTGCACTCGACTCGCAGCCGCAAGTGATAAAGTTTACCAGTTGCTTGCCCAAGGTCGGTGGTTCTCTACGGGTACTCCGGCTTCCTCCACCACTAAAACTGGTCGCCATGATATAGCTGAAATATTGTTGAAAGTGGCTTTAAAACGCCAAAAAATCAAATCAAATCAATCAATCAAAAGATTTAAATATTTTTGCGAGCAATAAAATAAACGTTAGAGAATACCGGAGGGGCAATCAAAAATGAATAATCCAGAGAAACTGGCAACAAAGCAAAAACACAACACGATATGTGTTGGACACCACTATATGCAAATCAAAGGGCCTAAACAGGATATTCAAAATCGGCTAAGATCGCTTATGCCTGAGGGAGGAGATCCTTAGTTTTAATAATGATTGTATTATTTAGGAATTGTAAATGTCAATAATAGATATATCTAATAACCGAAACACTGATTACTGGGAGGGTAATAACAAACGTTAGAGAAAACTGAAGGGGAAATCAAGAATGAACAATCTAGAGACACAATCAACATTGGGCACAAGACAAGGACGAAGAAAAACTAAAGAAAAACAAAATCAAGAATGAACAATCTAGAGACACAATCAACATTGGGCACAAGACAAGGACGAAGAAAAACTAAAGAAAAACAAAATCAAGAATGAACAATCTAGAGACACAATCAACATTGGGCACAAGACAAGGACGAAGAAAAACAAAAGAAAAACAAAATCAAGAATGAACAATCTAGACACAATCAACATTGGGCACAAGACAAGAACGAAGAAAAACAAAAGAAAAACAAAATCAAGAATGAACAATCTAAAGACACAATCAACATTGGGCACAAGACAAGGACGAAGAAAAACTAAAGAAAAACAAAATCAAGAATGAACAATCTAGACACAATCAACATTGAGCACAAGACAAGAACGAAGAAAAACTAAAGAAAATCAAAATCAAGAATGAACAATCTAGACACAATCAACATTGGGCACAAGACAAGGACGAAGACAAACTAAAGAAAAACAAAATCAAGAATGAACAATCTAGAGACACAATCAACATTGGGCACAAGACAAGAACGAAGAAAAACTAAAGACAAACAAAATCAAGAATGAACAATCTAGAGACACAATCAACATTGGGCACAAGACAAGAACGAAGACAAACTAAAGAAAAACAAAATCAAGAATGAACAATCTAGACACAATCAACATTGGGCACAAGACAAGGACGAAGAAAAACTAAAGAAAAACAAAATCAAGAATGAACAATCTAGAGACACAATCAACATTGGGCACAAGACAAGAACGAAGACAAACTAAAGAAAATCAAAATCAAGAATGAACAATCTAGACACAATCAACATTGGGCACAAGACAAGAACGAAGACAAACTAAAGAAAAACAAAATCAAGAATGAACAATCTAGAGACACAATCAACATTGGGCACAAGACAAGGACGAAGAAAAACAAAAGAAAAACAAAATCAAGAATGAACAATCTAGACACAATCAACATTGGGCACAAGACAAGAACGAAGAAAAACAAAAGAAAAACAAATCAAGAATGAACAATCTAGAGACACAATCAACATTGGGCACAAGACAAGGACGAAGAAAAACTAAAGAAAAACAAAATCAAGAATGAACAATCTAGACACAATCAACATTGGGCACAAGACAAGGACGAAGACAAACTAAAGAAAAACAAAATCAAGAATGAACAATCTAGAGACACAATCAACATTGGGCACAAGACAAGAACGAAGAAAAACTAAAGACAAACAAAATCAAGAATGAACAATCTAGAGACACAATCAACATTGGGCACAAGACAAGAACGAAGACAAACTAAAGAAAAACAAAATCAAGAATGAACAATCTAGACACAATCAACATTGGGCACAAGACAAGGACGAAGAAAAACTAAAGAAAAACAAAATCAAGAATGAACAATCTAGAGACACAATCAACATTGGGCACAAGACAAGAACGAAGACAAACTAAAGAAAATCAAAATCAAGAATGAACAATCTAGACACAATCAACATTGGGCACAAGACAAGGATGAAGAAAAACTAAAGAAAAACAAAATCAAGAATGAACAATCTAGAGACACAATCAACATTGGGCACAAGACAAGAACGAAGACAAACTAAAGAAAAACAAAATCAAGAATGAACAATCTAGAGACAATCAACATTTGGCACAAGACAAGAACGAAGAAAAACTAAAGAAAAACAAAATCAAGAATGAACAATCTAGACACAATCAACATTGGGCACAAGACAAGGACGAAGAAAAACAAAAGAAAAACAAAATCAAGAATGAACAATCTAGAGACACAATCAACATTGGGTACAAGACAAGAACGAAGAAAAACTAAAGAAAAACAAAATCAAGAATGAACAATCTAGAGACACAATCAACATTGGGCACAAGACAAGGACGAAGAAAAACTAAAGAAAAACAAAATCAAGAATGAACAATCTAGAGACACAATCAACATTGGGCACAAGACAAGGACGAAGAAAAACTAAAGAAAAACAAAATCAAGAATGAACAATCTAGACACAATCAACATTGGGCACAAGACAAGGACGAAGACAAACTAAAGAAAAACAAAATCAAGAATGAACAATCTAGACACAATCAACATTGGGCACAAGACAAGGACGAAGAAAAACTAAAGAAAAACAAAATCAAGAATGAACAATCTAGAGACACAATCAACATTGGGCACAAGACAAGGACGAAGAAAAACTAAAGAAAAACAAAATCAAAAATGAACAATCTAGACACAATCAACATTGGGCACAAGACAAGGACGAAGACAAACTAAAGAAAAACAAAATCAAGAATGAACAATCTAGAGACACAATCAACATTGGACACAAGACAAGAACGAAGAAAAACTAAAGAAAAACAAAATCAAGAATGAACAATCTAGAGACACAATCAACATTGGGCACAAGACAAGGACGAAGAAAAACTAAAGAAAAACAAAATCAAGAATGAACAATCTAGACACAATCAACATTGGGCACAAGACAAGAACGAAGAAAAACTAAAGAAAAACAAATCAAGAATGAACAATCTAGAGACACAATCAACATTGGGCACAAGACAAGGACGAAGACAAACTAAAGAAAAACAAAATCAAGAATGAACAATCTAGAGACACAATCAACATTGGGCACAAGACAAGAACGAAGAAAAACTAAAGAAAAACAAAATCAAGAATGAACAATCTAGAGACACAATCAACATTGGGCACAAGACAAGAACGAAGAAAAACTAAAGAAAATCAAAATCAAGAATGAACAATCTAGAGACACAATCAACATTGGGCACAAGACAAGAACGAAGAAAAACTAAAGAAAATCAAAATCAAGAATGAACAATCTAGAGACACAATCAACATTGGGCACAAGACAAGAACGAAGACAAACTAAAGAAAAACAAAATCAAGAATGAACAATCTAGAGACACAATCAACATTGGGCACAAGACAAGGACGAAGAAAAACAAAAGAAAAACAAAATCAAGAATGAACAATCTAGACACAATCAACATTGGGCACAAGACAAGAACGAAGAAAAACAAAAGAAAAACAAATCAAGAATGAACAATCTAGAGACACAATCAACATTGGGCACAAGACAAGGACGAAGAAAAACTAAAGAAAAACAAAATCAAGAATGAACAATCTAGACACAATCAACATTGAGCACAAGACAAGAACGAAGAAAAACTAAAGAAAATCAAAATCAAGAATGAACAATCTAGACACAATCAACATTGGGCACAAGACAAGAACGAAGAAAAACAAAAGAAAAACAAAATCAAGAATGAACAATCTAGAGACACAATCAACATTGGGCACAAGACAAGAACGAAGAAAAACTAAAGAAAAACAAAATCAAGAATGAACAATCTAGAGACACAATCAACATTGGGCACAAGACAAGGACGAAGACAAACTAAAGAAAAACAAAATCAAGAATGAACAATCTAGAGACACAATCAACATTGGGCACAAGACAAGAACGAAGAAAAACTAAAGAAAAACAAAATCAAGAATGAACAATCTAGAGACACAATCAACATTGGGCACAAGACAAGAACGAAGAAAAACTAAAGAAAATCAAAATCAAGAATGAACAATCTAGAGACACAATCAACATTGGGCACAAGACAAGAACGAAGAAAAACTAAAGAAAATCAAAATCAAGAATGAACAATCTAGAGACACAATCAACATTGGGCACAAGACAAGGACGAAGAAAAACTAAAGAAAAACTAAATCAAGAATGAACAATCTAGACACAATCAACATTGGGCACAAGACAAGGACGAAGACAAACTAAAGAAAAACAAAATCAAGAATGAACAATCTAGAGACACAATCAACATTGGGCACAAGACAAGAACGAAGAAAAACAAAAGAAAAACAAAATCAAGAATGAACAATCTAGAGACACAATCAACATTGGGCACAAGACAAGGACGAAGAAAAACTAAAGAAAAACAAAATCAAGAATGAACAATCTAGACACAATCAACATTGGGCACAAGACAAGAACGAAGAAAAACTAAAGAAAAACAAATCAAGAATGAACAATCTAGAGACACAATCAACATTGGGCACAAGACAAGGACGAAGACAAACTAAAGAAAAACAAAATCAAGAATGAACAATCTAGAGACACAATCAACATTGGGCACAAGACAAGAACGAAGAAAAACTAAAGAAAAACAAAATCAAGAATGAACAATCTAGAGACACAATCAACATTGGGCACAAGACAAGAACGAAGAAACACTAAAGAAAATCAAAATCAAGAATGAACAATCTAGAGACACAATCAACATTGGGCACAAGACAAGAACGAAGAAAAACTAAAGAAAATCAAAATCAAGAATGAATAATCTAGAGACACAATCAACATTGGGCACAAGACAAGAACGAAGACAAACTAAAGAAAAACAAAATCAAGAATGAACAATCTAGAGACACAATCAACATTGGGCACAAGACAAGGACGAAGAAAAACTAAAGAAAAACAAAATCAAGAATGAACAATCTAGACACAATCAACATTGGGCACAAGACAAGAACGAAGAAAAACAAAAGAAAAACAAAATCAAGAATGAACAATCTAGAGACACAATCAACATTGGGCACAAGACAAGGACGAAGAAAAACTAAAGAAAAACAAAATCAAGAATGAACAATCTAGACACAATCAACATTGAGCACAAGACAAGAACGAAGAAAAACTAAAGAAAATCAAAATCAAGAATGAACAATCTAGACACAATCAACATTGGGCACAAGACAAGAACGAAGAAAAACAAAAGAAAAACAAAATCAAGAATGAACAATCTAGAGACACAATCAACATTGGGCACAAGACAAGAACGAAGAAAAACTAAAGAAAAACAAAATCAAGAATGAACAATCTAGAGACACAATCAACATTGGGCACAAGACAAGGACGAAGACAAACTAAAGAAAAACAAAATCAAGAATGAACAATCTAGAGACACAATCAACATTGGGCACAAGACAAGAACGAAGAAAAACTAAAGAAAAACAAATCAAGAATGAACAATCTAGAGACACAATCAACATTGGGCACAAGACAAGAACGAAGAAAAACTAAAGAAAATCAAAATCAAGAATGAACAATCTAGAGACACAATCAACATTGGGCACAAGACAAGAACGAAGACAAACTAAAGAAAAACAAAATCAAGAATGAACAATCTAGAGACACAATCAACATTGGGCACAAGACAAGGACGAAGAAAAACAAAAGAAAAACAAAATCAAGAAAGAACAATCTAGACACAATCAACATTGGGCACAAGACAAGAACGAAGAAAAACAAAAGAAAAACAAAATCAAGAATGAACAATCTAGAGACACAATCAACATTGGGCACAAGACAAGGACGAAGAAAAACAAAAGAAAAACAAAATCAAGAATGAACAATCTAGACACAATCAACATTGGGCACAAGACAAGAACGAAGAAAAACAAAAGAAAAACAAAATCAAGAATGAACAATCTAGAGACACAATCAACATTGGGCACAAGACAAGGACGAAGAAAAACTAAAGAAAAACAAAATCAAGAATGAACAATCTAGACACAATCAACATTGAGCACAAGACAAGAACGAAGAAAAACTAAAGAAAATCAAAATCAAGAATGAACAATCTAGAGACACAATCAACATTGGGCACAAGACAAGAACGAAGAAAAACTAAAGAAAAACAAAATCAAGAATGAACAATCTAGAGACACAATCAACATTGGGCACAAGACAAGGACGAAGACAAACTAAAGAAAAACAAAATCAAGAATGAACAATCTAGAGACACAATCAACATTGGGCACAAGACAAGAACGAAGAAAAACTAAAGAAAAACAAATCAAGAATGAACAATCTAGAGACACAATCAACATTGGGCACAAGACAAGAACGAAGAAAAACTAAAGAAAATCAAAATCAAGAATGAACAATCTAGAGACACAATCAACATTGGGCACAAGACAAGAACGAAGACAAACTAAAGAAAAACAAAATCAAGAATGAACAATCTAGAGACACAATCAACATTGGGCACAAGACAAGGACGAAGAAAAACAAAAGAAAAACAAAATCAAGAATGAACAATCTAGACACAATCAACATTGGGCACAAGACAAGAACGAAGAAAAACAAAAGAAAAACAAAATCAAGAATGAACAATCTAGAGACACAATCAACATTGGGCACAAGACAAGGACGAAGAAAAACAAAAGAAAAACAAAATCAAGAATGAACAATCTAGACACAATCAACATTGGGCACAAGACAAGAACGAAGAAAAACAAAAGAAAAACAAAATCAAGAATGAACAATCTAGAGACACAATCAACATTGGGCACAAGACAAGGACGAAGAAAAACTAAAGAAAAACAAAATCAAGAATGAACAATCTAGACACAATCAACATTGAGCACAAGACAAGAACGAAGAAAAACTAAAGAAAATCAAAATCAAGAATGAACAATCTAGACACAATCAACATTGGGCACAAGACAAGAACGAAGAAAAACAAAAGAAAAACAAAATCAAGAATGAACAATCTAGAGACACAATCAACATTGGGCACAAGACAAGAACGAAGAAAAACTAAAGAAAAACAAAATCAAGAATGAACAATCTAGACACAATCAACATTGGGCACAAGACAAGAACGAAGAAAAACTAAAGAAAAACAAAATCAAGAATGAACAATCTAGACACAATCAACATTGGGCACAAGACAAGAACGAAGAAAAACTAAAGAAAAACAAAATCAAGAATGAACAATCTAGAGACACAATCAACATTGGGCACAAGACATGGACGAAGAAAAACTAAAGAATAACAAAATCAAGAATGAACAATCTAGACACAATCAACATTGAGCACAAGACAAGAACGAAGAAAAACTAAAGAAAAACAAAATCAAGAATGAACAATCTAGACACAATCAACATTGGGCACAAGACAAGAACGAAGACAAACTAAAGAAAAACAAAATCAAGAATGAACAATCTAGACACAATCAACATTGGGCACAAGACAAGAACGAAGAAAAACTAAAGAAAAACAAAATCAAGAATGAACAATCTAGAGACACAATCAACATTGGGCACAAGACAAGGACGAAGAAAAACAAAAGAAAAACAAAATCAAGAATGAACAATCTAGAGACACAATCAACATTGGGCACAAGACAAGGACGAAGAAAAACAAAAGAAAAACAAAATCAAGAATGAACAATCTAGAGACACAATCAACATTGGGCACAAGACAAGGACGAAGAAAAACTAAAGAAAAACAAAATCAAGAATGAACAATCTAGAGACACAATCAACATTGGGCACAAGACAAGGACGAAGAAAAACTAAAGAAAAACAAAATCAAGAATGAACAATCTAGAGACACAATCAACATTGGGCACAAGACAAGGACGAAGAAAAACTAAAGAAAAACAAAATCAAGAATGAACAATCTAGAGACACAATCAACATTGGGCACAAGACAAGAACGAAGAAAAACTAAAGAAAAACAAAATCAAGAATGAACAATCTAGACACAATCAACATTGGGCACAAGACAAGGACGAAGAAAAACTAAAGAAAAACAAAATCAAGAATGAACAATCCAGAGACACAATCAACATTGGGCACAAGACAAGGACGAAGAAAAACTAAAGAAAAACAAAATCAAGAATGAACAATCTAGAGACACAATCAGCATTGGGCACAAGACAAGAACGAAGAAAAACTAAAGCAAAACAAAATCAAGAATGAACAATCTAGAGACACAATCATCATTGGGCACAAGACAAGAACGAAGAAAAACTAAAGACAAACAAAATCAAGAATGAACAATCTAGACACAATCAACATTGGGCACAAGACAAGAACGAAGAAAAACTAAAGAAAAACAAAATCAAGAATGAACAATCTAGACACAATCAACATTGGGCACAAGACAAGAACGAAGAAAAACTAAAGAAAAACAAAATCAAGAATGAACAATCTAGAGACACAATCAACATTGGGCACAAGACAAGAACGAAGAAAAACTAAAGACAAACAAAATCAAGAATGAACAATCTAGAGACACAATCAACATTGGGCACAAGACAAGGACGAAGAAAAACTAAAGAAAAACAAAATCAAGAATGAACAATCTAGAGACACAATCAACATTGGGCACAAGACAAGGACGAAGACAAACTAAAGAAAAACAAAATCAAGAATGAACAATCTAGAGACACAATCAACATTGGGCACAAGACAAGGACGAAGAAAAACTAAAGAAAATCAAAATCAAGAATGAACAATCTAGAGACACAATCAACATTGGGCACAAGACAAGGACGAAGAAAAACTAAAGAAAAACAAAATCAAGAATGAACAATCTAGAGACACAATCAACATTGGGCACAAGACAAGGACGAAGAAAAACTAAATAAAAACAAAATCAAAAATGAACAATCTAGAGACACAATCAACATTGGGCACAAGACAAGGACGAAGAAAAACAAAAGAAAAACAAAATCAAGAATGAACAATCTAGACACAATCAACATTGGGCACAAGACCAGAACGAAGAAAAACAAAAGAAAAACAAAATCAAGAATGAACAATCTAGAGACACAATCAACATTGGGCACAAGACAAGGACGAAGAAAAACTAAAGAAAAACAAAATCAAGAATGAACAATCTAGAGACACAATCAACATTGGGCACAAGACAAGGACGAATAAAAACTAAAGAAAATCAAAATCAAGAATGAACAATCTAGAGACTCAATCAACATAGGGCACAAGACAAGAACGAAGACAAACTAAAGAAAAACAAAATCAAAAATGAACAATCTAGAGACACAATCAACATTGGGCACAAGACAAGGACGAAGAAAAACAAAAGAAAAACAAAATCAAGAATGAACAATCTAGACACACAATCAACATTGGGCAAAAGACAAAAACGAAGACAAACTAAAGAAAATCAAAATCAAGAATGAACAATCTAGAGACACAATCAACATTGGGCACAAGACAAGAACGAAGAAAAACTAAAGAAAAACAAAATCAAGAATGAACAATCTAGAGACACAATCAACATTGGGCACAAGACAAGGACGAAGACAATCTAAAGAAAAACAAAATCAAGAATGAACAATCTAGAGACACAATCAACATTGGGCACAAGACAAGGACGAAGAAAAACTAAAGAAAAACAAAATCAAGAATGAACAATCTAGAGACACAATCAACATTGGGCACAAGACAAGGACGAAGAAAAACTAAAGAAAATCAAAATCAAGAATGAACAATCTAGAGATACAATCAACATTGGGCACAAGACAAGAACGAAGAAAAACTAAAGAAAAACAAAATCAAGAATGAACAATCTAGAGACACAATCAACATTGGGCACAAGACAAGGACGAAGAAAAACTAAAGAAAAACAAAATCAAGAATGAACAATCTAGAGACACAATCAACATTGGGCACAAGACAAGAACGAAGAAAAACTAAAGAAAATCAAAATCAAGAATGAACAATCTAGAGACACAATCAACATTGGGCACAAGACAAGGACGAAGAAAAACTAAAGAAAAACAAAATCAAGAATGAACAATCTAGAGACACAATCAACATTGGGCACAAGACAAGGACGAAGAAAAACTAAAGAAAAACAAAATCAAGAATGAACAATCTAGACACAATCAACATTGGGCACAAGACAAGAACGAAGAAAAACAACAGAAAAACAAAATCAAGAATGAACAATCTAGAGACACAATCAACATTGGGCACAAGACAAGGACGAAGAAAACTAAAGAAAAACAAAATCAAGAATGAACAATCTAGAGACTCAATCAACATTGGGCACAAGACAAGGACGAAGAAAAACAAAAGAAAAACAAAATCAAGAATGAACAATCTAGACACACAATCAACATTGGGCACAAGACAAGAACGAAGAAAAACAAAAGAAAAACAAAATCAAGAATGAACAATCTAGACACAATCAACATTGTGCACAAGACAAGAACGAAGAAAAACTAAAGAAAATCAAAATCAAGAATGAACAATCCAGAGATACAATCAACATTGGGCACAAGACAAGAACGAAGAAAAACTAAAGAAAAACAAAATCAAGAATGAACAATCTAGACACAATCAACATTGGGCACAAGACAAGGACGAAGACAAACTAAAGAAAAACAAAATCAAGAATGAACAATCTAGAGACACAATCAACATTGGGCACAAGACAAGGACGAAGAAAAACTAAAGAAAAACAAAATCAAGAATGAACAATCTAGAGACACAATCAACATTGGGCACAAGATAAGAACAAAGAAAAACTAAAGACAAACAAAATCAAGAATGAACAATCTAGAGACACAATCAACATTGGGCACAAGACAAGGACGAAGAAAAACTAAAGAAAAACAAAATCAAGAATGAACAATCTAGAGACTCAATCAACATTGGGCACAAGACAAGGACGAAGAAAACTAAAGAAAAACAAAATCAAGAATGAACAATCTAGAGACTCAATCAACATTGGGCACAAGACAAGAACGAAGAAAAACAAAAGAAAAACAAAATCAAGAATGAACAATCTAGACACAATCAACATTGGGCACAAGACAAGGACGAAGAAAAACTAAAGAAAAACAAAATCAAGAATGAACAATCTAGAGACACAATCAACATTGGGCACAAGACAAGGACGAAGACAAACTAAAGAAAAACAAAATCAAGAATGAACAATCTAGAGACACAATCAACATTGGCCACAAGACAAGGACGAAGAAAAACTAAAGAAAATCAAAATCAAGAATGAACAATCTAGAGACACAATCAACATTGGGCACAAGACAAGAACGAAGAAAAACTAAAGAAAATCAAAATCAAGAATGAACAATCTAGAGACACAATCAACATTGGGCACAAGACAAGGACGAAGACAAACTAAAGAAAAACAAAATCAAGAATGAACAATCTAGAGACACAATCAACATTGGGCACAAGACAAGAACGAAGAAAAACTAAAGAAAAACAAAATCAAGAATGAACAATCTAGAGACACAATCAACATTGGGCACAAGATAAGAACAAAGAAAAACTAAAGACAAACAAAATCAAGAATGAACAATCTAGAGACACAATCAACATTGGGCACAAGACAAGGACGAAGAAAAACTAAAGAAAAACAAAATCAAGAATGAACAATCTAGAGACTCAATCAACATTGGGCACAAGACAAGAACGAAGAAAAACTAAAGACAAACAAAATCAAGAATGAACAATCTAGAGACACAATCAACATTGGGCACAAGACAAGAACGAAGAAAAACTAAAGAAAAACAAAATCAAGAATGAACAATCCAGAGATACAATCAACATTGGGCACAAGACAAGAACGAAGAAAAACTAAAGACAAACAAAATCAAGAATGAACAATCTAGACACAATCAACATTGGGCACAAGACAAGGACGAAGACAAACTAAAGAAAAACAAAATCAAGAATGAACAATCTAGAGACACAATCAACATTGGGCACAAGACAAGGACGAAGAAAAACAAGAGAAAAACAAAATCAAGAATGAACAATCTAGAGACACAATCAACATTGGGCACAAGACAAGAACGAAGAAAAACTAAAGAAAATCAAAATCAAGAATGAACAATCTAGAGACTCAATCAACATTGGGCACAAGACAAGGACGAAGACAAACTAAAGAAAAACAAAATCAAAAATGAACAATCTAGAGACACAATCAACATTGGGCACAAGACAAGAACGAAGAAAAACAAAAGAAAAACAAAATCAAGAATGAACAATCTAGAGACACAATCAACATTGGGCACAAGACAAGGACGAAGAAAAACAAAAGAAAAACAAAATCAAGAATGAACAATCTAGAGACACAATCAACATTGGGCACAAGACAAGGACGAAGAAAACTAAAGAAAAACAAAATCAAGAATGAACAATCTAGAGACTCAATCAACATTGGGCACAAGACAAGGACGAAGACAAACTAAAGAAAAACAAAATCAAAAATGAACAATCTAGAGACACAATCAACATTGGGCACAAGACAAGGACGAAGAAAAACAAAAGAAAAACAAAATCAAGAATGAACAATCTAGACACACAATCAACATTGGGCACAAGACAAGAACGAAGAAAAACAAAAGAAAAACAAAATCAAGAATGAACAATCTAGACACAATCAACATTGGGCACAAGACAAGAACGAAGAAAAACTAAAGAAAAACAAAATCAAGAATGAACAATCTAGAGACACAATCAACATTGGGCACAAGACAAGGACGAAGAAAAACTAAAGAAAAACAAAATCAAGAATGAACAATCTAGAGACACAATCAACATTGGGCACAAGACAAGGACGAAGACAAACTAAAGAAAAACAAAATCAAGAATGAACAATCTAGAGACACAATCAACATTGGGCACAAGACAAGGACGAAGAAAAACTAAAGAAAATCAAAATCAAGAATGAACAATCTAGAGACACAATCAACATTGGGCACAAGACAAGAACGAAGAAAAACTAAAGAAAATCAAAATCAAGAATGAACAATCTAGAGACACAATCAACATTGGGCACAAGACAAGGACGAAGACAAACTAAAGACAAACAAAATCAAGAATGAACAATCTAGAGACACAATCAACATTGGGCACAAGACAAGAACGAAGAAAAACTAAAGAAAATCAAAATCAAGAATGAACAATCTAGAGACACAATCAACATTGGGCACAAGACAAGAACGAAGAAAAACTAAAGAAAAACAAAATCAAGAATGAACAATCTAGAGACACAATCAACATTGGGCACAAGACAAGAACGAAGAAAAACTAAAAAAAAACAAAATCAAGAATGAACAATCTAGAGACACAATCAACATTGGGCACAAGACAAGAACGAAGAAAAACTAAAGAAAAACAAAATCAAGAATGAACAATCTAGAGACACAATCAACATTGGGCACAAGACAAGGACGAAGAAAAACTAAAGAAAAACAAAATCAAGAATGAACAATCTAGAGACACAATCAACATTGGGCACAAGACAAGAACGAAGAAAAACTAAAGAAAAACAAAATCAAGAATGAACAATCTAGAGACACAATCAACATTGGGCACAAGATAAGAACAAAGAAAAACTAAAGACAAACAAAATCAAGAATGAACAATCTAGAGACACAATCAACATTGGGCACAAGACAAGGACGAAGAAAAACTAAAGAAAAACAAAATCAAGAATGAACAATCTAGAGACACAATCAACATTGGGCACAAGACAAGAACGAAGAAAAACTAAAGACAAACAAAATCAAGAATGAACAATCTAGAGACACAATCAACATTGGGCACAAGACAAGAACGAAGAAAAACTAAAGACAAACAAAATCAAGAATGAACAATCCAGAGATACAATCAACATTGGGCACAAGACAAGGACGAAGAAAAACAAAAGAAAAACAAAATCAAGAATGAACAATCTAGACACAATCAACATTGGGCACAAGACAAGAACGAAGAAAAACTAAAGAAAAACAAAATCAAGAATGAACAATCTAGAGACACAATCAACATTGGGCACAAGACAAGGACGAAGAAAAACAAGAGAAAAACAAAATCAAGAATGAACAATCTAGAGACACAATCAACATTGGGCACAAGACAAGAACGAAGAAAAACTAAAGAAAATCAAAATCAAGAATGAACAATCTAGAGACTCAATCAACATTGGGCACAAGACAAGGACGAAGACAAACTAAAGAAAAACAAAATCAAAAATGAACAATCTAGAGACACAATCAACATTGGGCACAAGACAAGAACGAAGAAAAACAAAAGAAAAACAAAATCAAGAATGAACAATCTAGAGACACAATCAACATTGGGCACAAGACAAGGACGAAGAAAAACAAAAGAAAAACAAAATCAAGAATGAACAATCTAGACACAATCAACATTGGGCACAAGACAAGAACGAAGAAAAACAAAAGAAAAACAAAATCAAGAATGAACAATCTAGAGACACAATCAACATTGGGCACAAGACAAGGACGAAGACAAACTAAAGAAAAACAAAATCAAGAATGAACAATCTAGAGACACAATCAACATTGGGCACAAGACAAGGACGAAGACAAACTAAAGAAAAACAAAATCAAGAATGAACAATCTAGAGACACAATCAACATTGGGCACAAGACAAGGACGAAGACAAACTAAAGAAAAACAAAATCAAGAATGAACAATCTAGAGACACAATCAACATTGGGCACAAGACAAGGACGAAGAAAAACAAAAGAAAAACAAAATCAAGAATGAACAATCTAGACACAATCAACATTGGGCACAAGACAAGAACGAAGAAAAACAAAGAAAAACAAAATCAAGAATGAACAATCTAGAGACACAATCAACATTGGGCACAAGACAAGGACGAAGACAAACTAAAGAAAAACAAAATCAAGAATGAACAATCTAGAGACACAATCAACATTGGGCACAAGACAAGAACGAAGAAAAACTAAAGACAAACAAAATCAAGAATGAACAATCTAGAGACACAATCAACATTGGGCACAAGACAAGGACGAAGAAAAACTAAAGAAAAACAAAATCAAGAATGAACAATCTAGAGACACAATCAACATTGGGCACAAGACAAGGACGAAGACAAACTAAAGAAAAACAAAATCAAGAATGAACAATCTAGAGACACAATCAACATTGGGCACAAGACAAGGACGAAGAAAAACTAAAGAAAATCAAAATCAAGAATGAACAATCTAGAGACACAATCAACATTGGGCACAAGACAAGGACGAAGAAAAACTAAAGAAAAACAAAATCAAGAATGAACAATCTAGAGACACAATCAACATTGGGCACAAGACAAGGACGAAGAAAAACTAAAGAAAAACAAAATCAAAAATGAACAATCTAGAGACACAATCAACATTGGGCACAAGACAAGGACGAAGAAAAACAAAAGAAAAACAAAATCAAGAATGAACAATCTAGACACAATCAACATTGGGCACAAGACCAGAACGAAGAAAAACAAAATCAAGAATGAACAATCTAGAGACACAATCAACATTGGGCACAAGACAAGAACGAAGACAAGCTAAAGAAAAACAAAATCAAAAATGAACAATCTAGAGACACAATCAACATTGGGCACAAGACAAGGACGAAGAAAAACAAAAGAAAAACAAAATCAAGAATGAACAATCTAGACACACAATCAACATTGGGCAAAAGACAAGAACGAAGACAAACTAAAGAAAATCAAAATCAAGAATGAACAATCTAGAGACACAATCAACATTGGGCACAAGACAAGAACGAAGAAAAACTAAAGAAAAACAAAATCAAGAATGAACAATCTAGAGACACAATCAACATTGGGCACAAGACAAGGACGAAGACAAACTAAAGAAAAACAAAATCAAGAATGAACAATCTAGAGACACAATCAACATTGGGCACAAGACAAGGACGAAGAAAAACAAAAGAAAAACAAAATCAAGAATGAACAATCTAGACACAATCAACATTGGGCACAAGACCAGAACGAAGAAAAACAAAAGAAAAACAAATTCAAGAATGAACAATCTAGAGACACAATCAACATTGGGCACAAGACAAGGATGAAGAAAAACTAAAGAAAAACAAAATCAAGAATGAACAATCTAGAGACACAATCAACATTGGGCACAAGACAAGGACGAAGAAAAACTAAAGAAATTCAAAATCAAGAATGAACAATCTAGAGGCTCAATCAACATAGGGCACAAGACAAGAACGAAGACAAACTAAAGAAAAACAAAATCAAAAATGAACAATCTAGAGACACAATCAACATTGGGCACAAGACAAGGACGAAGAAAAACAAAAGAAAAACAAAATCAAGAATGAACAATCTAGACACACAATCAACATTGGGCAAAAGACAAGAACGAAGACAAACTAAAGAAAATCAAAATCAAGAATGAACAATCTAGAGACACAATCAACATTGGGCACAAGACAAGAACGAAGAAAAACTAAAGAAAAACAAAATCAAGAATGAACAATCTAGAGACACAATCAACATTGGGCACAAGACAAGGACGAAGACAAACTAAAGAAAAACAAAATCAAGAATGAACAATCTAGAGACACAATCAACATTGGGCACAAGACAAGGACGAAGAAAAACTAAAGAAAATCAAAATCAAGAATGAACAATCTAGAGACACAATCAACATTGGGCACAAGACAAGAACGAAGAAAAACTAAAGAAAATCAAAATCAAGAATGAACAATCCAGAGATACAATCAACATTGGGCACAAGACAAGAACGAAGAAAAACTAAAGAAAAACAAAATCAAGAATGAACAATCTAGAGACACAATCAACATTGGGCACAAGACAAGGACGAAGACAAACTAAAGAAAAACAAAATCAAGAATGAACAATCTAGAGACACAATCAACGTTGGGCACAAGACAAGGACGAAGAAAAACTAAAGAAAATCAAAATCAAGAATGAACAATCTAGAGACACAATCAACATTGGGCACAAGACAAGGACGAAGAAAAACTAAAGAAAAACAAAATCAAGAATGAACAATCTAGAGACACAATCAACATTGGGCACAAGACAAGGACGAAGAAAAACTAAAGAAAAACAAAATCAAAAATGAACAATCTAGAGACACAATCAACATTGGGCACAAGACAAGGACGAAGAAAAACAAAAGAAAAACAAAATCAAGAATGAACAATCTAGACACAATCAACATTGGGCACAAGACCAGAACGAAGAAAAACAAAAGAAAAACAAAATCAAGAATGAACAATCTAGAGACACAATCAACATTGGGCACAAGACAAGGACGAAGAAAAACTAAAGAAAAACAAAATCAAGAATGAACAATCTAGAGACACAATCAACATTGGGCACAAGACAAGGACGAAGAAAAACTAAAGAAAATCAAAATCAAGAATGAACAATCTAGAGACTCAATCAACATTGGGCACAAGACAAGAACGAAGAAAAACTAAAGAAAATCAAAATCAAGAATGAACAATCTAGAGACACAATCAACATAGGGCACAAGACAAGAACGAAGACAAACTAAAGAAAAACAAAATCAAAAATGAACAATCTAGAGACACAATCAACATTGGGCACAAGACAAGGACGAAGAAAAACAAAAGAAAACCAAAATCAAGAATGAACAATCTAGACACACAATCAACATTGGGCAAAAGACAAGAACGAAGACAAACTAAAGAAAATCAAAATCAAGAATGAACAATCTAGAGACACAATCAACATTGGGCACAAGACAAGAACGAAGAAAAACTAAAGAAAAACAAAATCAAGAATGAACAATCTAGAGACACAATCAACATTGGGCACAAGACAAGGACGAAGACAAACTAAAGAAAAACAAAATCAAGAATGAACAATCTAGAGACACAATCAACATTGGGCACAAGACAAGGACGAAGAAAAACTAAAGAAAAACAAAATCAAGAATGAACAATCTAGAGACACAATCAACATTGGGCACAAGACAAGGACGAAGAAAAACTAAAGAAAATCAAAATCAAGAATGAACAATCTAGAGACACAATCAACATTGGGCACAAGACAAGAACGAAGAAAAACTAAAGAAAAACAAAATCAAGAATGAACAATCTAGAGACACAATCAACATTGGGCACAAGACAAGGACGAAGAAAAACTAAAGAAAAACAAAATCAAGAATGAACAATCTAGAGACACAATCAACATTGGGCACAAGACAAGAACGAAGAAAAACTAAAGAAAATCAAAATCAAGAATGAACAATCTAGAGACACAATCAACATTGGGCACAAGACAAGGACGAAGACAAACTAAAGAAAAACAAAATCAAAAATGAACAATCTAGAGACACAATCAACATTGGGCACAAGACAAGGACGAAGAAAAACAAAAGAAAAACAAAATCAAGAATGAACAATCTAGACACAATCAACATTGGGCACAAGACAAGAACGAAGTAAAACAAAGAAAAACAAAATCAAGAATGAACAATCTAGAGACACAATCAACATTGGGCACAAGACAAGGACGAAGAAAACTAAAGAAAAACAAAATCAAGAATGAACAATCTAGAGACTCAATCAACATTGGGCACAAGACAAGGACGAAGACAAACTAAAGAAAAACAAAATCAAAAATGAACAATCTAGAGACACAATCAACATTGGGCACAAGACAAGGACGAAGAAAAACAAAAGAAAAACAAAATCAAGAATGAACAATCTAGACACACAATCAACATTGGGCACAAGACAAGAACGAAGAAAAACAAAAGAAAAACAAAATCAAGAATGAACAATCTAGACACAATCAACATTGTGCACAAGACAAGAACGAAGAAAAACTAAAGAAAAACAAAATCAAGAATGAACAATCTAGAGACACAATCAACATTGGGCACAAGACAAGGACGAAGACAAACTAAAGAAAAACTAAATCAAGAATGAACAATCTAGAGACACAATCAACATTGGGCACAAGACAAGGACGAAGACAAACTAAAGAAAAACAAAATCAAGAATGAACAATCTAGAGACACAATCAACATTGGGCACAAGACAAGGACGAAGAAAAACTAAAGAAAATCAAAATCAAGAATGAACAATCTAGAGACACAATCAACATTGGGCACAAGACAAGAACGAAGAAAAACTAAAGAAAATCAAAATCAAGAATGAACAATCCAGAGATACAATCAACATTGGGCACAAGACAAGAACGAAGAAAAACTAAAGAAAAACAAAATCAAGAATGAACAATCTAGACACAATCAACATTGGGCACAAGACAAGGACGAAGACAAACTAAAGAAAAACAAAATCAAGAATGAACAATCTAGAGACACAATCAACATTGGGCACAAGACAAGGACGAAGAAAAACTAAAGAAAAACAAAATCAAGAATGAACAATCTAGAGACACAATCAACATTGGGCACAAGACAAGAACGAAGAAAAACTAAAGAAAAACAAAATCAAGAATGAACAATCTAGAGACACAATCAACATTGGGCACAAGATAAGAACAAAGAAAAACTAAAGACAAACAAAATCAAGAATGAACAATCTAGAGACACAATCAACATTGGGCACAAGACAAGGACGAAGAAAAACTAAAGAAAAACAAAATCAAGAATGAACAATCTAGAGACTCAATCAACATTGGGCACAAGACAAGGACGAAGAAAACTAAAGAAAAACAAAATCAAGAATGAACAATCTAGAGACTCAATCAACATTGGGCACAAGACAAGAACGAAGAAAAACAAAAGAAAAACAAAATCAAGAATGAACAATCTAGACACAATCAACATTGGGCACAAGACAAGGACGAAGAAAAACTAAAGAAAAACAAAATCAAGAATGAACAATCTAGAGACACAATCAACATTGGGCACAAGACAAGGACGAAGACAAACTAAAGAAAAACAAAATCAAGAATGAACAATCTAGAGACACAATCAACATTGGGCACAAGACAAGGACGAAGAAAAACTAAAGAAAATCAAAATCAAGAATGAACAATCTAGAGACACAATCAACATTGGGCACAAGACAAGAACGAAGAAAAACTAAAGAAAATCAAAATCAAGAATGAACAATCTAGAGACACAATCAACATTGGGCACAAGACAAACTAAAGACAAACAAAATCAAGAATGAACAATCTAGAGACACAATCAACATTGGGCACAAGACAAGAACGAAGAAAAACTAAAGAAAATCAAAATCAAGAATGAACAATCTAGAGACACAATCAACATTGGGCACAAGACAAGAACGAAGAAAAACTAAAGAAAAACAAAATCAAGAATGAACAATCTAGAGACACAATCAACATTGGGCACAAGACAAGAACGAAGAAAAACTAAAGAAAAACAAAATCAAGAATGAACAATCTAGAGACACAATCAACATTGGGCACAAGATAAGAACAAAGAAAAACTAAAGAAAAACAAAATCAAGAATGAACAATCTAGACACAATCAACATTGTGCACAAGACAAGAACGAAGAAAAACTAAAGAAAAACAAAATCAAGAATGAACAATCTAGAGACACAATCAACATTGGGCACAAGACAAGGACGAAGACAAACTAAAGAAAAACTAAATCAAGAATGAACAATCTAGAGACACAATCAACATTGGGCACAAGACAAGGACGAAGACAAACTAAAGAAAAACAAAATCAAGAATGAACAATCTAGAGACACAATCAACATTGGGCACAAGACAAGGACGAAGAAAAACTAAAGAAAATCAAAATCAAGAATGAACAATCTAGAGACACAATCAACATTGGGCACAAGACAAGAACGAAGAAAAACTAAAGAAAATCAAAATCAAGAATGAACAATCCAGAGATACAATCAACATTGGGCACAAGACAAGAACGAAGAAAAACTAAAGAAAAACAAAATCAAGAATGAACAATCTAGACACAATCAACATTGGGCACAAGACAAGGACGAAGACAAACTAAAGAAAAACAAAATCAAGAATGAACAATCTAGAGACACAATCAACATTGGGCACAAGACAAGGACGAAGAAAAACTAAAGAAAAACAAAATCAAGAATGAACAATCTAGAGACACAATCAACATTGGGCACAAGACAAGAACGAAGAAAAACTAAAGAAAAACAAAATCAAGAATGAACAATCTAGAGACACAATCAACATTGGGCACAAGATAAGAACAAAGAAAAACTAAAGACAAACAAAATCAAGAATGAACAATCTAGAGACACAATCAACATTGGGCACAAGACAAGGACGAAGAAAAACTAAAGAAAAACAAAATCAAGAATGAACAATCTAGAGACTCAATCAACATTGGGCACAAGACAAGGACGAAGAAAACTAAAGAAAAACAAAATCAAGAATGAACAATCTAGAGACTCAATCAACATTGGGCACAAGACAAGAACGAAGAAAAACAAAAGAAAAACAAAATAAAGAATGAACAATCTAGACACAATCAACATTGGGCACAAGACAAGGACGAAGAAAAACTAAAGAAAAACAAAATCAAGAATGAACAATCTAGAGACACAATCAACATTGGGCACAAGACAAGGACGAAGACAAACTAAAGAAAAACAAAATCAAGAATGAACAATCTAGAGACACAATCAACATTGGGCACAAGACAAGGACGAAGAAAAACTAAAGAAAATCAAAATCAAGAATGAACAATCTAGAGACACAATCAACATTGGGCACAAGACAAGAACGAAGAAAAACTAAAGAAAATCAAAATCAAGAATGAACAATCTAGAGACACAATCAACATTGGGCACAAGACAAACTAAAGACAAACAAAATCAAGAATGAACAATCTAGAGACACAATCAACATTGGGCACAAGACAAGAACGAAGAAAAACTAAAGAAAATCAAAATCAAGAATGAACAATCTAGAGACACAATCAACATTGGGCACAAGACAAGAACGAAGAAAAACTAAAGAAAAACAAAATCAAGAATGAACAATCTAGAGACACAATCAACATTGGGCACAAGACAAGAACGAAGAAAAACTAAAAAAAAACAAAATCAAGAATGAACAATCTAGAGACACAATCAACATTGGGCACAAGACAAGAACGAAGAAAAACTAAAGAAAAACAAAATCAAGAATGAACAATCTAGAGACACAATCAACATTGGGCACAAGACAAGGACGAAGAAAAACTAAAGAAAAACAAAATCAAGAATGAACAATCTAGAGACACAATCAACATTGGGCACAAGACAAGAACGAAGAAAAACTAAAGAAAAACAAAATCAAGAATGAACAATCTAGAGACACAATCAACATTGGGCACAAGATAAGAACAAAGAAAAACTAAAGACAAACAAAATCAAGAATGAACAATCTAGAGACACAATCAACATTGGGCACAAGACAAGGACGAAGAAAAACTAAAGAAAAACAAAATCAAGAATGAACAATCTAGAGACTCAATCAACATTGGGCACAAGACAAGAACGAAGAAAAACTAAAGACAAACAAAATCAAGAATGAACAATCTAGAGACACAATCAACATTGGGCACAAGACAAGAACGAAGAAAAACTAAAGACAAACAAAATCAAGAATGAACAATCCAGAGATACAATCAACATTGGGCACAAGACAAGAACGAAGAAAAACTAAAGAAAAACAAAATCAAGAATGAACAATCTAGACACAATCAACATTGGGCACAAGACAAGGACGAAGACAAACTAAAGAAAAACAAAATCAAGAATGAACAATCTAGAGACACAATCAACATTGGGCACAAGACAAGGACGAAGACAAACTAAAGAAAAACAAAATCAAAAATGAACAATCTAGAGACACAATCAACATTGGGCACAAGACAAGGACGAAGAAAAACAAAAGAAAAACAAAATCAAGAATGAACAATCTAGACACACAATCAACATTGGGCACAAGACAAGAACGAAGAAAAACAAAAGAAAAACAAAATCAAGAATGAACAATCTAGACACAATCAACATTGTGCACAAGACAAGAACGAAGAAAAACTAAAGAAAAACAAAATCAAGAATGAACAATCTAGAGACACAATCAACATTGGGCACAAGACAAGGACGAAGACAAACTAAAGAAAAACTAAATCAAGAATGAACAATCTAGAGACACAATCAACATTGGGCACAAGACAAGGACGAAGACAAACTAAAGAAAAACAAAATCAAGAATGAACAATCTAGAGACACAATCAACATTGGGCACAAGACAAGGACGAAGAAAAACTAAAGAAAATCAAAATCAAGAATGAACAATCTAGAGACACAATCAACATTGGGCACAAGACAAGAACGAAGAAAAACTAAAGAAAATCAAAATCAAGAATGAACAATCCAGAGATACAATCAACATTGGGCACAAGACAAGAACGAAGAAAAACTAAAGAAAAACAAAATCAAGAATGAACAATCTAGACACAATCAACATTGGGCACAAGACAAGGACGAAGACAAACTAAAGAAAAACAAAATCAAGAATGAACAATCTAGAGACACAATCAACATTGGGCACAAGACAAGGACGAAGAAAAACTAAAGAAAAACAAAATCAAGAATGAACAATCTAGAGACACAATCAACATTGGGCACAAGACAAGAACGAAGAAAAACTAAAGAAAAACAAAATCAAGAATGAACAATCTAGAGACACAATCAACATTGGGCACAAGATAAGAACAAAGAAAAACTAAAGACAAACAAAATCAAGAATGAACAATCTAGAGACACAATCAACATTGGGCACAAGACAAGGACGAAGAAAAACTAAAGAAAAACAAAATCAAGAATGAACAATCTAGAGACTCAATCAACATTGGGCACAAGACAAGGACGAAGAAAACTAAAGAAAAACAAAATCAAGAATGAACAATCTAGAGACTCAATCAACATTGGGCACAAGACAAGAACGAAGAAAAACAAAAGAAAAACAAAATCAAGAATGAACAATCTAGACACAATCAACATTGGGCACAAGACAAGGACGAAGAAAAACTAAAGAAAAACAAAATCAAGAATGAACAATCTAGAGACACAATCAACATTGGGCACAAGACAAGGACGAAGACAAACTAAAGAAAAACAAAATCAAGAATGAACAATCTAGAGACACAATCAACATTGGGCACAAGACAAGGACGAAGAAAAACTAAAGAAAATCAAAATCAAGAATGAACAATCTAGAGACACAATCAACATTGGGCACAAGACAAGAACGAAGAAAAACTAAAGAAAATCAAAATCAAGAATGAACAATCTAGAGACACAATCAACATTGGGCACAAGACAAACTAAAGACAAACAAAATCAAGAATGAACAATCTAGAGACACAATCAACATTGGGCACAAGACAAGAACGAAGAAAAACTAAAGAAAATCAAAATCAAGAATGAACAATCTAGAGACACAATCAACATTGGGCACAAGACAAGAACGAAGAAAAACTAAAGAAAAACAAAATCAAGAATGAACAATCTAGAGACACAATCAACATTGGGCACAAGACAAGAACGAAGAAAAACTAAAGAAAAACAAAATCAAGAATGAACAATCTAGAGACACAATCAACATTGGGCACAAGATAAGAACAAAGAAAAACTAAAGAAAAACAAAATCAAGAATGAACAATCTAGACACAATCAACATTGTGCACAAGACAAGAACGAAGAAAAACTAAAGAAAAACAAAATCAAGAATGAACAATCTAGAGACACAATCAACATTGGGCACAAGACAAGGACGAAGACAAACTAAAGAAAAACTAAATCAAGAATGAACAATCTAGAGACACAATCAACATTGGGCACAAGACAAGGACGAAGACAAACTAAAGAAAAACAAAATCAAGAATGAACAATCTAGAGACACAATCAACATTGGGCACAAGACAAGGACGAAGAAAAACTAAAGAAAATCAAAATCAAGAATGAACAATCTAGAGACACAATCAACATTGGGCACAAGACAAGAACGAAGAAAAACTAAAGAAAATCAAAATCAAGAATGAACAATCCAGAGATACAATCAACATTGGGCACAAGACAAGAACGAAGAAAAACTAAAGAAAAACAAAATCAAGAATGAACAATCTAGACACAATCAACATTGGGCACAAGACAAGGACGAAGACAAACTAAAGAAAAACAAAATCAAGAATGAACAATCTAGAGACACAATCAACATTGGGCACAAGACAAGGACGAAGAAAAACTAAAGAAAAACAAAATCAAGAATGAACAATCTAGAGACACAATCAACATTGGGCACAAGACAAGAACGAAGAAAAACTAAAGAAAAACAAAATCAAGAATGAACAATCTAGAGACACAATCAACATTGGGCACAAGATAAGAACAAAGAAAAACTAAAGACAAACAAAATCAAGAATGAACAATCTAGAGACACAATCAACATTGGGCACAAGACAAGGACGAAGAAAAACTAAAGAAAAACAAAATCAAGAATGAACAATCTAGAGACTCAATCAACATTGGGCACAAGACAAGGACGAAGAAAACTAAAGAAAAACAAAATCAAGAATGAACAATCTAGAGACTCAATCAACATTGGGCACAAGACAAGAACGAAGAAAAACAAAAGAAAAACAAAATCAAGAATGAACAATCTAGACACAATCAACATTGGGCACAAGACAAGGACGAAGAAAAACTAAAGAAAAACAAAATCAAGAATGAACAATCTAGAGACACAATCAACATTGGGCACAAGACAAGGACGAAGACAAACTAAAGAAAAACAAAATCAAGAATGAACAATCTAGAGACACAATCAACATTGGGCACAAGACAAGGACGAAGAAAAACTAAAGAAAATCAAAATCAAGAATGAACAATCTAGAGACACAATCAACATTGGGCACAAGACAAGAACGAAGAAAAACTAAAGAAAATCAAAATCAAGAATGAACAATCTAGAGACACAATCAACATTGGGCACAAGACAAACTAAAGACAAACAAAATCAAGAATGAACAATCTAGAGACACAATCAACATTGGGCACAAGACAAGAACGAAGAAAAACTAAAGAAAATCAAAATCAAGAATGAACAATCTAGAGACACAATCAACATTGGGCACAAGACAAGAACGAAGAAAAACTAAAGAAAAACAAAATCAAGAATGAACAATCTAGAGACACAATCAACATTGGGCACAAGACAAGAACGAAGAAAAACTAAAAAAAAACAAAATCAAGAATGAACAATCTAGAGACACAATCAACATTGGGCACAAGACAAGAACGAAGAAAAACTAAAGAAAAACAAAATCAAGAATGAACAATCTAGAGACACAATCAACATTGGGCACAAGACAAGGACGAAGAAAAACTAAAGAAAAACAAAATCAAGAATGAACAATCTAGAGACACAATCAACATTGGGCACAAGACAAGAACGAAGAAAAACTAAAGAAAAACAAAATCAAGAATGAACAATCTAGAGACACAATCAACATTGGGCACAAGATAAGAACAAAGAAAAACTAAAGACAAACAAAATCAAGAATGAACAATCTAGAGACACAATCAACATTGGGCACAAGACAAGGACGAAGAAAAACTAAAGAAAAACAAAATCAAGAATGAACAATCTAGAGACTCAATCAACATTGGGCACAAGACAAGAACGAAGAAAAACTAAAGACAAACAAAATCAAGAATGAACAATCTAGAGACACAATCAACATTGGGCACAAGACAAGAACGAAGAAAAACTAAAGACAAACAAAATCAAGAATGAACAATCCAGAGATACAATCAACATTGGGCACAAGACAAGAACGAAGAAAAACTAAAGAAAAACAAAATCAAGAATGAACAATCTAGACACAATCAACATTGGGCACAAGACAAGGACGAAGACAAACTAAAGAAAAACAAAATCAAGAATGAACAATCTAGAGACACAATCAACATTGGGCACAAGACAAGGACGAAGAAAAACAAGAGAAAAACAAAATCAAGAATGCACAATCTAGAGACACAATCAACATTGGGCACAAGACAAGAACGAAGAAAAACTAAAGAAAATCAAAATCAAGAATGAACAATCTAGAGACTCAATCAACATTGGGCACAAGACAAGGACGAAGACAAACTAAAGAAAAACAAAATCAAAAATGAACAATCTAGAGACACAATCAACATTGGGCACAAGACAAGAACGAAGAAAAACAAAAGAAAAACAAAATCAAGAATGAACAATCTAGAGACACAATCAACATTGGGCACAAGACAAGGACGAAGAAAAACAAAAGAAAAACAAAATCAAGAATGAACAATCTAGAGACACAATCAACATTGGGCACAAGACAAGGACGAAGAAAACTAAAGAAAAACAAAATCAAGAATGAACAATCTAGAGACTCAATCAACATTGGGCACAAGACAAGGACGAAGACAAACTAAAGAAAAACAAAATCAAAAATGAACAATCTAGAGACACAATCAACATTGGGCACAAGACAAGGACGAAGAAAAACAAAAGAAAAACAAAATCAAGAATGAACAATCTAGAGACACAATCAACATTGGGCACAAGACAAGAACGAAGAAAAACAAAAGAAAAACAAAATGAAGAATGAACAATCTAGACACAATCAACATTGGGCACAAGACAAGAACGAAGAAAAACTAAAGAAAAACAAAATCAAGAATGAACAATCTAGAGACACAATCAACATTGGGCACAAGACAAGGACGAAGAAAAACTAAAGAAAAACAAAATCAAGAATGAACAATCTAGAGACACAATCAACATTGGGCACAAGACAAGGACGAAGACAAACTAAAGAAAAACAAAATCAAGAATGAACAATCTAGAGACACAATCAACATTGGGCACAAGACAAGGACGAAGAAAAACTAAAGAAAATCAAAATCAAGAATGAACAATCTAGAGACACAATCAACATTGGGCACAAGACAAGAACGAAGAAAAACTAAAGAAAATCAAAATCAAGAATGAACAATCTAGAGACACAATCAACATTGGGCACAAGACAAGGACGAAGACAAGCTAAAGACAAACAAAATCAAGAATGAACAATCTAGAGACACGATCAACATTGGGCACAAGACAAGAACGAAGAAAAACTAAAGAAAATCAAAATCAAGAATGAACAATCTAGAGACACAATCAACATTGGGCACAAGACAAGAACGAAGAAAAACTAAAGAAAAACAAAATCAAGAATGAACAATCTAGAGACACAATCAACATTGGGCACAAGACAAGAACGAAGAAAAACTAAAAAAAAACAAAATCAAGAATGAACAATCTAGAGACACAATCAACATTGGGCACAAGACAAGAACGAAGAAAAACTAAAGAAAAACAAAATCAAGAATGAACAATCTAGAGACACAATCAACATTGGGCACAAGACAAGGACGAAGAAAAACTAAAGAAAAACAAAATCAAGAATGAACAATCTAGAGACACAATCAACATTGGGCACAAGACAAGAACGAAGAAAAACTAAAGAAAAACAAAATCAAGAATGAACAATCTAGAGACACAATCAACATTGGGCACAAGATAAGAACAAAGAAAAACTAAAGACAAACAAAATCAAGAATGAACAATCTAGAGACACAATCAACATTGGGCACAAGACAAGGACGAAGAAAAACTAAAGAAAAACAAAATCAAGAATGAACAATCTAGAGACACAATCAACATTGGGCACAAGACAAGAACGAAGAAAAACTAAAGACAAACAAAATCAAGAATGAACAATCTAGAGACACAATCAACATTGGGCACAAGACAAGAACGAAGAAAAACTAAAGACAAACAAAATCAAGAATGAACAATCCAGAGATACAATCAACATTGGGCACAAGACAAGGACGAAGAAAAACAAAAGAAAAACAAAATCAAGAATGAACAATCTAGACACAATCAACATTGGGCACAAGACAAGAACGAAGAAAAACTAAAGAAAAACAAAATCAAGAATGAACAATCTAGACACAATCAACATTGGGCACAAGACAAGGACGAAGACAAACTAAAGAAAAACAAAATCAAGAATGAACAATCTAGAGACACAATCAACATTGGGCACAAGACAAGGACGAAGAAAAACAAGAGAAAAACAAAATCAAGAATGAACAATCTAGAGACACAATCAACATTGGGCACAAGACAAGAACGAAGAAAAACTAAAGAAAATCAAAATCAAGAATGAACAATCTAGAGACTCAATCAACATTGGGCACAAGACAAGGACGAAGACAAACTAAAGAAAAACAAAATCAAAAATGAACAATCTAGAGACACAATCAACATTGGGCACAAGACAAGAACGAAGAAAAACAAAAGAAAAACAAAATCAAGAATGAACAATCTAGAGACACAATCAACATTGGGCACAAGACAAGAACGAAGAAAAACAAAAGAAAAACAAAATCAAGAATGAACAATCTAGACACAATCAACATTGGGCACAAGACAAGAACGAAGAAAAACAAAAGAAAAACAAAATCAAGAATGAACAATCTAGAGACACAATCAACATTGGGCACAAGACAAGGACGAAGACAAACTAAAGAAAAACAAAATCAAGAATGAACAATCTAGAGACACAATCAACATTGGGCACAAGACAAGGACGAAGACAAACTAAAGAAAAACAAAATCAAGAATGAACAATCTAGAGACACAATCAACATTGGGCACAAGACAAGGACGAAGACAAACTAAAGAAAAACAAAATCAAGAATGAACAATCTAGAGACACAATCAACATTGGGCACAAGACAAGGACGAAGAAAAACAAAAGAAAAACAAAATCAAGAATGAACAATCTAGACACAATCAACATTGGGCACAAGACAAGAACGAAGAAAAACAAAAGAAAAACAAAATCAAGAATGAACAATCTAGAGACACAATCAACATTGGGCACAAGACAAGGACGAAGAAAAACAAAAGAAAAACAAAATCAAGAATGAACAATCTAGAGACTCAATCAACATTGGGCACAAGACAAGGACGAAGACAAACTAAAGAAAAACAAAATCAAAAATGAACAATCTAGAGACACAATCAACATTGGGCACAAGACAAGGACGAAGAAAAACAAAAGAAAAACAAAATCAAGAATGAACAATCTAGACACAATCAACATTGGGCACAAGACAAGGACGAAGACAAACTAAAGAAAAACAAAATCAAGAATGAACAATCTAGAGACACAATCAACATTGGGCACAAGACAAGGACGAAGAAAAACAAGAGAAAAACAAAATCAAGAATGAACAATCCAGAGACACAATCAACATTGGGCACAAGACAAGAACGAAAAAAAACTAAAGAAAAACAAAATCAAGAATGAACAATCTAGACACAATCAACATTGGGCACAAGACAAGGACGAAGACAAACTAAAGAAAAACAAAATCAAGAATGAAAATCTAGAGACACAATCAACATTGGGCACAAGACAAGGGCGAAGAAAAACAAGAGAAAAACAAAATCAAGAATGAACAATCCAGAGACACAATCAACATTGGGCACAAGACAAGAACGAAAAAAAACTAAAGAAAAACAAAATCAAGAATGAACAATCTAGACACAATCAACATTGGGCACAAGACAAGAACGAAGAAAAACTAAAGAAAAACAAAATCAAGAATGAACAATCTAGAGACACAATCAACATTGGGCACAAGACAAGAACGAAGAAAAACTAAAGAAAAACAAAATCAAGAATGAACAATCTAGAGACACAATCAACATTGGGCACAAGACAAGAACGAAGAAAAACAAGAGAAAAACAAAATCAAGAATGAACAATCTAGAGACACAATCAACATTGGGCACAAGACAAGGACGAAGACAAACTAAAGAAAAACAAAATCAAGAATGAACAATCCAGAGACACAATCAACATTGGGCACAAGACAAGAACGAAGAAAAACTAAAGAAAATCAAAATAAAGAATGAACAATCTAGACACAATCAACATTGGGCACAAGACAAGAACGAAGAAAAACTAAAGAAAAACAAAATCAAGAATGAACAATCTAGAGACACAATCAACATTGGGCACAAGACAAGAACGAAGAAAAACTAAAGAAAAACAAAATCAAGAATGAACAATCTAGAGACACAATCAACATTGGGCACAAGACAAGAACGAAGAAAAACTAAAGAAAATCAAAATCAAGAATGAACAATCTAGAGACACAATCAACATTGGGCACAAGACAAGAACGAAGAAAAACTAAAGAAAAACAAAATCAAGAATGAACAATCTAGACACAATCAACATTGGGCACAAGACAAGGACGAAGACAAACTAAAGAAAAACAAAATCAAGAATGAACAATCTAGAGACACAATCAACATTGGGCACAAGACAAGGACGAAGAAAAACAAGAGAAAAACAAAATCAAGAATGAACAATCTAGAGACACAATCAACATTGGGCACAAGACAAGGACGAAGACAAACAAAAGAAAAACAAAATCAAGAATGAACAATCTAGAGACACAATCAACATTGGGCACAAGACAAGGACGAAGAAAAACTAAAGAAAAACAAAATCAAGAATGAACAATCTAGAGACACAATCAACATTGGGCACAAGACAAGGACGAAGACAAACTAAAGAAAAACAAAATCAAGAATGAACAATCTAGAGACACAATCAACATTGGGCACAAGACAAGAACGAAGAAAAACTAAAGAAAAACAAACAGCAAAGTAAACTAAAAAAGATGAGCAACACGGACCCCACCAAGACTAAGAAAACGAGGGTGACTGTAAGGGTGAACACAAAATCACAATCGTTACTGACAAGGCAAATTCAATAACTCAAAAAGTTTGAGTCTATGATCATCTTTTAGAAGTGTAAAACAAGGTAAGGCAGTCAATGTGATGGGAAGTGCTACATGGTGTACATTTAAATTGCTTCTTAAATGGGACACCAATTTATTTTATTTTGTAGGATTGTAATTCACCCCACACCATAAACCCCCTCCCCCACCTAGGCAAAGTTAAATCTCAACTCTTCTCCGTGAATGTCCGACAATTAGTTTTATAACATTAGTTCCTAGAGGCAAACAAGCAACAGGGAGTCAATTAATGAAGCATAAATATAAAAGAAACGGCATCCATAATATTAGATTTTCATATGTATATCAATTTTCTTGAACTTTAACTAAAAATTGTATAAATTAAGAGAATTCGTAATGTATGACACATATCTTGATTGGGTGCAAAAAGTGCGTAGAAGGTATTACCAGTCTAATGATTCTCGTAACATTGACTGAGTACATAATTAGGTGCATAACGAATAAATAACCACCTGTTGGAAATTGCCGATCAAATAAACATGTACTATAATATGGTACCAGTTAAGAATATTATAGTAGGCCACCTGTAGGGATATTATAATATGGCACCAGTTAGGAATATTATAGTAGGGCACCAGTAGGGATATTATAATATGGTACCAGGTAGGAATATTACAATAGGGCACCAGTAGGGATATAATAATCGGTACCAGTTAGGAATATCATAACAGAGCACCAGTAGGGATATTATATGTATACTAGTATTACAATTTGAAAATATACCCTGATGCCAATATTTTTGGATAAATAAAACTGAATATTGGACCTCCATATTATATCACCTGTTAAGGTCAAGATTTTGTATTTATAATGCATGACCACATCATTTCACCTTGAGGAAAGGTTTGGGTTCCACCTTTTATTGAAGTACAAGCAAGAAAATGAGCGGTCATGTATTTCTGTATTGCGGGTATCGATTTTGCTTCTTTCACCGATTGTGGTATTTTTGCTTTTTCATTTTATTAAAGGACGAAGTCCTTATAACGGTAAGCTGTCCGATTTTTCCTTCTATATTGATAGCCAAATATCTGTTCACCGGAAGCTTAAAAATAGATCAATTGATAATTTAGAAACGCAAAAGAAATATATTTCAATGAAAAATTCCCAATTCTTTAATTATTTACTCTATGCAAAATCGAAATAAACTTGAAATAAAATTCTAATAAAACAATCTCTTTCTACGAAACTCCCGACGGAAGAGCGGCGTACAGTAGGTAACATGAGCCATAACAAATCGGCTACAAAATTCATTCAAAATAAAAGATAATAGCCTCACCGGACGTAATTACGAACGAAATAAAAAGTATGTCTCCTAATTTTTCCTTTAAAACATGAATTAAAAAAATGCTTTTATAAATAGATACCCGCTAAATTACTCGTGTGTTGGGAGAAAATTATTCATGCCCAGTTGTTGAATGTTGCAGACGACGGGTTTTCATATTTGTAAACAGAAAACGATCGACAATTGCACTTGGAATCTATCGCTAAAATTCATTGAGGTACGCATATTTTGTTATCTTATGCCTGTAATTGGAAAGAATATGATCTCCTGGTTCTATGCATATGTAGAACACATTGAAATTAAAACAAAAACAGTCAATATAATACATTTTCCTTACCTTGATCTATCCCAAAATGTCAAAATCCGTGATGTACCTTATTCATTGAAGAGTCCAAGGAATTCCGAATGCAAACTGGCACACATTTATGGTATGAATAAAGGAAAGGTTTTTATTTCATGTGTATTATATACAAATGGATATGTGAACGTAAATGAATGAATGCTCTTTCAATTTTAACAGTTGTCGTTAAATAATTTACACTAGAAAGGTTATTATGATGTCGTTCGAAATTGTGTTCGGATCTAGGTCAGAGTGACTAGAACGGGGTCATGAAAATCTGTTTAAAACACGTAACAATGCATTGAATAATATATGGGCTATGATTCAAAAGGAATATTGGTGTTTAATCTGAAATATGAACATGCAATCAGCTTCATCAATTTGGTCAAATTTATTATCAAATGTCAATATCATCGAAATTGTTCGTAATTGCGTCCGGTGAGGCTAACGTGTACGGATCATCGTATTATTGAAATATTAGGACTTCGTCCTTCAAACAGGTTGCCTGTCTCATATTAATAATGAACCACAAGGAAAGCAACGTGAAGATATATAACCCAATGCTTGATGGCCATATATTTTTCAGGACACATTGGAAATAATTTAACATATTCTGGTAAAAGTTGGTTGAAATTGAAAATCATCTACACAACGAAATGTCGTGACACATGACAGAAGGTAGTGTTTCAAATATTTGGTTAAACAATTGAAAGCTTGTCACAGAGATTCAGTGTTAACACCCATGGACAATCTCTGTTTTGTCAAACACCTCATATAGATTCATAATGGTTGCAAACTCAATTACGTTGTATTAGGGACATCCTAGTATGTATTGGTACATATTGTTAATGGTTACAGTACCGCGAAGAGTTTCTTTCATTCTGAAAAGTTCAAATGTCATCAAAGTTTCTTAGCTAAGCGTTAAAGAAACCCAAAGGGATTGTAAAGAAGGAACAATATATAGACAAAAGAAAAAAAAACGACACAGAAACCAAACTTATTAGCAACACGAACCTAACCAAGACAAAACGGGGGATTAATCCAGGTGCTCGTGAAACTATTTATTAGTACAATCGATAGTATGCAATTAATAACATTAACACTTGAAAACATGCAAAATTATGCTTCACGCCTCAAAATAAAACACCCCCGCATCTAATTATAGAAACATGTTAATATTTTGACAAAGTAGCTTATCCATACTGCATCTAGTTAAAAACATAAACATTGCACAAAATCTTTGTTACCCCCCTTTACTCTGCACAGCATCAATAAAAACATACTTACGATTCGGATTATATGACATCCCGCCATTTTTGTTTTCTGTGGGAATTGGCCTTTCGATCTATAATTTCGACCTTAAGACAGATTTAAGGTATATTGTCCATAAACCTGCAATAATACATTACTATGCTATGAATCAACGACATATAACAATCCGTCAAAAACTGGTATATGTAATGAATACAATATTATATATATTTATTTATATATACATACCGATTTGTTTCATTTTGGGAGGAATTTATGTGATGTTTTGAGGTTTTCTTAAATAATTTAGAATATGACTAATAGATTGTTTGTGGTTAGACTACATGTATTTAGAAATATAGATTTACTTTGTGTCTGAAACATAGAGGGAAAATAATGAATACAATATTATATATATTTATATTTATATACATACCGATTGGTTTGATCTTGGGAGAAATTTGTGTGATGTTTTTTTGAGGTTTTATTAAATAATTTAGAATATGACTAATAGAATGTTTGTGGTTAGACTATTTAGAAAAATACATTATTTGTAAATATTTGTAATTATTATTAAAACTAAGGTTCTCCTCCCTCAAACAATAGGTGACCGTAGCTGATTTTGGCTATCCTGTTTAGGCTCTTTGGTTTACTTTCTCCTAAAACATTTAAAATTATTTGGTTTTCCAACTTTTCGACTTTGAGCGCACCTGATGAAGGTTTGTCCAGAAACGCGTCATGCGAACTAATTTTGATATTTACGTTTTTACTAATAAGAACGCGAAGGAAATTGTATCTGAAACACAGAAGGAAACTAATTAAGGAGCAACATTTTTTTGGGCCGTTTTGCATTTCCTCGTCCTCTTAGAATCCTTACCTTAATAGCCGATTTCCCAGTTTCCGACTTGATTCTAAAATTATACGTTTTTTCCACATGTTTGTAGTAGTTGCTTCCCTTTGAAGCGGACAAAAGTGTCAATTTCATGCAATATTCAACCAAAATGACATATATTTTGCTCATACTCTGTATAAAATTTAAATGTTGTAACAACTTGTGAATTTTTTATTTGCTATAAAGTTAACTTCTATAATTTTACAAGGTTCAATTATCTATAAATTTTAAGAAAATTTTACTCAAATTCTTAATCCTTTATGTTGCTCTTGCAATGAACGGGAACCAGTTTGTCCTCTGTAAGGGAAATAACTCAAATAATAAAATGTTAAACGTGTATAATTTTAGAATCAAGTCGGGAATTGGCAAATGGTCTATTATGTATGAGCATAGTAATTCATGCCTTAAAATGAGTATGTGACGGTCACTCACGAGCTTCCCCCTTACTGACATTAAGCAAATCATACATTTTATTGCAAATAGTTATACTATCTAAAGATTAAAACATATGTTTGAAGATATTATAGGGATTATCAGAAGCCGTAAGTCGGAAAATGAAAGACAATACAATGGCAAAACAAAATATGACAATAAGACAAGTAAGCACTACACATAAAGACAAAGATTGAGGTACACGAACCCCGATAGAAACTGGGGTGAACTCGGGTGCAAATAGCTATACTATCCAGGAATTAACAGAAAGGATTGAAAATACCAAAGCGATAAGCAGAGCCCGTAAATAAGAAAATGAGAGTCAATGCAACGGTAAAAATAGAGATGACAATAGGACAAACAAAACACTACACAGAAAATCAAAGATTGAGGTACATTAACCCCGCTAGAAACTGATGTGAACTCAGGTGCTCCGGAAGGGTTCTTGCTCCACTAGTGAATCTGAAACGAATGTCAACTGTTGAAGTGGTGGTAAAACAACTGTCCATAGACCCATCATAGTGCTACTCTCTAACATACTAGTACATGATGTACTGTTTGTAAGCTCGTTCTTATTTGAAATACTGATCACGACATGAAACGATCAGTCAATCGATAATCAGATATGTATTGACTACACATATACTACCAATAGACTAACAAATGTCTGAAAATTTAACCCAACAATGTTAAAATTAAATATCTAAGCTGACATTTTTGTTTTTGAAATCCTAAATGATGTAATTTATTCAAACTATGGTTCTCCTCCCTCAGGAAGGAATATGTAATCTTAACCGATCTGGATATCCTGTGTTTGCCCTTTAGTCCTGCCAAAGACTTGACTTGTTTCGCTTTCGAGTATTTTGACGCCGAGCGTACCTGATAAAGGTTAATTCAGAAACGTATACACTGTGCACTGACTAATGTATCTAATTTTCTATTACTGTCACTTAGTCGATACTTAAGTTGGTGGAATATTAGATACCAAGGGTATTATCAACCCAGTAGTCAGCTTCGGCACTGACATGGTCTATTGAATATATTTTGTTTGAAATATACATCTCTAAAATAATGTACATGTACTCACATATCACATACGCGTAGGTAACAATAACTGATTTTGGGTTACCCGGTTTAGACCCTTTAGTCTACCTACTTTAAGCAAAATATTTGGCTTTCCAACCTACCTGGTACTGATGAAGATTATTTACGGCTTCTGATTACCCCGTTGGTATCTTCAAAAAAACAATTTATTCCAGAAACACAACATGCCCACTAAATTAAATATCTACGTTTTTATTTCAAATTTATTCGAAATGGTCCTTTTGTTTTTAAAAAATATGTTTGAAGAATCAGGAGCCGTAATTCGAAGGACATACGTTACAATGACCAAATGAAAAATGACAACAGGACAAACAATAATGTACAAAACAGTACACAGAAAAACTAAAGATAGAGTAACATGAACTCTAGTAGAAACAGGAAGTGAAATCAGGCGCTCCACATGTGGCACCCGTCGTGTTATTAATTTTACAAACCCGTTGATAAGTCATGGATAAGCAAACACACAAAACAATATGTGTTTTTCAATAGTTGATTACCAAGCCCCCCCCCCCCCCCCCGCCCCCCCCCCCCCCCCCCCCCCCCTATCCCTTCCATTTTTTCTACAGGTAATATATACCCAATATGACTCTGACTAATATAATGATTTTTATAGATAGTCAATTTTATCCCCAACGGTTTTGATGGCTTACAACACAACATAATACAATACAAATATACAATAAAGATAATGGAATATAAACGTAGATATCCAATTCAGTGCGTACGATGCGTTTCTGGAATAACCTTCATCAGGTACGCTAAAAATCGAAAGATTGGAAAGCCATATAATTTAAAGTTTTGGGAGCAATGAAAACAAATGGCCAAAGCAGGTTGCCTGAGATATGAGAACCTTAGTTATAATAATAATTACATTATTTAAGAGCTGCAAATGTCAGTAATAAATATATCTAATAAACCATGACAGTGGAAGATTGAATAGAAAGTTGTAAATTGCGCACGTCATGTTAAAGGTAGCCAAGAAGATATAATAAACACAAGCAGGTGTTCCAATCGTGACCCAGACTGGAATACACATGACTTAGTGCACACAAGTAGGTGTTCTGATGGTGACCCAGACTGGAATACACATGACTTTGTGAACACAAGCAGGTGTTCTGATCGTAACCCAGACTGGAATACACATGACTTAGTGAACACAAGCAGGTGTTCTGATCGTAACCCAGACTGGAATACACATGACTTAGTGAACACAAGCAGGTGTTCTGATCGTGACCCAGACTGGAATACACATGACTTAGTGAACACAGGCAGGTGTTCTGATCATGACCCAGACTGGAATACACATGATTTAGTGAACACAAGCAGGTGTTACGATCGTCACCCAGACTGGAATAAACATGACGGCTTAGTGCACACAAGCAGGTGTACTGATCGTGACCCAGACTGGAATACACATGACTTAGTGCACACAGGCAGGTGTTCTGATCGTGACCCAGACTGGAATACACATGACTTAGTGCATTGCATTAAAACGTCTAATCCTCTCCTTATAACAAATAATATTGACCTGATTATGAAATAATGTTAGATACCAGTATCTATATAAATGGAATGTCAGTAAAACATGTCGTTATTTATCTTAGATATATTGTGTAGGCTCTTTAATTTGATTGCTCCCAAAGACTTTTACATTATTAATTATTACGTGACTGGTGTTCATCGCCATATTCAGCATTTTTTCATAGCTAAATCATGACTAGCATACTTATTGGAAAGCCAGACAGTAGTGATGAACTTACAAGGGACACTCCAGGAGCAATGGTTGTTGTCTAGAATCCGTAATACAGTCAAACCTTTATTAAAGAGAAAATGGTCTTCTAAGTCAGACAGGTGATCTCTTAAAAGAGATTCAATTCATATGAAATTGTAAACAGGAAAAGGTGACTGCTTAATACAGGTGACAACTTGAGCAGGTTTGACTGTGAGGTAGCATCTCTTCTCACTTTAATATCATCCATCGAGTTATAAATACAAAGCCAGTTTAGGTCAAAGTGATGCAAGATCATATCAGAAACATATCTCCAACATTTTTTTATATGTAAAATGCTTGCATAAATAATACTTTTAATTAATAAAACTTGTGAAAGCTGGAAAATTTCATTACATGAAAATTAAGAATGGTGTAAAATTCATAATGAAAACGTAGATATCTAATTTAGTGCGCACGACGCTTTTTTGGAATAACCTTCATTAGGTACGCTCAAAGTCAAAAGATTGGAAAACCAAATAATTAAATGTGCTTGGAAAAATTTAATAGTAATTAGAAAAATTAACTAACTTTCCTTACCTGTATTTATTTTTCTACGTCATAGTCGACTTATAAACACGTGTTTGGCTTTTTTGTAGCAATGTGTTGCATTGCAGGATATATGATAATATTTGAATGATTGAAATATCAGGTATATATATATACATATACAGGTATCAAATGTGTAACTCATACAGGTGGTACAAGGAGGAAATTCAGATAGTTTGGAACACGTGGTTCTTTTATGTCGCATAAACTTGTATCATTTATAAACCTCCCTATTGTGTGCACGTATACATATAAACAACTTATATGACGGAAAGTTATCTATATGAAGGTTAGCAAAATATTTATTCACGTCACATTCCGTTTAACATGAATTTCAACAAATAGTAAATTAAAAAATGTATTTTAAAAGGTCAATATAGAATTTGGTTTGTCTAGTTTCCCTGAATAGATTATTTGCATACTTCCGACTTTGATTCTAAAATTATACGTTTTGTTGGGATTATTTACCATTGAGGTGAGCAAAAGGGTCCTCTGTTTGCAAATTTAATGAAAATAACATATTTTTTTTCTAATTATCTTTCAAAAACTTTAATGTAGCAAATTATGAATTCTATATATGCTATACAATTATTCGCTGAATTTTTCATCAAGGTTTAAATATCTACAAATGATTTATTAAAATGTGTTGTCCTTTCTATTTCTCTTGCTAGACCGTTCAACTTTTTGCTGGTAGTATAAATTTAGAATCTAATCAGGTATGTGCAAAATATCTATTGTTTGTACACAGGGTCGCCAAGAGAATTTTTGGGCCCCAGGGCGAAATGAAACTTGGCCCCCCTCCTCCAAATCTCCAAATAATGATACTCAAATTAAATCCACCACAGTGTGGCATAAGCAAGGAATCAGTACAACAAAAATGAATTGATAAATTGTGATTTAGAAAACAGCTTTCTACTTGTTTATTTGTATGGACCCTTAATTATAACTCATGGGCCCCGGCTGACCACCCCCCACCTCTATGGACTTGTTTGTACATATGGGATCTAAATGCTGGAATGTGATAGTACATACGCTCAGTAAAACATTTAAATGTCTCTCAATTTCTAATTGTCACCTAAAAATCTTACCAGCAGTTTTTCAAATAAACATTAATTATAAAATTATGAAAAGAAAGTTTAAACAGTGATAGTCAGCAGAGGAACTACCTCTCATCTGTTATCACTGACAACAAAAATGGCTACGACATAATTATGTCGATGGAAATTAAAATGGAACAGGCATATAATTATGGCGGTGTTTTGTCGGTTAATGGGATATATACTTACCAAGAAAAAAACATAAATAAAAACCCCTTCCTAATCCAATATACAAAACCCATTTTCTTTATTTATGATAAACAAATATAACGATGGTTGAAAAATAAATAAATAAATACAAAAACCCTTTCATAACCCAACTTACACAACCCATATATGTTTTACATTCGAAATCACAATATGAATATGACTTACCAAATAATCCAGTTTAACAAATAACTGTTTCAGCAGAATGTTTACTATTTGTATTGTTCCTACATTTTTGTATGTGTTAAAATGATTGATATATCCCAAGATACTTTATTGTTTAACACAAACCACCTGCAATAACGCTAAGGTATAAATACCTTAATATAATTATTGTACTTTTATATCGTATAAACATGTAGACAGAAAGGTCTGGAAGATACCAAATGTGTAATCAGAAGCCGGGAATATCAGGAGGACAGACAATACAATGACCACAAGACAAAAATAACAGGAGGACAGACAATACAATGACCAAAAGACAAAAATAACAGGGCAGACAATACAATGACCAAAAGACAAAAATATCAGGAGGACAGACAATACAATGACCAAAAGACAAAAATATCAGGAGAACAGACAATACAATGACCAAAAGACAAAAATAACAGGAGGACAGACAATACAATGACCAAAAGACAAAAATATGAGGAGGACAGACAATACAATGACCAAAAGACAAAAATATCAGGAGAACAGACAATACAATGACCAAAAGACAAAAATAACAGGAGGACAGACAATACAATGACCAAAAGACAAAAATAACAGGAGGACAGACAATACAATGACCAAAGGACAAAAATATCAGGAGAACAGACAATACAATGACCAAAAGACAAAAATAACAGGAGGACAGACAATACAATGACCAAAAGACAAAAATAACAGGAGAACAGACAATACAATGACCAAAAGACAAAAATATCAGGAGGACAGACAATACAATGACCAAAGGACAAAAATATCAGGAGAACAGACAATACAATGACCAAAAGACAAAAATATGAGGAGGACAGACAATATAATGACCAAAAGACAAAAATAACAGGAGGACAGACAATACAATGACCAAAAGACAAAAAATAACAGGAGGACAGACACTACAATGACCAAAAGACAAAAAATATGAGGAGGACAGACAATACAATGACCAAAAGACAAAAATAACAGGAGGACAGACAATACAATGACCAAAAGACAAAAATAACAGGAGGACAGACAATACAATGACCAAAAGACAAAAATATCAGGAGGACAGACAATACAATGACCAAAAGACAAAAATATCAGGAGAACAGACAATACAATGACCAAAAGACAAAAATAACAGGAGGACAGACAATACAATGACCAAAAGACAAAAATAACATGAGGACAAGACAATACAATGACCAAAAGACAAAAATAACAGGAGGACAGACAATACAATGACCAAAAGACAAAATAACAGGGCAGACAATACAATGACCAAAAGACAAAAATAACAGCAGGACAGACAATACAATGACCAAAAGACAAAAATAACAGGAGGACAGACAATACAATGACCAAAAGACAAAAATAACAGGAGGACAGACACTACAATGACCAAAAGACAAAAAATATGAGGAGGACAGACAATACAATGACCAAAAGACAAAAATAACAGGAGGACAGACAATACAATGACCAAAAGACAAAAATAACAGGAGGACAGACAATACAATGACCAAAAGACAAAAATATCAGGAGGACAGACAATACAATGACCAAAAGACAAAAATATCAGGAGAACAGACAATACAATGACCAAAAGACAAAAATAACAGGAGGACAGACAATACAATGACCAAAAGACAAAAATAACAGGAGGACAGACAATACAATGACCAAAAGACAAAAATAACAGGAGGACAGACAATACAATGACCAAAAGACAAAATAACAGGGCAGACAATACAATGACCAAAAGACAAAAATAACAGGAGGACAGACAATACAATGACCAAAAGACAAAAATATCAGGAGGACAGACAATACAATGACCAAAAGACAAAAATAACAGGAGGACAGACAATACAATGACCAAAAGACAAAAATAACAGGAGGACAGACACTACAATGACCAAAAGACAAAAAATATGAGGAGGACAGACAATATAATGACCAAAAGACAAAAATATCAGGAGAACAAGACAATACAATGACCAAAAGACAAAAATATCAGGAGGACAGATAATACAGTGACCAAAAGACAAAAATATCAGGAGAACAAGACAATACAATGACCAAAAGACAAAAATATCAGGAGAACAGACAATACAATGACCAAAGACAAAAATATCAGGAGAACAAGACAATACAATGACCAAAAGACAAAAATATCAGGAGAACAAGACAATACAATGACCAAAAGACAAAAATATCAGGAGGACAGATAATACAGTGACCAAAAGACAAAAATATCAGGAGAACAAGACAATACAATGACCAAAAGACAAAAATATCAGGAGGACAGATAATACAGTGACCAAAAGACAAAAATATCAGGAGAACAGACAATACAATGACCAAAGACAAAAATATCAGGAGAACAAGACAATATAATGACCAAAAGACAAAAATATCAGGAGAACAAGACAATACAATGACCAAAAGACAAAAATATCAGGAGGACAGATAATACAGTGACCAAAAGACAAAAATATCAGGAGAACAAGACAATACAATGACCAAAAGACAAAAATATCAGGAGAACAGACAATACAATGACCAAAGACAAAAATATCAGGAGAACAAGACAATACAATGACCAAAAGACAAAAATATCAGGAGAACAAGACAATACAATGACCAAAAGACAAAAATATCAGGAGGACAGATAATACAGTGACCAAAAGACAAAAATATCAGGAGAACAAGACAATACAATGACCAAAAGACAAAAATATCAGGAGGACAGATAATACAGTGACCAAAAGACAAAAATATCAGGAGAACAAGACAATACAATGACCAAAAGACAAAAATATCAGGAGAACAGACAATACAATGACCAAAGACAAAAATATCAGGAGAACAAGACAATACAATGACCAAAAGACAAAAATATCAGGAGAACAGACAATACATGTCCAAAAGACAAAAATATCAGGAGGACAGACAATACAATGACCAAAAGACAAAAATATGAGGAGGACAGACAATATAATGACCAAAAGACAAAAATATCAGGAGAACAGACAATACAATGACCAAAAGACAAATATATCAAGAGGGCAGACAACACAATGACCAAAAGACAAAAATAACAGGAGGACAGATAATACAGTGACCAAAAGACAAAAATATCAGGAGGACAGACAATACAATGACCAAAAGACAAAAATATCAGGTGAACAAGACAATACAATGACCAAAAGACAAAATAACAGGGCAGACAATACAATGACCAAAAGACAAAAATAACAGGAGGACAGACAATACAATGACCAAAAGACAAAAATAACAGGAGGACAGACAATACAATGACCAAAAGACAAAAATATCAGGAGAACAGACAATACAATGACCAAAGGACAAAAATATCAGGAGGACAGACAATACAATGACCAAAAGACAAAAATATCAGGAGGACAGACAATACAATGACCAAAAGACAAAATAACAGGGCAGACAATACAATGACCAAAAGACAAAAATAACAGCAGGACAGACAATACAATGACCAAAAGACAAAAATAACAGGAGGACAGACAATACAATGACCAAAAGACAAAAATAACAGGAGGACAGACACTACAATGACCAAAAGACAAAAAATATGAGGAGGACAGACAATACAATGACCAAAAGACAAAAATAACAGGAGGACAGACAATACAATGACCAAAAGACAAAAATAACAGGAGGACAGACAATACAATGACCAAAAGACAAAAATATCAGGAGGACAGACAATACAATGACCAAAAGACAAAAATATCAGGAGAACAGACAATACAATGACCAAAAGACAAAAATAACAGGAGGACAGACAATACAATGACCAAAAGACAAAAATAACAGGAGGACAGACAATACAATGACCAAAAGACAAAAATAACAGGAGGACAGACAATACAATGACCAAAAGACAAAATAACAGGGCAGACAATACAATGACCAAAAGACAAAAATAACAGGAGGACAGACAATACAATGACCAAAAGACAAAAATATCAGGAGGACAGACAATACAATGACCAAAAGACAAAAATAACAGGAGGACAGACAATACAATGACCAAAAGACAAAAATAACAGGAGGACAGACACTACAATGACCAAAAGACAAAAAATATGAGGAGGACAGACAATATAATGACCAAAAGACAAAAATATCAGGAGAACAAGACAATACAATGACCAAAAGACAAAAATATCAGGAGGACAGATAATACAGTGACCAAAAGACAAAAATATCAGGAGAACAAGACAATACAATGACCAAAAGACAAAAATATCAGGAGAACAGACAATACAATGACCAAAGACAAAAATATCAGGAGAACAAGACAATACAATGACCAAAAGACAAAAATATCAGGAGAACAAGACAATACAATGACCAAAAGACAAAAATATCAGGAGGACAGATAATACAGTGACCAAAAGACAAAAATATCAGGAGAACAAGACAATACAATGACCAAAAGACAAAAATATCAGGAGGACAGATAATACAGTGACCAAAAGACAAAAATATCAGGAGAACAGACAATACAATGACCAAAGACAAAAATATCAGGAGAACAAGACAATATAATGACCAAAAGACAAAAATATCAGGAGAACAAGACAATACAATGACCAAAAGACAAAAATATCAGGAGGACAGATAATACAGTGACCAAAAGACAAAAATATCAGGAGAACAAGACAATACAATGACCAAAAGACAAAAATATCAGGAGAACAGACAATACAATGACCAAAGACAAAAATATCAGGAGAACAAGACAATACAATGACCAAAAGACAAAAATATCAGGAGAACAAGACAATACAATGACCAAAAGACAAAAATATCAGGAGGACAGATAATACAGTGACCAAAAGACAAAAATATCAGGAGAACAAGACAATACAATGACCAAAAGACAAAAATATCAGGAGGACAGATAATACAGTGACCAAAAGACAAAAATATCAGGAGAACAAGACAATACAATGACCAAAAGACAAAAATATCAGGAGAACAGACAATACAATGACCAAAGACAAAAATATCAGGAGAACAAGACAATACAATGACCAAAAGACAAAAATATCAGGAGAACAGACAATACATGTCCAAAAGACAAAAATATCAGGAGGACAGACAATACAATGACCAAAAGACAAAAATATGAGGAGGACAGACAATATAATGACCAAAAGACAAAAATATCAGGAGAACAGACAATACAATGACCAAAAGACAAATATATCAAGAGGGCAGACAACACAATGACCAAAAGACAAAAATAACAGGAGGACAGATAATACAGTGACCAAAAGACAAAAATATCAGGAGGACAGACAATACAATGACCAAAAGACAAAAATATCAGGTGAACAAGACAATACAATGACCAAAAGACAAAATAACAGGGCAGACAATACAATGACCAAAAGACAAAAATAACAGGAGGACAGACAATACAATGACCAAAAGACAAAAATAACAGGAGGACAGACAATACAATGACCAAAAGACAAAAATATCAGGAGAACAGACAATACAATGACCAAAGGACAAAAATATCAGGAGGACAGACAATACAATGACCAAAAGACAAAAATATCAGGAGGACAGACAATACAATGACCAAAAGACAAAATAACAGGGCAGACAATACAATGACCAAAAGACAAAAATAACAGGAGGACAGACAATACAATGACCAAAAGACAAAAATAACAGGAGGACAGACAATACAATGACCAAAAGACAAAAATATCAGGAGAACAAGACAATACAATGACCAAAAGACAAAAATATCAGGAGAACAGACAACACAATGACCAAAAGACAAAAATATCAGGAGGACAGACAATACAATGACCAAAAGACAAAAATAACAGGAGGACAGACAATACAATGACCAAAAGACAAAAATAACAGGGCAGACAATACAATGACCAAAAGACAAAAATAACAGGGGGACAGACAATACAATGACCAAAAGACAAAAATATCAGGAGGACAGACAATACAATGACCAAAAGACAAAAATATCAGGAGAACAGACAATACAATGACCAAAAGACAAAAATAACAGGAGGACAGACAATACAATGACCAAAAGACAAAAATAACATGAGGACAAGACAATACAATGACCAAAAGACAAAAATAACAGGAGGACAGACAATACAATGACCAAAAGACAAAATAACAGGGCAGACAATACAATGACCAAAAGACAAAAATAACAGCAGGACAGACAATACAATGACCAAAAGACAAAAATAACAGGAGGACAGACAATACAATGACCAAAAGACAAAAATAACAGGAGGACAGACACTACAATGACCAAAAGACAAAAAATATGAGGAGGACAGACAATACAATGACCAAAAGACAAAAATAACAGGAGGACAGACAATACAATGACCAAAAGACAAAAATAACAGGAGGACAGACAATACAATGACCAAAAGACAAAAATATCAGGAGGACAGACAATACAATGACCAAAAGACAAAAATATCAGGAGAACAGACAATACAATGACCAAAAGACAAAAATAACAGGAGGACAGACAATACAATGACCAAAAGACAAAAATAACATGAGGACAAGACAATACAATGACCAAAAGACAAAAATAACAGGAGGACAGACAATACAATGACCAAAAGACAAAATAACAGGGCAGACAATACAATGACCAAAAGACAAAAATAACAGCAGGACAGACAATACAATGACCAAAAGACAAAAATAACAGGAGGACAGACAATACAATGACCAAAAGACAAAAATAACAGGAGGACAGACACTACAATGACCAAAAGACAAAAAATATGAGGAGGACAGACAATACAATGACCAAAAGACAAAAATAACAGGAGGACAGACAATACAATGACCAAAAGACAAAAATAACAGGAGGACAGACAATACAATGACCAAAAGACAAAAATATCAGGAGGACAGACAATACAATGACCAAAAGACAAAAATATCAGGAGAACAGACAATACAATGACCAAAAGACAAAAATAACAGGAGGACAGACAATACAATGACCAAAAGACAAAAATAACAGGAGGACAGACAATACAATGACCAAAAGACAAAAATAACAGGAGGACAGACAATACAATGACCAAAAGACAAAATAACAGGGCAGACAATACAATGACCAAAAGACAAAAATAACAGGAGGACAGACAATACAATGACCAAAAGACAAAAATATCAGGAGGACAGACAATACAATGACCAAAAGACAAAAATAACAGGAGGACAGACAATACAATGACCAAAAGACAAAAATAACAGGAGGACAGACACTACAATGACCAAAAGACAAAAAATATGAGGAGGACAGACAATATAATGACCAAAAGACAAAAATATCAGGAGAACAAGACAATACAATGACCAAAAGACAAAAATATCAGGAGGACAGATAATACAGTGACCAAAAGACAAAAATATCAGGAGAACAAGACAATACAATGACCAAAAGACAAAAATATCAGGAGAACAGACAATACAATGACCAAAGACAAAAATATCAGGAGAACAAGACAATACAATGACCAAAAGACAAAAATATCAGGAGAACAAGACAATACAATGACCAAAAGACAAAAATATCAGGAGGACAGATAATACAGTGACCAAAAGACAAAAATATCAGGAGAACAAGACAATACAATGACCAAAAGACAAAAATATCAGGAGGACAGATAATACAGTGACCAAAAGACAAAAATATCAGGAGAACAGACAATACAATGACCAAAGACAAAAATATCAGGAGAACAAGACAATATAATGACCAAAAGACAAAAATATCAGGAGAACAAGACAATACAATGACCAAAAGACAAAAATATCAGGAGGACAGATAATACAGTGACCAAAAGACAAAAATATCAGGAGAACAAGACAATACAATGACCAAAAGACAAAAATATCAGGAGAACAGACAATACAATGACCAAAGACAAAAATATCAGGAGAACAAGACAATACAATGACCAAAAGACAAAAATATCAGGAGAACAAGACAATACAATGACCAAAAGACAAAAATATCAGGAGGACAGATAATACAGTGACCAAAAGACAAAAATATCAGGAGAACAAGACAATACAATGACCAAAAGACAAAAATATCAGGAGGACAGATAATACAGTGACCAAAAGACAAAAATATCAGGAGAACAAGACAATACAATGACCAAAAGACAAAAATATCAGGAGAACAGACAATACAATGACCAAAGACAAAAATATCAGGAGAACAAGACAATACAATGACCAAAAGACAAAAATATCAGGAGAACAGACAATACATGTCCAAAAGACAAAAATATCAGGAGGACAGACAATACAATGACCAAAAGACAAAAATATGAGGAGGACAGACAATATAATGACCAAAAGACAAAAATATCAGGAGAACAGACAATACAATGACCAAAAGACAAATATATCAAGAGGGCAGACAACACAATGACCAAAAGACAAAAATAACAGGAGGACAGATAATACAGTGACCAAAAGACAAAAATATCAGGAGGACAGACAATACAATGACCAAAAGACAAAAATATCAGGTGAACAAGACAATACAATGACCAAAAGACAAAATAACAGGGCAGACAATACAATGACCAAAAGACAAAAATAACAGGAGGACAGACAATACAATGACCAAAAGACAAAAATAACAGGAGGACAGACAATACAATGACCAAAAGACAAAAATATCAGGAGAACAGACAATACAATGACCAAAGGACAAAAATATCAGGAGGACAGACAATACAATGACCAAAAGACAAAAATATCAGGAGGACAGACAATACAATGACCAAAAGACAAAATAACAGGGCAGACAATACAATGACCAAAAGACAAAAATAACAGCAGGACAGACAATACAATGACCAAAAGACAAAAATAACAGGAGGACAGACAATACAATGACCAAAAGACAAAAATAACAGGAGGACAGACACTACAATGACCAAAAGACAAAAAATATGAGGAGGACAGACAATACAATGACCAAAAGACAAAAATAACAGGAGGACAGACAATACAATGACCAAAAGACAAAAATAACAGGAGGACAGACAATACAATGACCAAAAGACAAAAATATCAGGAGGACAGACAATACAATGACCAAAAGACAAAAATATCAGGAGAACAGACAATACAATGACCAAAAGACAAAAATAACAGGAGGACAGACAATACAATGACCAAAAGACAAAAATAACAGGAGGACAGACAATACAATGACCAAAAGACAAAAATAACAGGAGGACAGACAATACAATGACCAAAAGACAAAATAACAGGGCAGACAATACAATGACCAAAAGACAAAAATAACAGGAGGACAGACAATACAATGACCAAAAGACAAAAATATCAGGAGGACAGACAATACAATGACCAAAAGACAAAAATAACAGGAGGACAGACAATACAATGACCAAAAGACAAAAATAACAGGAGGACAGACACTACAATGACCAAAAGACAAAAAATATGAGGAGGACAGACAATATAATGACCAAAAGACAAAAATATCAGGAGAACAAGACAATACAATGACCAAAAGACAAAAATATCAGGAGGACAGATAATACAGTGACCAAAAGACAAAAATATCAGGAGAACAAGACAATACAATGACCAAAAGACAAAAATATCAGGAGAACAGACAATACAATGACCAAAGACAAAAATATCAGGAGAACAAGACAATACAATGACCAAAAGACAAAAATATCAGGAGAACAAGACAATACAATGACCAAAAGACAAAAATATCAGGAGGACAGATAATACAGTGACCAAAAGACAAAAATATCAGGAGAACAAGACAATACAATGACCAAAAGACAAAAATATCAGGAGGACAGATAATACAGTGACCAAAAGACAAAAATATCAGGAGAACAGACAATACAATGACCAAAGACAAAAATATCAGGAGAACAAGACAATATAATGACCAAAAGACAAAAATATCAGGAGAACAAGACAATACAATGACCAAAAGACAAAAATATCAGGAGGACAGATAATACAGTGACCAAAAGACAAAAATATCAGGAGAACAAGACAATACAATGACCAAAAGACAAAAATATCAGGAGAACAGACAATACAATGACCAAAGACAAAAATATCAGGAGAACAAGACAATACAATGACCAAAAGACAAAAATATCAGGAGAACAAGACAATACAATGACCAAAAGACAAAAATATCAGGAGGACAGATAATACAGTGACCAAAAGACAAAAATATCAGGAGAACAAGACAATACAATGACCAAAAGACAAAAATATCAGGAGGACAGATAATACAGTGACCAAAAGACAAAAATATCAGGAGAACAAGACAATACAATGACCAAAAGACAAAAATATCAGGAGAACAGACAATACAATGACCAAAGACAAAAATATCAGGAGAACAAGACAATACAATGACCAAAAGACAAAAATATCAGGAGAACAGACAATACATGTCCAAAAGACAAAAATATCAGGAGGACAGACAATACAATGACCAAAAGACAAAAATATGAGGAGGACAGACAATATAATGACCAAAAGACAAAAATATCAGGAGAACAGACAATACAATGACCAAAAGACAAATATATCAAGAGGGCAGACAACACAATGACCAAAAGACAAAAATAACAGGAGGACAGATAATACAGTGACCAAAAGACAAAAATATCAGGAGGACAGACAATACAATGACCAAAAGACAAAAATATCAGGTGAACAAGACAATACAATGACCAAAAGACAAAATAACAGGGCAGACAATACAATGACCAAAAGACAAAAATAACAGGAGGACAGACAATACAATGACCAAAAGACAAAAATAACAGGAGGACAGACAATACAATGACCAAAAGACAAAAATATCAGGAGAACAGACAATACAATGACCAAAGGACAAAAATATCAGGAGGACAGACAATACAATGACCAAAAGACAAAAATATCAGGAGGACAGACAATACAATGACCAAAAGACAAAATAACAGGGCAGACAATACAATGACCAAAAGACAAAAATAACAGGAGGACAGACAATACAATGACCAAAAGACAAAAATAACAGGAGGACAGACAATACAATGACCAAAAGACAAAAATATCAGGAGAACAAGACAATACAATGACCAAAAGACAAAAATATCAGGAGAACAGACAACACAATGACCAAAAGACAAAAATATCAGGAGGACAGACAATACAATGACCAAAAGACAAAAATAACAGGAGGACAGACAATACAATGACCAAAAGACAAAAATAACAGGGCAGACAATACAATGACCAAAAGACAAAAATAACAGGGGGACAGACAATACAATGACCAAAAGACAAAAATATCAGGAGGACAGACAATACAATGACCAAAAGACAAAAATAACAGGAGGACAGACAATACAATGACCAAAAGACAAAAATATCAGGAGAACAGACAATACAATGACCAAAAGACAAAAATAACAGGAGGACAGACAATACAATGACCAAAAGACAAAAATAACAGGGCAGACAATACAATGACCAAAAGACAAAAATAACAGGGGGACAGACAATACAATGACCAAAAGACAAAAATATCAGGAGGACAGACAATACAATGACCAAAAGACAAAAATATCAGGAGGACAGACAATACAATGACCAAAAGACAAAAATAACAGGAGGACAGACAATACAATGACCAAAAGACAAAAATAACAGGAGGACAGACAATACAATGACCAAAAGACAAAAATAACAGGGCAGACAATACAATGACCAAAAGACAAAAATAACAGGGGGACAGACAATACAATGACCAAAAGACAAAAATATCAGGAGGACAGACAATACAATGACCAAAAGACAAAATAACAGGGCAGACAATACAATGACCAAAAGACAAAAATAACAGGAGGACAGACAATACAATGACCAAAAGACAAAAATATCAGGAGAACAAGACAATACAATGACCAAAAGACAAAAATATCAGGAGGACAGACAATACAATGACAAAAAGACAAAAATATCAGGAGGACAGACAATACAATGACCAAAGGACAAAAATATCAGGAGAACAGACAATACAATGACCAAAAGACAAAATTAACAGGGCAGACAATACAATGACAAAAAGACAAAAATATCAGGAGAACAGACAATGCAATGACCAAAAGACAAAATTAACAGGGCAGACAATACAATGACAAAAAGACAAAAATATCAGGAGGACAGACAATACAATGACAAAAAGACAAAAATATCAGGAGGACAGACAATACAATGACCAAAAGACAAAATTAACAGGGCAGACAATACAATGACCAAAAGACAAAAATAACAGGAGGACAGACAATACAATGTCCAAAAGACAAAAATATCAGGAGAACAGACAATACAATGACCAAAAGACAAAAATATCAGGAGAACAGACAATACAATGACCAAAAGACAAAAATAACAGGAGGACAGACAATACAATGACCAAAAGACAAAAATAACAGGGCAGACAATACAATGACCAAAAGACAAAAATATCAGGAGAACAGACAATACAATGACCAAAAGACAAAAATATCAGGAGAACAGACAATACAATGACCAAAAGACAAAAATAACAGGAGGACAGACAATACAATGACCAAAAGACAAAAATATCAGGAGGACAGACAATACAATGACCAAAAGACAAAAATATCAGGAGAACAGACAATACAATGACCAAAAGACAAAAATAACAGGAGGACAGACAATACAATGACCAAAAGACAAAAATAACAGGGGGACAGACAATACAATGACCAAAAGACAAAAATATGAGGAGGACAGACAATATAATGACCAACAGACAAAAATATCAGGAGAACAGACAATACAATGACCAAAAGACAAAAATAACAGGAGGACAGACAATATAATGACCAAAAGACAAAAATATGAGGAGGACAGACAATATAATGACCAAAAGACAAAAATATGAGGAGGACAGACAATACAATGACCAAAAGACAAAAATATCAGGAGGACAGACAATACAATGACCAAAAGACAAAAATAACAGGAGGACAGACAATACAATGACCAAAAGACAAAAATATGAGGAGGACAGACAATACAATGACCAAAAGACAAAAATATCAGGAGAACAGACAATACAATGACCAAAAGACAAAAATAACAGGAGGACAGACAATACAATGACCAAAAGACAAAAATAACAGGGCAGACAATACAATGACCAAAAGACAAAAATATCAGGAGAACAGACAATACAATGACCAAAAGACAAAAATAACAGGAGGACAGACAATACAATGACCAAAAGACAAAAATATGAGGAGGACAGACAATACAATGACCAAAAGACAAAATAACAGGAGGACAGACAATACAATGACCAAAAGACAAAAATAACAGGAGGACAGACAATACAATGACCAAAAGACAAAAATAACAGGAGGACAGACAATACAATGACCAAAAGACAAAAATAACAGGGCAGACAATACAATGACCAAAAGACAAAAATATCAGGAGAACAGACAATACAATGACCAAAAGACAAAAATAACAGGAGGACAGACAATACAATGACCAAAAGACAAAAATATGAGGAGGACAGACAATACAATGACCAAAAGACAAAATAACAGGAGGACAGACAATACAATGACCAAAAGACAAAAATAACAGGAGGACAGACAATACAATGACCAAAAGACAAAAATAACAGGGCAGACAATACAATGACAAAAAGACAAAAATATGAGGAGGACAGACAATACAATGACCAAAAGACAAAAATAACAGGAGGACAGACAATACAATGACCAAAAGACAAAAATAACAGGAGGACAGACAATACAATGACCAAAAGACAAAAATATGAGGAGGACAGACAATATAATGACCAAAAGACAAAAATATCAGGAGAACAGACAATACAATGACCAAAAGACAAAAATAACAGGAGGACAGACAATACAATGACCAAAAGACAAAAATATGAGGAGGACAGACAATACAATGACCAAAAGACAAAAATATGAGGAGGACAGACAATATAATGACCAAAAGACAAAAATATGAGGAGGACAGACAATATAATGACCAAAAGACAAAAATATCAGGAGAACAGACAATACAATGACCAAAAGACAAAAATATCAGGAGGACAGACAATACAATGACCAAAAGACAAAAAATATCAGGAGGACAGACAATACAATGACCAAAGGACAAAAATAACAGGAGGACAAGACAATACAATGATTAAAAGACAAAAATAACAGGAGGACAAGACAATACAATGACTAAAAGACAAAAATATCAAACAATAATCTACAAAACACTGCACAGATAACTAACTAAAGATCGAGCAACACGAACCCTATTAAAAACCGGGGGTGAACTCATGTGCTCAGGAAGGGTAAGCAGTTCCTGCTCCACATGTGACACCCGTCATGTTACAGTTAAGCGACACGATAAACATCTGATATCGAATATAGATTGGCTTTAAGGTTAAGAAATACTATTTTTGCTATGGTATTCTATCTGAACTTCTTCAAAAACTGTTTGAACTATACACATTGTTTATTGTACATGAATAATTAATACTTAATTAATTCCAATTATATTACCATTGGTAACCAATGAGATTTCATCCGAAAGGGAACTCGGGGGTATATAATTGCACTTAGTTTCTTTGCTAGGAAAGGGACCATCCACTGCTATGCGAGGCGAATCAACTGCACAATACGCGTAGTACTGTACGTTAACGAGTGTCTTGTGTATGGAAAATGTCACATTCCTTGCACGTAAAAGACAATTTACAGTCGCTCAGAATGAGTGACTTTGTCAGGATTGATGGTTGATGGTAACACGACATGTGGATAAAGAACTGCTTATCCTTCCGGAGCACCCGAGTTCACCACCGGGATATAGTGGGGTTGATCGATCTTTAGTTTTCTGTTTGGTGTTTTGTAGATAATTGTTTATCTTTTTGTCCTTTTTCTTTTGGCCATTGTATTGTCTGTCTGGATTTCCAATCTGTCGACTTTGAGTGTACCTGATGGAGGTTACTTCGGAAACGCGTCATGCGCACTTATTTCAATATCTACGTTTTTATTAGGAACTGTAAATTTCAATAATAAATATATTTAATAAACCATGTCAGGATAGAAACACTATCTACTGGGCGGATGATACCCTCACGGACCAGTAATTGACCAGCAGAGGTATCGACCCAGTGATAGAAAGGCTAATTGTACTATCCCAGATAAGTGCACGTGTCCTATGTCAAGGTATGTCATTGGTTTTGTACATATTTCAATAGAAATGATGAACTGTACCTTGAATTTGTTGACATTCATTTGAAATGTATTATACTGTGTATATCTCTTCTTGTTGTAGCCTTTTTATCATGTACTTTAATACAAACGTAGGGACACGACACACTTCTGGAATAACCTTCATCAGGTGACCTTGAAGTGTAGAAAGCCAAATAATTAAAACGTCGTTGGGAGCAGGAAACCTAATGGGTATAAATAAGATAGTAAAAATCGGGTACAGTCACCGCTGCCTTTATACCTAGTCACATGCTGAGTACACAATTTACGAGAGTCTTTTGACAGAGCAATAATTTAGATCCTCTTTCAATAAAAAATGAAATAACATTTTTGTAGCAAGACGAGCTCAGAGTTTCAGAAAATATTTTCGATGATAGAGGGGATATGGATTTAAAAAAATAACGATCGTACAAGAAAAAAATACAAAAAAAAAAAAAAAAAAAAAAACAAAGCGAAAGAAAAATAGAAAAAAAACAACGACTGTACAAAAATAGCAAACAAAAGCAAAAAAGAAACAAAAAAACAAAACAAAACAAAACAAACAAAGCAAAAAGGACAGAAAAGCGCGGACAACGATATCTCTTGCAAAATCCAAGGCGAGATCAGGTCCTCCGAATGGGATAATATACTGCTTCAATGATGACGATTCTCGTTTCGCGAAATAATATAAAATAGAATAAAAGATAGCTTAATTATATTGGATACATCCCATCTCCTATACAAAGATATAAATTCCGAACAGACAGGGACACTAATCACATCAAAACCATGAAAAACGTAAAGCAATAAATCACCTCAAAATAACAAAAATAAAAACACAGACAAATACAATTAAAAATAAAAAAATGTAACTATTTGTTACATTTTTTTATTTTTAATTTTAAAGACAAAAAAACTTTAAAAAAAAAACTAAAATAAAATAAAAAGTAAAAATAAAATTAATAAAATAAAAAGTAAAAATAATAAATATAAATAAGGAAGTAAATCAGACGAAAAATAAATCAAAACAAATGTACAAAGAAAAAAATATAACAAAAAGTAAATTAAAAATAAAAATAAGAAAAATACAAAGAAGAAATACAACAAAAAAGACGAAAATTAAAGATAGAAAAAACAATTAATAATAATATTAACAATCGCCACATGAATGGGCATGGTATTTTCTCCCATTATTACGGCGTTTTAACCCCGCTGAACTAGTGGTGGAAAAATCTGTAATCCTCTAGAGGATTAAAATGTCTCGTGCCTTTCCCCGCATTTGACTCGTTTGACGGCTTTTGAAATAAAGTTCGTGTTAACTAATGGGAGAAACAAATTCTCCTTCAGTTGCCCATGTGGGTTACGATATTTCTCCACTCTCGAGAGTTAAATTTAAAATTTTACCAACTAGCCTATCAGCTTGTGGTTAAATTTTTAAATTTAACTCTCTTGAGTGGAGAAATATCGTAACCCACGGGCAACTGAAGGAGAATCTATTAATAATCAATATTTTGATGATTAATTATATTATTCGGAAAATAAAAATAAAAATGAAAGTAGAAAAAAAATAAACAAATTATTGACTACAAAGAGGAGAAATCGCCACATGAGATTATATCTTATATTTAGATGACTAATAATATTACCCTGTTAATGCTTTACACGTTAGACATTTCAATCAACTGAGAAATGAAACGAGAGAATTAAGCATTAATGTCAGTGTAACTCTGTCAAATTATTCTACCGTTCACAGATTTTGATTTACATTCGTACAATAGCGACGAAAACATGACTTTAATGAAATTTCTGATGACATTGGGAGAAATTTATAGCTTATTAAAATTAAATCATGAATGAATGGGTAAGGTAAAGAATACAATACAACAATGTTAGAATATCATGAATTTATTCAGAAAAAAGACCGTTACAAAAATTGGTGTCTGTAAGTGATCAAATAAATTAATCTGGGTGTTTTTATAGATCAAATAATAATTCAGGGAATTTTTACCCACACATTTCTTAGAATAGATCTGAAATTTAATTAATACATAATATGAATTTAAGTAAGAAAATAGATTGATGTAAATGAGCATGTGGGACCAACTTTTCGCTTAGTCACAAAAAAATAAAGGAACAGCACAGTTATTGTTATTTTTTACTCCTTTGGAAACACAAAAATGATGAATTTATTCAGAAAAAGTTGTTACAACAATTGGTGTCAGTAAGTGATCAAATAAATTAATCTGGCTGTCTTCATAGATCATATAATAATTCAGTCATTTACCCACACATTTCTTAGTACAAATGTATAAAACTGAAATTTAATTGATCTGTATAATAATATAAATTAAAGGCGTAATTAACTGTGGGTATCAAATTAGTAAGAAAATATAGGTATGTAAATGAACACGTGGGACCAGCAAATTTTTCGCTTAGTTACAAATAATAGTAAAGGAACAGCGCTTTCATTGCTATCATTATTTTGCTTTTGTGTTACGAATATTAAATATATAATGTATAATGTTCAAGATTATATCGTTCTTCATAATAAAGCTGTTGGTCCGGTTATATGTGAGGGTTGGCATTTTACTCTCATGCGGAAAACACCTGCATGACCGCCTGATATCCATAAGAGGGGAGGTTTGGGTTCATAAAAGTAGTTTAACCCTGCCACTTTTTATTGAAATGCCTGTACCAAGCCAGGAAAGTGGGCGTCGTGTTAGGGGTATCGATCTTGTCTCTTTCTACGCTTTTTTATGTGATTTGTTTTACATGTTCTGACAGTGTGGTATTTTTTTTAAATGTTTTTTATTGCTATTTGTTGTATTGGAACAAAGATCCTTTAGACTATGTTTCCATAGTGATTTTTTTTAATCATCACTCATTATTCAAAGATTATATTTATATATATCAAGCACATTAAACGCTTCTAATATTTTCCCTTTTAACTGTTTTTAATTCGATAATACAAATGTGTATTGAACTATTAAATTTGCACAAGGAAGTAATATTTGATCTTGATTCTTAATGTTGAACACAATAATCGTGTGTTTAAACCATTAACTACGATGTAATCCGTGTGTGGTCCATATTTCAACTGTCTCATCTTCCGACACAATGACAGTATACACTTGTAACGTTAAAATATCATAAATAATACAGCATGCCTTACAAGTTGTAAAGAACATTTGTACTTCTTTCTAAGTCATAATTGTTTCTTTATTATTGCGAATTAAAACTTATGTAGTAGGGTTATGGTTATGGTGTTTATTTCAGTTATATCGACACAATTCGTGGCAGTCAGTTTTATTGGTGGAGGAAACTGGAGTACCCGGAGAAAAACTTATGTAGTAAAACAACTTAAAAAAACAAAAATACCATAATTAAAACTTATATTGAAATAAAAAAATACCATATTTAAAACATACATATAAACTAATGCATATGTGACTTTAGCCGCCTTTGGCTTTCCTGTTTAAACCCTTTGGTCTTATTGCTCCCACTTTTAAAGTATTTCGATATTGAGTTTACCTGATGAAGGTTATTTCAGAAACGCGCCATGCGCACTAAATTTGATATCTACGTTTTTATTATTGAGCATATTTCATTCAATAAGTTATCTCCCTTGCACATTGCTATTAAAACTAATATATATGACCTTATATCGAGAATATATTTCCTAAGTTACCTCGGCTATTCATTGCTAATAAAACTAATATTTGTGAATAAACAGCCTTAATTGCATTTATTTTTCAAAGGCCCGGGCGACAGGGACAAAGTTACCTCACGTTGTATCCCTAAATTACGTAGGTTACCTCTCTTGAACATTGCTAATAAAACCAAACATTTGTGAACAAATTTATTTCTCAAATGTCCTTTCGACCAGGCAAAGTCACCTCACGTTGCACCCCCAATTTACGTAGGGGACACTGCTAATAAAATTAATATCAATATACATTTTTGATTGCATATATATATATCCAGCCGAGAAGGTCAAAGTTCATTCACATTTGTTTGTAATACGAACTCAGACAATACACTACAACGATTACGAAATTCAGAAAACACTAATAAGTCGTGACATAAAAATCGTACATCATTATAAAAAGACAATCAAAATATATAATTAATACTTGTAAACAATAAACAACTTGTCGTTCATAACAAACTCTCGTTACTGACCTTCACCTTACGTCGTACCCCATATTATATGTAATATTATTTATAAATACAGTGAAACCTGTATTAAGAGGTCATGACCTTTGGGACAAAGAAAAAGTGGCCTGTTAAGACAGGTGACCTCTAAAAAGAGGTTCAAATTATATGAAATTTTCTATGACAGACAAGAAAAAGGTGACCTTTTTTATTCAGGTGACTGCTTAATAGAGGTGATCGCATTGGCAGGTTTGACTGTATCGTTGTAATAACAAATTACGTTTGTCCTTTCGGTCACTAAGATATATCTATTATTAAAACATACATAATGTTTTTTTCAGAGAAACAAATTATTAACATATAAAACGTCAAGTTTACATGAGTTTATATTCCACCTATACCGTGTTTGATATTCATACGGTTCATTAATATTGTCGGTGTGATGCAAACAAGAAACATCCATGACCGTAAAACAATGAGGGGATTTCGGGGGTTAAAGTGTGGGAGTCATGTATATTAATTTTGGTACACAATTAAGGCTGCTGCAAATTGGAACTTAATTATTCGTCTTAATCTAAAAAAAATAATCATTGTTTGTTTTTTGAACTTTCATTGAACAGTTTGTATCCATACTGGTGGTAACAGATTTACACAAGCGTCCATAGCTTAAGCGCTCTGAAAGTACGGCCCGAAATATATACAACCATCTAGAACAACCAGAGGGGAAAATGGTTCCAATTTCACACTTGTGACCTGTAACTTTGTCACCTTCTTTCTGCAGACCATTCTGGAGCGGAATAACTTGATAGACAGGGCTATCAAACAGGAAACTGTGAATGCTTTCAAGACCCCAATCCACAGCTTCACAACAGTGGTGTTGTATATAGTTTTAGCAAATAAATGCCAGAGAAACCCGAAGGGTCAACCAAGAATGAACAATCCAGAGACACCGGCAATACTGGCCACAAGACACAGAACAGCGGCAAAAATGAACTTTGGCCTGCAGATAAAGCAGCTTATACTTTTAATCTTAAGCGTCAAACGGACTTATGTGGAAGCCATGCCACATTAAATTATCAAGCGAGTTGATGCTGTTGGCGGCTGTTCTTAGTATTCCAGTTAGTGTTAATGTAGGTGAAAAAATAACAGTGAGAGGAACTAATGACCGGATGTTGTGATTGACTCGAGTAAACAAACGTTAGAGAATACCGAAGGGGCAATCAAAAATGAACAATCCAGAAAAACTGGCAGCATAAGACGAAGAAAAACAATTCACAACACAAAATGTGTTGGACACCAATATAACAAACAAACAAAAATAACGTAACGAAGACATGGGCTCTCCTACAAGCAACTGGATGTAAAGACGAACCGAACAGGTGAAAGTGTAAAATTAACGATAAGGATCAAATAACCTTAAAAAGGCCCAATCAAAGACCGCTTTCAACAGGGGTGCATGTACGTACTATACAATAGGTGGAAACCTCTTCCGTAAGAGATGGAAACCCCGCAGCTGATTATTGTGTTATATTTATATAATATAATAATTTTTTAACAATTATGAGCGAGTACCTTTTCTTTTATTTCATTTCGAGATTTTTTTATATCTACGTTTCTATCCCAAATTCAAAATATTAAATATTATATCTACGTTTCTGGAATGTGAGCTATCCCAAAGTTAAAATATTCAATATTATATCTACGTTTCTGGAATGTGGGCTATCCCAAAGTCAAAATATTAAATATTATATCTACGTTTCTGGAATGTGGGCTATCACAAAGTCAACATATTAAATATTATATCTACGTTTCTGGAATGTGAGCTATCCGAAAGTCAAAATATTAAATATTATATCTACGTTTCTGGAATGTGGGCTATCCCAAAGTCAACATATTAAATATTATATCTACGTTTCTGGAATGTGAGCTATCCCAAAGTCAAAATATTAAATATTATATCTACGTTTCTGGAATGTGGGCTATCCCAAAGTCAAAATATTAAATATTATATCTACGTTTCTGGAATGTGGGCTATCCCAAAGTCAAAATATTAAATAGTATATCTAAGTTTAGGGAATCTGGGCTATTCCAAAGTCAAAATATTAAATATTATATCTACGTTTCTGGAATGTGGGCCATCCCAAAGTCAAAATATTGAAAATTATATCTACGTTTCTGGAATGTGGGCTATCCCAAAGTCAAAATATTAAATATTATATCTACGTATCTGGAATGTGGGCTATCCCAAAGTCAAAAGATTAAATATTATATCTACGTTTCTGGAATGTGGGCTATTCCAAAGTTAAAATATTAAATATTATGTCTACCTATCTGGAATTTGGGCTATCCCAAAGTCAAAATATTAAATATTATATCTACGTTTATGGAATGTTGCCTATCCCAAAGTCAAAATGTTAAATATTATATCTTCGTTTCTGGAATGTGGGCTATGCCAAAGTCAAAATATTCAATATTATATCTACGTTTCTGGAATGTGGGCTATCCCAAAGTCAAAATATTAAATATTATATCTACGTTTCTGGAATGTGAGCTATGCCAAAGTCAAAATATTAAATATTATATCTACGTTTCTGGAATGTGGGCTATCCCAAAGTCAAAATATTAAATATTATATCTACGTTTCTGGAATGTGAGCTATGCCAAAGTCAAAATATTAAATATTATATCTACGTTTCTGGAATGTGGGCTATGCCAAAGTTAAAATATTAAATACTATATCTACGTTTCTGGAATGTGGGCTATCCCAAAGTCAAAATATTCAATATTATATCTACGTTTCTGGAATATGGGCTATCCCAAAGTCAACATATTAAATATTATATCTACGTTTCTGGAATGTGAGCTATCCCAAAGTCAACATATTAAATATTATATCTACGTTTCTGGAATGTGGGCTATCCCAAAGTCAACATATTAAATATTATATCTACGTTTCTGGAATGTGAGCTATCCCAAGGTCAAAATATTAAATATTATATCTACGTTTCTGGAATGTGGGCTATCCCAAAGTCAAAATATTAAATATTATATCTACGTATCTCGAATGTGAGCAATCTCAAAGTCAAAATATTAAATATTATATCTACGTTTCTGGAATGTGGGCTATCCCAAAGTCAAAATATTAAATATTATATCTACGTTTCTGGAATGTGGGCTATCCCAAAGTCAAAATATATCTACGTTTCTGGAATGTGGGCTATCCCAATGTCAAATTATTAAATATTATATCTACGTTTCTGGAATGTGGGCTATCCCAAAGTCAAAATATTAAATATTATATCTACATATCTGGAATGTGGGCTATCCCAAAGTCAAAATATTAAATATTATATCTACGTTTCTGGAATGTGGGCTATCACAAAGTCAAAATATTAAATATTATATATACGTATCTGGAATGTGGGCTATCACAAAGTCACTAAATATTATATCTACGTATCTGGAATGTGGGCTATCCCAAAGTCAAAATTTTAAATATTATATCTACGTATCTGGAATGTGGGCTATCCCAAAGTCAAAATATTAAATATTATATCTACGTTTCTGGAATGTGGGCTATCCCAAAGGCACTAAATATTATATCTACGTATCTGGAATGTGGGCTATCCCAAAGGCACTAAATATTATATTTACGTATCTGGAATGTGGGCTATCCCAAAAATCAAAATATTAAATAGTATATCTACGTTTCTGGAATATGGGCTATCCCAAAGGCACTAAATATTATATCTACGTCTCTGGAATGTGGGCTATCCCAAAATCACTAAATATTATATCTACGTATCTGGAATGTGGGCTATCCCAAAGTGAAAATATTCGAAAGCCAACTAATTCAAAGGTCTTTGGAAGCAACAAAGCCAAAGGTCTTAAGCATGATAGACAAAATTGGCTAAATAACTAGCAAATAAAAACATTAAAAAATACACCAACAAACAAAAATGAAGAATGCAAACATAAAAGTTGAATTAAAAAAAAAACATCTCACCAACTCGTCAACTGCACTAAGCATATGATATGATAATAATGAACAATATTACGAATCAAGCAACACCCTTACTTAAATCAGACACTGGGTGTGTCGGTATAAAACTATTACCTTGTTAGTACCTCATACCGATATTTACTTGGGAACATTAATTCGTCCCTTTGATAAGATAAGATATGATTTGATGTTTCTCTTCCTAGCACGAATATACTGTTAAACAATGGTAATATGTATATTATGTCGTGTTAAAACCACACCATTACTTCTTGGCAGTCATCTAAGGCATGTTGTCAATTATTACAATAAAATAATTCGACACCTCTATTTGCATATTTTCTTTACTAAATCAAATTCAATTTAATATTCATGAATAAAAAATTATGTAAATTTTAAAACGTGATTTTTAACCTATATTGCTACAGTCGTTTATGTAATTGTAACTTGAAAAGAAAACTGTTGTCATTTAAATATGACTTATTGAGAAAACGTTAGAGAATATCGAAGGAGTAATCAAAGAAGGGACAATACCGAGAAACTGACAACAAGACGAAGAAAATCGGGGTAAAAATGCAACGCAATATGAGTTAAGCACCATTATACGCAAACAAACACAAATAACGTAAATAATACATGACCCCCCCCCCCCCCCCCCCTACAAACAACTGGAGCTAAAGACGTACCTATTATCGTTTTTATGCGGAAATCCTAACGGACATCACAACACGGAACTCAGGACGTAAAGACACCTAATAGGACAGTTTAATCGGTGATGGTAAAAAAATCCACTACTATCAACAAAACTAAGAATTATCTCACACCTTAACTGATTAAACACAAAAACGACCATGACATATAACGTTAGAAATCCAGATTCTGGATTGGGACAGGACATCAATGTGGCGGTGTTAAATCGGTTAATGAGATCCCCGCTCTACCCTCCTGATAAATGAATCTTCAACAGCAATACATATATTAACAAACGATAAAAAAAAGCCCTGAACATTTTCACCTCCGCTTAAAATAGAGCATATAATATCACAAAAATTGAATGACTACATAAACATGGACAGTACAGTAACAGGGTCAATGAATCCTCGGTGTCAACTGTCAACTAGCTAGGAATGTAAAATATGTTGGTTAAAGACCATTACTCTTAAAACAACAAATATCATAAGCAGAGTTTGAAGAAACCAAAGGGGTAATCAGAATCCGTAAATCGAAGATCATACAACACAATGGTCAAAAGAAAAAGTACAAAAGGACAAACAACGATCTACAAAACATACACATAAAATTAAAGATCGAGTAACACGAACCCCACTGTAAACCGGATTGATCTTTCTAATATATTTAGTATCATAGTATCAATAAGGGACCGACCATTTATCTGGAAATGGGGGGGTTATGGTTTTTTGTTTCGTTCAAAATTTTTTTTTCGGACAACACGAGAGTTCGAATATTTTTTTTTCCAGATGACAACATTAGGTTATATGACAAAAACTCTGAATCAGATTATTTTTTTTTCCTCCACCAAAATCAGAATATTTTTTTCAGCAACATTGGGAATCAGAATATTTTTTTTAGAAAAAAAACCATAACCCCCCCCCCCCCCCCCCCCCCTTCAAGTTAAATGGTGGTTCGCTTAGCCATGAACATCTAAAAAAATTCATAATAATATTTTTGTTTACATAGCGAGGTAGACATATTGAAAAAAAAACCAATTATCATAACTCGTTTGAGCATGCAGACTTGATTTGATTGTGAGAAAAAAAGAACAACAATTTAAACATTGTTCTTTTGCATTTCACCTTTGCATTTTTGTACGATTTGTATATGCAAACAAGATGATATTTCCGAACTTGACATTTTAATTATTATATTATTTTAAGAAGGAAAAATAAATGCGTAAAAATATATATTCGACACATGTTCGTGTATTCAAATAGATATCGTGGAAATTTATATTAAATTTGTGTTCAATTCTATATGATATATGCATAGGTACCCGAAATAAGGAAACATCTTGTGGTTACTTCTATGGACATCAAGCAGATTGCTTCTGATTCATTTCATTGGTTTATATGTTGATTAGCTTATTATATATGTATTACTTTGTGTTGGGCCCGATTCATTTACATTGATAATCTGGTTCTATTTGGTATACGATTATATTATATTATATTATATTATATTATATTATATTATATTATATTATATTATATTATATTATATTATATTATATTATATTATATTATATTATATTATATTATATTATATTATATTATATTATATTATATTATATTATATTATATTATATTATATTATATTATATTATATTATATTATATTATATTATATTATATTATATTATATTATATTATATTATATTATATTATATTATATTATATTATATTATATTATATTATATTATATTATATTATATTATATTATATTATATTATATTATATTATATTATATTATATTATATTATATTATATTATATTATATTATATTATATTATATTATATTATATTATATTATATTATATTATATTATATTATATTATATTATATTATATTATATTATATTATATTATATTATATTATATTATATTATATTATATTATATTATATTATATTATATTATATTATATTATATTATATTATATTATATTATATTATATTATATTATATTATATTATATTATATTATATTATATTATATTATATTATATTATATTATATTATATTATATTATATTATATTATATTATATTATATTATATTATATTATATTATATTATATTATATTATATTATATTATATTATATTATATTATATTATATTATATTATATTATATTATATTATATTATATTATATTATATTATATTATATTATATTATATTATATTATATTATATTATATTATATTATATTATATTATATTATATTATATTATATTATATTATATTATATTATATTATATTATATTATATTATATTATATTATATTATATTATATTATATTATATTATATTATATTATATTATATTATATTATATTATATTATATTATATTATATTATATTATATTATATTATATTATATTATATTATATTATATTATATTATATTATATTATATTATATTATATTATATTATATTATATTATATTATATTATATTATATTATATTATATTATATTATATTATATTATATTATATTATATTATATTATATTATATTATATTATATTATATTATATTATATTATATTATATTATATTATATTATATTATATTATATTATATTATATTATATTATATTATATTATATTATATTATATTATATTATATTATATTATATTATATTATATTATATTATATTATATTATATTATATTATATTATATTATATTATATTATATTATATTATATTATATTATATTATATTATATTATATTATATTATATTATATTATATTATATTATATTATATTATATTATATTATATTATATTATATTATATTATATTATATTATATTATATTATATTATATTATATTATATTATATTATATTATATTATATTATATTATATTATATTATATTATATTATATTATATTATATTATATTATATTATATTATATTATATTATATTATATTATATTATATTATATTATATTATATTATATTATATTATATTATATTATATTATGTTATGCTACGTCAGGTCAAGTCATATATTATATTTAATATTATATCTAAAAAAGCGTAGATATCAAATGTAGTGTGCACGACGTGGTTTTGGAATAACCTTCATCAGGTACGTTACTGGAATAACCTTCATCAGGTACGTTACTGGAATATAAACCTTCATCAGGTACGTTACTGGAATAACCTTCATCAGGTACGTTACTGGAATAACATTCATCAGGTACGTTACTGGAATAACCTTCATCAGGTACGTTACTGGAATAACCTTCATCAGGTACGTTACTGGAATATAAACCTTCATCAGGTACGCTCAAAGCCGAAAGATTTGAAAGCCAAAAAAGTCTTTGGGGGCAATAAAACCAAAGGGCCTAAACAGGATGTTCAAAATCGGCTAAGGCTACATAGGCCTCAGGGAGGAGAACCTTAATTTTATTAATAATTACATTGTGTGATAGTTTATGTCTTAACTTTGCCGTATTTGGCTATCCTTTTTAGGCCTTCAATTTACTTGATCCCAAATACTTTTGAATATGTGACTTTTCAATCTTATGGATAGCTATCAGCGTACCTGATTAAGGTTATACAGTAAACGCGTCGTTGCGCACTAATTTAGATATATAATTTTTTTTTTATCAATTCAATATTCAAAAGAATTGTATATTACTCGTCATCAATTATTCTCCAATTTAACAAAATGTGGCGGAGAGATATGAATATACAGGTGGTAAATAAGATAAATCTTCGCAAAATACTCACAAATTTTAAGTACTTTTACTATTCGAATTATACAGAAAACAAAACAATACGTAAATTAACAGATATGTAAGAAATGATCTTTCAGCGATATTTTTTCTCTTTAGGATATGATGAAAATAAGATGGAACAATTTGATGCAGTGGTACTCAGTTGTAGCGTAGGAGTTTATTTACATCCATTATTATTATATATATTAATCATAGTGTTAACTTGAAAGAAATGAAATACGGTCATGTGTTGTCTTTTTTTCCCCTCTAAACCACTAAATAATATATATACATATATTAACATTTAGTTTTGGTCGATCATGTGACATTCAAATAAACAAGGAAATATATTATTTCCTTGATGTATTGCCAATACGTACTTATAAACAATTGTTTGTTTTGTTTTTATTGTAATTCGTTATTATCTGTGGTGTTCTCATTTTTTACAGGATAACATAAATTTGATAAATAATGCATTTTAAGTTTATTATTATTCAATTACAAATCTAATTTAAAATAAACTAAGAACAGACGGTGCATGTTTAATTGAGCAAAGAGAAACACTACTACGGTCACGAATAGATGTACACATTGTATTCAAGTAAATCGTGAATGATAAATATCCTAGCAAGCTATAGATCAAGATTACAATGACTGAAGATATAACGTCTTGTTCAGAAACAAAAGTATAGCCCCAGTTTAAGTTTGATATTACCATTTTATTTTCTAAATCAGTGAAATGTTAGGGACCGACCATTTAACTTTAAAAAGGGGGGGGGGAGGGGGGTAGGTATGGTTTTTTGTTTCGTTCAGAATTTTTTTTTCGAACAACACGAGAGTTAGAATATTCATTTTTTTAGTCGCGCAAAGCGCAATTTTTTTCCAGAATTTAACATTAGGTTATATGACAAAAACTCTGAATCAGATTATTTTTTTTTCCTCCACCAAAATCAGAATATTTTTTTCAGCAACATTGGGAATCAGAATATTCTTTTTAGAAAAAAACCATAACCCCCCCCTCAAGTTAAATGGTCGTTCCCTTATTAATGTTAATAATGTCCTTTTTGTCTTATAGATACACGTATTACAATTGTAGTCTATAAACAGTTTACAAATATATTTTACCATGATATTAAGTTTTGAAGATACCAAAGGGATAATCAGAGGCCGTTATTAAGGTCAGACAATACAATAATAGTCAATATAAAAAGAACAATACGACAGACGATAGTCGACAAAATACTACACAGAAAACTAAAAGTTAAACGACCTGAATCCCACTAAAAACCAGTCAGGTTCTCCGGAAGGTTACCCCACTGTGGAAGACACGTATAAAACGACCTGAATCCCACTAAAAACCAGTCAGGTTCTCCGGAAGGTTACCCCACTGTGGAAGACACGTATAAAACGACCTGAATCCCACTAAAAACCAGTCAGGTGCTCCGGAAGGTTACCTCACTGTGGAAGACACGTATAAAACGACCTGAATCCCACTAAAAACCAGTCAGGTTCTCCGGAAGGTTACCCCACTGTGGAAGACACGTATAAAACGACCTGAATCCCACTAAAAACCAGTCAGGTGCTCCGGAAGGTTACCCCACTGTGGAAGACACGTATAAAACGACCTGAATCCCACTAAAAACCAGTCAGGTTCTCCGGAAGGTTACCCCACTGTGGAAGACACGTATACAACGACCTGAATCCCACTAAAAACCAGTCAGGTCCTCCGGAAGGTTACCCCACTGTGGAAGACACGTATAAAACGACCTGATTCCCACTAAAAACCAGTCAGGTTCTCCGGAAGGTTACCCCACTGTGGAAGACACGTATAAAACGACCTGAATCCCACTAAAAACCAGTCAGGTGCTCCGGAAGGTTACCCCACTGTGGAAGACACGTATAAAACGACCTGAATCCCACTAAAAACCAGTCAGGTGCTCCGGAAGGTTACCCCACTGTGGAAGACACGTATAAAACGACCTGAATCCCACTAAAAACCAGTCAGGTGCTCCGGAAGGTTACCCCACTGTGGAAGACACGTATAAAACGACCTGAATCCCACTAAAAACCAGTCAGGTTCTCCGGAAGGTTACCCCACTGTGGAAGACACGTATAAAACGACCTGAATCCCACTAAAAACCAGTCAGGTGCTCCGGAAGGTTACCCCACTGTGGAAGACACGTATAAAACGACCTGAATCCCACTAAAAACCAGTCAGGTTCTCCGGAAGGTTACCCCACTGTGGAAGACACGTATAAAACGACCTGAATCCCACTACAAACCAGTCAGGTTCTCCGGAAGGTTACCCCACTGTGGAAGACACGTATAAAACGACCTGAATCCCACTAAAAACCAGTCAGGTGCTCCGGAAGGTTACCCCACTGTGGAAGACACGTATAAAACGACCTGAATCCCACTAAAAACCAGTCAGGTTCTCCGGAAGGTTACCCCACTGTGGAAGACACGTATAAAACGACCTGAATCCCACTAAAAACCAGTCAGGTTCTCCGGAAGGTTACCCCACTGTGGAAGACACGTATAAAACGACCTGAATCCCACTAAAAACCAGTCAGGTTCTCCGGAAGGTTACCCCACTGTGGAAAACACGTATAAAACGACCTGAATCCCACTAAAAACCAGTCAGGTTCTCCGGAAGGTTACCCCACTGTGGAAGACACGTATACAACGACCTGAATCCCACTAAAAACCAGTCAGGTCCTCCGGAAGGTTACCCCACTGTGGAAGACACGTATAAAACGACCTGAATCCCACTAAAAACCAGTCAGGTTCTCCGGAAGGTTACCCCACTGTGGAAGACACGTATAAAACGACCTGAATCCCACTAAAAACCAGTCAGGTGCTCCGGAAGGTTACCCCACTGTGGAAGACACGTATAAAACGACCTGAATCCCACTAAAAACCAGTCAGGTGCTCCGGAAGGTTACCCCACTGTGGAAGACACGTATAAAACGACCTGAATCCCACTAAAAACCAGTCAGGTTCTCCGGAAGGTTACCCCACTGTGGAAGACACGTATAAAACGACCTGAATCCCACTAAAAACCAGTCAGTTGCTCCGGAAGGTTACCCCACTGTGGAAGACACGTATAAAACGACCTGAATCCCACTAAAAACCAGTCAGGTTCTCCGGAAGGTTACCCCACTGTGGAAGACACGTATAAAACGACCTGAATCCCACTAAAAACCAGTCAGGTTCTCCGGAAGGTTACCCCACTGTGGAAGACACGTATAAAACGACCTGAATCCCACTAAAAACCAGTCAGGTTCTCCGGAAGGTTACCCCACTGTAGAAGACACGTATAAAACGACCTGAATCCCACTAAAAACCAGTCAGGTTCTCCGGAAGGTTACCCCATTGTGGAAGACACGTATAAAACGACCTGAATCCCACTAAAAACCAGTCAAGTCCTCCGGAAGGTTACCCCACTGTGGAAGACACGTATAAAACGACCTGAATCCCACTAAAAACCAGTCAGGTTCTCCGGAAGGTTACCCCACTGTGGAAGACACGTATAAAACGACCTGAATCCCACTAAAAACCAGTCAGGTGCTCCGGAAGGTTACCCCACTGTGGAAGACACGTATAAAACGACCTGAATCCCACTAAAAACCAGTCAGGTTCTCCGGAAGGTTACCCCACTGTGGAAGACACGTATAAAACGACCTGAATCCCACTAAAAACCAGTCAGGTGCTCCGGAAGGTTACCCCACTGTGGAAGACACGTATAAAACGACACTGAATCTCACTAAAAACCAGTCAGGTTCTCCGGAAGGTTACCCCACTGTGGAAGACACGTATAAAACGACCTGAATCCCACTACAAACCAGTCAGGTTCTCCGGAAGGTTACCCCACTGTGGAAGACACGTATAAAACGACCTGAATCCCACTAAAAACCAGTCAGGTTCTCCGGAAGGTTACCCCACTGTGGAAGACACGTATAAAACGACCTGAATCCCACTAAAAAGCAGTCAGGTTCTCCGGAAGGTTACCCCATTGTGGAAGACACGTATAAAACGACCTGAATCCCACTAAAAACCAGTCAAGTCCTCCGGAAGGTTACCCCACTGTGGAAGACACGTATAAAACGACCTGAATCCCACTAAAAACCAGTCAGGTTCTCCGGAAGGTTACCCCACTGTGGAAGACACGTATAAAACGACCTGAATCCCACTAAAAAACAGTCAGGTGCTCCGGAAGGTTACCCCACTGTGGAAGACACGTATAAAACGACCTGAATCCCACTAAAAACCAGTCAGGTTCTCCGGAAGGTTACCCCACTGTGGAAGACACGTATAAAACGACCTGAATCCCACTAAAAACCAGTCAGGTTCTCCGGAAGGTTACCCCACTGTGGAAGACACGTATAAAACGACCTGAATCCCACTAAAAACCAGTCAGGTTCTCCGGAAGGTTACCCCACTGTGGAAGACACGTATAAAACGACCTGAATCCCACTAAAAACCAGTCAGGTTCTCCGGAAGGTTACCCCACTGTGGAAGACACGTATACAACGACCTGAATCCCACTAAAAACCAGTCAGGTCCTCCGGAAGGTTACCCCACTGTGGAAGACACGTATAAAACGACCTGAATCCCACTAAAAACCAGTCAGGTTCTCCGGAAGGTTACCCCACTGTGGAAGACACGTATAAAACGACCTGAATCCCACTAAAAACCAGTCAGGTGCTCCGGAAGGTTACCCCACTGTGGAAGACACGTATAAAACGACCTGAATCCCACTAAAAACCAGTCAGGTGCTCCGGAAGGTTACCCCACTGTGGAAGACACGTATAAAACGACCTGAATCCCACTAAAAACCAGTCAGGTTCTCCGGAAGGTTACCCCACTGTGGAAGACACGTATAAAACGACCTGAATCCCACTAAAAACCAGTCAGTTGCTCCGGAAGGTTACCCCACTGTGGAAGACACGTATAAAACGACCTGAATCCCACTAAAAACCAGTCAGGTTCTCCGGAAGGTTACCCCACTGTGGAAGACACGTATAAAACGACCTGAATCCCACTAAAAACCAGTCAGGTTCTCCGGAAGGTTACCCCACTGTGGAAGACACGTATAAAACGACCTGAATCCCACTAAAAACCAGTCAGGTTCTCCGGAAGGTTACCCCACTGTAGAAGACACGTATAAAACGACCTGAATCCCACTAAAAACCAGTCAGGTTCTCCGGAAGGTTACCCCATTGTGGAAGACACGTATACAACGACCTGAATCCCACTAAAAACCAGTCAAGTCCTCCGGAAGGTTACCCCACTGTGGAAGACACGTATAAAACGACCTGAATCCCACTAAAAACCAGTCAGGTTCTCCGGAAGGTTACCCCACTGTGGAAGACACGTATAAAACGACCTGAATCCCACTAAAAACCAGTCAGGTGCTCCGGAAGGTTACCCCACTGTGGAAGACACGTATAAAACGACCTGAATACCACTAAAAACCAGTCAGGTGCTCCGGAAGGTTACCCCACTGTGGAAGACACGTATAAAACGACCTGAATCCCACTACAAACCAGTCAGGTTCTCCGGAAGGTTACCCCACTGTGGAAGACACGTATAAAACGACCTGAATCCCACTAAAAACCAGTCAGGTGCTCCGGAAGGTTACCCCACTGTGAAAGACACGTATAAAACGACCTGAATCCCATTAAAAACGAGTCAGGTGCTCCGGAAGGTTACCCCACTGTGGAAGACACGTATAAAACGACCTGAATCCCACTAAAAACCAGTCAGGTTCTCCGGAAGGTTACCCCACTGTGGAAGACACGTATAAAACGACCTGAATCCCACTAAAAACCAGTCAGGTGCTCCGGAAGGTTACCCCACTGTGGAAGACACGTATAAAACGACCTGAATCCCACTAAAAACCAGTCAGGTTCTCCGGAAGGTTACCCCACTGTGGAAGACACGTATAAAACGACCTGAATCCCACTAAAAACCAGTCAGGTTCTCCGGAAGGTTACCCCACTGTGGAAGACACGTATAAAACGACCTGAATCCCACTAAAAACCAGTCAGGTTCTCCGGAAGGTTACCCCACTGTAGAAGACACGTATAAAACGACCTGAATCCCACTAAAAACCAGTCAGGTTCTCCGGAAGGTTACCCCATTGTGGAAGACACGTATAAAACGACCTGAATCCCACTAAAAACCAGTCAAGTCCTCCGGAAGGTTACCCCACTGTGGAAGACACGTATAAAACGACCTGAATCCCACTAAAAACCAGTCAGGTTCTCCGGAAGGTTACCCCACTGTGGAAGACACGTATAAAACGACCTGAATCCCACTAAAAACCAGTCAGGTGCTCCGGAAGGTTACCCCACTGTGGAAGACACGTATAAAACGACCTGAATACCACTAAAAACCAGTCAGGTGCTCCGGAAGGTTACCCCACTGTGGAAGACACGTATAAAACGACCTTAATCCCACTAAAAACCAGTCAGGTTCTCCGGAAGGTTACCCCACTGTGGAAGACACGTATAAAACGACCTGAATCCCACTAAAAACCAGTCAGGTCCTCCGGAAGGTTACCCCACTGTGGAAGACACGTATAAAACGACCTGAATCCCACTACAAACCAGTCAGGTTCTCCGGAAGGTTACCCCACTGTGGAAGACACGTATAAAACGACCTGAATCCCACTACAAACCAGTCAGGTTCTCCGGAAGGTTACCCCACTGTGGAAGACACGTATAAAACGACCTGAATCCCACTACAAACCAGTCAGGTTCTCCGGAACGTTACCCCACTGTGGAAGACACGTATAAAACGACCTGAATCCCACTAAAAACCAGTCAGGTTCTCCGGAAGGTTACCCCACTGTGGAAGACACGTATAAAACGACCTGAATCCCACTAAAAACCAGTCAGGTTCTCCGGAAGGTTACCCCACTGTGGAAGACACGTATAAAACAGAATGAAACGCGAAGACGAATATTTGATAATTTTATATAATTTAATTAAATGTTATCCATATAAGTTTCATATTTTCTAATACTGAATTATTTATTGATCACAGACTGTCCATATAACACAAATTTCTTTGTATGACTGGTATGATGAACATGACGACCGTTTAGAAAGTTACAAAGTGCCATCATTGTCTTATTATTATTAGGTAGAATAATGCTCTGTACAAAATATTGTTATCGACAATAAAATGAGAAACAAAAAAATACCAAACTGCCGAAACAGTTTCAAAATCTAATCGAATTGACGATCAACTTGCTAACTGTTCTCTCTGGATTTAATGGAAGCTATCTATAAACCTTGGCCGTTACATTTCTAGTTTAAATATGTATTCTATATATACAAACATTGTATACTGCAATATGCTTACTAAGCACTTACAATTTCCAAAAATAATGAAATGTCTATTAATAGAAAATCTAACACTTACAATTTCTAAAATATTCAAATATCTGCTAAGCACTTGCAATTTCTAAAATAATCCTGTGTCTGCTAAGCACTTACAATTTCCAAATAATAAAATGTCTACCAGTCACTTACAAGTTCCAAAATAATGAGATGTCTAGTAATAACAACATAGATATATACTTTATTGGGCACGACTCCTTTCTGTAATCACCATTATCAGGTATGCTCTTGGTCAAAAGATTGGAAAGCCAACTGGATTAAAAATCTAATGTAACACTTACAATTTCCAAAATAATAAAATCCCTACTAGACAATTACTATTCCCAAAATAATGAAATGTTTAGTAACAAAAACGTAGATATTTAATTTATTGGGCATGACACGTTTCTGTAATCACGATTATAAGGTACGCTCATTGTCAAACGATCGGAAAGCAAAATGAATTAACAATCTAGCGCTTACAATTGTTTACTAGACACTTACAAATTTCAAAATATAATCAAATATCTTCAATTTAAACACTTACAATTTCCAAAATATAATCAAATATCTTCAATTAAACACTTACAATTTCCAAAATAATCAAATATCTTCAATTAAAACTTACAATTTCTACAATAATCATATATCTTCAATTAAACACTTACAATTTCCAAAATAATCAAATATCTTCAATTAAACACTTACAATTTCCAAAATAATCAATTATCTTCAATTAAACACTTACAATTTCCAAAATAATCAAATATCTTCAATTAAACATTTACGACTTCCAAAATAATCAAATATATAAAAACACAAATATTTAGTAATAAAAACGTAGATATCTTATTTATTGGGCACGACTCGTTTCTGTAATAACAATTATCTGGTATGCTCATAGTCAACAGATTGGTAATGATGAATTACACTTACAATTTCCAAAATAATAAAATATATAATAAACACTTACAATTTCCCAAATAATCCTATGTTCATTCAAGACACCATGTTTCGACTAAGGTAAAGTTATATAGATTTCCTATAATAAACTACCTATCAATGTGTAGTAGACCGTGACCATTATGATCAATATACAACCACGACAAACTATAAAACTATAAATAACTATAAAAACACTGCTAGCTTTTCATCATCGTGGATTGAGGTGTAAGATTTGACGATGGGAATTTCCCTTTTGTTGTTATGGGCAACACTTTAAAATTTGTGAGGCAGTAAATCTTTTCCCCCCTTGTTTTTATGGCCAACACATTTTTTAATTTTTGAGGCATTAATATGTTTTAACTACAAAGCATATATGAAAAACGGAGATACTCCGGTTTCTTCCACCAATAAAATTAACCGCCACGATATAGCTGAATTACTGTTGAAAGTGGCGTTAAACACCATAACCCTATAGCCCTAAAAACGTAGAAAACTAATCTAGCTCACGACGCGTTTCTGGAAGAACTTTCGTCGGGTACGGTAAAAATCGGAAGACTGGAAAACCAAATAATTTAAAAGTGTTTGCGAGCAATAATACCAAAGAGCCTAAGGGACCGACCATTTAACTTGAAGGGGGGGGGAGGGGTATGTTTTTTTGTTTCGTTCAGAAAAATCTTTTCGGACAACACAAGAGTTAGACTATTGTTTTTTGTCGCACTAAGCGCGAAATTTTTTTCCACAATTTAACATTAGGTTATATAACAAAAACTCTGAATCAAATTTTTTTTTCTCCACCAAGATCAGAATATTTTTTTCAGCAACATTGGGAATCAGAATATTTTTTTTAGAAAAAAAAACATAACCCCCCCCCCCCCCTTCAAGTTAAATGGTCGTTCCCTAAACAGGATAGCCAAAATCGTCTATGGTCACCTATGCCTGAGGGAGAAGACCCTTAGATTTGATAATAATTACATGGATTAGGAACTGTAAATTTCAGTAATATTGTATCTAATAATTTATGTCAGTGCCGAAGCATTGACTACTGGGCGGATGACACCCTCAGGGACTAATAGTTCATCAGCAGAGGTATGAACCCAGTGATAGTATTAAAAACGTAGATATCAAATTTAGTTTAGGCTACCTATATAGGCGCTGTAAATTTCAAGCATGAATATATTGTATAAATCATGACATTGCCGAAACACTGACGAGTAGACGACTGGTACCCTTTAGTACAAATAATCCACCAGCAAAGGAATCGATCCAATAATAGAAATAAAAACTAATACAGTGCTCATGGCGCGCTTCATGGATCACCTAGGTATGAAAGGTAAAAAAAAAAGCTATGAAAACAGTACATTTATAATACATTTATAGTGTTTAGACTGCAGTCGTATGCACATCTATGGTTGGATTAGTGAAAACATAACCGAGTTATCTCCCTTATTCTAGCTGTGCACGTTAGATCACAGTTTTACGAATATTTATATCTATTGCTATTGTGGAAACAGTTGATGGTTTGGTAATGGATCTTTTCATTGCTTCGTAGCTTTTTCATTATTTCCTAAACGACAATACTTTTGCCAGACCTGACTATGGATAACTCGATAACTAGATTCAAAACCGGTTTTTTGCTTAAAAAAGTATTAAAATTAAATATTGAGTATACAGTTACTAAGAAGGAATGATTGGGACCCCCTTAAACCGGTTTAGCCCCGTCTTATGACATATGATACCGCGTATTCAAGTGCTATTTCAACCAATTGTCACCCCATTTTTTCAAAATTTAACTACCAAAGGACCCCGATATACATTACGTTTCATAATATTATCACATTTCCAGAACAAAACCCCCATTTAGTTGCGCATTTGTATGCCATTTGAAGAAAGGAAATATTGTATGTGTACTCAGTTAGTCGTAGTATTATATCTGATTGAAATACAATTTGATATCCTCCATGGACAATATTGCATAATATGCAAATTAACAGGATGTTTGAAAACCAAATAATAAACAAGGGAGAACAAAGGATTGATGCCTTAAGACTGCTAACCGAGAGGTTAAAGATCGGATTTGCGCTTCCGTAGAAGTGATACTCATCCGGGTTTGTTGTCTACCAAGTTACGCCAATTCTTATGTCATAGCTTCTTACGACTGACCTTTATTATGTACTAAGATTGTAAAGATGCACTGTAAAGCGATCTTAAATGTCAGAATGACGTGGGTCTGTATATTTGTGGCTTTAATACAGCGTCGCATTATACAAAAAAGATAATGTTAAAACACTCCTTAGATACAGTAGTCAGTTGTTATGATGAAAAGAATTCTATCACGTGGCCATTTTGCAACTCGCTCAAAATAAAATATGTGTTGGTAAACAATTCAAATGTTGACCTTTTTAACAACAAAAAATTTAAATTGGTAAATATAAATCGTAATGGAATATTTCATTTTTATATCTTATTAGTTGACTGACATTTATCGTCATAAACCTTAAAATTATCACTAATAAAAAAGTAGATATTTTATTTAGTATTTATATTAGTGCACACACCGCGTTTCTGTGATAACCTTCAACATATACGCTCTAAAGGTTGTGGATATATGTTGCCAAGAAAATTAAATATATTCGAGAAAAAAAACATGTGCTGCATAACTTTTTTGTACCTCATGGTTCGCCTATGTCTTACATATGTAATTTATCAAGCTCAATCTCCCTCAAGCATAGGTAACTTTGCCCAATATTAGCTACACTCTTTGGTTTACTTAAATAGCTCCCAACGACTTTTAAAATAATTTGGCTTTTTACTATGGGCGTCCCCAATGTGCACTAAAATTTAGATATCTACGTTTTTATTTTTTGCCCTGCTAATAGTATTATTGCCTTCTCGAATTTAATATAACACGATGCTTTAGTTTTTTAAATGTCGAGTTTTGTTGTTAAAAAGCAATGATAAATTGTCTTATACGTAATGTGTACTACATTAGAATGAGTGAATGATTGGTGTTTAACGTCAATAAGGGTAATAACAAAATTACCGAACTCCGAACAATCTTACAAAGGGAAAGTCAAAACTCATAAGTATATAAACAGACAAAATCAGTCAACAACCGGAAAACTGTGAAAACCGTAATGACCCTGACTTGGTACAGGCATTTCTAAAGAAATGGTGGGTTGAATCAGATTTTAAAGCGCCAAACCTCCCTCTTTCATTATGGCTCAAAGTCTCCGGCTGTCACTATAACAGTATTTATAACAATACTTGAACAAAACAGGTAACACAGTTGTCAAAGCAGCGCCAAACTCAGTGAAGTAAATGTCAAAGACACTTTTACGTCACACATTGACAAAAAAATATTTTTGAGACCTCATGACTAAAACAAGTTACATTCGATGAGAAAATAATGATACCCCGTTTAGTTGGATGTCAATAGTGCTAGCTCACTGAAACAACAGTCCACGGGTTGACATGTCGTTCTACTCACATTATCCTAATTTCGAGCCAACCAACTATTGCTCTTTCTCCTTAATGCTCTGCGCGAAGCGGAGACGAAATAGATACACATGTCATAGTCTTTGGTTTGACCCGATCGGGGCTCGAATCCGCAATCTACCGCATTCGCGAGATAGACGCATCAACTTATACACCACCGGTGCGGTTCACTAGATTAGAGGGTTTATGGTGTTTAGCACCACTTTCAACAATATTTCAGCTATATCGTGGTGGTCAGTTTTTATATGTGGATGAAACCGGCGTAAGTCACTGACAAACTTTATCACCTAATATTGTATCGAGCACACGTGACCCGCCTGGTGGGATTCGAACTCAAAACTTTATATGTCTACGTCTTTTGTTTACTTCAGATAAAACAATCATGATATTATTGTTGATCAAATAATTACCATAACACATGAGGTGTGGTTTTATGATGTATTTTGCACAATTAACCATCCTTAATTACTTTATAACAACATTGCTTCTATTCTAAGCATCAAGCTCCAAAAATAACCAAAAGTATGTCTATGTGACAGAATATATCATTGTAATTATTGGGTCATCCCATTTAGTTTTTTTGGCAGTGTAAAATACATTACCTTTCCCAACTGTCAGGACATTACAGATTGAATAAACCTTTTGCACATTCCAAATTTGATTTTCATATTATACGTCTTTATACCTTTTTCATACGAGTTACGTCCCCTACGATTGGTAAAATGGCATCCGGTCTAGAAAGAGCCATGGTTAAGAGTATAATTTTATCATAATTTGTAGATATTTGAACCTTGTAAAAATTCAGTCTTTACATTAAAATTTTGAATTGATAATGGGGAAAACAATATTATTTTCATTTACCCTTTTGCCCGCCTTAAAGGCAGATAACTCTTGTAAAGCGTATAATTTTAGAATCAAAGTAGGAAATGTGCAAATCAGGGGCGGATTCAGGGGGGGGGGGGGGGGGGGGGGGGCGCACCCGGCGCGCGCCCACCCCCCCCCCCCCCCTAAAATTGGAAAAAATATGATTTTTTTGGCGCAAAATCGTGATTTTTTACATGAAATACCCCCAAAATTGCGCGCGCCCCCTAAAATTGGAAAAATAAGATTTTTTTTGCGTAAAATCGTGATTTTTCACACGAAATACCCGAACAATTTTCGCGCCGCCCTCCGCTCGGCGCAATTTTTTTAAGGGCGCCCCCCCCCCCCCCCCCCCCCCCTAACTTGAAATCCTGGATCCGACCCTGCAAATGGTGTTTTAATTACGACCTTTTAGTAAGAAAGGATATGGATGTAAATGAACATGTAATAATATCCAACATTACACTTTGACACAAATTAAAGCAAAAGAACAACACTTCTATTGCTGTTCCACATCTCACAGTTATAGTACGAATAAATTCGTTATACAAATGGTATTTTGTGCAGTTCGGTTGTTGAGGTTTACGTCCTGTTATGTGACGTTTTTTCCCCCATATTTGTATGAATCAATAGGTTGGTACAAAAAAAAAGTTTATTATCTCCTTGTCGTACGTGCAGTATGGACATCGTAATAAAAATGTAGATCTAAAATTTGGTGCACGTGTCACGCTTCTGTGATATTAACCTTTACCAGAGATACACGTATAGTCAAAAGTTTGGAAATTTAAATAATTTATGACCCCGTGCTTATCGTGTATTTGATGTAGGATTTTGACCAACAACAGGTTAAACCCGGTCACCTTGTTGTGCTTATCACAAGTCATGATATGGATTTTCAAAATCGACATAAGTCATATCATGGTCTTTTTGGTTTTCAATGATTCGAGGTGATAGGTAGTTATTCATCTTATTGACATTAGTGGAATTGGTGACCATTACTACATATTGCGAGTTCGAATCCCGCTCATGGTGGGGTGTAGTCGATACAACATTATGTGATAATGTTTGTCAGTCACTTGCGGCAGGACAGTGGGTTTTTTCCGGGTACTGCGGTTTCCTGCACGAATAAAACTGACGGCCACGATATAATATAACTGAAATGTTGTTGAAAGTGGCGTTAAACACCAATACCCATAACCATCTAATTGTTCAGGCTATGGTCTCTCGATTATGTTTCGAATGACACGAAACAACTGCCTATAATTGACCCCCACTCCCCCCCTAAAAAAAAGAGCAATGAAGCCCAATCCTATCAATCGCGATACATTAAGGCAACGTTAAAAAAACGCTTAGTGTCTGAATAGTATTAATCATATTAAACAATTAAACAATAATTTGAAATATAATAAATCATATACTGGTAAATAAACAGAAATGATAGACACGGAGATATGTTTAATGGTCAACATAAAATATTAGTTATGCAGATCATTAATTGTCTTTGTAGTTATTGTTTATATTTTTTGTCCATGTTCGTGTCGGCCATAAAGCCACACACATCCTTTAAAAATAAACAATTTCTTGCTTAATATAATAAAACAAACTTCATAATAGTCATTTACCAACGATTAATTGTTGGTAACGTTGTTTATTGATAAAACATGACTTTAGTATTTGATTAGTTAACATAAAGTTGATTTGTCATTGTTGCGTTCGAACATCTCTATCTATCTATCGTGTTGACTTGAAAAAGGTCGTCGACCCATCACTCAAGTATTTGTGAGGTTCTCCAACATGACAAAATTATTAGTATATACAGTAAAGTCCCAAAAGTGTGTGTATTTACAAGTGATTAAAATCAGGATAAAATCATCATCTTTTGTTCATGTTGTTCAGCCACCGTAGTAGAGCTTAGTGAGTTTGCTCTTGAATTCCTCACTGCTCTCTATGTCTAACAGTGCATCTGATAGTTGGTCCCAATCCCTGATGGTACGTGGGAAGAAACTGTATTTGTAAACATCTTTTTTTCGGTCTGATTTGTATGTATCTCTTCGGATGATGGAATCTCGAAGTTCTCGTTGGTTTAATGATGAAGGGTGGTATTGGTATAGCTACTTTTTCATGGATGGCTTTATGTAAAAGTGTGATACGGGCTATTTTTCTCTTGAGTAATGCTTTCACTGTACCAGGGTCTCTTGAGTAGTTGCATTTGATGAAGCGTGCTGCTCGGCGTTGGACCATCTCAATCTATTGAATATGTTTTTGGAGATGAGGGTCCCAAGCGCTGCTGGCATACTCAAGGTGAGGTCGGACAAGCGCAATGTATGCTTGTTTCTTTACCCCCTCTGGACATGATCCTACAATTCTACGTATGAAGCCTAGTGCTTTATTTCCTTTCGTTACAACTTTCTGAACTTGTTTTTCCCAAGACATGGTGTTCGTGAGTTGAGCTCCTAGGTATGGATTTGATGTTACTGTTTCTAAGATTTGCCCATTGATGTTATAGTCGAAGTCTACTGTTTTCTTCTTTTTTGTAATCTTTAGAACATAGCATTTCAGAGGGTTGAAAATCACCTGCTGTGTTTTAGTCCAATTAACCATTCTGTCAAGATCTTGTTGTAGCCGTTTGCAATCGTCTTTGGTGGATATTGCTAAGTATAGTAGGCTATCATCTGCAAATAGGCGAATTTTGGATGTGATGTCATTGCCTATATCGTTGATATATAAAAGGAACATCAAAGGGCCTAGTACAGTTCCCTGTGGTACACCAGATGTTACTTTGGCTGTACTAGATTTGTCTCCTTCTATGCATAGCCAGAAATGATGGGTACTTTGCTCATTTGCATATCTAAGATGGCGACGCCGGGACGTCTGCAATTTTCATATGATCTATATAGACGATATCATTCATAATTGCATGTGTGTCATTTTCTGAACTTGAAAATGATACATTGAATCAAGCTGAATTAAATGAAATAAAAATTAATGAAAACAATTAAATATTCGAGCTTCCTGGACTGAATGAAAATCTGAGGCGACGAACCCTTTTTTGGCCTTAAGAGTCTATGTAAAAATGTCTGAAATACATGAAACTGGTGGCGTGTGACACAAAATTTTACAATGAATGACATTTGGCGACATATTTTCTGAAATTAATTTAGAATCCTCAATAATATATGTAATTATATTGACTAACCTTATATTTCTAGCTTCTAAACTCCGGGTTCCCACATTAAATATAATATGATCATTTTTGCATGATCGCGATATCAAAGACATGTCTAAAATCGTTACAAAACAAAAATATTTCAATCTTGACAGAAAAAAAACTTTGCGGAAATAAACAATAACTTTTAATTTTCGAATCATTGACGGACACATTGAATTTCCGTACTGTAGGCTATTTTTTGACAAATCTAATAAACGATCCATCAAGCTTGAAACTGCAGTCACGTGATCAAAATCTAATTTAAATATGATGAATATTTATGAGGAAAGTACCATCAATTTCTGGATATGGGTCACCAAGTCAGGGTCATTACGGTTTTCACAGTTTTCCGGTTGTTGACTGATTTTGTCTGTTTATATAATTATGAGTTTTGACTTTCCCTTTGTAAGATTGTTCGGAGTTCGGTAATTTTGTTATTACCCTTATATACTATGGATAGTGGCAGGGATAAAACTGAACAGGGACCCAGTAACCCTAGACCACACAAATGTGACCTGGAATTTTGTATATTTGGAAGGTATACACGATTCTTATTTAACATCTTATTTTTCTGTGTTTTTTCTTTAAATTTATTTGGTCTAGAGCTTTAGGTAATATTTCAGCGGATTTCCTCTATCAGTAATGGATTTCGAGTCGCAATAAAACTGGCACAGGAGGAAACATTTGCCAACTTGCTGCAGTCGAACTATACTAATGCATGACGTAGCTCTTTAATTTTTTTTTAGAAATCGAAAAGGACAGATTTAAGTGAATGCCAAGAAAATATAGAATATGCCAACGAAGAGAAAGAAGCCAGTTTATTTCTTTGCTTACATATACTAAAATAGAAATAGAACTTCATGATAACACAATCATGAGCGGATCAAGAATTTTCTAAACAGTGGTTCCAGATTAAGGTATGGCCAATGTCCTCAATATAATTTGTTATGCTATTCAAAAAGAGGTTCCAATCACTTGAAATTATATGAAAAGCTTACCCATAAATTATTGTATGGGCTAAATTGATATATGCAATAAATACCGAGTGGTGATTAAATGTACAGGTAGTATCCTTAAACAATATGGAATACGCGAAACTGAAATTAATTCTGCTTGACGGCATCGTGGGCATGTAGGCGAGTCACAAGGGGCAGGGTTGTTTGACTTTTTGTTTAATCTTGAGTCTTTTTTACGGGATATTTTAGATGAAAAAAATGTGGCGGGGCTCCACCCTAATCTGTTACTGCTAGTTATCAATTCATGTACAAACAATTTGGCCATGCATTTATTACACAATATAAGGGGAGACAACACTCATACAGTTTTTGTTAACAACATAATTTAAATTATATGCTTAAATTCATTTATCGCGTCGGGATTCTACGGGATTGTATTCAGGGTTTTAGGTTAACAGTTTAGAGTGACGTAGTGATTCCTTAACAAACAAGACGATGTTGATCAGCGATTAATTTTAAACCTACCCTCCCTCTCCAGTAATTTAGAATGGATACTGCTGCTGGTTTTGAATTTACAATTTCAGATGCTGATCTGCCTTGATGATTGGAAACTGGTGTTTTCTATAGTGTAAATGGATTACAGTACCACACAACGATTTACTCACCACGAAGAATTATTTGATTGTGCAGTTTTCCGTTAGTTGGATCGCTGTTTTTTATGTTTATCTTTGTATACTATTCTGCTTGAAACATACCATTTGAACATTTGCACCTGTGTATCCCACGGTGTGATCAGACTTTAATTTACAAGCACCTGTGTATCCCACGGTGCATTGTATACCCGTTGAATATCTATCTATCTATCACCTATCTAAGGTTGCCATAATTTGTCGGTAACCACATATATTGTTATCGTATCTATCTATCTAAGCATTTATATATATTGATCTGATATTGTATAAATATTAATAATTAAACCTGTGGCCAATTACCGCCAAAACTTTATATATTTGTTTCTTTATACCCGTACTAGATAATGATAACATATATACGGTTGTAACGAGAATATACAATTGAGTATTCCCACTGTTGATGTTATATATTAACAACACATATTTTATAAAGAGTTTAGTTTCAATGCCGGTAGAATATTAAATAAGATACTTCGAAGCGTAATGTACATAAAATAGACATTGATTATTTAAGTTTTACCAAGCCATTAAATGACTGCTCCCAGAACAAGATACAGTTGACATTGTATGAAGTCGGTGATCTCTATTGATCCGTTTATATATCTGATTCTTTTGTTAGAACATTAATCCATTTGACACTGCATTATGTTTAACTCACATTGCCAAAGGCCATGTGAGCGTTTGCCAACACTTGACATCAGTCGTCCGTTCGTCATAAACGTTCACATTTAAATCTTCTATGCAGACCACTGAACGAGGGTCCGTCGTGGTCGTGATCGTATGGTAGTTGAATTTACAACTAACTGCGCAATCAGTGCCTGACAACACTAAAGATGTGAGTTCGAATCCCGCTCATGGTGAGAATTACTCGATAAAATATGTTGTGATATACTTTGTCAGTGACTTGCGGCAGGTCGGTGGTGTTCTCCATGTACTCCGGTTTCCTCTATCAATAGAACGAACCGCAAAGATAAAACTGAAATATTGTTGAAATGGGATCCAAACTGGATCTCCAACTGCAATACATATATAAACAAACGTTAGCAATCTGCAGATTCGCTTCCACTCAAAAGGACCACATACTATCACAAAAGTGAATGACAACATAAATATTGATATACAATATATATATATATATTAACGTTAAAGGCATACAGTCACTCAGATTGATTTTTGTTATATTGAAAGCTGCCAATATTCGATGTTTTATACTAACTGCAGTTGAAATTTTTCATAGTATTATACGTATTTAACCTGGAACGAAGGAAATATGTCGCTGTTTGATTTTCTTATGTCCCGTAAAGAATTCAATGTTTACCAGCATTATATTCATATATTTATGAATATGATCAAATGACCATTGATGACCTACACAGTGACCTCATTCGGTAAAGCCTTTGCGCATGTGCGAAATTGTTTGCTGAAAAAGCACATGTTATAAATAAAAATATTGACGGATTCTACCCGAAAACGACACAGGAGGATTCAACAAGATTTGTGTAAAAATTAAAAAAAGATGTTAAACCGACATACTCCATTTTTCAAGACGTAAGCATAATTTATATATCTTTTTTCGGCTGAATCGTATTTTGACAGAATTACATCGTAGTTTTTTTTATATATCTTTTTTTCATGAGAAAACTCTAGGTGATATCTCTTTTAAATTAGAGACTAAAATAATGAACTTCATGTCTGTTTTTTTTCTAAAAAAATATAATCAAGTGCCTCAAGTGTTGTCAATAATATGCAATACAATTTGCTTACAATTTTCTCTTTATCGGGCCCCTTTGCAGAGTTTGGGTTTGTTTTTATTGATTTCATCACGTATTTTCGATTTTAAGTGTCATTCTTACTAAATACCATTATATAATATTAACTGATTACCCCGGGATCCAATTTCATAGATATATTTCTTAAATTATATTAATTTTAACCAATATTTACCTGCAACATGCTTTCTGGTTATTTATAGCAGTTATCAGTGTCCGGTAAACTTCAGAAAAGACAGCCGACTTATAATTAGGTGTGTTAATGGCGATTTCACCAACAAACATTCGAATTCTTTTCACTAATTACGACATTATAACCTATTTTGTAAACCTGGCTTCTTGTTCAGAACATTTTATTAGTATAAAACATCGAATATTGGCAACCTTTAATATAAACCAAAAAAATCAATCTGAGCGACTGTATGCCATTAATGGTGTATATTGTATTTGTCATATGATTTAATATCATCAGATTGAATTTCATAAGAAAAGCTTGAAAATAACAAAAGAGATAACCAGAAGTTGTACATCGATGAAGGACAGACAACACCATGGTTAACAGAAAAATAACAAAAGAGATAACCAGAAGTTGTACATCGATGAAGGACAGACAACACCATGGTTAACAGAAAAATAACAAAAGAGATAACCAGAAGTTGTACATCGATGAAGGACAGACAACGCCATGATCAACAGAAAAATAACAAAAGAGATAACCAGAAGTTGTATATCGATGAAGGACAGACAACGCCATGGTTAACAGAAAAATAACAAAAGAGATAACCAGAAGTTGTACATCGATGAAGGACAGACAACACCATGGTTAACAGAAAAATAACAAAAGAGATAACCAGAAGTTGTATATCGATGAAGGACAGACAACACCATGGTTAACAGAAAAATAACAAAAGAGATAACCAGAAGTTGTACATCGATGAAGGACAGACAACACCATGGTTAACAGAAAAATAACAAAAGAGATAACCAGAAGTTGCACATCGATGAAGGACAGACAACGCCATGGTTAACAGAAAAATAACAAAAGAGATAACCAGAAGTTGTACATCGATGAAGGACAGACAACACCATGGTTAACAGAAAAATAACAAAAGAGATAACCAGAAGTTGTATATCGATGAAGGACAGACAACACCATGGTTAACAGAAAAATAACAAAAGAGATAACCAGAAGTTGTATATCGATGAAGGAGAGGCAACACCATGGTTAACAGAAAAATAACAAAAGAGATAACCAGAAGTTGTATATCGATGAAGGACAGACAACACCATGGTTAACAGAAAAATAACAAAAGAGATAACCAGAAGTTGTACATCGATGAAGGACAGACAACGCCATGATCAACAGAAAAATAACAAAAGAGATAACCAGAAGTTGTATATCGATGAAGGACAGACAACACCATGATCAACAGAAAAATAACAAAAGAGATAACCAGAAGTTGTACATCGATGAAGGACAGACAACGCCATGGTTAACAGAAAAATAACAAAAGAGATAACCAGAAGTTGTACATCGATGAAGGACAGACAATACCATGGTTAACAGAAAAATAACAAAAGAGATAACCAGAAGTTGTATATCGATGAAGGACAGACAACACCATGGTTAACAGAAAAATAACAAAAGAGATAACCAGAAGTTGTACATCGATGAAGGACAGACAACACCATGGTTAACAGAAAAATAACAAAAGAGATAACCAGAAGTTGTACATCGATGAAGGACAGACAACGCCATGGTTAACAGAAAAATAACAAAAGAGATAACCAGAAGTTGTATATCGATGAAGGACAGACAACGCCATGGTTAACAGAAAAATAACAAAGAGATAACCAGAAGTTGTACATCGATGAAGGACAGACAACACCATGGTTAACAGAAAAATAACAAAAGAGATAACCAGAAGTTGTATATCGATGAAGGAAAGACAACACCATGGTTAACAGAAAAATAACAAAAGAGATAACCAGAAGTTGTACATCGATGAAGGACAGACAACACCATGGTTAACAGAAAAATAACAAAAGAGATAACCAGAAGTTGTATATCGATGAAGGACAGACAACACCATGGTTAACAGAAAAATAACAAAAGAGATAACCAGAAGTTGTATATCGATGAAGGACAGACAACACCATGGTTAACAGAAAAATAACAAAAGAGATAACCAGAAGTTGTACATCGATGAAGGACAGACAACACCATGGTTAACAGAAAAATAACAAAAGAGATAACCAGAAGTTGTATATCGATGAAGGACAGACAACACCATGGTTAACAGAAAAATAACAAAAGAGATAACCAGAAGTTGTACATCGATGAAGGACAGACAACACCATGGTTAACAGAAAAATAACAAAAGAGATAACCAGAAGTTGTACATCGATGAAGGACAGACAACGCCATGGTTAACAGAAAAATAACAAAAGAGATAACCAGAAGTTGTACATCGATGAAGGACAGACAACGCCATGGTTAACAGAAAAATAACAAAAGAGATAACCAGAAGTTGTACATCGATGAAGGACAGACAACACCATGGTTAACAGAAAAATAACAAAAGAGATAACCAGAAGTTGTACATCGATGAAGGACAGACAACACCATGGTTAACAGAAAAATAACAAAAGAGATAACCAGAAGTTGTATATCGATGAAGGACAGACAACACCATGGTTAACAGAAAAATAACAAAAGAGATAACCAGAAGTTGTACATCGATGAAGGACAGACAACACCATGGTTAACAGAAAAATAACAAAAGAGATAACCAGAAGTTGTATATCGATGAAGGACAGACAACGCCATGATCAACAGAAAAATAACAAAAGAGATAACCAGAAGTTGTACATCGATGAAGGACAGACAACACCATGGTTAACAGAAAAATAACAAAAGAGATAACCAGAAGTTGTATATCGATGAAGGACAGACAACGCCATGATCAACAGAAAAATAACAAAAGAGATAACCAGAAGTTGTACATCGATGAAGGACAGACAACACCATGGTTAACAGAAAAATAACAAAAGAGATAACCAGAAGTTGTACATCGATGAAGGACAGACAACACCATGGTTAACAGAAAAATAACAAAAGAGATAACCAGAAGTTGTATATCGATGAAGGACAGACAACGCCATGATCAACAGAAAAATAACAAAAGAGATAACCAGAAGTTGTACATCGATGAAGGACAGACAACACCATGGTTAACAGAAAAATAACAAAAGAGATAACCAGAAGTTGTATATCGATGAAGGACAGACAACACCATGGTTAACAGAAAAATAACAAAAGAGATAACCAGAAGTTGTACATCGATGAAGGACAGACAACACCATGGTTAACAGAAAAATAACAAAAGAGATAACCAGAAGTTGTATATCGATGAAGGACAGACAACGCCATGATCAACAGAAAAATAACAAAAGAGATAACCAGAAGTTGTACATCGATGAAGGACAGACAACACCATGGTTAACAGAAAAATAACAAAAGAGATAACCAGAAGTTGTATATCGATGAAGGACAGACAACACCATGGTTAACAGAAAAATAACAAAAGAGATAACCAGAAGTTGTACATCGATGAAGGACAGACAACGCCATGGTTAACAGAAAAATAACAAAAGAGATAACCAGAAGTTGTACATCGATGAAGGACAGACAACACCATGGTTAACAGAAAAATAACAAAACAGATAACCAGAAGTTGTACATCGATGAAGGACAGACAACACCATGGTTAACAGAAAAATAACAAAAGAGATAACCAGAAGTTTTATATCGATGAAGGACAGACAACGCCATGATCAACAGAAAAATAACAAAAGAGATAACCAGAAGTTGTACATCGATGAAGGACAGACAACACCATGGTTAACAGAAAAATAACAAAAGAGATAACCAGAAGTTGTATATCGATGAAGGACAGACAACACCATGGTTAACAGAAAAATAACAAAAGAGATAACCAGAAGTTGTACATCGACGAAGGACAGACAACGCCATGGTTAACAGAAAAATAACAAAAGAGATAACCAGAAGTTGTACATCGATGAAGGACAGACAACGCCATGGTTAACAGAAAAATAACAAAAGAGATAACCAGAAGTTGTACATCGATGAAGGACAGACAACACCATGGTTAACAGAAAAATAACAAAAGAGATAACCAGAAGTTGTACATCGATGAAGGACAGACAACACCATGGTTAACAGAAAAATAACAAAAGAGATCACCAGAAGTTGTATATCGATGAAGGACAGACAACACCATGGTTAACAGAAAAATAACAAAAGAGATAACCAGAAGTTGTACATCGATGAAGGACAGACAACACCATGGTTAACAGAAAAATAACAAAAGAGATAACCAGAAGTTGTATATCGATGAAGGACAGACAACACCATGGTTAACAGAAAAATAACAAAAGAGATAACCAGAAGTTGTACATCGATGAAGGACAGACAACACCATGGTTAACAGAAAAATAACAAAAGAGATAACCAGAAGTTGTATATTGATGAAGGACAGACAACACCATGGTTAACAGAAAAATAACAAAAGAGATAACCAGAAGTTGTACATCGATGAAGGACAGACAACGCCATGGTTAACAGAAAAATAACAAAAGAGATAACCAGAAGTTGTACATCGATGAAGGACAGACAACACCATGGTTAACAGAAAAATAACAAAAGAGATAACCAGAAGTTGTATATTGATGAAGGACAGACAACGCCATGGTTAACAGAAAAATAACAAAAGAGATAACCAGAAGTTGTATATTGATGAAGGACAGACAACGCCATGGTTAACAGAAAAATAACAAAAGAGATAACCAGAAGTTGTATATCGATGAAGGACAGACAACGCCATGGTTAACAGAAAAATAACAAAAGAGATAACCAGAAGTTGTACATCGATGAAGGACAGACAACACCATGGTTAACAGAAAAATAACAAAAGAGATAACCAGAAGTTGTACATCGATGAAGGACAGACAACACCATGGTTAACAGAAAAATAACAAAAGAGATAACCAGAAGTTGTATATCGATGAAGGACAGACAACGCCATGATCAACAGAAAAATAACAAAAGAGATAACCTGAAGTTGTACATCGATGAAGGACAGACAACGCCATGGTTAACAAAAAAATAACAAAAGAGATAACCAGAAGTTGTACATCGATGAAGGACAGACAACACCATGGTTAACAGAAAAATAACAAAAGAGATAACCAGAAGTTGTATATCGATGAAGGACAGACAACACCATGGTTAACAGAAAAATAACAAAAGAGATAACCAGAAGTTGTACATCGACGAAGGACAGACAACACCATGGTTAACAGAAAAATAACAAAAGAGATAGCCAGAAGTTGTACATCGATGAAGGACAGACAACACCATGGTTAACAGAAAAATAACAAAAGAGATAACCAGAAATTGTACATCGATGAAGGACAGACAACACCATGGTTAACAGAAAAATAACAAAAGAGATAACCAGAAGTTGTATATTGATGAAGGACAGACAACGCCATGATCAACAGAAAAATAACAAAAGAGATAACCAGAAGTTGTACATCGATGAAGGACAGACAACACCATGGTTAACAGAAAAATAACAAAAGAGATAACCAGAAGATGTATATCGATGAAGGACAGACAACACCATGATCAACAGAAAAATAACAAAAGAGATAACCAGAAGTTGTATATCGATGAAGGACAGACAACACCATGGTTAACAGAAAAATAACAAAAGAGATAACCAGAAGTTGTACATCGATGAAGGACAGACAACGCCATGATCAACAGAAAAATAACAAAAGAGATAACCAGAAGTTGTATATCGATGAAGGACAGACAACGCCATGATCAACAGAAAAATAACAAAAGAGATAACCAGAAGTTGTATATCGATGAAGGACAGACAACGCCATGGTTAACAGAAAAATAACAAAAGAGATAACCAGAAGTTGTATATCGATGAAGGACAGACAACACCATGGTTAACAGAAAAATAACAAAAGAGATAACCAGAAGTTGTACATCGATGAAGGACAGACAACGCCATGATCAACAGAAAAATAACAAAAGAGATAACCAGAAGTTGTATATCGATGAAGGACAGACAACGCCATGATCAACAGAAAAATAACAAAAGAGATAACCAGAAGTTGTATATCGATGAAGGACAGACAACGCCATGGTTAACAGAAAAATAACAAAAGAGATAACCAGAAGTTGTATATCGATGAAGGACAGACAACACCATGGTTAACAGAAAAATAACAAAAGAGATAACCAGAAGTTGTATATCGATGAAGGACAGACAACACCATGGTTAACAGAAAAATAACAAAAGAGATAACCAGAAGTTGTACATCGATGAAGGACAGACAACACCATGGTTAACAGAAAAATAACAAAAGAGATAACCAGAAGTTGTATATCGATGAAGGACAGACAACACCATGGTTAACAGAAAAATAACAAAAGAGATAACCAGAAGTTGTACATCGACGAAGGACAGACAACACCATGGTTAACAGAAAAATAACAAAAGAGATAGCCAGAAGTTGTACATCGATGAAGGACAGACAACACCATGGTTAACAGAAAAATAACAAAAGAGATAACCAGAAATTGTACATCGATGAAGGACAGACAACACCATGGTTAACAGAAAAATAACAAAAGAGATAACCAGAAGTTGTATATTGATGAAGGACAGACAACGCCATGATCAACAGAAAAATAACAAAAGAGATAACCAGAAGTTGTACATCGATGAAGGACAGACAACACCATGGTTAACAGAAAAATAACAAAAGAGATAACCAGAAGATGTATATCGATGAAGGACAGACAACACCATGATCAACAGAAAAATAACAAAAGAGATAACCAGAAGTTGTATATCGATGAAGGACAGACAACACCATGGTTAACAGAAAAATAACAAAAGAGATAACCAGAAGTTGTACATCGATGAAGGACAGACAACGCCATGATCAACAGAAAAATAACAAAAGAGATAACCAGAAGTTGTATATCGATGAAGGACAGACAACGCCATGATCAACAGAAAAATAACAAAAGAGATAACCAGAAGTTGTATATCGATGAAGGACAGACAACGCCATGGTTAACAGAAAAATAACAAAAGAGATAACCAGAAGTTGTATATCGATGAAGGACAGACAACACCATGGTTAACAGAAAAATAACAAAAGAGATAACCAGAAGTTGTACATCGATGAAGGACAGACAACGCCATGATCAACAGAAAAATAACAAAAGAGATAACCAGAAGTTGTATATCGATGAAGGACAGACAACGCCATGATCAACAGAAAAATAACAAAAGAGATAACCAGAAGTTGTATATCGATGAAGGACAGACAACGCCATGGTTAACAGAAAAATAACAAAAGAGATAACCAGAAGTTGTATATCGATGAAGGACAGACAACACCATGGTTAACAGAAAAATAACAAAAGAGATAACCAGAAGTTGTATATCGATGAAGGACAGACAACACCATGGTTAACAGAAAAATAACAAAAGAGATAACCAGAAGTTGTACATCGATGAAGGACAGACAACGCCATGATCAACAGAAAAATAACAAAAGAGATAACCAGAAGTTGTACATCGATGAAGGACAGACAACACCATGGTTAACAGAAAAATAACAAAAGAGATAACCAGAAGTTGTATATCGATGAAGGACAGACAACACCATGGTTAACAGAAAAATAACAAAAGAGATAACCAGAAGTTGTACATCGATGAAGGACAGACAACACCATGGTTAACAGAAAAGGAACAAAAGAGATAACCAGAAGTTGTACATCGATGAAGGACAGACAACACCATGGTTAACAGAAAAATAACAAAAGAGATAACCAGAAGTTGTATATCGATGAAGGACAGACAACACCATGATCAACAGAAAAATAACAAAAGAGATAACCAGAAGTTGTATATCGATGAAGGACAGACAACACCATGGTTAACAGAAAAATAACAAAAGAGATAACCAGAAGTTGTACATCGATGAAGGACAGACAACACCATGGTTAACAAAAAAATAACAAAAGAGATAACCAGAAGTTGTACATCGATGAAGGACAGACAACACCATGGTTAACAGAAAAATAACAAAAGAGATAACCAGAAGTTGTATATCGATGAAGGACAGACAACGCCATGATCAACAGAAAAATAACAAAAGAGATAACCAGAAGTTGTACATCGATGAAGGACAGACAACGCCATGGTTAACAGAAAAATAACAAAAGAGATAACCAGAAGTTGTACATCGATGAATGACAGACAACACCATGGTTAACAGAAAAATAACAAAAGAGATAACCAGAAGTTGTACATCGATGAAGGACAGACAACACCATGGTTAACAGAAAAATAACAAAAGAGATAACCAGAAGTTGTATATCGATGAAGGACAGACAACACCATGGTTAACAGAAAAATAACATAAGAGATAACCAGAAGTTGTATATCGATGAAGGACAGACAACACCATGGTTAACAGAAAAATAACAAAAGAGATAACCAGAAGTTGTATATCGATGAAGGACAGACAACGCCATGGTTAACAGAAAAATAACAAAAGAGATAACCAGAAGTTGTATATCGATGAAGGACAGACAACGCCATGGTTAACAGAAAAATAACAAAAGAGATAACAAGAAGTTGTATATCGATGAAGGACAGACAACACCATGGTTAACAGAAAAATAACAAAAGAGATAACCAGAAGTTGTACATCGATGAAGGACAGACAACGCCATGGTTAACAGAAAAATAACAAAAGAGATAACCAGAAGTTGTACATCAATGAAGGACAGACAACGCCATGGTTAACAGAAAAATAACAAAAGAGATAACCAGAAGTTGTATATCGATGAAGGACAGACAACACCATGGTTAACAGAAAAATAACAAAAGAGATAACCAGACGTTGTATATCGATGAAGGACAGACAACGCCATGGTTAACAGAAAAATAACAAAAGAGATAACCAGAAGTTGTATATCGATGAAGGACAGACAACACCATGGTTAACAGAAAAATATCAAAAGAGATAACCAGAAGTTGTATATCGATGAAGGACAGACAACACCATGGTTAACAGAAAAATAACAAAAGAGATAACCAGAAGTTGTACATCGATGAAGGACAGACAACACCATGGTTAACAGAAAAATAACAAAAGAGATAACCAGAAGTTGTATATCGATGAAGGACAGACAACGCCATGGTTAACAGAAAAATAACAAAAGAGATAACCAGAAGTTGTATATCGATGAAGGACAGACAACACCATGGTTAACAGAAAAATAACAAAAGAGATAACCAGAAGTTGTATATCGATGAAGGACAGACAACGCCATTGTTAACAGAAAAATAACAAAAGAGATAACCAGAAGTTGTATATCGATGAAGGACAGACAACACCATGGTTAACAGAAAAATAACAAAAGAGATAACCAGAAGTTGTATATCGATGAAGGACAGACAACACCATGGTTAACAGAAAAATAACAAAAGAGATAATCAGAAGTTGTATATCGATGAAGGACAGACAACGCCATGGTTAACAGAAAAAAAACAAAAGAGATAACCAGAAGTTGTATATCGACGAAGGACAGACAGCACCATGGTTAACAGAAAAATAACAAAAGAGATAACCAGAAGTTGTATATCGATGAAGGACAGACAACACCATGGTTAACAGAAAAATAACAAAAGAGATAACCAGAAGTTGTATATCGATGAAGGACAGACAACACCATGGTTAACAGAAAAATAACAAAAGAGATAACCAGAAGTTGTACATCGATGAAGGACAGACAACACCATGGTTAACAGAAAAATAACAAAAGAGATAACCAGAAGTTGTATATCGATGAAGGACAGACAACGCCATGGTTAACAGAAAAATAACAAAAGAGATAACCAGAAGTTGTATATCGATGAAGGACAGACAACACCATGGTTAACAGAAAAATAACAAAAGAGATAACCAGAAGTTGTATATCGATGAAGGACAGACAACGCCATGGTTAACAGAAAAATAACAAAAGAGATAACCAGAAGTTGTATATCGATGAAGGACAGACAACACCATGGTTAACAGAAAAATAACAAAAGAGATAACCAGAAGTTGTATATCGATGAAGGACAGACAACACCATGGTTAACAGAAAAATAACAAAAGAGATAACCAGAAGTTGTACATCGATGAAGGACAGACAACACCATGGTTAACAGAAAAATAACAAAAGAGATAACCAGAAGTTGTATATCGATGAAGGACAGAAAACGCCATGGTTAACAGAAAAATAACAAAAGAGATAACCAGAAGTTGTATATCGATGAAGGACAGACAACACCATGGTTAACAGAAAAATAACAAAAGAGATAACCAGAAGTTGTATATCGATGAAGGACAGACAACGCCATGGTTAACAGAAAAATAACAAAAGAGATAACCAGAAGTTGTATATCGATGAAGGACAGACAACGCCATGATCAACAGAAAAGGAACAAAAGAGATAACCAGAAGTTGTATATCGATGAAGGACAGACAACGCCATGGTTAACAGAAAAATAACAAAAGAGATAACCAGAAGTTGTATATCGATGAAGGACAGACAACACCATGGTTAACAGAAAAATAACAAAAGAGATAACCAGAAGTTGTATATCGATGAAGGACAGACAACGCCATGGTTAACAGAAAAATAACAAAAGAGATAACCAGAAGTTGTATATCGATGAAGGACAGACAACACCATGGTTAACAGAAAAATAACAAAAGAGATAACCAGAAGTTGTACATCGATGAAGGACAGACAACGCCATGGTTAACAGAAAAATAACAAAAGAGATAACCAGAAGTTGTACATCGATGAAGGACAGACAACGCCATGGTTAACAGAAAAATAACAAAAGAGATAACCAGAAGTTGTACATCGATGAAGGACAGACAACGCCATGATCAACAGAAAAGGAACAAAAGAGATAGCCAGAAGTTGTATATCGATGAAGGACAGACAACACCATGATCAACAGAAAAGGAACAAAAGAGATAGCCAGAAGTTGTACATCGATGAAGGACAGACAACGCCATGATCAACAGAAAAGGAACAAAAGAGATAGCCAGAAGTTGTACATCGATGAAGGACAGACAACGCCATGATCAACAGAAAAGGAACAAAAGAGATAGCCAGAAGTTGTACATCGATGAAGGACAGACAACGCCATGATCAACAGAAAAGGAACAAAAGAGATAGCCAGAAGTTGTACATCGATGAAGGACAGAAAACACCATGATCAACAGAAAAGGAACAAAAGAGATAGCCAGAAGTTGTACATCGATGAAGGACAGACAACACCATGATCAACAGAAAAATAACAAAAGAGATAACCAGAAGTTGTACATCGATGAAGGACAGACAACACCATGGTTAACAGAAAAATAACAAAGAGATAACCAGAAGTTGTATATCGATGAAGGACAGACAACACCATGGTTCACAGAAAAATAACAAAGAGATAACCAGAAGTTGTACATCGATGAAGGACAGACAACACCATGATCAACAGAAAAGGAACATAAAGGTAAACAAAGAAAACTGAAGTCAACAGAATGAACCGCACTAAAAACCGGGGACGTACGCAGATGTTCCGGAAGAGTAGGCAGTTCCTGTTCCACTAGTGACTCCTCTCATGGTGCTCATGTTAAAATATGATACTAAATCACGAAAGACGGAAGAAGTACGGGATTATAACCACGACAAACAGAACATATCCATGATCATCTGTGTCTTTCAAATGGAGCGCATGTAAGATGTTAAGGCAGTGATAATCCTACTTCACTAATATACATCCTATAGTAGCTTCTCTAAGACCACACAAAGGCCACCGTAGTCGTGATCGTATGGGAGTTTGATTTACCTGTGTAACCAGTACTTATCACCACTAAAGTTGTGAGTTCGAATCCAGTGCATGGCAAGATGTACTCTATACAACTTTATGTGATAATGTTTGCCAGAGACTTGCAACAGGTCGATCGTTTTTCCCGGGTACTCCCATTTCCTCCACCAATAAAGCTGACCACCACAATATAACTGAAATATTGTTGAAAGTGGCGTTAAGCACCTTAAACCAAACCAAACCATATAATACCACACTTTCAAAGAACAATATTTTTATGCTAAGTTATAAAGATGGGCCTCACCGGAATACGCATTGCAAACAAGTATCTGATTATGGTCCTTAGAAATATGGATGGCTGATGGATTGACGAGTCCATCTGCACTGTCTAGTATCTCTTTACCATTCTGTCCATCTGATGAAATCACAAATATATTGTTTGACTTGTAGCAAGAGACATATATAAAACCGTCTCTGTCAACAGATATTTGGTGTGGGCTTAACATAGAGTTGTGTCGAAATCTCCATAGTACGTCCCCGCTCGGTGTAAAACATTTGATGTCATTTTGGTTTTCTTCAGAACAAAACAGCAATTGGTCATTCTGAACAACATACGCAAAGTCTTTTGTAGGCATGTAGACTTGCTGCAATAACTTTCCTTTTGTATCGTACATTTGTAATAAGTTGGACTTGTCCATAGACACAATGATACGATTATTCACGAAATCGATACCGTAGCACTTCCCATTGACGTTGATTTGTCTTATTTCTAGACCGGCATCAAGGTCAAATATGGCTACTCTGCTTTCTGACCATAACGTGACCGCTATTTGATTATCCTTTATTACAGCTACATCAGACGGTTGTCCAGTAAGCTTTATACTCCGATCATGTGTTCCATCCATGCTATGCACTATTAACAGATGATTTTGATAATCTACAAATACCATTTTACTTCCGGGTAATATAGCACACCCTGTTATAATTCTATTTTTATCACTTTTAATCTTAATGTAAGTTTCCCTTTTAACTTTAATGTCGTCTACGCCACGCGCTTTTGTCTGATATAAAACAGACTCATTTGGTTTTGTACGGAACTGTAATTTTCCAATTGATGATAGTTTCTGTGGTAAAGTCACGTATAACTGGTCAAAGGTTACGTCAATGTTAACATTGTGCATTCTTACGTCATAATCCAAGCACTGAATATACTGTTTGTGTTCTTCCAATTCTTTCTCTAAAATTCCAATTCCATGAAATGTTTGTAAGTCAGTTCCATATCGTTGTAGGTTCACTGAGTTCGTTTCTAGATCTTTTAAATGTTTTCGTTTTTCGTCCAAAATAGTAAGAAACGTTTCCATTTCGTTACCAAGTTTACATATCTCGTGAGACAATTCATCAACAATATTTTTCTCCAATTTATCTAAGTGGTCATTAATGGATAGTCTGAAATTTTGGATTATTTCTATTAAATGCGATTTTTGTTTCTTAAGACGATCGTGGTAGTTCATCCTGTCTTCTCTAATCGTTTCAAAGCTCCTTAATAACCATTGTACGTCAGTGCGCATGTTTCTAAAAAATGACGACAACTTAACATTTGAAACATATTTCGTAAGTAGGTCAATATTACTGCAGTTCTGATGAACAGTGTTCGTACACATTGTGCAACACGCCACCTGGTGGCCATTACAGTAAAATTCCAATATCTGATCGTGCTCTAAACATTTGTTGTTAATGGATAAAGCGAAATTCTCTAATTGAAGATATTCGGCAATTGTCAGGATTTGATGTTCATTGAGTGTTTTGGATTTACTATGTTCTTTCCTACATTCGGAACACATCGGTGCTCTACAATTCTGACACCCAAATTTAGCAGCTCTTGCATTATGAGTTTTGCAAAAGGTTTCAGAGTCCATGTCTTTTTATATCTGAAATGAGAACCACATGTCATAACCAGAAGTAATATTGGATAAACCAATAAAAGAAAGCCAACATCGTTCATCTTAAACTTAGCATTAAACTAGCCATCAATTCACGACCCAGAGTGATATTCCATATCAAGGGCCTTTCGTACAGATATCCCACCACAGTGCCCCTCGCGCAAGTTAATCATTGTAGTTGTGATATCGTCTACTTACAAATAGTAGCTGATGCACACGTTTCAAAATGCTTTCATAGGAAATGTTACCATTAATATGTATGGAGGTAGTGGTGCTCCTGTTTGGCAATAGTGTTCTGAAAGTTTATTTGTTGAATTTATACTTTAATTTCCTTATAAAGTCATTGGTTGTTAGTTATCTAACATTTTGATTTGCCTCTTAAAAAGGAACTTCTAGAAAGTATGTAATAACAAGATTAATACATGTCATTTTCCATATCAGCCCGACTATCATCCCTCGACCCATATCAGTCCTCGTCTAATTCTCGGGATGATACTTGGGCCGATATGTATTGAAAAGGTTATGTAATAATCAGTATATATTTCATTTGTACGATATATCAAACTTCAAACCAGTCCCATGATGGTATTACTAGTATTCAAATAAATATGTTTCAATCCCTCGGTTATCTTAGGTTCCTCGTAGTTTCAAAAATCCCCAGGTGATCGTAAAATATAAATTTAATAATTTTGTAGATCGTTGTTTGTCGTTTTGTTCTTTTTCTTTTGGCCATTATGTTGTCTGTTCTTCTTCTATTTACGGATTCTGATTACCCCTTTAGTATCTTCAAATTCTTTTTAGTAGTACTATTTTAATCATTGTACAAAAAGTGGCTAAAGCAAATTATTATTGGGTCCGAGAAATGAAAGTAAAAATCGAAGAAAGATAGACAAATGAAAATGACACACAATGTTCAATAAAACACTAGATTGATCGATATGTATCCCATTAATATCCGTGGGGTGAACTCGAGTGCTCCGGATAGATATCATTGGGTCAGAGAAATGAGTGTAAAAAATCGAAGAAAGGTAGACAAATGAAAATGACACACAATGTTCAATAAAACACTAAATTGATCGATATGTATCCCATTAATATCCGTGGGGTGAACTCGAGTGCTCCGGATGGGTCTCATTGGGTCAGAGAAATGAGTGTAAAAAATCGAAGCAAGATAAACAAATGAAAATGACACACAATGTTCAATAGAACACTAAATTGATCTATATGTATCCCATTAATATCCGTGGGGTGAACTCGAGTGCTCCGGATAGATATCATTGGGTCAGAGAAATGAGTGTAAAAAATCGAAGCAAGATAAACAAATGAAAATGACACACAATGTTCAATAGAACACTAGATTGATCGACATGAATCCCATTAATATCCGTGGGGTGAACTCGGGTGCTCCACTAGTGACATTCGTGGGGTGAACTCGGGTGTTCTTGCTCCACTAGTGACATTAGTGGGGTGAACTCGGGTGCTCCACTAGTGACATTCGTGGGGTAAACTCGGGTGTTCTTGTTCCACTAGTGACATTCGTGGGGTGAACTCGGGTGCTCCACTAGTGACATTCGTCGTGTTATTGTTAATCGACAAAAACATCATCTGATATGGAAATCATGTTTCTAAGGACACCAGTATACGTTAAAAGATGCAAATAACATACATATAGCATGAACCCCCTACAAAACAAATGTGAGAAAGGACTACCTAACATAGTCCCTGAGAGTATCATCCGCCCAATAGTCAGTGTTTCAGCACTGGCATGGCTTATAAGCTAGATATATATCTATTTTTGAAATTAACAGTTCCTAGATAATGTAATTATTAATAAAACTAATGTTTTTCTCCCTCATGCATAGGTGACCTTAGCCGATTTTTCCTGCCTTGTTTAGGCCCTTTTGGTTTACTTGCTCTCAAAGACGTTTAAGTTATTTGGCTTGATTTAAGATTATTTCAGACACTCGTCGCGAGCACTAATTTAGATATGTACGATTTTATTACGCGGAAACAGTAGGACATCACAAGACAGAATTAAAAACACGAAGACATACAATTGGACAACGTAGGCATCACCATTTCATCAAACAAAAAATTGTAGCCACGATAAAACTAAAAATAACTGTATACATATTTTTTCTTTCCCCGAATTGGTTCACTCAAATAGCTTAGCAGTATCTTTGAAACCGTTGCTGTAATTACCTGCAGACAACAGCCAGCAAATTTAATTAGTTTGCACTCGCTGCGAAACAGGCTGGAAAAGCTCGTTTTTTTTACCTATTTCTAAAACTCGTACAAATAAATTATATATTTTCTGTCAACGTACGCATATTTTAGATATATCTACATTGTCGGTAAGTACAAAATTAATTTGCACTCGCTGCAAAACAGGCTAGAAAAGCTCATAAAATGCTCACTTTTCTACCTGTTTCTAGAGCTCATACAAATAAATTTTATATTTGCCGACAATGTACATATATTGTATTTATATTGCATTGCATGATAATCAAAATATACGTAGATTGTCGTTAAAATTTTTTTTATTTGCACTCGCTGCGAAACAGGCTAGAAAAGCCACCTGTTTCTAAAGCTCGCACAAATAAATTTTATATTTATATTTACCTACAATGCACGTATATTGTACATGTATATATATTTCACAAATAATGGTAAATAAAGAAATCTTCTTACCTTGAATTATCAGCTACTAAAATGTCTTGACTTGTACATAAGATATTTATATAATTTGATAATCCCATATTTAAATCTGGATTAGTTAAATTTTAAGACCACCTGAATGTGTTTGGTGTGTGACTTCATAAACAATCGTTTAAAGTTTAATTAACTGCTAACCTATGGATTTTAATCTCATAATCTTTTAATCATGTATTGGGATTATTTACGTTTAGAATTATACAAACTTTAAATAGCCTTGAAATAACTAGGACATAAACATGTGTGTTGTTATTGGCTGAGAAGAAAACTACGTCGGTCAGAAACTAATGAAACAGATCTAATCTCCCTACCCTTCCGGATCACATGAGTTCACCCTCGGTTTTTGGTGATGCTCGATCTTTAGTTTTCTGTGTATTGTTTTGTAGATCGTTGTTTGTCCTTTTGTTCTTTTTTTTTGGCCATTGTGTTGTCTGTCCTCCTTCGATGTACAGATTCCGATTATCTGAATACATATATTATGTAATAAGGTTCAGAATTAGGACAAAGCGTTCTTTACAACAACGTGTATCACTCATTGATATGTGATGGTCAACATTTACTTGCATGAATGTATTATTTTACTAAGATGAAAGGTGTGGGCTCATAAAACCAGTTAATCTCCGCCACTTTATATCGAAGTGCTTGTACCAAGCCAAGGGAGTGAGCGGTCATGTATTCTCGATTTCGGAGTGACATCACACAATGTAATTGACCAATCAATGATTATCAATTTTGAGATGAAGAAAATATTTGGAAATAAAATCCTCGGGATTCTACATAGACTCCAATGTATATTAATTTATTCGCTAACTTACAACAGAAGTTAAATATATTAATTAAAATCACCTCTGGCCCTTATAGACACTAAATCAGATATCTAGTTTGATTTTCGTCAATTTATATCAGACAGGTTTATTTTAAATTAAGAAAATAAAATTCAAATGTTCCATTGGAATCTAGGTAAAATCTAGAGGATCCCTGCTGACCTCACCCTAATGAATTATTAAATACCCGGATGTTCGGATATGAGAATATGTGTGTTATGGCTATCGATTTTGTCTGTTTCTGTCATATTGCGATTGAAGGTTGGAACTGTTCTGTGTTATGTAGTTGTTTGTATGGTCTCGTAAGTTTGTGTAAGAGTTATCTCCGTTTGTACTTTGTCCGGATTTGTTTTATGCATTAGCTGTCTCTTAAATAAATGTAAGAAATGGCAGTAGACGTGTTTTTGGTGTTCATTTAATTTGTGATTGTTGCAGCGCATGCGTTGTGTCCTGCTATATCATTACATCTGACAATGTGGTATTTTTTGTTTTCCATTTGATCCTTCTTGTACCTCTTACGCAATCTCTACCCAGAGTTGTCGGTCCTACACTCTCTCCAATATTGGATAGAGTGTAAGGACAGACAACTCTAGGTAGAGATTGCCTCTTACTATCCATTTCTCCATTCCTTACCAGTGGTAGTTAAAAGTCTCTTACCCGATTGTCCCATTCCTTGGGGTAGGATTATGGTGTATAACGCCACTTTCAACAATAATCCAGCTATATCCTGGCGCTCAGTTCTATTGGTGGAGGAAATCCGTAGAAAACCACCTACCTGTCGCAAGTCGCTGACAAACTTTCAGTTCAGTAATGCCCATCACCAACCAAGACGATGAGTTCAGTGAATGAGTGATGCCCATCACTACTTAAATGGTGAGCTCAGTGACACCCATCACCATTACGACGGTGAGTTGAGCTACAGTGCATAAACTGTTTGTTATCACTTCGTACCACGGCATGTGTACTACGAGTCGGCTAGCAATACAAACAGCTGAATTTACATCTAATGTTACAATATAACTGAAATATTGTTAAAGGTGGCTTCACATTGTAAACACTTACAAAACTACAAACCTATTTTATTTCTTTAAAAGAGAGATTCCACATGAAAAAGATGTTCGGTTCATCTTTTCCTCCAGTAGTTTGTAGGAGGGCTCATGTCTTATTGTGTTTTTGTATGTGTTTGCGCATAGTGATTTCCAACATTTTGCTGTTGCTCACCTCTTTAGTTTTCTGTGTGTGTTTTATTTTTTGTCTTTGTCCGGTGCCTTGTGTACCCAATGTTGCCAGTTTATCTGGATTGTACATTGTTGATTGTCCTTTCTGTTTTCCCTAACGTGTTTTGGTGTTGCATTACCGTTTAAATAGCGTAACCAGAAAGAATCATATGACTTATAAAAGAATTGAATGCAATCGTTTATAGTTTTATTAGCGAAGATAAATCCTGGAAGTGGGCGTGGTTGAATGACTTTGAGCTTCATTGACTGATGAAGTTTCAATTTCGAAGTCACGTGTCAACATTTTGACCAATCACATGCCGCTTTCGAAATGAAATGAGTACATAATATGTAATTATTATTGTGCAAAGGTTTCATTTTGTGAAATAAAACAAATACTGAAATCAATATTAATTTTGTTTATTCAATAATCATTGCTGGACAATATCAAGGTATTTGTGGACAGATTAACATCACTAAACAAATAAAACATTTTAGGACGAATTAAAATCACTCGACATGCAAAATATATTTGAGGGCGGATTAAAATCAAACAACATATGAATGTACCGTCGTTGATAACTAAAAGCCATCAAGATCATAGAGTTGAATATGTTGAATTAAATTATTTTGATATTTAAGTCTAATAAAAGAATGAAAGACGGGTTACGATATTTTGTTCCGTGTATTGGTATATTACTTCCTGGTCCAGACTGGGTTAAATCAATAGTCCATTTGTTCAGAAATTAAACTGTTGCCGTGTACATTGCAATGGATATCCTCCGCTTAAATAACACTAAGATAGCAATTAAAAACGTCTTTTTTTAAGATAAATAAAAATCTCTGTATATCTGAATCAGTCTATATAAAGTTTGGACACGATAGATGACACATATAGTTGATTTTCTCTATCAGGCTGCCATCGGTCCTACCTATAATTTGACGAAGAGATAGATTAAAAATACTGATAAAATAATAGAAATATATGTATAAATGTTCATTCTATAACAAAAAAAGAATTTGCTTTAAGAAGAGTTTGAAGATACCAAAGGGGTAATCAAAATCCGTATATCGAAGAACAGACAAAAGAGTTGCCAAAAGAAAAAGTTCAAACAATGATCCACAAAACATGACACATAGAACTACAGATCAAGTAACACGAACCCCACTAAAAATCGGGTCTGAACTCAGGTGCCCCGGAAGGGTAAGCAGTTCCTGCTCCACTAGTGACACCCATCGTCTTAATCTAGTTACAAAACCTTCGTTATTCCTTTGGTACTTCAAGCGTCAACGTCTTTGACAAGATAAATATATTTTTTAAATTTTCAGTCTGGCTTGCATTTTTTTTAATTTTATAATAATTTAAATGATTTTTCCAAATATTTTCACATAAATCGAAATCTCTTTAAGCAAAACACTGGTTTAACCTAATACTAAATATGGTGCATGTACCTGAAATTTTTCGACATGCAACCTGTCTAATCCGAACACCTTCATTTCACGTCACTGACGTGTCTAATTTGAACACATTTATGCAACCTGACTAATCTGAACACCTTTATGTAACCTGACTAATCTGAACACCTTTATGTAACCTGACTAATCTGAACACCTTTATGTAACCTGACTAATCTGAACACCTTTATGTAACCTGACTAATCTGAACACCTTTATATAACCTGACTAATCTGAACACCTTTATGTAACCTGACTAATCTGAACACCTTTATGTAACCTGACTAATCTGAACACCATTATGTAACCTGATTAATCTGAACACCTTTATGTAACCTGACTAATCTGAACACCTTTATGCAACCTGACTAATCTGAACACCTTTATATAACCTGACTAATCTGAACACCTTTATGTAACCTGACTAATCTGAACACCTTTATGTAACCTGACTAATCTGAGCACCTTTATGTAACCTGACTAATCTGAACACCTTTATGTAACCTGACTAATCTGAACACCTTTATGTAACCTGATTAATCTGAACACCTTTATGTAACCTGACTTATCTGAACACCTTTATGTAACCTGACTAATCTGAACACCTTTATATAACCTGACTAATCTGAACACCTTTATGTAACCTGATTAATCTGAACACATTTATGTAACCTGACTAATCTGAACACCATTATGTAACCTGACTAATCTGAACACCTTTATGCAACCTGACTAATCTGAACACCTTTATGTAACCTGACTAATCTGGACACCATTATGTAACCTGACTAATCTGAACACATTTATGCAACCTGACTAATCTGAACCCATTTATGTAACCTGACTAATCTGAACACCTTTATGTAACCTGACTAATCTGAACACCTTTATGTAACCTGACTAATCTGAACACCTTTATGTAACCTGACTAATCTGAACACCTTTATGTAACCTGACTAATCTGAACACCATTATGTAACCTGACTAATCTGACCACCTTTATGTAACCTGACTAATCTGACCACTTTTATGTAACCTGCATATTCTGAACTTCTTTATTTAATATGTTCAATATAAAACATTTTCATCCAGAAAATAGTAGCTTGTGTCAAAGATGTTCGGTGTAGACACGTTACACTGTACTATGCCGCTACAACATATTTCTTTTTATATCCAAACAGTTGATTAAAAAACCTGCATAGTTTAAAGGCTGGTGTGCTCACCTCGAATGCGGTAGATCGAGGGTTCGAACCCCGATTGGGCCAAACCAAAGACTATAAAATTGGTATGTGTTGCTACTCCGCTAAGCATCCAGCATTAAGGAGAAAGATCAAATAATTTTTGGCTCGGAATCAGGATGATTCATCCGAGTGAGGGGGAGGGGGGGGGGAACGAGAGGGGCATGTCTAGTCTACCCGTGGGCTACTGTTTCAGTGAGTAAGCACTATAAAAATCCAACTAAACGAGTTGATCTAGAACAATCATCATCTCAGTGAAAATTAACTAGTTGATATAGCTGAAAAATTGCTGAGTTGGTGTTCAGCAACAATCACTCACTCAGTTGTTAACTGACAATACAATGGCCAAAAGAGACGACGAACACTGATCTACAAAACAGTACACAGGAAACTAAAGACTGAGCCAAACCATAATATGAACTCGGTGCCCCGGAATGGTCAGCAGTTCCTGTTCCACTTGTGACACCCGTCGCATTACTGTTTAATGACACTAACATTATTTTATATAGAAATCGTGTTGGGCACCAATATACGTAAATGAATACAAATACAATTAAAATATGAACCCTTTATATAACAAATAGAATAAAAGACGAACCGAACATCGTTTTTATGTAGAAAGTGCAGCGGACGGAAAACGTGAAGACACGTAATTTGACAGCATGAAAAACATGAACCCCACTAAGACAAGCAAATAATGAGGTCGAACTCACTTGCTCCGCACGTGTAAACATTTCTTGCTACACTAATAAATGGCGCTGTCATGTTACTCTTGTTACAAAGCCGTTAATAAATCACGGGTGAGGACAAAATCAGATTATGAATACGACGAACGAAACATAGGTGGTCATTTGCTACGCAGGTATTCCGTAAAAGTTATGCAAGTCATGTTGGCGCCCGTAAAACTTTCAAAGCAATGACTTCAATTTAGAAACCCTTGGCTAAGTAGAATCTCTGTAAGCAACAACCCTCTATTGAGTCTATCAAGGAAATCACGAGAGGAAATAACAAAACAGCACTTCATACAAAGAGGTGTGTCTCTTAAAATTATTATGAAATCTAATCACATATAGATAACTAATATGAACTTTAGAGATGTTCCCTTACTGACTTTATTATTGAACCTACCTTAGCAACAGCCGAGCACTTGGTAGCGTAGCAAAAATGATTATTGCCCCTGCCACAGCATAATGGTAACAACAATTGGAATCACAACTGAAACGATTCATATTATCTAAGAATGTATTATATTGTATAATATTGTGTAAGGTTGTATAATATCATATAGGATATTATAATATTTCACTGTATTGTATATTATTATACTTCGTGTAAGTTTCTGTAGTTGGGGAAGGTAATATGTCTCTCGGACCTGGGTAATATTTTGGCATATTACCTGGACAAGACCACATTATTATATAAATATGTCATTGTATTGCATAATATTTAACATTACAGGCAATCAGAACACCTCTCTTTGAATAGTATGAAGAATAATTGTGTGAGCATGCAAGGAAAAATATGGGCCCAAGGGATGAGGCCAATATTAACTATGGGCCCAAATGATGAGCCCAATATTAACTATGGGCCCAAGTGATGATGCCAATATTCTTTGTATTAAAACAACAGATCAGTTGGGTTTTAACAGTGTTAGATTTCTGAAACAACTTCCGTACGCATGTATGTACATTATTTTGACTCCAAGAAGACAATTTTGTTTTCCCTTAATCCTAAATTCTACGACACATTATTTTTACTCTAGGACAGACCATTTTGTTTTCCCTTACTCCTAAATTCTACGACACATTATTGTTACTCTAGGACATACCATTTTGTTTTCCCTTACTCCTAAATTATATGACACATTATGTTTGACTGTACCAGATAGACTTACTTGTAAGTAATATGTCATCAGTTGTGTTTTCTGTGGTGTCATTTGTGGTAGTGGCGTCTGTGACGGTTGTGATGGCTCTTGTTGCTGTGGATTTTATTGAAGTGGTTTCTGTTGTGGTAGTTGTAGGTTCAGTTGTAGTAGTTGTAGGTTCAGTTGTAGTAGTTGTAGGTTTAGTTGTAGTAGTTGTAGGTTTAGTTGTGGTAGTTGTAGGTTTAGTTGTAGTAGTTGTAGGTTCAGTTGTAGTAGTTGTAGGTTTAGTTGTAGTAGTTGTAGCCTCAGTTGTAGTAGTTGTAGGTTTAGTTGTAGTAGTTGTAGGTTCAGTTGTAGTAGTTGTAGGTTCAGTTGTAGTAGTTGTAGCCTCAGTTGTAGTAGTTGTAGGTTCAGTTGTAGTAGTTGTAGGTTTAGTTGTAGTAGTTGTAGGTTTAGTTGTGGTAGTTGTAGGTTTAGTTGTAGTAGTTGTAGGTTCAGTTGTAGTAGTTGTAGGTTTAGTTGTGGTAGTTGTAGGTTTAGTTGTAGTAGTTGTAGGTTCAGTTGTAGTAGTTGTAGGTTCAGTTGTAGTAGTTGTAGCCTCAGTTGTAGTAGTTGTAGGTTCAGTTGTAGTAGTTGTAGGTTCAGTTGTAGTAGTTGTAGGTTCAGTTGTAGTAGTTGTAGGTTCAGTTGTAGTAGTTGTAGGTTCAGTTGTAGTAGTTGTAGGTTCAGTTGTAGTAGTTGTAGGTTCAGTTGTAGTAGTTGTAGGTTCAGTTGTAGGTTCAGTTGTAGTAGTTGTAGCCTCCGTTGTGGTAGCCTCTGTTGTAGTTGTCTGCATTGTAGTTGTTTCTGGTTGTAAAGCACAAGTTTTACAACAGGTAACATCTCGTGAGTTAGCAGTATAATTGGGACAATCAGCCGCTACACAGCCATTTGATCTGTCGCCATATTCACAACCTGTTGCAAAATCATCAAATTGTACATATATGAACCTTTTAATCAAGCAAGAGGTAAACATGTCATATAAACATTAAAACAAACATTAAAATTGGCGTTAAACAACAATCCCCCACATCAAAATAATCACATTGTAATCTTTTATCAAGTTTATTTCTATTTTCTCGTATTGATGCATTAATTCGTAAATAATACTCAAAATTAAAAATGTTGGTAAGTTTGCACAGGTTTATTTTGGATCTATTCACCTTTGTTTGCTTTGGGGCCGTCATGGTCGTTGAATTTACAACTACTTATGTAATCAGTTTCTATCACCACTAATGTTGTGTGTTCGAATCCTGCTCAGACGAGGTGCACTCGATACAGCATTATGTGATAAAGTGTGTCAGTGACTTGCGTTTATGGTATTACATGTTCTAGTTTTCACGTGTACTTGACGAAAGCATTGTTGTACTTCTGACATATCATGTAACATTAGACCAGATTACTTAAGAGTTCTAAATTATACAAACTATTTTTAAAGAAACGCCATTTACCTGTTATTCCTGTAAGATAGTTCTGACATATCGAGCAACAATATTTCGCATTGTAGTAATTGCGGTAACAGATGGACGGACTTGGCAGTACTTTTGCAGAACAGAAGGGAGCATCTCCAAACACACAATTTGCTGTGGAGTAACAAAAGAAAGTTCATAGTAAAATAGATCATGACTTGTCACGGGTTTGTAACTGGATTTACAAAACGGGTGTCACTAGTGGAGCAGCAACTGCTTACCCTTCCGGAGCACCAGAGTTCACCCCAGGTATTTAGTGGGGTTCGTGTTACTCAATCTTAGTTTTATATGCATGTTTTGCTGATCGTTGTTTGTCCTTTTGTTCTTTTTCTTTTGGCCATTGTGTTGTCTGTTCTTCTTCGATATACGGATTCTGATTGCCTCTTTGGTATCTTCAAACTTTTTTATGACAAACTTTATCACATAATGTTGTATCGAGTACACCTCGCCATGGGCAGGATTCGAACTCACAACATTAGTGGTAATAGGCACTGATTGCATGGGTAGTTATAAATCCAACTACTTTACAATCACGATCACGATGGCCCCTAATTCCGATTCAAAAATTTAATATATGCAAATAAGATTTTTGGTAGGGTCCGCGTTATTCCCCCAGTTGTTTGTAGGAGGGCTCATGTCTTTTTGTGGTTTTTGTGTATGTCCAACATTGTACTCTTGCTCATGTTTTTAGTTTTCCTTGTGCGTTATTAATTGTTTGTCTTCGTCGTGTATTTTATATACCCAATGTTGTAACTTTCTCTGGATTGTCCATTCCTGATTGCCACATCGGTTTTCTCTAATGTTTATTTCCATAATATAAACTGAGATGTTCCTAATTTTATTTGAATGCATGCAATGTAATAATTAATAAAACTAAGGTTCTCTTCCCTCAGCCTCAGCCATAGGTGACCATAGCCGATTTTGGCTATTCTGTTTAGGCCCTTCGGTTTTATTGCTTACAAAGCTTAAAAATTATTTGTCTTTCCAATATTTCGATTTGAGCATACCTGATGAAGGTTGATTCAGAAACCTGTAGTGTGCACTAAATTTGATGTCTAGGTTTTTATTAGTAATACTTACGATCTGCAGACTTGGCTCTGGTATCATTACAACATTTCCCAGCGACACACCACTACAAATAAAGACAAGATAATATATTATATGTTACTCGATCTTTGGTTTTATAAATATGTTTTGTAGACCATTGTGTGTCCTTTTGTTTATTTTCTTTTGGCCATTGGATTGGCTGTTCTTCCTCGATATACAGATTCTGATTACCCCTTTGGTATTTTCAAGCTCTTCTTACAATCACAATCGGGGTCATCGGTCATGATCGTATGGTAGTTGGATTTAAAACTATCTATTCAATCGGTGCCTATCACCACACACGTTGTGAGTTCGAATCCTGCTCTGGCGAGGTGTACTCGGTACAACATTATGTGATTAAGTTGTCAGTGACTTGCAGCAGGTCGGTGGTTTTCTCCGAGTACCTCGGTTTCCGCTATCAATAAAACTGATTGCGACGATATAACTGAAATGTTGTTGAAAGTGGCGTTAAGCTTCATAATCCTAGCCCTAGCAATCACAATTTTGGTCTTTCCTCATTCATGACTTATCACCGGGTTTGTAACAATAGTAACACGACGGTTGAGACTAATGGAACAGGAACTGCGCACCTTTCCATAGCACGTGAATTCACCCTCGGCTGTTTGTTGGGTCTTGTTGCTTAATCTTGACTTTTCTGTGCAGAACATTGTTTGTAATGTTGCTCAATCTTTACTTTTCTGTGCAGAACATTGTTTGTCTTTTTGCCAATTTTCTTTGGCCCAGTGCATTATCTGTACGTCTTTGATTTATAGCTTCTGATTACCCCTTTGATATTTTCAAACTTTTCATACCTACGTGGTCGATGAAACTCATTTCATTTTATTCTGTCATATTACCCTGCACTAGACAACTACAGCAAACCCAGTTGTTAATGTAGAGCCATCGTGGCCGCGATCTTATGGTAATTGATGTATATCTACATATGCAATATGTGCTACCACCGCTAAAGGTGTGAGTTAGATTCACACCCATGGGGAGGCGTGCTCGATACAACCTTATGTGATAATGGTTAGTGTAAACATCATTTCAATGTTTCAAAACACAGTTCATTTATATTCACCAGGCACACGAGGTCATTCTAAACTTGAAATAACGTCGTTGTCTCGTATCAATAATGTTTCACCTTTACAATAATTTTGTATGCGCGTTGGGCACTGTACTAAATAGAATTATCAACAACAGAATACGAAGCAATAGTTTGGCAGGTAGGTGGCTTTCTCTGTGAATCTGGGTTAAGGTTTTTGTCAGGGACTTATGATAGGTAAATGGCTTCTACTGTGTCTTCCGGTAATAATTGTTGTTAGTGACTTGTGGCAGGTAGGTGGCTTTCACTGTGTCTTCCGGTAATAGTTTTGTTAGTGACTTGTGGCAGGTAGGTGGCTTTCACTGGGTATTCCGGCAATAGTTTTGTCAGTGAATTGTGGCAGGAAAGTGCTTATCTTTGAATATCCTGATAATTATTTTGCTAGTGACTTGTCTCAGATAGGTGGCATTCTCTGTGTTTCTCTGTAATAGTTTTGCAGGTGGGTGGCTGTCTCTGTGTTTTTCCTGTCTACTTCACCAATAAGATAAAACTGATATATTGTTCAAGTGGCGTTGAACACCTATATTATGTAAGCCTAATTAAGCTTGAAAAAAGTTTAAAATTAATTAATTCGGTTTAATAAAAAGCTATTAGTTAACTAACTAGGTTAAACAAAAAAGTTTTTAGTTAATTAACTAGGTTAAATAAAAAGTTGTTAGTTAGTGTGAAGACCAATATTATATCACGTGTGTACATATGGGTCATTACAATGTTTATTCTTCTTTAGTATACAGCAAAACTTCAGAACTGAAGATTAATTACTGGTGTGCATGCGTGATAATTGATTTAAAAAAATATATATACATTTTTGTATATTACACTTGAGTCAGTGAATTATTTACAAATTGTTTATTTTTTGTTTATTTTTTTTTCTTTCAGAATTTTTGGTAAAATGATGTACATTGAAATCATTGGTTTACAAGAATGGAAATATAGAGAAGAGTTGGTGCTAAATGTTCTCTAAGTATGTCTATTGTGGTTGATTGAACTGTATGTTGCGGTAGCATGTTTCATTGTATAATTGTATGAGGAAAAAATGACCATTTATATGTATATTTTGATGTTTGATGGGATAATATGAAACCGAATTAAATGATTAATTAATTACAAATACCTGGCCATCACCACAAACAGTCCCGTCCCACGGGAGATGAATACTACAATAGTATAAATTTTCTGGTATCATGCAGTATATGTATTTACATACAGTGGTAGGGTCAGCATAGTGTAGACCCTACAAATAAGACATATATATTTATTATTGAAACTTACAGTTCCTAGATAATGTATAGTTATTATTCATACTAAGATTATCCCTCCCCCAAGTTGGGCGACATGGCTATCCGCGGACTGCTGTTTCAGTGATATAGCACTTTAAAATTCCAACTAAGCGTGTTGATCTAGTACAAAGCGGACTTCATGATCATTTCATTGAACATTAGCTTGTTCTCACCATGATATAGCTGAAAAATTGCTGAGTTGGCGTTAAGCAACAATCACTCATTCACTCACTCATTATGGAAGATCAATACGGTTAGGTGATGTGTGTAAGAAAAGCTTGATGGCACTAAATGGGTAATCAGAAGCCATCAATCGAACAAGGACAGACAATACAATGGCCAATGATCAATGATCTACAAAATACGAAGTAGAAAACTCAAGATTGAGCAACACGAACCCATTGTTTTTTTTATCGGCACTTAAAGCTCAAAACTACAGACAGTGGACAAAAGTATTCAGACGCTTCCAATATTCCCTATATATTTCATATAAAACATCACTTTTTCAAAAATATATCTTGAAGTTAATTCATGTCCGATTTTGATAATTGTTATATCAATAAATTCAAAATTTAATGTAGTTTTACTCTATAATTTCAAAATAATATTCTATGAGAAACATTTTGAGAATACACAAGCTAAACACACAACTAAATTAATTTCTTTCCAAACACAATGCAATGATAGTACTTTTGTAGACAAATTATTTAAATCTGTGTTTAAATCATGTTGATAAACTCCATATCTTTCTGCTTTTGCTGATCAAATGATTATCGAAATCGGACATGATTTGACTTCAAGATAATACTTTGAAAAACTGTTTAAATATAGGGAAAATTGGAAGTGTTCGAATACTTTTGTCCACTGTCTGTGGTGCAGGATCATCTGACCAACATTTCTATGATATCATAATTGAATCTGCCCAGTGGTTTAGGAGAAGGCATTTTTTTTTCAATTTTGAGCAAATTAGAATACAATATTGTTCCTGGCTTCCAAGCAACACCAAAAACACAAACATTTTCACTATATGAAATTCCTGCCACGCTTGGTTCCAATCGGCCAAGTGGCTTCAGGGAAGAAGATTGAAAGGTGAAACGCTTACAGACGACGGACACCACAACAATGACGGACGCAAAGTGATAGCAATAGCCAAAACGACGCTTCTGTGAGGTGAGCTATAGGTATGAGTTTATATTCTGTCTGATATCTTACTGCATATATAATTCCTTAGGACTGTCCCGATGATATTTATCATTGAAATTTGCATTTTAACCCTTGATTTAACATGTAGAAAGATGTATTAATATTAGCTTAGCGACGGTAGGCCGGATGTCATGTTATTATAGTGCGACCGACAATGTTGTGTCTGTTGGACATAAATAAGTACGATTATACTCGCATTCTATGTAGATTATAAAAATTACTCCTAGACGCTTGACCTACAAAATTATTATTCACGAATTATCACAAGATTTGTAACAAGAGTAACTGCTTACCCTTAAGGTGCACCCGAGTTAAACCGGGCGTGGGGCTTGTGTTGCTCAATCGGTAGTTTTTGTGCTTTCCTTTGTCAGTCATTTTTGTCCTTTTCCCCTTTTACTCTTGGCCATTGTGTTGTCTGTTCATCGATATATGGTTACTGATTACCCTCTATTGGTATCCTCAGACTTTTCTGATTACCCCCTTTGATATCCTCAGACTCTTCTGATTACCCCCTTTGATATCCTCAGACTCTTCTGATTACCCCCTTTGGTATCCTCAGACTTTTCTGATTACCTCCTTTGGTATCCTCAGACTTTTCTGATTACCCCCTTTGGTATCCTCAGACTTTTCTGATTACCCCCTTTGATATCCTCAGACTTTTCTGATTACCCCCTTTGGTATCCTCAGACTTTTCTCATTACCCCCTTTGGTATCCTCAGATTTTTCTGATATTCTTTTATCCTCTGAAGTTGACACTGTAGAATGATTGTGTACTTTTCAGTTCTGAGATTTATCTGCACAATTATTTTCTATACATTTTGACTTTGAGACGACCATTTTCATTATTAATACTCTGAGACTTACCCTGCACAAATACGAACTTCCGTTTCGGTAATGTTGACATTGCTCATCTGGCTGGTAAATATGACCATTAAACGTTTTGTTATATTGATCAAGTGCAGTCGGGTCATGGCTTGCTCTTAATGACGTCATGCAATTATAGCCATAACTGCAAAGAAGAAATAAGCATCCGTCAAGTGGTCAAGTATAACTCAAAACTGTTTTATGGTTCATGTTTTATTGATGTTATGTGTATTTGTTGTTCGTATCGTTCAACAGTAGCACAATGAGTGCCAATAGTGAAGCAGGATCTGCGTTCCCTTCCGGAAAATCTTAGTTCACCACGTGTTTTTGATCGATCTTTAGTCTTCTGTGTCGTGTGATGTAACTCATAGTGTGTCCTTTATCTTTTGGCAACTGTTCATCTGTCGTTGTTCGATTTACGACTTCTGATTATCCGCTTGGTAACCTCAAATTTGTCTTACGTTCGTCAACTATATACATTTTTATCTCGCTATCTTGTACTCGGATATGGAGCTTCTTTGGATAGCTCGAAATAGAAAATAAACATACATTGTACGAACTTGACCTCAAATGAGATCTTTTCATTGGCTATAGTCGGCATTTTAACAGCCAATGTGTATACAGAAAATCTGTTGTAGAATGGGAACATCTTTTAAAAGCCATAGTTATGAATGAAGTTCATAGTAATTAGCCACGCCTCCAAGCAGTTAAACAAATTATTTTATTTATAGCTACACAAGAAATCAATAAACACACAGATCAACTTATATCGGTCAACGCATTGGGTTTAGCACACAAAACAATACAATTTTATGCAATCAAGTTCGCACAAAAATATTATCAGCCTTAAAATCGGAGACATTGACATTTAAAAGATCTCCCATCGCTGTCACCGTACAATTGATTCACTACCTTTTAAATGTCTATGTCTCCCATTTTAAAGCTGATAATATATATTGTCGGCAAATATATATTTATATGAACGAGCAATAGAAACAGGAAGAACCGCTGGCAAGTGCAATGGAATTTACATTTACCCAAAAATGTGCGTAGGTTGTATTTAAGTCACGTATGCAAAAAAAATATATTAAATGTATACGCAAAAAAGAAAAACATTGAATATTGTGGTTGGTTTTCTTATAATGTGGTTCGCGTTCCACCAGTTTTTTGGTTTTTGTTTTTTTGCGATGTGGTCTATATGAGAAAGAGGGTCGCGTGGGGCTTTATACGTCTACCAGATATATAAAGCACATGTTTATACGTACATCGTTATATTGCCAGTACATGCACCGATTGCAGTATAAGTAAATGTTGATGAGTTGGTAGTAAATGTGTCAGCTTAAGTTATCCTGGATAACAAGACCACTCTTACACTCTGATAATTCTAAGGAAAATAATTGATCCCTTTGACAAAGACCGAATACCTATAATCTCTATAAATTATGTGAGAATTGATGGGTGTCATGCAATTTCCTGGATAACAAGAACACTCTGATATTTCAAAGTAAAATAATCGGTTCATTTGACAAGGTCCGGTTGTATGTAATCTCTATAAATTATGTGAAAAACTCTATGTTAATAGAACTTACGTATCCATGAAATCAATATATGTCTGAAAATAGTCAACGGAACAATTTGAGAAGATGTAGCGATTAATTCCCTTTTCGCTGGTTGTGGCACCAATAGATGGCGCCATCACATATCTCTCGGAAGAAGAACAATCATTGTTGTAACCATCGTGTCGTGCACCCAAACTGAAAAAGGTAGAAAACAGTACATTATGGATGCCCACGACTGATCACGTTTCGATACTCTCCAATGTCTGTGAGTAGATTCATATCAAAACTGTAGTTCTGGGTTTGTTCCGTAATTGGTCTATGCTAAGTAGTTTCCATGGTAACTTCATATCACTCAATTTTTTTTTCTATTTCACGAATTACACAGATTATGACAGATCTGACTAATAGATATATCATTTATTGTCTAAATCCCATGGGTAATTGAGGGTGTCGTGGTCGTGAATGCATGATAGTTGGATTGATGACTACCTATGCAATCAGTGCCTGTCACCACTAACTCTGTGAGTTCGAATCCCGTTGAGGCGAGTTGTACTCGATACATTATTATGTGATGAAGTTTGTCAGTGACTTGAAACAGGTTGGTGGTTTTCTCCGGGTACTCCATCAATAAAACTGACCACCACGATATAACTGAAATATGGTTGAAAGTGGCGTTAAAGACCATAACACCTCTATTCATCGAATTAAACAGATTATGACAGATCTGACTAATAGATAGATCATTTATTGTCTATATCCCAGGAGTAATTGGTATATGTTTATTTTCTTAGAATCATTTCAATTTGTTGCAAGAAAATCATTTTGTTTTAAAACGTTTTTAAACATTTCATTGGCTATAAAACTGTAAGTAGGTACAAACCAAAATGTCTAAAATGACTCATGAATAATTCATAACTATGACGATTTCTCTGTCAGCTGACCCACTAGTGATGAATATAGAGTAATCGGATCGTGATCAGCTGTGGCTTACCGACCATGAACACTTTTCATCGTTATCGTAACAACTGAAAATTATATTATCGAACTTCTTCCATCTACGGAAAAACTGTATAGCATAAATTGACATGAATGTCTTTTATTCACGACCTGTAAGAAAATAATCAGCGCATTTATTTTTTAATACCGAACTATTTCTAATGCACCATTTGCAGATTTCAAACCTTCTGATTCCGTTTAATCTATATCCCTATACTACTAATGTAAAAATATCACCCTACAACAATACCACAAAATCGAGTTCACAGATGATTTCCTATCGATAATAAATCTCATGACGGGTGTCACTACTGGAGCAGTAACTGCTAACACATTCGGAACACTGAGTTCACCCACGGTTTTCATTGGGTTCGTGTAGCTCGATCTTTAGTTTTCTGTGTAGTGTTTTGTAGATCGTTGTTTGTCTTTTTGTCCCTTTACGTTTGACTATTGTGATGTCTGTCCTTCTTCGATTTACGGATTCTGATTACCTATTTGGTATCTTCAACTTTTGTCTCTATCAGAACTATGCATTCTTATCAGCAAAGTGGATAATATCATCATCATCAGCAGCAGCACCGTCGTGATCGTATGATAAAGTTGTGAGTTCGAACCCCATTCAAGGTGAGGTGTACTATATGCAACATTATGTGATAAAGTTTGTCAGTGACTTGCGACAGGTCGATGGTTTTCTCCGGTTACTTCGATTTTCTCCACCAATAAAACTGACTGTCACGAGATAGCTGAAATATTGTTGAAAGTTGTGTTAAACACCATAAACCAACCAACTAAACCAGTTGCGTGTATTGTAAATTTGTATATGAAGATCCAGATCCATTTGTTTCCTAAACTAAGCTTACTTGTGACCAAGTTCATGAGCAGCAACATGACCAATTATGGCTTCCGAATGATCTTCAAGAATAGAGTTCTCATAAAAATGGTTATTTTGCTTCCGACATAGTCCTGAGACCCAAGCTGAACCTATAATAATATTAATGATTAGATTTAGAATTTTGTTGTCTATAATATTCATGATGAGAAAATATATGTATATATATATACATTAAACATTTTTTATGCGTCACCTCTATTAAACAGTCATCTGTATTAAACAGCCACCCTTTTCTTGTCATGTCATATACAATTTCATATGAATTGAACCTCTTTTAAGATGTCACCTGTCAACTTTTCGTGGTCCATAAGGTGACCTCTGCATGCATATTTGACTGTATATAATACCAATCTAATATTACACACAATTTCATGACGTATCACAAGGTTTGTAACAAGAGAAACACGATGTGTGCAACTAGTGGAGCAGGAACTGCTTAACCATTCCGGAGTATTCGAGTTCACCCGAGTTTTTTGTATACGTATTTGTCGGGTTTGTGTTGTTCATGTAGTTGAATTACATATCTTCTCGTTTTTAGTTCCGTGTTGTCATGTACACTACGATTTCCATGTTCTTTGTATTTATTTACGCATTATGGTGTCCTTTACGTGGATTTCATTGTCAGATGATATTCGTGTCGCTTATCAGTAACACGATGAGTGTCACTAATGGAGTAGAAACTACTAGCCCTTCCGGAGCACTTGAGTTAACCCCTGGTTATTAGTTGAGAGTGTGTTGCTCGATCTTTAGTTTTTTGTGCAGTGTTTTGTAGATTATTGTGTTTCCTTTTGTCCCTTTTTGACCATTGTATTGTCTGTCCTTCTATCTACGGCTTCTAGTGGTTTGTTACGTATCTTCAAAGTCATATGAATTATAAGATAGTAGCCTTTGAAATCCTTTTGAATTATAGTGTGAATTAGATAATAATGATGGCCGCTTTGAACTACACCAACAAGATAAGTTGAATTTTATAGTGCTAGCTTACGGAAACAACATCACCGGGAGTAGACATGTCACTCCACGTGGACACATTGTCTTGATTCTGAGTAAAACATTATCTTGATATTTTATAGTTATTGGTTTGACCAGATCGTGACTCGAACCCACGATCTCGCTACAAGCGAGCTCGTTAGCCATTACAACTCCCATGCGGTTCCTTCCTAAATGATTGTTTACTAACTGATAACTCATGTATTGTAGGATTGTTAACTTGCTGTAGACTGCCACTTGTTTTGAATTATTAAAGACGTTTGTGTTGGATTCTTTATTGTATATGTCAACTTAGAAAAAACTCATGTCCTTGTCGACTTACCAAGGGTGTTTGTATTGTAAGTATTACTGTGTATGTCGACTTACCAAGGGTGTTTGTATTGTAAGTATCACTGTGTATGTAGACTTACCAAGGGTGTTTGTATTGTAAGTATTACTGTGTACAGAGACTTACCAAGGGTTTTTGTATTGTAAGTATTACTGTGTATGTCGATTTACCAAGGGTGTTTGTATTGTAATTATTACTGTGTATATAGACTTACCAAGGATGTTTGTATTGTATATATTACTGTGTATGTGGACTTACCAAGGATGTTTGTATTGTAAGTATTACTGTGTATGTAGACTTACCAAGGATGTTTGTATTGTAAGTATTACTGTGTATGTAAACTTATCAAAGGTGTTTGTATTGTAAGTATCACTGTGTGTGTAGACTTACCGAGGTTGTTTGTATTGTAAGTATTACTCTATGTAGACTTACCAAGGATGTTGTATTGTAAATATTATTGTATATGTAGACTTACCAAAGATGTTTGTATTGTAAATATTACTGTGTATGTCAACTTACCAAGGATGTTTGTATTGTAGATATTACTGTGTATGCCGACTTACCAAGGATTTTTGTATTGTAAGTATTACTGTGTATGTAGACTTACCAAGGATGTTTGTATTGTAAGTATTACTGTGTATGTCGACTTATAAAGGGTGGTTGTATTGTAAATATTACTGTGTATGTAGACTTACCAAGGATGTTTGCACTGTAAGTATTACTGTGTATGTAGACATATCAAAGGTGTTTGTATTGTAAGTATCACTGTGTGTGTAGACTTACCAAGGTTGATTGCATTGCAAATGTTACTGTGTATGTCGACTTTCCAAGGATGTTTGTATTGTAAGTATTACTGTGTACATATACTTACTAAGGATGTTTGCATTGTAAATGTCGACTTATCAAGGGTGGTTGTATTGTAAGTATTACTGTGTATGTCGACTTACCAAGGATGTTTGTATTGTAAGTATTACTGTGTATGTCGACGTACCAAGTATGTTTGTATTGTAAATATTACTGTGTATATAGACTTACCAAGGGTGTTTGTATTGTAAGTATTACTGTGTATGCAGAATTACCAAGGATGTTTGTATTGTAAGTATTACTGTGTATGTCGACTTATCAAAGGTGTTTGTATTGTAAGTATCACTGTGTGTGTAGACTTACCGAGGTTGTTTGTATTGTAAGTATTACTCTATGTAGACTTACCAAGGATGTTTGTATTGTAAATATTATTGTGTATGTCGACTTACCAAGGATGTTTGTATTGTAGGTATTACTGTGTATGCCGACTTACCAAGGATTTTTGCATTGTAAGTATTACTGTGTAGGTAGACTTACCAAGGATGTTTGTATTGTAAGTATTACTGTGTATGTCGACTTATCAAGGGTGGTTGTATTGTAAGTATTACTGTGTATGTAGACTTACCAAGGATGTTTGCATTGTAAGTATTACTGTGTATGTAGACATATCAAAGGTGTTTGTATTGTAAGTATCACTGTGTGTGTAGACTTACCAAGGTTGTTTGCATTGTAAATATTACTGTGTATGTCGACTTTCCAAGGGTGTTTGTATTGTAATTATTACTGTGTACATATACTTACCAAGGATGTTTGCATTGTAAATAGTACTGGGTATGTCGACTTACCAGGGATGTTTGTATTGTAAGTATTACTGTGTATGTCGACGTACCAAGGATGTTTGTATTGTAAATATTACTGTGTATATAAACTTACCAAGGATGTTTGTATTGTATATATTACTGTGTATGTGGACTTACCAAGGATGTTCGTATTGTAAGTATTACTGTGTATGTCGACTTATCAAGGAAGTTTGTATTGTAAATATTACTATGTGTATGTAGACTTACCAAAGATGTTTGCATTATACGTATTACTGTGTATGTCGACTTACCAATGGTGTTTGTATTGTAAGTATTACTGTGTATGTAGAATTACCAAGGATGTTTGCATTGTAAGTATTACTGTGTATGTGGACTTACCAAGGATGTTTGCATTGTAAGTATTACTGTGTATATAGACTTACCAAGGATGTTTGTATTGAAAATATTACTGTGTATGTAGACTTACCAAGGATATTTGTATTATAAGTATTACTGTGTATGTCGACTTTCCAAGGATATTTGTATGGTAAGTATTACTGTGTATGTCGACTTACCAAGGATGTTTGTATTGTAAGTATTACTGTATATGTCGACTTTCCAAGGGTGTTTGTATTGTATATATTACTGTGTATGTAGACTTACCAAGGATGTTTGTATTGTAAGTATTACTGTGTATGTCGACTTATCAAGGATGTTTGTATTGTAAATATTACTGTGTATATCGACTTACCACGGATGTTTGTATTGTAAGTATTACTGTGTATGTAGACTCACCAGTGATGTTTGTATTGTATGTATTACTTTGTATGTAGACTTACCAAGGATGTTTGTATTGTAAGTATTACTGTGTACGTAGACTTACCAAGGATGTTTGTATTGTAAGTATTACTCTGTATGTCGACCTACCAAGGTTGTTTATATTGTAAGTATTATTGTGTATATAGATTTATTAAGGATGTTTGTATTGTAAACATTACTGTGCAAGGCGACTTACCAAGGATGTTTGTATTGTAAGAATTACTGTGTATGCCGACTTACCAAGGATTTTTGCATTGTACGTATTACTGTGTATGTAGACTTACCAAGGATGTTTGTATTGTAAGTATTACTGTGTATGTCGACTTATCAAGGGTGGTTGTATTATACGTATTACTGTGTATGTCGACTTATCAAGGATGTTTGTATTGTAAGTATTACTGTGTATGTAGACATATCAAAGGTGTTTGCATTGTAAGTATCACTGTGTGTGTAGACTTACCAAGGTTGATTGCATTGCAAATGTTACTGTGTATGTCCACTTTCCAAGGGTGTTTGTATTGTAAGAATTACTGTGTACATATACTTACTAAGGATGTTTGCATTGTAAATAGTACTGTGTATGTCGACTTACCAAGGATGTTTGTATTGTAAGTATTACTGTGTATGTCGACGTACCAAGGATGTTTGTATTGTAAATATTACTGTGCATATAGACTTACCAAGGATGTTTGTATTGTATATATTACTGTGTATGTGGACTTACCAAGGATGTTCGTATTGTAAGTATTACTGTGTATGTCGACTTATCAAGGAAGTTTGTATTGTAAATATTACTATGTGTATGTAGACTTACCAAAGATGTTTGCATTATACGTATTACTGTGTATGTCGACTTACCAAGGGTTTTTGTATTGTAAGTATTACTGTGTATATAGACTTACCAAGGGTGTTTGTATTGTAAGCATTACTGTGTATGTAGAATTACCAAGGATGGTTGTATTGTAAGTATTACTGTGTATGTCGACTTACCAAGGATGTTTGTATTGTAAGTATTACTGTGTATATAGACTTACCAAGGATGTTTGTATTGTAAGTATTACTGTGTATGTAGATTTACCAAGGATGTTTGTATGATAAGTATTACTGTGTATGTCGACTTACCAAGGATGTTTGTATGGTAAGTATTACTCTATGTAGACTTACCAAGGATGTTCGTATTGTAAATATTATTGTGTATGTACACTTACCAAAGATGTTTGTATTGTAAATATTACTGTGTATGTCGACTTACCAAGGATGTTTGCATTGTAGGTATTACTGTGTATGCCGACTTACGAAGGACTTTTGTATTGTACGTATTACTGTGTATGCAGACTTACCAAGGATGTTTGTATTGTAAATATTACTGTGTATGTCGACTTATCAAGGATGTTTGTATTGTAAGTATTACTGTGTATGTAGACTTACCAAGGGTGTTTGTATTGTAAGTATTACTGTGTATGTCGACTTCCCAATGGTGTTTGCATTGTAAGTATTACTGTGTATGTAGACTTACCAAGGATGTTTGTATTGTAAGTATTACTGTGTACGTAGAATTACCAAGGATGTTTGTATTGTAAGTATTACTGTGTATGTCGACTTACCAAGGATGTTTGCATTGTAAGTATTACTCTGTATGTCGACTTACCAAGGGTGTTTGTATTGTAAGTATTACTGTATGTCGACTTACCAAGGATGTTTGTATTGTAAGTATTACTGTGTATGTCGACTTACCAAGGAGACTTGACTCTTCATTATTGGATGAATCAATTCTATACAATTCATAGCTGCAACAAATGTAATATATAAATGTTTTAATGTATTCGATTGCAAGATATGTTGCTACAACCCAAATAAAACAAATCGCAACCTATTGTCTTAGTATTGACGACTTAGTCGGTCCCCCTAATTCAAGAACCGTTAGATGAAACCGAAGAGAACATCAAGAATGGACAATCCAGAGACACTGGCAACAGTTGTCACACAGAAAACAGGACAAAGACAAAGAAATAAATAAAAACGCAGAACACAAAACACAAAACAATGCAGAAAACCAAAAAAAATGGACAACACTGACCGCGGGTGAACATCGATGCTCATGTAAGGTAAACATCATCTGTTCTTATAAGGTAATCCGTTTTTGTTTTGTTTTGTTTTGTTTTGTTTTTGATTTTTTTTGTCCTTTAGTGTAGAAATCATCTTTATGCATATTTAAATAGTTGACTTGAAGCAGAATAATTGCCATTGTTGAAGACAGCAGTAGTATCCAGAGCAATCACCGTCACCGGTGGGTATTTTAAAAAAGGTTTGCATGGAGCGCACCTCACCAAAGGCATGAGTCAAACACACAACTCACAACACATAGCAGTGATAGGAGGTCACTAATATTGAGGACCAATATAGCTCGTAGCAATATCAGCAACACTTCCTGTAAGTTTTAACATTAAGATTACTATGTACAGCTAACTATTTTCATTACAATAGATTATGCAATGTAGTAGTAAACAAAATCAATGAAACTAACTGTAATAGAGCAGGGGAATCCAGGATTTCAAGCTATGGGTGGGTGGACTTAAATAAATTGCGCCGAGGGGTGGTAGGCACGAACATTTTTTGGAGTATTTCGTGTGAAAAATCACGATTTTACGCCAAAAAAAATCTTATTTTTTCCAATTTTAGGGGGGGGGGGGGGGGGGGCGTGCGCCGGGTGCGTCCCCCCATGGATCTGTCCCTGTAGAGTACACTATCTTTGTTCGAGATCTTCTAATGAATGGGCGGAACTCTTTTCATGGAATAAAAAACAAGTCAAAGCATACCACATAATTCCAAAATCAAATATCAAAGCCGTAGAAAGAGGCACAATCGATACCCCTAACACACAAACACATGACCGCTCACTTTCCTGGGTTAATATACACACTTCTTTAAAAGTAATGAGGTTAGACTAGTTTCATGGGCTCATCTGTCCTTCTTAGTGAAATAATACGCTCATGCAAGTACTTTCAGCATAGAAAAAATGAAAATCTTATAGAGACGTAACAACCCAATTTAAAAAATCGCATTCAGGTGAGGTGTACTCGATACAGCATTATGTGATAAAGTTTGCCAGTGACTTGCGATAGGCCGATAGTTTTCTCCGGGTACTTCGGTGTTCTCTACCAATAAAACTGACCGCCACGATATAACTGAAATATTGTTGAAAGTGGCTTTAACACCATAATCCTAACACTAACCCACATATTTCACATACCCGGTAAATGCCATTGCGTGGTCATAATCTGGGAGTCCTGTCACCACCTCTAGCCATGCCTTAAATCTCCTCAGAGCCTGGTGACCGTCTATCCATAATCGATCTCCAGTTCGTGTTACTATAAGACTCTCTGTCCAATTGGATGCTGCAGGCACCTGAAAACAAATAGCATTGGTATAGTTTGCTTAACATGCATGATGTGTATGTATTTGTTTGTGTATAGTGGTTTCCAATACATATCGTGTTGTGTTTTTTGTTTTGTTTGTCTTCGTCGTGTGTACCCTATGTTTCCAGTTTCTCTAGATTGTCCATCTTTTATTGTCCCTTCGTTATTCTCTAACGTCTATGCAATACGCATGCAAGGCCAGTGACTGTCCCGACTTATCTAGATCAAATTTATACAATAATAATTTGATTCATGATAATATGCATTTTACATTCCTGTTTTGTAAAGCTGGAGTCCCTAATATAACGTGTAGAAAAAAATACAAAAACAAAAACAAGCAGAAAAAGCGAACAAACGAAATAAAGCAAAAATCAAACTGACTCTAAGCACCCCCCCGCCCCGCCGCGCTATTGTTGCCAGTATCTCTGGTTTGTCCATTCTTGGTTGCCCCATCGGTTTTCTATGCTGTTTATTGATATAAAAAGATATATTATATATATTATGCCCTTTATTTAATTAGAGACCGTATCAGTAATGTAATGGTTACCGTTCTCCCCTTTCACACGTGTTAATATAAACTTCCGTCAACATAGCCACCTCAGCGTCATCTTCTTTATCTTCATTATCACAGACAAGATTCTTACAGACCGTCACTATATGAGTAACATGAAGAGATGCATGAGGCACATGAACTGCTTACCTCGGTTCGTCACTCTTTTTTCTTGGTGGGGTCCATGTTACCCTTTTTAGTTTTTAGTGTTGTGTTTTTTTTGCTTATCTTCGCTCTGTGTTTTTTACTCAACCTTGTCAGTTTCTCTGGATTGTCCATTCTTCTTCTTCCATTAAAGTGCAGGGCTGCAGCAACAACATCTTCACACTCAGTTTAAAACAACCATGTTTGCGCAAGGGAGAGACTATATGTACAATTAAAAACAATGTCAGCTGTGTTAGAATCTGACTGCCTGGATTTCCTTTTAAAGGATTCCAGGTCCAAAGCTGCTGCTGTGGCCTCTGGTAGTTGGTTCCATAACCGGATTGTGGATGGAAAGAAGGATTCTTTGTGTACAGTTGTACTGCTGTATGGTACTATATATTTCTGCTGTTGTCCTCTTGTAGCGGCACTTAGATGATGCATGCATGGTGGTGGTTCAAGTCCTTTAATTATCCGTACATCATAATCGCCTTGGTTCTCAAACGGCGTTGCTGGAGTGTGTCCCAATTCAGGTGGTTCAGCATTGTTGTAACACTGATTCTAACTTGTTGGTGTTACTCTGGGTATGAGGTGCCCAAAGCGAAACTGGCATATTCTAGTTGCGGTCGAACAAAGGTGGTGTAGCATTTAGTCCTGATGTTTGCTGAACAGCTTGACAGATTTCGACTTTTGCCTTTCTACATACGTTGTCAATATGGTTGTTCTATGACAAGTTCTGACTGATGGTAATACCCAAATATTTTCCTTTTGATGTTATGTTCAATTCTTTCCCATGGATGAAGTACGATGATGGTATGATCTTACGCTTGGTGGTTATGCGTATAACTTCACATTTATCAGGATTAATGTGCATCTGCCAGTCACGCTCCCAGTCTTGTAAGTTGTTATGGTCGTCTTGAAGAGATGTTGTGTCTTCGTTGGTTTTGATGTGTCGGTATAGGAGACAATCATCAGCGAATATTCTTGCAGTGTTGTTTACTTTACTAGGTAGGTCATTGATGTATATCAAAAACAGCAGTTATCAGAGGACTGTCCCTTGTGGTACTCCAGAGGCGACGGGCGCTGGATCAGATGCCACGCATTCTACGATCCCCCTCTGGGTACGGCCTGCTAGAAAGCTCTTGATCCAGTTCAAGGTCGGTCTACAGACTCAGGTGCTCCGGAAGGGTAGGCAGTTCCTGCTCCACTGGTATATCATTGTCTTTACATCGTTGTTAAGAGACATGTATGTTAGGGTGATGGTGTTTAGCGCCAACTTTCAAAAAATATTTCAGTTATATCGTGGCGGTCAGTTTTATTGGTGGAGAAAACCAAAATGCCCTGGGAAAACCATATGTTATTAATGCATTTCTAATGTTGTTTTTTCACGGATTTAGCTTTAATTTATTGCATGTTAAGTGGGGATATGACTATGGTGTTTAACGCCCCTTTCAACAATATTTCAGCTATATCTTGGCGATCAGCTTTAATGTTGGAGGAAACCGGAGTGCCCGAAGAAAACCACTGACCTATCGCAAGTCACTGACAAATTTGATCACATAATGTTGTATTGAGTACACCTCGCCTGTGCAGGATTCGAACTCACAACTTTAGTGGTGATAGACATTGCATAGGTAGTAATAAATCCAACTACTATGCGATCACGACCACTTCGACCTCTAAAAAGAAACATTTGATATCTAATTTAATAAATACATTGCATATTGTAATTACATGTAGCACAAAATGGAAAACGAAAAAAATCCCACATCTTCAAAACAAGTCTAAAAATCTAATCAGAAAACCGTAGAAACAGAGGCAAAATTGAAACCACTAACACACAAATAAAAGACCGCTCATTCTCCTGGCTTGGTACAGGCACTTCAATAAAAAAAAGTGGCGACGTTAAACTAGTTTTATGGGTCCAATTATAAAAATGGAATGCTAAACTGTATAGAAACGTTTTTTTCTTTCTTGTCAGATAAGTACCATGAATGTAAACATTATTATTCAAACGTTCTATGAAATAGCATAAGGTTCTGTGAAATTATTATTAATAGTGGGGTTCTAATTTTCGTTGAATTCGTGGTCCAAGAAAATAAAGTTTGTCCATCATGTATATCTACAATACTGTGACAGTACTTTTATTCGTTGGCTTCAATTTTCGTGGTTTCTACAAAATGCATTGATCCATGGGTTCTTGAATTCGTGTGTTCAAACATTACAGGCAACAATCAATGAAAACATTGTATTTCGTTGGATTAAACAACATCTACTTCAACAATTAATACTTACATCAGCCACATAAATACCCGCGTAAATAATTTCAATGTCCCAGGGTACACCACGAATACTCTCATAGTGAACGTTCATCTAGAAATTAAATGATATATCATGCTTGGATACATGCCTACGGTAAGGAAATTATTTGTTCCTTAATAAAAACGTAGATATCAAATATATTGCGCACGACGCGTTTCTGAAATAAGCTTCATCAGGTACGCTCATAGTCAAAAGATTGAAAAGCTGAATAAGTTAGATGTCTTTGGGAGCAAGAAAACCAAAGGGCCTAAATAGGATAGACAGAATCGGTTAATGTCACTTATGCTTGATGGAAGAGAACCTTTCCAATTAGATTTGACATATTATAAACTTCTTTTTCAGAACTGATCGCACTACGTCCGAAGGTAGGATCTACATTGATTAGAAACGCACCATGCGGACTAAATTAGATATCTACTTAAATCAATATCAATTGGTCGATACTTCTGCTTATTCCTGAACCATTAGTCTTCGTCAAGTATTCAGTGCATCCGCACTGGCATGGTTAAACTTACAGTTCCTAAATAATGTAATCCATTACAACTAAGAACAGCTTCCGTCATGCATAGGTCAACCTATGTTGGCTATCCTGTTAAATACCTCCGAGTTTCTAGTTCTCAAAGACTTTTAAATTATTTGGCTTTCAAATCTGTTGACTATCAGACGTGTGCTCTACGTTCTGATTCCCATCAACCATCGCTTGCATTTTAAATTGATTTGATTTGATTTATTGTGTTTAACTCCACTTTCAGCAATATTTCAGCTATATCATGGCGACCAGGTTTAGTGGTGGAGGAAACCGGAGTACTCGGAGAGAACCACCGACCATGGGCAAGCAACTAGTAAATTTTATCACTTGCGGTTGCGAGTCGAGTCCACCCTTTTTGTAATTTACAAAGCCGGAGTGAAACCACGCCGTATTGGTGATAGGCTTGTATGAGTTGTTGGGTAATCCAACTACCTACCTCATTGAGCCACTCGGGTCCCTGGTTGTGTTTTACAGTTTTAGATATTGTGTTGTTAAGTCAAGTATCGATGTACTGTCATTTATGGTTGCATCTGTGCATCGTTGTGTCCATAAGGGACCGACCATTTAACTTGAAGGGGCGGGGGGCGGGTTATGGTTTTTTGTTTCGTTCAGAAATGTTATTTTCGGATAACACGAGAGTTAGAATATTTATTGATTTTTTTCCAAAATTCAACATTAGGTTATATGATAAAAACTCTGAATCTTAAATGGTCGTTCCCTAAACAATAACATTGTTTATTTCAATTATCACATTATTTTTTTTATTTTAAACAAACAGAAAAAATAGTATACTATGTCCTTTCATCAATAATTTCAAATCAATACGCTCCGATGACATGGTAATTGGGTTTACATCTCCCTGTACAATCTATACATATCACAACGTTTTATAGTACTGACTTCGATTACCGCCCTTGTCTAGGTGTACTCGATACATCTTGTACTGTGACTCCAACAACAAAACTGGGTACAACCATATTACTTATTATATTGTTGAAAGTGAGAGGCGTTAAACGTCCATAGCATAAAATAACAGCAAAATAAGACATGATATTTCGTCCAATTTTCTTTGAAATGTAATTAGAAGTGAGGCATTTCACATTTAATAAAATGGGATATGGTGTCAAAATAAATATTGAATACTTCTTGAATATTCTTACATTATGCAATTTGATTTTTATGGATATTAAAAAAAACTATTTGAATATTTCAACTTACAGTATTTATCACATATGCATAATACTCCGTCAATGAATCGACAGCCCCTGCATATTTTTCTGCCTCTGTCTTACCAGGATCTTGGAGATTGTACCAGCTGAAAAATAACATTTTCTCGTATAAAAATACCTCCTGCAGAACTATTGCAAAAAGTGCGTCTAAATTTAGTAAAATACTCCTTTTAGCACGGGTGGTTCTGTTCATAATGGTAAATCGTAAACCTTTGCAGATTTATTGTAAAAGTGGCATCTAAATTTAGTAAGAAACTACTTTTAGCACGGGTGGTACTGTTCTGTGCATAAAGGTAAATCGTCCCCCTTACATGATTATTGTAAAAGTGTCTTTTAAATTCAGTAAGAAATCACTTTGATGACGAATGGTTCTGTTCTTAACGGTAAATTGTACACCTTACAGAGTTATTGTAAAAGTGACCTCTAAATTTAGTAAGAAACAACTTTTAGCACGGGTGGTTCTGTTCATTAAGGTAAATCGTACCCCTTACAGAATTATTGCAAAAGTGGCCTCTAAAGGAGTAGGTATGATAAGGGCAGAAATTGGCCTAAAAAATAGACAAATTATAAATGAAACGTATAGCTTTCGTTGTTTCTTGATTTTATAAGACCTTTACCCCAACTACTATTTTGGTAACATTTTTCCATATTTGCACGTGCGATGACGTCACACTAGTCAATGAAAAGTCTATCGTTTCGTGAAAATATATGAAATCTAACAAGAAATGTGTATTTAATGTCAATTTTCAGTATAACCACAAGCAGGTACCAACGGCATATTTTAGTATGATGCTTAATATACATAAACACATATCTCATTTAATTTTTGTGTTGGTACCCGAGTGTGGAGAGCATGAAATCTGCAATCAAAAAATTATTTTAAGGTCGATTTCTCGTCAGCGGCCATTTTTTATTGACCGTTTTCATCCGTAATAGATAGAAATAGAAATCGACCTTTTAATCTCATCCAAAATAAAGTTGGTTATCGTACTTGTTTTGCTACGGGAGTAAAACTTGAACAATTTTTATGAAACAGTTTTGACGTTAAATACATTTTGGAGGTGATTTACTGCCGACATGATTGTGCATTGAGTCCGACGTGTTTCTTTTTCTAACCCGCAGTGGAATTTCATGTTTTACTATACTAAGGTATACTTTAATATTATCCCGGCAATTCACAAAAAGTACAGAAAACAAAACAAGCAACCAAAAAGAAAATTAGTACATCAGATTATCTTAGAAATTAATTCATTGGACATGTAAACACATCGGAACTTTCTATTTTTAGTAGTCCCTTTACTTTTTTTTCTTTATCTTTAACAAATATATTTTATTTAGCTCTTCCGCAAAGTGAATTCACGATGAATAATTGTATTAACGTAAATTTGATTTATATATAGCTTAATATTAACGTTACGGTGGCATAATGGTTTAGCACACATGACTACCGATAACAACATCGTGAGATCAATATTTTATTCTTACTTATTTCAATAGAGTATGGAAAAACAAACAATATATTTGATAATTCATAATTCATCTAATACAGTACGTATAACGATATAACGTGCATGTTTTAACATAGTACACGGATGTCAGATTTGATTTACATATTTGGTGTTTTGTTTATAATGGTCCTTTTGTTATCCTTACTGAGAATTTCATTGATATAGTATATCGTTTATGAGTCAGTGCTAAATGTATAGTATTACTTGAAGTTTTAGTGGTATGATTTTACTTTAATGGGCCATGACCGATAATACAGTATTACCAGGCATTCTATTTATATAAACTATCACGTTTTACTTTTCTCAACAAAAAAAGTTGAAAGACACCGTAAATATAAATTATCGTTTCCCAATCAAAGTATACTACCGTATTTGTACTCTTAGACATATCAGAATCGAAATAAATCATGGAAGCCAGAATGTGTTTTGAGTTTTAACATGGATTGGCGGATATTAGTAAATTTTATCCCTCGCTTCTGGCTCTGGATAAAATACTATTCTCTGATGTTCCGTGGCAAGTAGAATTTTCATTGGATAAAAAGGTACCTTTAAACCTTCAGGGAAGCCATGCGGTGACAGAAAATCAATAATCGCTCTCCCCTATGTGCTGTCCGTTTACATTGTGCACAGGAGACGACACAAATTTCACAAAATAACAGAAAATCAATAATCGCTCTCTGTGATCTTTGTCCAAAGATACAGGTATTTATGTTTTTCCTATAATAAGGACATACTTATTAATATTGGAACATTCAGATAAAAATTGTTATCAGTCTCTAGATGTTATATATAACATCTCGAGACTAATAACGTATATTATCCGCCAATCCATGGTAAAACTCCCAACACATTCAGGCTTGCATGATTTATTTTTTAATTATTCAACATGGATTATATCCTCTCCTGCGCAGTAGCGCTCCTTTACCATGTTATGCAGTTGACTTGGTTCCGTTGACATTCGAATTACTGAGAATAATTTCCTCTCATGATTTAAAAAATAAAAAGATCAACATTCGGTTATAAAAAGATTTAAAAAAAGCAATTTACAGAGCTCAGCATTGACGAATTCCTGCAGTTGCTAGGGATAATATTTGGTTACTAGGGACATTGTAAGGTTTAAGGAATTCTTATAATATATACTGGTTAGTAAATGATAAGATGTATCTAAATCTGCTAAGGTACTGTTGTAGAATTTTTGTTCTTGATTAAATAAAAGGTCCATGAGATCTACAGGAAAATACTGTATATAGCTATAGGGAAACTAGTGCTGCTAAGAATAAAAATATCAAAATGTATTTTTGAAATATGAAATGACATTTGTAGTGTGTATAGCTTGACAAAGATGTACAGCTTAATCAAATATCAAGTCAAAAGATCGTAGATGTCAAAATTCAACCATTAATTGCAATAATATAGGCTAATTTAATGTTTACAAAACCGTTGCTAGGGTGACAAAGCTACACAAAAATACTATGTGCTACCATAGAGAACTGGAATATTATTTTTAGAGTGTACATACACAGTATATAACATTTTGTCGAAAAGACTATGCAAGATATGTAAATAAAACCACCATATTTGAATTTCCAATGATTAATTGGACCCTCCTCCATTTACGGTGCTAAGCAACAAAGGACAAAGTGAAATCATGAAAAAAACCCATTCTTATCTTTCAATGATTGTGTTTAATATTATATCTATATAAACAGCTTCTGAGATTGGGCCAAAATCGACCCTTATCATACCCACTCCTTTAGTAAGAAACAGACTAATTTAGCACGGGTAGTTTTATTCCTGTTGGTAAATCGTACACCTTGCAGAGTTATTGTAGAAGTGACCTCTAAATTTAGCAAGAAACTACTTTTAGCAGAGTGTTTCTATACATTAAGGTGAATTTGTAAGATGACATAGCCCAATATAAAGGTGCACAAATAGACTCGACAAATAAATTGAAGTGAAATTCTATCTGGTGGGGGGTGGGGGGGGGGGGGGGAGGGTTGTAAGCTTCACTAGATCTGCCACTGAAGTCGCATGGAAGATGTTACTGTCAACCTATTTAATCACCTTTACATTTGATAAATAATGTTATTATAGTATTTTCATTTATGAATAAAATCACTGTGCAACTTATAATTCAGTTTTATTAAAACACAATGTTATCGATTTTTTGTTGTACATTTCCCCACTAAGATATTTCCCTATATATTTCATATAACACCATTTATTTTCAAAACATTCTCTTGAAGTCATTCCTTATCTGATTTTCATGAAATTTTCAGCATTAAATTCAGAATTAAATATAGTTTCTTCGGATAATTTTCAAATAATTTTATTTCTACTTTCCCTTAGGAATTGACTTAAAAACAAAGCTTAATTTTTTCACCAAATCATACTATATAATCATGTACAATTGTGACGTCAACAATTTACATTTGTGTTTAAATCATAAATGCTTGTAAATAAAAGTTCCAACAAATTACATGAAGACATTAAAATAAACTCTAATTATTCTACTATTAAAGCTGAAAATTTCATGAAAATCGGCTAAGGAATGACTTCATGAGAATGTTATGAAAGTATTGCCACATGTAAAAAAAAATCCTATATAATCAACCAAAACCATATTTTAACAAAAAAGTCATTTCTAGATAGAATTTAACAAATTTCACACCAAAACATTCAGAATTGTCCATATTTTGATTGTTTATTTGCTCATTATGTTTATATGAGTAGTTTTTATTTGTACATAATTTAAACAGGATTGTTAATTTTTAGGATTTATTTTTAGTTGAAATATATAGGAAAATCAAAGTCAATTTTTATTTGATATGCTTAAATTATGTACAAATATAAACCACTCATATAAACATAATGAGCAAATAAACAGTCAAAATATAGACAATTCTGAATGTCTTGGTGTAAAATTTGTTAAAATATATCCAGAAATGACTTCACAATAATTTTTTGAAAAAGTATGGTTTTGGTTGATTATATAGGTATTTTGTTTTACATGTGGCAATACTTTTGGCCACATATTTCCTTGATATATCGTAATTTGACTGGTGGGAAAACACATGTTTCTCATCCTGCTATTTTTATCTCCAGATATGGATACGTCATTGTCATCAGTGTACTGTATTGGGTTAGGGTTATGGAGTTTAACGCCACTCTCAACACTATTTACATCACATCTACATAAGCAATCAGTATCTATAAATTACGATACCCTGTTTAAAATCGGAGAATATAACTGAAATATGGTTAACAAGAGCTTGAAGATACCACAGGGGCAATCAGAATCCGTAATTCGAAGAAGGACAGACAATGCTGTGGTCAAAAGAAAAAGATAAAAGAACAAACAACAATCTACAAAACAGTATACATGAAACTAAATATCCATCAACACGAACCACCCCACTAAACACCAGGTGTGAACTCAAGTGCTCCGGAAGGGTAATCAGTTCCTGTTTCACTGTGCACATTGTTGGATGTGGTGAAAAAGACTTGTACCAACGATTTTCTTGAGATCGAGTAACACGAACCCCACAAATAAATTATATTGAAGCGCCCTTAACCCTATCCCTGAATATTGAGGGGGGATCGCGGGTGTTAAGCGCCACTTTCAACAATATGTCAGCTATATCGGGGGGGGGGGGGTCAGATTTATTGGTAGAGGAAACCGGAGTACACGGAGAAAACAACCCACCTATTGCAAGTCACTGACACACTTTATCACACAATATTGTATCAAGTACACCTCGCTGTGAACGGCTTTCGAACTCGCAACTTTAGTGGCCCTAATTATGTCTTAGGCATCTTACTATTCATATACTGCAAAGTCAACAACTGGTAGTAATTCTACTTTGTAATGGGTAACGGCGTCTGGATTTCCTCCGCCTGCACTCCTCCCAGATACTAGACTGTCAGACTTTCTAGTGAGCCCAATATTTATTTCCTCTGAAATGTAGATAAGGTTATATTAAGTCAAAGTCTGTAAAACTGGATACAGTTAAGCTTGCTTTAAAGGACACCTCTGTATAGCAAACCACTGTCAATAAAGGGCAGTCTAATTTTCCCATTAATGAACAGTGACATAATTTTAACCTGTATACTAGTATAAAGGGCAACTGCTCATAAAGGGCACATTTCTATGTTCCCTTGAGTGTCCTTTATATACAAGGTTGGCTTTAATCAGCTTCTTTTCTAAGCATGCAGCATCAATGACTAGTTGACTTCTAGTCGGGATTATTTAATGAATGTCAATAATGCGATGAAACCAAAATTACATTATTTTAACCACGAATTAGTAAATGCATATGTGCATGAAAACAAACGCGAAAAACAAAAAGGTAACAATAGTAATTTCCCGCTGACGGCAACAAAATCGCAATAATTAAATAGCGCATGACGACGAATGTCATGTCTTTTACTAGGCCAAAAAATAAGCGGCAAAATAGGGTGTATCTACAATTTACCCCATCGGAATAGGAGCTGTTCTGATGGTGTGTATGTGTGTGATTTTTTGTTTTGTTTTTTTTTAACAATAATTGTGCTAAGATAAAACTATTTGACTGTTCAGATTATAAGTTGTGATACAACTTCGTTAAACCGAACATTGATACACGTAGTCTTTAAAATAGCCGCAAATTTCCGGTTTTATGTACAAATTAACATTTCGCCGTGGTGTACTAGGCCAGAACAATATACTGTTATGTAGGGTATATCGACATTGGAATGGGAGCTGTTCTGATGATGTGTGTGTGTACTTTTGTTGTTGTCTTCTTTAGTTTTTTCGTCTACCAATAATTTGGCTAAGATAAAGCTATTTGAGTTATCAGAGTACTGGTGATAATACGGTAGAGTCTCGCTAACCTGAATATTGATACATGCAAAACTTTGAAATAGACAAGTATTCGAGTTTTCCGTACAAAATAAAATTAATACGACGGGTGCCACTAGTAGATCAGGAGCTGCCAACCGTTTCCGGAGTTCATTCGTTTAGCTCAATTGTTAGTTTTCTGTGTAGTGTTTCGTAGATCATTGTTTCCTTCCCTTTGTCCTCTTTCTTTTAGCCATTGTATTGTCTATCCATGCTTGGTTTAAGATTTCTGGTTACTCCTCTGGTTGTTCAAACATTTTTCTTTCATACTATGAAACACAATTTTGCCTGTTGTTGTCAACTAATACGACTTACACGTGTTCGAGATAACAAGATTCAACTGTAAAAATTGTTTTATTTCACTTACCAGGAATGTCAAGATAATCTGTTCCAAAATTATAGGTTTCTTCCGTTTGAACTAAAACGTGTGGAGAAAAAATATCTACCGATCTTCGTCTTATTACATGGAATTCTCCGTTTATTACTAAATTACCATTCTGAAGTTAAAAGATAAAAGATGTATGATACATTTATTCCACATTTATATAGGGATTGTTTTTTTTTGTTTTTAAAGCCTCTTTTAACAATATTCCAGCTAAATCGTGGACGTCAGTTTTATTGGTGGAGGAAACCAGAGTACCCGGTGTGTCTATTAAATTATGTCGAATCCCAAATGCTAATATTAGAGCAAGTAAGTATGCTTAATTCGAAAATTAATTCAGTTAGCTAAAAATCACGTGCTATTAATATGTACATAACACATGACTATTTTTGAAAAGTAATAAGGGGAAGTAACAATGACTCATATATCGCCAAAATTAAAATTAAAAACGTATTTTTTAACAAATTAATCAAGAAAATGCAAATTAATATCATTTATATATTTTATACCTACCAATACATAATTACATTCTGTATTGTGTCCACTCTCTGCACAGTGTATACCAATGGCGGCAGTTTGTTCAACGTCTGTATAAAATTTTATTTTCTGAAGAAGACAAAACAAACAATGAAGTAAAAAAAAATTGCAGTTTACCATTTTTCAATCTTGTTTAAATATTTTTTGAATATTTTTAACCAAAAGATGGATTGTCCAATAAAAATAATTATCGTATACATGTAACTACTATTGCATTACAAATGTGGAAAATAAATCAGGATCAATCGTACAACACGTTAATAAAACTTTAAAGAAAACCAAGGAACAATTTAGGGAAACTGGTAACATTGGGTACACAAGACACAGGACGAAGACAAACAAAACACAAAGAACACAAAAATCATGTGAGTGGACCCATGTGCTCGCGAAGGGTATGCAGTTCCTGCCTCTTATAAGATACCCACCATGTTACTCACAAAGTCAAAGTCAAAACATGTTGGACAGCACTATGCAGAAACAAACACAATGACATAAATATGACATGAGCTCTCCGACAAACAACTAGAGGTAAAGTCGAAACGAAGATCGCTGGTATGCGGAAATCGTATCGGACACCATAACACTTAGAACTTAGAACGTCAAGACATATAACGGACACAATGTACAACACGAACACCACAACTTAAAACCGAGGGCGAACTCAAGAGACACAGAAAAAGGAAAATAAATTCACGGATGTGCGTTAGCGTATTAGTCATTGCCTTCGTTTTTCGGTTACGCATGATTTATTTTGTGACCTTCGGAATGCAAGATTAGTTATTATATTTATTACGTATATTTTTACACGTTAGTTTGCGGTAATAAAACGCATAAGGTACTTGTTTTTTGTTTTATTGACAGAAGCTCAATGATATTTTCGATTATGATGACGTTGGTACCATGACGTCACTCCGAAATAAGCGTTTTTATTTTTTTATTTTAATTCACTGAGTGAAATGTCGGTTTTTACATTAATTCACAATCTCAGAATTTATGGAAATCTATGTAATAATTGAAATTATTGAACATTTCTACATTAGTAAAATTCATATTTATTTTCCTTTATTATAGGTAGGCGTTTTAAATACATTGCATATTTATGTAAATGATTGTCTTATTTCATACACTTTAAATTTTTGTAAAAAAATATAATAGACACAGATAATCACAACCCGAATACGGAAAATGACACCTTTCAAACAAAAATTCTGCAATGTCACAACAATATAACCTTGATCAGGTATGCTCAAAGTCAAATGATTTGAAAACGAAATAAATCTAAACAGGATAGGCAAAATCTGCTAATGTCACCTATGGCTGAAGGGGGTCCTTAGTTTTGATAATAATTACTTATTTTGGAACTGTAAATAAATATATCTAATAAACCATATCAATGCCGAAAAACTGACTACTGTAAAAAAAAATGTAGATATCAAAGAAATCGAAGGACATGCAACACAACACAATGGTCAAAGGAAACGAAGGACATGCAACACAACACAATGGCCAAAGGAAACGAAGGACATACAACACAACACAATGGTCAAAGGAAACGAAGGACATACAACACAACACAATGGTCAAAGGAAACGAAGGACATGCAACACAACACAATGGTCAAAGGAAACGAAGGACATGCAACACAACACAATGGTCAAAGGAAACGAAGGACATGCAACACAACACAATGGTCAAAGGAAACGAAGGACATGCAAAACAACACAATGGTCAAAGGAAACGAAGGACATGCAACACAACAAAATGGTCAAAGGAAACGAATGACATGCAACACAACACAATGGTCAAAGGAAACGAAGGACATACAACACAACACAATGGTCAAAGGAAACGAAGGACATGCAACACAATGGTCAAAGGAAACGAAGGACATACAACACAACACAATGGTCAAAGGAAACGAAGGACATGCAACACAATGGTCAAAGGAAACGAAGGACATGCAACACAACAGAATGGTCAAAGGAAACGAAGGACATGCAACACAACACAATGGTCAAAGGAAACGAAGGACATGCAACACAACACAATGGTCAAAGGAAACGAAGGACATACAACACAACACAATGGTCAAAGGAAACGAAGGACATACAACACAACACAATGGTCAAAGGAAACGAAGGACATACAACACAACACAATGGTCAAGGGAAACGAAGGACATGCAACACAACACAATGGTCAAAGGAAACGAAGGACATGCAACACAACACAATGGTCAAAGGAAACGAAGGACATACAACACAACACAATGGTCAAAGGAAACGAAGGACATGCAACACAACACAATGGTCAAAGGAAACGAAGGACATGCAACACAACACAATGGTCAAAGGAAACGAAGGACATGCAACAGAACACAATGGTCAAAGGAAACGAAGGACATACAACACAACACAATGGTCAAAGGAAACGAAGGACATGCAACACAACACAATGGTCAAAGGAAACGAAGGACATACAACATAACACAATGGTCAAAGGAAACGAAGGACATGCAACACAACACAATGGTCAAAGGAAACGAAGGACATGCAACACAACACAATGGTCAAAGGAAACGAAGGACATGCAACACAACACAATGGTCAAAGGAAACGAAGGACATGTAACACCACACAATGGTCAAAGGAAACGAAGGACATGCAACACAACACAATGGTCAAAGGAAACGAAGGACATGTAACACAACACAATGGTCAAAGGAAGCGTAAAACAATAGTCAAAAAGTAACAAAATTACCGAACTCCGAACAATCTTACAAAGGGAAAGTCAAAACTCATAATTATATAAACAGAAAAAAATCAGTCAACAACCGGAAAACTGTGAAAACCGTAATGACCCTGACTTGGTACAGGCATTTCTAAATATATGGTGGGTTGAATCAGATTTTAAGGCGCCAAACCTCGCGCTCTCATTACGGCTCAAAGGTTCCGGCTGTCACTATAACAGTATTTAAATACAGGAACAAAATAGGTAAAATAGTTGTCAAAGCAGTACCATATTCGGTGACGTAAATGTCAAAAATATTTTTACGTCACACATTGATAAAAAAATATCCTTGACATTTTTCTTGACTTCTTTATCTTTATAAATTTTTGCTATGTGAAAATGCATCGATTATAATCGTTTCTGCAGAGACGGAATATATTTCGACAAGATCTTGGTATCGGAATATAAACTTTTTAAGAGATCGAATAAGGCGAATCTTGTCATAGCCCTGGTCCAGTAGCCTGTCTCTCAGATGAAGATGACGTTTCAGGAAATCAGAATAATTGCTACTGGCCCTTGCATAGCGAATCAGTTGCGAGATGTAAACACCATATGCAGGAGAAGCTGGTATATTGCTGCACATGTTTGGAAAATTTATGATTTTAAAATTGAAGTCGTCCCGTTTATCATAAATTTTAGTACTGAGTTCACCACTGTGGTCAAATTCGAGGTACAGGTCCAAAAATGATGCCGACGAAGCTGTATCGGTGGTCTCTTTAACTTCCAGCTCTGGAGGATATATCAATGGAAGAAATTCTGCAAATCTAGAATTATTGATAGATAAAACGTCATCAATATACCTGTATGTAAAATTAAAGACTCTAGCCTCATGAATCTTCTTATCTTTTACAAGCTTTTGAAGAAACTCCGACTCATATGAGTATAAAAATAAATCGGCTAGAAGAGGGGCACAATTCGTACCCATTGGTATGCCGACGACCTGCTGAAACAGTGTCCCTCCAAAGGAGACAAATATGTTATCGATGAGGAACTCCAGCATACTGATCACTTGTTCCTCGGAGTAGCATGTTTTACCTTTTTGAATTTTGTTTGAAAAATATGTGGAATTGTAGCCTAACACAACAAATTTTGAGCCATAGTTTCTATGACTAAAAGCTTTATGAATTGTTTCTTTTAAGCGGGTTTTTAATTTGTCATGCGGTAGGGTGGTATATAGAGTTGAAAAATCAAAAGTGTTGATGGAGGATACCTGAGAGAAAGATCTTGATTTCAGGTTATCCAAAAGATCTTTAGAGTTTTTCAAAATCCACATGTGATATATGTCACTACGTGAGTAAACAGTTTCACAATATTTCTGTTGTCCCTCTTTTACTGCAGACACTACATAGAAAACTATACATCAAGGAGAATGAAGGTCACTAAAAACGGCAAAAGAGGGGTTGAACCCTGGTGCTCCGAAAGGGTGGAACATCATCTCCCCTTTTTACTTGTAGTAATCACAAATTACTTTACATTCCTATCATGATTTCCTTGATGGAGGGTTGTTGCTAACAAGTAAGCTACTGAACCAAGGATTCCTAGAGGCTAAGCTAAAGACATCACTTCGATCGTTTTACTGTCCCACAGTGACTTGGTTAACCATTACTGAGTATCCGTGACTTGGTTAACCATTACTGAGTCTTCGTGAATTGGTTAACCATTACTGAGTCTCCGTGACTTGGTTAACCATTACTGAGTGTCCGTGTCACGGATATGTTGAGTTTGTCATAATCACTATTCGATTCTTCCTTCATTCATGACTTATCATCGGGTTTGTAGCACGAATATTACGTTTGGTACCACTAGTGGAACAGGAACTGGCTACCCTTCCGAAGCACCCGAGTTCATTCCTCGTTTTAAGAGGGATTCCTGTTGCTCGATAATTATTTTTCTATGGAGTGTTTTGGGGATCATTATTTGTCCGTTTGTTCTTTTTCGTTTGGCCATTTTGGTTACCCCTTTTGTCATCTTCAAACTTTTTTTTAGCGTACATAGACCCATCCCAGTGACACATTTTCACATACAAAATCAATATTACAATCTTACAAGGGGCCGTCGTAGTCATAATCGTATGATATATGGATTTACAACTATCTATGCAATCAGTGCTTATCACCACTGATGTTGTGGGTTCGAATCTTGATCTGGGCGAGGTGTACAATATTATGTGATAAAGTTTGTCAGTGACTTGCGACAGGTCTGTGGTTTTCTACGGGTACTCCGGTTTCCTCCACCAATAAAACTGACCGCCACGATATAACTGAAATATTGTTGGAAGTGTCGTTAAACACCATTAAGCAAACAAACAAACAATGCAATCTTACAATATTCATCTAATGGATATGTCCGAACTACTACTCACTAGACATTACTAATCAATCAATCTATCTATCAACCAATCAATCAATCAATCAAAAATAATGGGGGTTTTTCCGTTAATGAAATGTTTATATATTTACTTACTTTTTCATTCGCCGGTGTGTGTTTTACAATTTCATCATATACTTGAGTGTAGTATGGCACCGCTGCTTTCAAGCTCTTTCTTCTAAGAAATAGTTCTATATCTTTCGTATTTGATGTTAAATTAAATTGTAATATTGGCGGGAAAGTATCTGCTTCTCTCCTTTGTCGTCTGCTGTGCGTACTTCCGTCGTCAATAAGAGTTATCGTTACTTGTTCTGAATAAATAAAAGATGAAAATGTTGCTTTAGTATTCAAAGTTCAAAGTTATGATGTTTTTTTTAATTATATGCCAATGTTCACCAATGATGATCAATGTTCTAATGAATGTATCCCCTTGTTGCTTACATGCTCTTATTGAGACGTTTCTTGGTTGTTTGCTAAGGGGCCGTCGTGTTCGTGATGGAATGGCAGTTGTGAGTTCGAACGCCGTTTATGGCGAATTTTACCCGATACAACATTATGTGATAAAGTTTGTCAGTGACTTGCGACAGGTCGGTGGTTTTCTCAGGGTACATCTGTTTCCTCCACCAATAAATCTGACTGCCACAATATAGCTGAAATATTGTTGAAAACTATAGGGAATACCCATAGAACATGACAGATTTGTGGCAAATATATTGATATTTGTCAGTTGGTTTGCAGTTATATATCTACTGTTATTATTCTATTAGAAAGTATAGTGTTGTGTCCAGAAATGTTATTTTGGTTTCAGAAATTTAATGGCTAGAGTGGGCATTATTAGAGTGGTGAAGACATTTTTAAGTTCATCTTTGTATTGATACCATTTCATGTCATCCTCGTTAGTGAATCTAAACCATTGAATTTGGTTGTAGTAGGGAAATGTCTAATACGTGCTTTTCTAATTTGCCTATAAACAGGCTGGCATATGAAAGTACCATCTTTCTTATCATAGCTGTCCTATTTATTTACATGACGGAAATTGTATATATTCAAAGAAAGAAGAGTTTGAGGATACCAAAGGGGCAATCAGAATCCGTATATCGAAGAAGAACAGACAACACAAGAACAGACAACACAAGAACAGACAACACAAGAACAGACAACACAAGAACAGACAACAGAAAAAGTACAAAATGACAACGATCTACAAAACATACACATAAAACTAAAGATCGAGAAACACGAACCCCACTAAAAACCGTGGGTGAACTCAGGTGCCATGGAAGGGTATACAGTTCCTGGTCCACTAGTGGCACCCGTCTAAGATGTGTTTTTTCCTAGTTTTCCCATAAATATATTTCATATGAAATCGCCATCTTTATTACCATAGCTGTCCTATTGATTTACAGGACGAAACTTGTGGTCATGGTCATGGTCATATGGAAGTTGGATATACAACTACCTATGCAATCACCACTGATGTTGTGAGTTCGACTCTCGATAAGTGAAAGTGGCGTTAAACATCACCAAACAAATAAACAAACAAACGTAAGTATGTCATTTTTAGTAACGTGTACGTGATTTTGAGAAGGTCAACATCTTGTTAGGTATGATATTCAAAGCAATTATCATTTATACATGTATTATATATATATATAAGGGCCCGGGTGGTTCAATGAGTTAGGTAGCTGGATTACCTATCAACTCATACAAGCCTATCACCAAAACGGCGTGGGTTCGCGCCCGGCTTTTTTAATTACAAAAAAGGTGCACTCGACTCGCAGCGCAAGTGATAAAGTTTACCAGTTGCTTGCCTATGGTCGGTGGTTCTCTCCGGGTACTCCGGCTTCTTCCACCACTAAAACTGGTCGCCATGATATAGCTGAAATATTGCTGAAAGTGGCGTTAAACACCAAAAGTCAATCAATCATGCATTATGTATAGTTCATGAATATAATTGTCCAACATGATTTCTTTCACTGCTTGTGAAAGACATTTTTAGTGATGTTTAACTTAAATAACAATAAAAATAAAGATAAATATATTACATTTTAAGTGACAAACCAAAAAATTATTATTTATGAAATATTAAAAGACAAAATTAAATGTGTACTAATATAATGATCACGGAAATAGGTTTTCTATATAGATAGATATATAATTACTCAATATACATTACAACGATTTCTAATTTTAATTAACGTATTGACGTATTGACACTCCCAACCAATCAAAATGGAGTTTCATCATTTTAAATTAGATATTAACATACAGTTTGAATTTAAAGTAATAAATTTGTCGTTTTTATTTTCAAATAAATTTGACAAATTAAGTGTTGTGTCATGCGCAACCAATCATGGATTCGTATTTTTTTTCTCACAGTAACAAAAGGCAAGTGTGGATGTCAATATTTCATATTATTAACTTTAAAAAAAAAAATTCGTGGACACAGGGGTCCTGGATTTTTTAATAAAAAACTAATCCTGGATTATTATTTTTGCTTAAAAGTCCGGTCCTGTGTTTTTATTTCAAATTTTCATCATAGCCCCCCTCCCCCTCCCAAGGGATATAAAATTGTATCATTAATAATAAATTAATAAATAATAAATTCAGATTTTCTATTTAAAATAAATCTCATTTACAAAACCACTGATATTTGTTCAATTTGTAACGCTGATTTAAGCTTTCGTCGCAACATTTTTTATTTTTCTCTTTAAACTGTCGAAACATAACATTTATTTAACTGAAAAATTCACAAATAAAATTCCCCCCCCCCCCCCATTTTTCTCTTTTTTTTCTTGTTTAAATCAATGATCAACAATTTTCCAGGATCAAACAAATGAATAAATATAACATAGATTTCTTTAACATGCATCTTTTTACCATGCGTTGTCAGTGTGTTTTAAATCGGTCATCCAATCAGGACGCTCATTATTCTTGTCCAAGATAAAAATACATCGCTAAAATTACCTGTGGGTGTTTCCCCACTTCAACTCGTAAATTTACATAGAAATCGGAGATATTTCGTCATAAAACTTCACACATGGTTTTGTCTATCATATTTCTTGAAGACAAACATAAAATTTTATTGCATTTATCAATATTTTATGAGTATCAACAGTTTGTTCAACACCGTATCTGTTTCTCGATACAGCCGCCCGATTACAGTGACCCGTGACCCAGATTAGCTCGTTCCACCATTTTTTTCTAAATAATGTTGTTTAATCAATAGACCAGCTTCCACATTTTATACGAAATCTGTTAATTTCATACCATTTCAAGCTTTTTAAGCAACAAATGAGCGTTGATTGCTAATAGTTTTCAAATTTTTATTTTTCTTAATGCTACTTGAGATTTTATCGATAATTGAAAGTTTTTAAAACCCATGAAGTTTATGTTGTCATGACCAACATTAATTAAGAATAATTACAATCAAAGATTGTCATATTTTCTGAGTGACATACACCAATGCACATAGTAAGGAGTGAAGGGGCTTAATAATTTTAAGATATGAAAAACAAATACCACTCAGTGAGTGTGCATTACGTTATAATTTTGGAATTTAAAAAAATATATTAAAAGGACATCCAAGTATAACAGAGTGTCTATACATATTTCGTACGTACGAATTCAATTACTGATTCCTTGGTGTTCAGGAGATCAAATATCTTTTTCCATAAATTGAAATAAACCATATATTATAATTTTGACACAAATTGTTTTTTAATTTACATTTAAATGCACACATGTAATGGAAGGAACATCCACTTATGATGAATGTAAAAAAAACCATAGAATGTAGATATCTAATTTCTGGAATAACCATCAGCAGGCACGCTCTCAGTCAAAAGATTGGAAAACCAAAATAATTTTAAAATCTTTGGCAATAAATGAAGTCTCACAAATTTGGAATGACAAAAGTGAAAATTGTGGATTTTTTTTTATATCAATCCGCAGATCATCATTCCTATAATAATCTCAAGTAGAGTTGGCGTGCGACCTTTCATGACGGACGGACGGACGGACGGACGGACAGTGGTATGCCATAATATGTCACTCACAAGACAAGAGTGTTAAAATATATTTGTTGTAAGATAATATGAGTGATGGAATGCAGAAAGGCAGAGTTATAAAATGTATTTTTTGTGTATAGCTACTTTTAGTTTGTTTGCGTCAGGTCAGTGGTTTTCTCTGGGTACTCCGGTTTCCTCCACCAATAAAACTAATCGCCAGGATATAACTGAAATATTGCTGAAAATGGCCTCAAACACCATAAATCAAACCAAACATTATTGCCAGTGTAGTATTCATGTTCAAATATTGAATTCAATGTTGACATGACAAATATTGAGCTACAGTTGTATTTTTTCATAATATGTAGTAATGTTTTTAATTATCATCCTAATATTCAATGCGTATGGGGGTTGACAGAAATACAAATCGGGTGCTGTTCTGGAATCTAACTTCTTCCATTAGTCAATTGAATAAACGATTGAGAAAACCTAAAGGGGCAATCGAGAATCGACAATCCAGAGACATTGGCAACATTGGGTAGAAATGACACAGGGCGAAAACAACACAAAACACAACACAACACAGAACACTAAAAGATGAGCACCACGGACCCCACCAAAAAACCCGGAAGTGGACCCAGGTGCTTCTTATAAAACAACTGCCGTGTTACTCATTGATATGGTCAATTATATAAATATTACACGCAAGCTAAGTTACATGTTGAGAACATTGTAAGCTAATCCGGGGAATTTTATGGAAACGATTCTTCAAATTTAGCCGAATAGATAATTCAAAAGTCATAGCTTTTCTTAAGCGTATATAAGAGTAGGATTTTATCATTATTTATCTAGAAAAAAACATAAATCATTATATGGATTAAAACCATATACACCATGTCAACCGGGACAGTCGTGGACGTGATCGTATGGTAGTTGGATTTACAACTACCTATGCAATCAGTACCTATCACCACTAACGTTGAGCGTTCGAATCCCGCTCAGGCGATATAACATTATGTGATATTATATACTCATATAAATATCTTGCATCTGATTTGATAAAACATTGTCACGTGATATTTATCCATTTGTTGGGTCAACCGCTAATCGTAAGGTCTCATAGTGAGGTACACCGCTCGCGAGGAAATCCTAAGGAAATTCCCACGTGAGCCTCACGTGTTTCCAAGTATAGTTACTTCCCTTGATTCAACAGACAACAAACATGGTGTCACTTATTGTCTGTCGAAAAGCTACAGATATTCCAACACTTGGTGTTCATCAAAATACTACTACATGTATTTAATCACTTGGTGTCTGTCACAAAGCTACGTGTAATTGGTCACTTGGTATCTGTCACAGAGCTACGTGTAATTGGTCACTTGGTATCTGTCACAAAGCTACGTGTAATTGGTCACTTGGTGTCTGTCACAAAGCTACGTGTAATTGGTCACTTGGTATCTGTCAAAAAGCTACGTGTAATTGGTCACTTGGTATCTGTCACAAAGCTACGGGTAATTGGTCACTTGGTGTCTGTCACAAAGCTACGTGTAATTGGTCACTTGGTATCTGTCACAAAACTGCATGTATTCAATCACTTGGAGTCTGTCACAAAACTACATGTATTCAATTACTTGGCGTCTGTCGAAAAGCTACGTGTAATTGGTCACTTGGTATCTGTCACAAAACTGCATGTATTCAATCACTTGGAGTCTGTCACAAAACTACATGTATTCAATTACTTGGCGTCTGTCGAAAAGCCGCAGGTATTCTATTACTTGGTGTCTGATGCAAAAATATTCGATATAAGCCCCCGTTGGTCTTACTTTTCTCTGGGAGACAAACCGTCGGGTCACACTCCAACAAGGGTGATAATTGTATATGTATAATAAAGTTTGCCAATGACATGCAGCAGGTCGGTGGTTTTCTCCGTGCACTTCGGTTTCCTCCACCAATAAAAGTGACCGCCACGATATCACTGAAATATTGTTGAAAGTGGCGTTAAACACTATCAAACAAGCCACCGTGTCAACCTATTTATGGAACACATATGTAATGTAAATATACAGATGACGCACAAGACTGATTCATGTTCGCTAAGTACATGTAGCATCTGTTTTTCACTTGTTGTCATAAAAACAGTCTACTCTAGTAAAATATAGGTAATTTCCCTATGAGATCCACCCGGAAAAAAAATTGAAAGTACGCCAAATATGAATGTTGCATACAAATCTTTTAATGCAATCACATTTGATATTATAACAGGTACCAAGGTCAGACATCACTAGCGTATAAAGTATAGGTAATAGTCATCAATCATTTTTACAGGATATCATTTTTTTCTCAAGTAATTGCATGTATCCTAACGTGACATCTGCTCTGTCATGCAATAAAGTCGGTCACTTGTTTTGATTTACAATTCTGGTGCAGCACGAGACCAATGACGTCATGCTGTATATTCTGAGCGTACATAAACACAGAGGGAATTTTTTTCAACGTCAAAATTACAAGATGAGATTAAAACAGAGAAGTTTGAATTGAATAAATTCCATGCCAGTAAAAAAGATCCTTTTAACTAATGTCTTTTTTTCCTGATCATTATGCTTGTTAAATATGCTTCCATCCAAGCATTTTTATCTTTCCGGTTTGTTGACATAATCGTCATCACAGTTCATGACCGTTTCTGGAATGTAGACCAAGCAAATTGTATTTTAAAATACTTTGAAAATATGATGACTGATCATTCAGATTCCACCATTTTCTAGAAAATGGCCGATTTTACCGGGAAAATACATACAAGTGCTCTCCATTAGTCACAAAATGGCAGATTATTTTGCATTTCCACTGCTGCTTTAGTAACAAATTTACCCCTTACTTCTTGAGATAATGAAATGAAATTCACAGAGAAGATAGAAAAAGAATTAATTTACAGCAAAAATCTAAATTTATAGCATAAATTGAACAGAGAATTAAATTAAACCAGACAGAAAAATGAGATTATCTGGGTAAAAAAAAACTGTCATTATTACAAATAGCATCAACAAAACTGTATTGTTACCACTCTGTGATAATAAATGTGATTAAAATAAATTGAAATCAGTCATTAATTGTTTTACAAAAATATGGCAGAATGTACAGTCAGTCTAGTAGATTGTATTGACAAAAGCAAAAACATCAAATTCACTGGATTAAATACTTTATTATTTGGGTAAGCAAGTTTAATATTGGCATCATGTACATGTATTCCAGTTTGATAAACTTATAAAACCGTCGTTCTTGGTATTTGTTGAAATATTGACCAAAGCCGCATCGGTGGTGTAATGGTTAGCGTGCTCGCCTCAAGTGCTGCAGATCTTGGGATCAAGCCCAGACTGGGTCAAACCAAATACTGTAATATTGGTATGTGTTGCTTCTCCACTAAGCAAGCAGTATTAAGGAGAAAGAGCAAAGGCTGGTTGGCTCGGGATCCGGATGATGCGTCCGAGTGGGGATTTTTCAATGAGCTAGCAACTATAGAAATCCAACTATGCGTGTTGTTCAAGTACAAAATTGACCTCATCATCATCTCATTGAAAATGAACTGAAAAATTGCTGAGTTAGCGTTAAACAACAACCACTCACTCACTCGTTTGTGGTACGTCGTGGGTTCGAGACTATAACTTTTTTATCTATTGTTTCTAAAAAAAACAATGCGCATCATTAAAGTGTAATAGAAAAAACTGGTTGACTTGAATGAGGTTAACGTGTCCGAGTGGAGCGACATGTCTACCCGCGGATTGTTGTTTAATTAAGCTAGCACTATAAATCAATATAACAATATACCATTTGCATTTATCCGACATTGATTAAGTAATTATACGTTTAATAAGAGTTATTTCCCTTTAAGAGAGATAAAAATGATCTCCTTTCATGCAAAATTCAATGAAAATAACATATTTTTCTCATAATCGGGTCAACATTTTAATGTTGTAGCAACTTTTTCATTTTTTTATTTGCAATCAAATTATCCCTTGATTTTGTAATGTTCAAATATCTAAAAATTTATGAGAAGATTATGCTTAAATTCGTTGTCCTTTTCATTGTTCTTGCTAGATATGGTACCATTGTGACCCTAGTAGGGGAATAGAATGAATGAAAAACAAAAAATACCACACTGTCGGAACATTTCCAAAATCAAAATCGATGAAAGAGGGAAAATCGATACCTTAGCACACACACAAATTACCGTGCACTTTCCTGGCTTGGTACATGCACTTCAATAAAAAGAGGCGAAGTTAAACTGGTTTTATGGGCCCAAACCTCCCCTCTTACTGAAATGATGCGGTCATGCAAGTGCTTTCCATTTGGGAGTAAAATGTCAACCCTCTCATAAAACCGGGCGAACAGCGTTGTTATCAAGACCACTATAATCTTGAACATTATACATAATATATTTAATCTTCAAGAAACAAACGTTGTCATATGCATAATATTATTTCTATTAAATAGAGCCGATGGTCCCAACCATTATCTAAATGTTAGATAGTTTACTAGGCCATTGCAAGATATAATTCAGTGAAACAATAGTCAACTTTGAACCAAAATATAATTGCCAATACCATCTTTCGTCATCTGTAGCAACTGACAGAATACTTATCAACAAGGTGTTGATTTCTTCAGAAACACGTTTTGAAAGATAAGATGAGACTCAGAGTACTCAGAACAAGGTGACGTCATAATGGCGACCGTGAAATTTAGATCTTTCATTTTACACACTAGGAACCTTTGTTTTAGTTACTTCCTTGCTACCCTCTTCTAATGCTTGCAAAAGTTCCAATTTTCAAAATGTTTGCAATTTGACAGTTGACGTACAACTAACGAAAACTTAATTTACAGATTTATGAACATTTTTGGAGAGAAAAAACAGTGGATGTTTTACTCATCGTGGATATTCTATTTAATTTTTCGAACAGTAAAGCCTCTGTTACACGGTAAAGCAAGTATACTGATACTTGTATCATAAACCAAAAAAATACAGTGTAAACAGTGCTATTACTCTGTATCATGCAACTTTTAGAAGTTGCATGATACACACTTTGGGATAGAACATGTTCTATTATGTACAGCAAAGATCACGAAACATTTTATGTCTGACCAATCAGAGATCTTGGTTTGAGGTCAGGAGGTTACAACATCATCAACAAATAAAAACACATGGTCAGCACATGGTAAATAAAACATGACTGGAAAGGGGGAAAAAGTAGTGATGTTATTTGGTCAAATGAACAGATGGAGAGTCTCCTCAATTTGTATGATAATGTCTTCATTGTCAGATTTCTCCATTTTGGCGGGAACAATTTGTAAGAAAGATTCTGCATGAAACATGCTACTTGATTTAGTGTGTAAACTGACAAGGATCATGATACAAAAAGTTGCATGATACAAGTATCGCGATGCTTGCTTTACCGTGTAACAGGGCCTTAACATTGAAATTTAAAACAATCATTTCTGCTTCGGATTCGTTGGCTTAAATAAGTTAATTCGTAAGATCCATGGTATATATAATACTTATACAGATGTCACCGTTATTTATCATATAGAATACCACGAACAATGGCCTTTTAAGTATTATATATACCATGGATCTTACGAATTAACTTATCTAAACCAACGAATCCGAAGGATGAGTTGGTTTAAATAAGTTCATGAGTAGGATCCATGGTATATATGTTTTGTAACAGAAATTACATGATTGACAGATTTATGACGTCAGAATCATGGAATAACAGATCTAATTCGTCAAAATCATGGAATAACAGATCTATGACGTCAAAATCATGGAATAACATCAAGATCTTCATGTTAGACCATGGTTTGTAAAAGTTCACTATTTCTAAGTTGATTATTGCATAAAAACATCAAAGGAAAAATACGTATTTATGTTACAAGTTGAAATGTCTGTGATGTTATTAATTTATGTTCATGATGTTACTGTCCAAAAAACGAATTTGACGGTGTAAGTTTGTAGCATGATAGTCTTTGAAGGTAGCATACTATATACAATTTAAGTTTTTTTTTATTTTCTGAAAGAAAAATCTTTCTGTGGTAAACTATATTCCCAGAATATATCAAATAAACTATCGACATTCATTACCTGATAAATGAGGTAAGATGACAATTTCGCCCATCAGAGAAAAGAGTAAAATCAAATTATTATTTTTATATACATATTTTTTATTCATTTTACAGAGTTTTGTAAATGATTTGTCTATGTTTATTTTTCCATTTTCAAAGCTTGGTAACATCAGTGACATAAACTGGTTCATGACCTGATTCCACCTTGGATTTATTGAAAAACTACTTGAGTTTAAGGTTGCATATTTTGTCAGATTTATCTATAAGCTTATACAAGTATTTTATATTCACTGAATAAAAAATCTGAGACATCAAATATTTTTTAATGTGTAATTTGAAATATCTCAATTTTTTTATAATGACCCATATATAATGGGTTTTTTTTTCACGGATTTAGCATTAATTTATTGCATGTTAAGGGGGGATATGGCTATGGTGTTTTACGCCACTTTCAACAATATTTCAGTTATATCGTGGCGGTCAGTTTTATTGCTGGAGGAAACCGGAGTGCCTCGGAGAAAACCACAGACCTGTCACAAGTCACTGACAAACTTGATCACATAGTGTTGCACCGAGTACACATCACCTGAGCGGGATTGGAATTCACTGAGTGCATACGATCACGTCCACCACAACCCCTCTTCTAAAGGTGAATAAACATAGTAACTTTAATAATGCAAAACAATCCCAAATTGAAAAAAAATGTGGTTTGATATGAAATATATATATATATAATTACAGTGACTGCATTCTTTTTGCACGTCTCTGTATGAAATATAATACAAAATATGTATAATAAAACCAGTTCAATTGTTCTTGTATCCCCTCTCATCAGTTCTAATGACTGCGCAAAAATGGATGTACCGGATTGGATGTCAGATAATGTTTAGAGATTTAAAAGCCTTTTTAGTTCATCTGTGAAGTTTTTATTTATCAAAAGGATTCAATAGCTCTGTTCATAAAATTTTATTTATTTGACAAAAATGAAAAAAGAAATGGCACTTTATAGCTAAATAGATCTAATTGACATAACCCATATACACATTGACCCAGATTAAATACTGATAACTTAATATGGATGAAGAAGTGAGCAAATATAACAACTTTTTGAACGTTAATGTCTCTTCCTGTATGATTGCAAGTACAGTCAAACCTGTCCATGCGGCCACCTCTGTTATGCAGTCACATGTATTAAAGAATCACCTTTTTTTCTTGTCCTGTCATAGAAACTTTTATATGAATTGAACCTCTTTTAAAAGGTCATCTATCTTAGAAGACCACTCTTTCTTTATCACAGAGATGACCTCTAAGTACAGATTTGACTGTATATATTCAATTGAATTGAATTGTCGTATGATACAGAGCAATTTTTTTAATCCGTCGCCATTTCCCATATTAATAACTAAATGAAAGGAAGTTTGCGCAGCGAAAGGTCAAGGGATATATCGGATACTAGCTCTTTAGAAATAACGGATATTGATGGCAGAAATATATTTATATTATGAAATTTCAGTTCCACAAAATAATATAGATAACATGTTGAGTATAGAGACATTGAAGATACATTGTTGTAAGCCATAAAGAACCTCTGGTTGTAAATTATCACAGACATAGGTCATGGTATTTTTGTGTTCAAAATCTGAGGGGTTTTGGGATTGGGTTACAATGTATGGTGTTTAACGCCACTTTTAACAATATTTCAGTTATATCGTGGCTGTCAGTTTTATTGGTGAAGAAAACCACCGACCTGTCGCAGGTCACGAACAATTTTTATCACATGTTTTATCGAGTTCACATCATCTAAGAGGGAGGGGACCTGGGTGGCTCAATGAGTTAGGTCGTTGGATTTAACAACTCATACAAGCCTATAACCAATACGGCGTGGGTTCGCGTTCGGCTTTGTAAATTACAAAAAGGGTGCACTCGACTCGCAGCCGCAAGTGATAAAATTTACCAGTTGCTTGCTTATGGTCGCCAGCTGAAATATTGTTGAAAGTGGCGTTAAAACACCAAAAATAAAAATAAATCAATCTTAGAGGGATTCCAATTTACAACTTTAGTTGTGGTGTTAAGCACTGATTGCATAGGTAGTTGGGATGTATCGCCTTATTCGATAGGAACCAGTGGGACCAAGATTTGATACCCGAGAACTTATCTTTTCAAGACACAGCACTAGCAGAAAACCATGAGAGTCAGTTTAACTATTTCGAATGAAAAACATCATTTGGACATGTTTTCCAATGGCAACAATCATTATGCAATCGTTTGATGGCATTTCTACCATCTGCCAGATGGATTTATTATTAAGAGATTTGTAATAATTAAATGTTTCATATTTTAGTGTCGATAAAATGTATTTCTTTCAACGTTGAATCACGAATTGCGGAATTATATGCAATTACACCCGTATCCGACTCTTTCAATTAGGTAGTTTTGACTTGTTCCTTCCTAAATATCGAGGTCTTTGAAGTAAAACAGAAATCGGATTTTTTTTCCCAATAAATGACTTATCAACAAAATGATAACATCATCTGTTTCCGAGGGTGCCAAAATTGAACATATCAATTTGAGAAAGCGCCAAAAATTACACACACCAATATCAAATACAAGCTTTAAGCCTTCCGAATGAAAACCGCCAAAATATCCCGACGCCAAAATTTCCAAATTTACGATATATCATGCATGGACTTACCTTCGCTATTTTTCAAAGCTATTGAGATACTGGCAGGTATGGACGTCAAAATTATACATAAAAATAAATATTCCATCGTTTGTATTTCGGAGGTACAGCACAGACTTTGGGTAATATGTTTTATGTTTTAATAAAGTGTTTCTTCCTTATTAAAGGACACTTGGGTAATGTGGTTTTTTTTTTATATGTATTACGTCATTCACGGGTGTTAATTAATGATGCATTTGATTTTTATGACGAATTTCCTGTCAACAGTTTTATTCTCACGCGATTGGACATTTTTTTTCACCATTTAAAACTATTTTTTAAATGGTATTTTGTTACAGAAGTAAATATTATTAAGGGATCGTCGTAAAATATAACAGTTTTTTTCAAACGAAGTTAGTTTCGTTTGGTAGGGGGGTGGTTTTCAGCTGTCACGTTTGGAAAAAAACCAAAATCGCACATTGAGATTTGTCAATAAATCTTTAAAAATGCACTTAAAAAACGTCATAAAATTGAATGTAACATCGTTTTAATTTCTTTCGAGTCTGTATATTGTACTGTTTCTTTAGTACTGAATAAGTAATGGGTGTATATGTACACAGCTCTGGTTTCCTGTTTGCGGCACAACTAAATATCATACGCAACGAAAAGCAGCGGTCTTCTTTTGCAAATTAAAAAAAATAATGTTTTCGATTCTTGGAATGTCTTAAAAATACTGTTGTCAAATTTAAAATAATACTATAATGTATTAAGCAAGTTTTGACCAAAGAGAGTAAACAACAGATACCACGATGCTTATGGCGGGTTTTTGTTCTTGTGTGCGTTGCAGAAATAGGCTTTCGGTAGTTTGTGATTGTATTGATTGCTTTCGGTATTCTGTTATTGTATTGATTAAGTATTGAACATGGCAGCGCCCAATCTCTACCCAATCGTAACTACTCGGCCATTCTCGCTACCCTGCAAATAACCTCGTACGTACATAGTAGAAATTCTTCTTAAATTGTTTGCTGGAAGTTAAGTTAAGTTAAGACGCACAAAAATATAGTCCACGAAAATCCAATATGGAAGACATACTAAGTAAAATCTAATCATGCAAAACTAATTAAAACTTTAATTGAAATATAGAAAATTGTTTAAAATATAACTTTATCAAACTTTCATGTAACTGACATGTGAAAAGTAGTGCGATGTATACGCCTAATGCATGCGAGGTTATTTGCAGGGTAGCGAGAATGGCCGAGTAGTTATGATTGATCTCTGTCCAGAGTTGTCGGTCCTACACTCTCTCCAATCTCTGTCAACGCCTAAAAAGTAGTCTACCTTTGTACTAAACTGGTTTCCTTTCTATAAAATATTACCAGTGTAATGTTCAGCAACTATAGAAGCTATTACAACAAGGAACCAGAACAGCACTGTATGACTGATCACCGTATAAAAAATAATTCCTTATCTTTGTTTGAAAATAAACAAAGAAGTTTCTCAAATATTAGTTATATGGTATTCTTTACATATTTTACAATATATGGGGTCATTATAACCGGTTTACATCAAACTACCCTTTAATACACGGATATTGACAAGATTCTCGGTTTTTAGGCGTTAACAGAGATCGGATAGAGTGTAATGACATACAACTCTGGGTAGAGATTGGGCAGCGCCCTGTAAAAAGCGTCTTGTGCAGACAACACTATTTTGTAGCAGGACACACGAAAAGAAGATGTCCTCAAAAATACACATTCATTATGGTTCATATGCATAGAAAGGGCTTTTATTGGATTTCTTGATATACAAGATGCATACACTACTCCACAAAAATAAATAAGTGGTTCAGATCTTTGCATTTACAGTCCATATTAATCTATAAATATCATTTTATAGGTACAGTATGCTTGTTGAATTATATGTAAACTTAGATGAAATCAAGTGTCTGTGATTTTGAAAGGATAAAGATTCATAGATAGACCCTTTATCATGACATGCATATGGAGAATACATGGTTCTAAACCCTATAGTTTTAGGTGGAGTTTGGTTTATAATACATCGATATTCTGTTTTTCACACTTTCATTTGGAGGGGGTGGGTGGGTGGTCTGAGCCAAATGAAACTAACTTCATTTGATAAAAACTGTCACATTTTGTGACGACCCCTTATGAATGACTGGGGAGATAGCATAAACATGTCCATGAGACAATATTCAGATTTATAATGCAAAATACTGGCAAAAGATGCGTGATTTTATTGGTCTTTATCATTTTGAGGTGATCATTCAACTATGAGTCTAATGTTTTTCGGTATAATAAAATACTCATAGACTGTGTATTCGGGAATAACAAGTTTGTTGTCCCCTCGACCCTGACTATTCGCCTCGGACAATAGTCAGTGTCTCGGGGACAACAAACTTGCTATTTCCTCATACCCAGTCAATAAATATATAATATTTCATCAATTATTTTCACGGATTAAAGACATATTTTGTTTGTGATTATGTGTTCGCACATTGTATGTAATAATTTATATTTCATCAATTTTGATGTAATGGTGAGTGTGCTCTCATCTAGTGCGGTAGGTCGTGTGTTCGAAACCCCGTCGGGTCATGCCAAGCCCTATAAAAAGACTGTGTCTATGGATTGTCAATTCTTGATTATCCCTTCGCTTATATAAAATATTCTTTTTATGAATGTACATGTACATTGTTTGCCCCTTTATCCGTTTTTTTTTACTTTTGGCCATTGTGTTGTCTGTCCCTCCTCGATTAAAAATGAACCTGGTGACCCTCTTTGGTATCTTCAAACTTTTCTATGTATATGAACAGAAAACATGAAATTAAACCACAATCATAAGCTCCATGGTAACGCTATTAATAAACGGAAAGCAAAACAAAAAATATGGCATTGTGGAATTTATTATTTGTGAACAATAATGCAGTATTCAATCACATAGAAACAAATATGAACATCAGATAATCCCTAAATACTGTAGCAAAAATTTACATAACTGAAATGAACCCGTCATCCTGTATAAATCTATTGTATGAACATCTCTATCATTGACGATTTCGTTGACGAGGTAAAAACCAGAGACCACTATCAGCTACATTTGAATGTAACACGGATCCATGGCCGTAGCGCAATGGAGGCAAATGCCTCACTTTTGAATCGGTAAGTGTAACCTTTGAAAGCAAGTAAAATCTTTTTTTTTCAAAATTTTTCTAAATTCATCCTCTTTGTCTCACTTTATTCAGACCCGGCCTACGGCCGTGGGATCTCCGAAAACCTGTGTCCAGAACTCAATGCAATAATCGCCTCAACAGCAATACTCAGGACAAAATTGGTAAAAATCCTACTATATATGACTAAAATTCCATTTAAGAAAATAAATAATGATCAGTTACAATTAAAACAATATATATAATGATATTGACTTAATTAGACTTGTATGCAAGTTGCCTAGTCTAATGTTGGCTAGAGAATGATTTAAATGGAAACTATTTTCCCGCACAAATAATTAGCCACGTGATTAAAATCTCGTGCAAATCATTACGTACTGTCAGTATGGTAGTTTCCCTCTATACTGTAAAGCAGCGTGGGAAATTATAATTATCACTAACTGCTTAAGTGACGAGAACCTGGAGACTACTGGCGACACAGAAGTTGATACGACTACTTGACGATTCCGCATCACCTATTTCCTTGCAGAAGCAGCTTAACCTCGACTTGTTGGCACCCGCTTTCTTGTGGTTCGTCTCAGCATTACCTGAAACCCAAAGCAAATAAATAAGAAATTCTGTCCTTTCAACATTGAACCATCACACTATGCGACTCAAAAGTAAACAAATACAGTCCATGGACACAAATATTCGTCACCTTCGATTTTTTACTATATATTTCATATAAAACCACTTTTTTCAAAAAAATATTTTAAAGCTATCTCGGGGCAAATTTTTTGAAATTTGTTTCAAGACACGCAGAATTCTTTGAATTTTATTTGTTTATCTGATAGTAATTTGTGTTTGCATTGTCTTTGTTTTCTGGTGATTTAAATACAAATGTTGATTTTTCCGATTTTATTTTTGTTAAAATATATAGCAAATTTGACGTCAGAAAACAAAAAATGTCTTTAAATCATAAGAAAATAAAGGTAATATAACGGAAAATCATGCTAAAATAAACAAATAATCGCTAAATAGTTCTGCTTCTTCTGGTGCAAACATGATCAAAATCCGTTTAGAAATGACTTCACAATAATTTTTGGAAAAAATTTGGTTTTATATGAAATATATAGCGTTAAATCGAGGGTGACGAATACTTATGTCCATTAACTGTAGATATGGTAAAGATAAATATAAAACTGAAATGTTACTGAATGTTACAACCATGCTCGGAATAAATGTATCATTTTCTCTACACTTCCTTCCAACATATAATATTAAATAATAAGCCTTATTTATATTTAAGGTGCTTAAATTCAAATTGAAGATTTTTAGAAATAGAGATGTGATTGTCCTTTGAAAACGATGTAACCAAACGTTTATAAAATAAAAAATGCTGAGATAGGTACTATAGTAGCTGTCAAAATTTAAAAACAATAAACAATTTATATATGCATCATCACCATACTAAAGGCCGCCATTATACTTGTGTAATCGTCCGGGGATTATATGTGTAATATTTATTTTTCATTATTTATTACACACGGGTTCCGAGTTTCAGTAGTATCGGACGTACGAGAGAGGGTACGAGACTTCAGGATCACCTTTGCGCTTTATGTGAAGAAGATCTTCATTAGTGGAGTGTGTTTAGTGTGTTACACGGAACGTGTTTACAAAGCGTCGATTGTTTTTATTCGTCAGTATATATGCAACCATGTTTGTCAACAAATCTTAAGTACACATTTTATACCATAAAGAGCTCGCTAACGCTGACATATCAATACATTTTAGACATTTCATTTTTTTTAAATCACCAAATACATTCAGAGTAATAATAACAATAATGTTCGATACCCGCAATTCATAAACTATTTACAGCACGTTTTAAGACTAAAATGGCAAAAGGCTAAAGTTCATATACACAAAAACAAATAGATACTTTAAAATAATCCACTGTCCGAACAATAGTGTGACGTCAGACAAATGTATTCTATTCCGAATTTGTAATATACCGGAGTGTAATCGTGCATATTGTATACCAATGTCATCAGCTGATCAAAGGGTAAATGACCTTGGTCGACCTTCATACCCTACACTTTGACCTTCAGAATTAAATCACAATGTATCATTTTCTCTACATTGTGTCTACACTTCATTCCAACATATAATATTACATAATGAGCCTTATTTATATTTAAGGTGTTTAAATTCAAATTGAAGATTTTTAGATTTGATTGTCCTTTAAAAACTATGTATCCAACTGTTTATAAAATATAAAATTGCTGAGATAGGTACTAGTAGCTGTCAATTTTTTTTAAAAATATATATGTGCACCATCTCCATACTAAAGGCCGCCATTATACTTGTGTATTCGTCCGGGGATTATATGCGTAATATTTATGTTTTCATTATTTTGACAGTAAAGTTGTCTAACTCCGTAATTTAAATTATACATTGCTTTTATTCGATCTTTAGTTTTATGTGCAATGTTTTGTAGATCGTTGTTTGTCCTTTTGTCCTTTTTCTTTTGGTCATTGTGTTGTCTGTCTTTCTTCGATTTTTTTTTTTACGGATTCCGATTATCCCCCTTTGATATCTTAAAACTCTTCTAAAAAAAATTAAAACGTAGATATTAAATGTAGTGCGCATATCGTGTTTTATACCTTTATCAGGTACGCGCAAAACCGAAAGATTGGCAAGCTAAATACGTTAGTGTTTGGCACCAATAAAACCAAACGGCCTTTTATATGATCATTTTGTGATAGTCACAGAAAATAAATATTACTAACGTCTCGGAAAGAATGTGACAATCATGCAATGTATCTACCTCACTAGATCCACCAGGATAACCTCGTGGTCGTGATCGTATGGTAGTTGGATTTTCAACTACCCATGCAATCAGTGCCTATCATCACTGGAGTTGTGAGTTCGAATCCCCGGTTCAGGCGAGGTGTACTCGATACACCATTATGTGATGAAGTGGGTACTGCGGTTTCCTCCACTAATAAAACTGACCGCCACGATATAACAGAAATATTGTTGAAAGTGGCGTTAAATACAATAACTCTCACTCCCACCACTAGATACGACAGGGTACTGAGCTGTATTAAATGTGTCTTATAAAACCGTCTGGACTGGGTTGCACAAACCTTACTTAGTTTTAAGTGCCAATTAAAACTTAATTGACACTTAAATTTACTTGAAATGTACATAGAATTAATTTACACTTAAGGTTTAATTGAGACTTAAATTTAATTGACGTTTGTGCAACCCAGTCCAACAGTGCTAGTGTTACATTTTTAGTTGACAAATTATTTTTATATCACAACGGTTAAAGAAGCTATATATTTATTTACACAATGGATTTGGCCAAGGAGGATAACTTCTTCGTGATGGTGAAAGCGAAGAAAAAGTATATTTAATATATTTCTCCAAGTTACGAAATATATTGTCATCGTAATTGAGGAGGATGTCCATGTTACCAGACACCAGTACCAGATACCAACCTAAAACATGGAGTTTCACCGAACAGTTCATTATAACTGTCTTGACTTTTCTCCTTCATATAGCTGAAAATTAGCTGATAGTGACGAAAAATACATACCTAGTATAAAACTAACCATATATTGTCATAATATCCTTTTTATTCCCTCCATCTGGTATTAGATATTTCAGCATTAAGTTGTTATATATCTACGTATTTTTTGTTTACTTCTAATAAAGCGTGGATTCGAGTCCCTGTCGGGTCAAACCAAAGACAACAAAATTGGCATTTGTTGCTTCTCCGATAAGCACACAGCATTAAGGAAGAAAGAGCAAAGACTGGTTGGCTCGGAATCAGAATAATGTGTCAAAGTGGCGCGACATGTCTATCCGCAGGCAGATTATTGTTTCACTATAAAAATCCAACTAAGCGTGTTGGTCTAGTACAAAGCGAACCTCATCATCATCTCATTGAAAATTAACTTGCTCTCGTCATGTATAGCTGCAAAATTGCTAAGTTGGCGTTAATCAACAATCACTCACTCACTCACTTCTAATAAATACGAAGGTCCCGGGTGGCTCAATGAGTTAGGTAGTTGGATTATCTAACAACTCATACAAGCCTATCACCAATACGCGTGGGTTCGCACCCGGCTTTGTAAATTGCAAAAAAGGGTGCACCTGACTCATAACCGCAAGTGATAAAGTTTTCCAGTTGCTTGCCCATGGTCGGTGGTTCTCTCTGGCGTCTTCCACCACTAAAACTGGTCGCCATGATATAGCTGAAATATTGCTGAAAGTGGCGTTAAACACCAACAAATCAAATCAATCTAATAAATACGTAGATATTTAATTTTGTGCGCACGACACGTTTTTGGAATAACCTTCATCAGCTTAATGGTAAAATATTGGAAAACAAAATAACTTAAAAGTAAAAAATATAGTCTAAACATTATACCTTAAATCAGTAAAGGTTACCTGTGCCTGAAGGGTGAAAACTTTAGTTTTGATAATAATTTATGTTATATAAGAACTGTCAATTTCAAACCAAAAAAATATATATAATTTACATGTGTCAGTGAGGAAACATTGCCTGCTGGGTGGGTGATATATTCGTGAACTAATTAGTCCACCAACAGTTTTATATTGTAGATAATTCATATTTTTAATTTGTGTATTAATGTAATGTGGTTCCCTATGGTCTCTCTTAAATCTGGCTTGTGTTCATGAGTGTGCATTAGACTGTATATATAAATATATAGAATGCTTAATTTTATTATTTGTTAATTTCTGTGTGTATTCATAAGGTGCATAAGACGGAAATAAAATATTGAATTGAAAAAAAATATTGAATATAAATTACAAAATGTTCTATAGTTGATCATTGGAAAAGCAAAAACCTCTATTCAGTTCAGTCGAAAAACTGTGGACACAGAATACACGTATTATTCATGATGTATGACGTCTACTGATATTGTCAAATGGAGAAAAACGAATGATTACGAAAATTTTGAAAAAGGAATGATTTATATGAAAATTTTGAAAAAAGGGGGGTAGTAGAGAAAAGGGGGAGGAGGAAGCGAAATCCATGCCCCCATGTGCCTGTGCTCTTGGGCTGATATCATGACCTAGGGCTGATAAAGGGTATGACATGAATATCATAAATGATAAATAGAATAGATGCCAGGTATTGAGAATATGTCAAAATTAAGAAATTATGCAATCAGTGCCTATCACCACTAACGTTGTGAGTTCGAATCCCACTTAGACGAGGTGTACTCGATACAACAGTATGTGATAAGGTTTGTCAGTGACTTGCGACAGGTCGGTGATTTTCTATTGAAACTCCGGTTTCTTGCACCAATAAAACTGAAATATTGTTGAAAGTGGCGTTAAACGTCATAACCATAACCTTAAATATAAAAACTGACATGTATTGAGACACGCAAAATTCAGAATTTATGCTAACAAAATATTTGAAATTTTGATAAAGAATACTCAGTTACTCGCATATAACCTTAAAATAAATTGGTTACTCACATGACCTTGAAGTAAATTGGTTACTCACATGACCTTGAAGTAAATTGGATACTCACATGACCTTGAATTAAATTGGTTACTCACATGACCTTGAAGTAAATTGGTTACTCACATGACCTTGAAGAAAAATGGCTACTCACATGATCTTAAATTAAATTGGTTCCTCACATGATCTTAAAGTAAATTGGTTACTCACATGACCTTGAAGTAAATTGGTTACTCACATGACCTTGAAGTAAATTGGCTACACACACGACCTTGAAGTAAATTGGTTACTCACATGACCTTGAAGTAAATTGGTTTCTCACATAACCTTGTAGTAATTAGGTTACTCACATGACCTTGAAGTAAATTGGTTTCTCACATGACCTTGAAATAAATTGTTACTCACATGACCTTGAAGAAATTTGGTTACTCACTTGACCTTGAAGTAAATTGGTTACTCACATGACCTTAAAGTAATTTGGTTACTCACATGACCTTGAAGTAAATTAATTACTCACATGACCTTGAAGTAAATTGATTACACAAATGACCTTGAAGTAAATTGCTTTCTCACATGACCTTGACGTAATTAGGTTACTCACATGACCTTTAAGTAAATTGGCTACTCACATGACCTTGAAGTAAATTGGTTACTCACATGACCTTAAAGTAAATTGGTTGCTCACATGACCTTAAAGTAATTTGGTTCCTCACATGACCTTGAAGAAAATTGGTCACTCACATGACCTTGAAGTAATTAGGTTACTCACATGACTTTAAAGTAAATTGGCTACTCACATGACCTTAAAGTAATTTGGTTACCTACATGACCTTGAAGTAAATTGGTTACTCACATGACCTTGAAGTAAATTGGTTACACACATGACCTTGAAGTAAATTGGTTACTCACATGACCTTGAAGTAAATTGGTTGCTCACATGACCTTGAAGTAAATTGGTTTCTCACATGACCTTGAAGTAATTAGGTTACTCACATGACTTTAAAGTAAATTGGCTACTCACATGACCTTAAAGTAAATTGTTACTCACGTGATCTTGAAGTAAATTGTTACTCACATGACCTTAAAATAATTTGGTTACTCACATGACCTTAAAGTAAATTGGTTACCCACATGACCTTGAAGTAAATTGTTTACTCACATGACCTTGAAGTAAATTGGTTACTCACATGACCTTGAAGTAAATTGATTACACACATGACCTTGAAGTAAATTGGTTTCTCACGTGACCTTGAAGTAATTAGGTTACTCACATGACCTTGAAGTAAATTGGCTACTCACATGAACTTGAAGTAAATTGGTTACTCACATGACCTTAAAGTAAATTGGTTACTCACATGATCTTAAAGTAATTTGGTTCCTCACATGACCTTGAAGTAAATTGGTCACTCACATGACCTTGAAGTAATTTGGTTACCTACATGACCTTGAAGTAAATTGGTTACTCACATGACCTTGAAGTAAATTGGTTACACACATGACCTTGAAGTAAATTGGTTACTCACATGACCTTGAAGTAAATTGGTTTCTCACATGACCTTGAAGTAATTAGGTTACTCACATGACCTTTAAGTAAATTGGCTACTCACATGACCTTAAAGTAAATTGTTACTCACATGACCTTGAAGTAAATTGTTACTCACATGACCTGAAAGTAATTTGGTTACTCACATGACCTTGAAGTAAATTGGTTACTCACATGACCTTGAAGTAATTTGGTTACTCAAATGACCATGAAGTAAATTGGTTACTCACATGACCTTGAAGTAAATTGATTACACACATGACCTTGAAGTAAATTTGCTACTCACATGACCTTGAAGTAAATTGGTTACACACATGACCTTGAAGTAAATTGGTTACTCACATGACCTTGAAGTACATATGGATACTCACATGACCTTGAAGTAAATTGGTTTCTCACATGACCTTGAAGTAATTAGGTTACTCACATGACTTTAAAGTAAATTGGCTACTCACATGACCTTAAAGTAAATTGTTACTCACGTGACCTTGAAGTAAATTGTTACTCACATGACCTTAAAATAATTTGGTTACTCACATGACCTTAAAGTAAATTGGTTACCCACATGACCTTGAAGTAAATTGTTTACTCACATGACCTTGAAGTAGATTGGTTACTCACATGACCTTGAAGTAAATTGATTACACACATGACCTTGAAGTATATTGGTTTCTCACATGACCTTGAAGTAATTAGGTTACTCACATGACCTTGAAGTAAATTGGCTACTCACATGAACTTGAAGTAAATTGGTTACTCACATGACCTTAAAGTAAATTGGTTACTCACATGATCTTAAAGTAATTTGGTTCCTCACATGACCTTGAAGTAAATTGGTCACTCACATGACCTTGAAGTAATTTGGTTACCTACATGACCTTGAAGTAAATTGGTTACTCACATGACCTTGAAGTAAATTGGTTACACACATGACCTTGAAGTAAATTGGTTACTCACATGACCTTGAAGTAAATTGGTTACTCACATGACCTTGAAGTAATTAGGTTACTCACATGACCTTTAAGTAAATTGGCTACTCACATGACCTTAAAGTAAATTGTTACTCACATGACCTTGAAGTAAATTGTTACTCACATGACCTGAAAGTAATTTGGTTACTCACATGACCTTGAAGTAAATTGGTTACTCACATGACCTTGAAGTAATTTGGTTACTCAAATGACCATGAAGTAAATTGGTTACTCACATGACCTTGAAGTAAATTGATTACACACATGACCTTGAAGTAAATTTGCTACTCACATGACCTTGAAGTAAATTGGTTACACACATGACCTTTAAGTAAATTGGTTACTCACATGACCTTGAAGTACATATGGATACTCACATGACCTTGAAGTAAATTGGTTTCTCACATGACCTTGGAGTAATTAGGTTACTCACATGAACTTAAAGTTAATTGGCTACTCACATGACCTTGAAGTAAATTGGTTACACACATGACCTTGAAGTAAAATGGTTACTCACATGACCTTGAAGTAAATTGGTTACTCACATGACTTTAAGGTAAAATGGTTACTCACATGACCTTGAAGTAAATTGGCTACTCAAATGACCTTAAAGTAAATTGTTACTCACATGACCTTGAAGTAAATTGGTTACACACATGACCTTGAAGTAAAATGGTTACTCACATGACCTTGAAGTAAATTGTTACTCACATGACCTTAAAATAATTTGGTTACTCACATGACCTTAAAGTAAATTGGTTACTCACATGACCTTGAAGTAAATTGGTTACTCACATGACCTTGAAGTAAATTGATTACACACATGACCTTGAAGTAAATTGGTTACTGACATGACCTTGAAGTAAATTGATTACACAGATGATCTTGAAGTAAATTGGTTTCTCAGATGACCTTGAAGTAATTAGGTTACTCACATGACCTTTAAGTAAATTTACTACTCACATGACCTTGAAGTAAATTGGTTACACACATGACCTTGAAGTAAATTGGTTACTCACATGACCTTGAAGTACATATGGATACTCACATGACCTTGAAGTAAATTGGTTTCTCACATGACCTTGAAGTAATTAGGTTACTCACATGAACTTAAAGTAAATTGGCTACTCACATGACCTTGAAGTAAATTGGTTACACACATGACCTTGAAGTAAATTGGTTACTCACATGACTTTAAGGTAAAATTGTTACTCACATGCCCTTGAAGTAAATTTGTTACTCACATGACCTTGAAGTAAAATGGTTACTTACATGACCTTGAAGTAAATTGGTTACTCACATGACCTTGAAGTAAATTGGTTTCTCACATGACCTTGAAGTAATTAGGTTACTCACATGACTTTAAAGTAAATTGGCTACTCACATGACCTTAAAGTAAATTGTTACTCACATGACCTTGAAGTAAATTGTTACTCACATGACCTTAAAATAATTTGGTTACTCACATGACCTTAAAGTAAATTGGTTACCCACATGACCTTGAAGTAAATTGGTTACTCACATGACCTTGAAGTAAATTGGTTACTCACATGACCTTGAAGTAAATTGATTACACACATGACCTTGAAGTAAATTGGTTTCTCACATGACCTTGAAGTAATTAGGTTACTCACATGACCTTGAAGTAAATTGGCTACTCACATGAACTTGAAGTAAATTGGTTACTCACATGACCTTAAAGTAAATTGGTTACTCACATGATCTTAAAGTAATTTGGTTCCTCACATGACCTTGAAGTAAATTGGTCACTCACATGACCTTGAAGTAATTTGGTTACCTACATGACCTTGAAGTAAATTGGTTACTCACATGACCTTGAAGTAAATTGGTTACACACATTACCTTGAAGTAAATTGGTTACTCACATGACCTTGAAGTAAATTGGTTACTCACATGACCTTGAAGTAATTAGGTTACTCACATGACCTTTAAGTAAATTGGCTACTCACATGACCTTAAAGTAAATTGTTACTCACATGACCTTGAAGTAAATTGTTACTCACATGACCTGAAAGTAATTTGGTTACTCACATTACCTTGAAGTAAATTGGTTACTCACATGACCTTGAAGTAATTTGGTTACTCAAATGACCATGAAGTAAATTGGTTACTCACATGACCTTGAAGTAAATTGATTACACACATGACCTTGAAGTAAATTTGCTACTCACATGACCTTGAAGTAAATTGGTTACACACATGACCTTGAAGTAAATTGGTTACTCACATGACCTTGAAGTACATATGGATACTCACATGACCTTGAAGTAAATTGGTTTCTCACATGACCTTGAAGTAATTAGGTTACTCACATGAACTTAAAGTAAATTGGCTACTCACATGACCTTGAAGTAAATTGGTTACACACATGACCTTGAAGTAAAATGGTTACTCACATGACCTTGAAGTAAATTGGTTACTCACATGACTTTAAGGTAAAATGGTTACTCACATGACCTTGAAGTAAATTGGCTACTCAAATGACCTTAAAGTAAATTGTTACTCACATGACCTTGAAGTAAATTGGTTACACACATGACCTTGAAGTAAAATGGTTACTCACATGACCTTGAAGTAAATTGTTACTCACATGACCTTAAAATAATTTGGTTACTCACATGACCTTAAAGTAAATTGGTTACTCACATGACCTTGAAGTAAATTGGTTACTCACATGACCTTGAAGTAAATTGATTACACACATGACCTTGAAGTAAATTGGTTACTGACATGACCTTGAAGTAAATTGATTACACACATGATCTTGAAGTAAATTGGTTTCTCAGATGACCTTGAAGTAATTAGGTTACTCACATGACCTTTAAGTAAATTGGCTACTCACATGACCTTGAATTAAAATGGTTACTCACATGACCTTGAAGTAAAATGGTTACTCACATGACCTTGAAGTAAATTTGTTACTCACATGACCTTGAAGTAAATTGGCTACTCACATGACCTTGAAGTAAAATGGTTACTAACATGACCTTGAAGTAAATTGGTTACTCACATGACCTTGAAGTAAAATGGTTACTCACATGACCTTGAAGTAAAATGGTTACTCACATGACCTTGAAGTAAATTTGTTACTCACATGACCTTGAAGTAAATTGGTTACTCACATGACCTTGAAGTAAATTGGTTACTCACATGACCTTGAAGTAAAATGGTTACTAACATGACCTTGAAGTAAATTGGTTACTCACATGACCTTGAAGTAAATTGGTTATTCAAATGACCTTGAAGTAAATTGGTTACTCACATGACCTTGAAGTAAAATGGTTACTCACATGACCTTAAAGTAAATTGGTTATTCACATGACCTTAAAGTAAATTGGTTACTCACATGACCTTAAAGTAAATTGGTTATTCACATGACTTTAAAGTAAATTGGTTACTCACATGACCTTGAAGCTTACACTCTTGATTTTTAATGTTCATTTTTGTTTACAATTTTTAATGGTTAACTACATAATTATTACTTATATTTATGTATATATTATATCTATATAATATTTACGAATTTTAATTTCGTATGCGGATGTGTTTAATGCGGTCATAGTACTAACAAAATGGAACCTGTCACTGCCATCACTTAAGGTGATTGTTGACTTTTTTATTTCCTTACTGTCAATTAGTGTAAATAGTTTTGCTTAATATGTATTTATTTATTTATCTATTTTTGACAAAATATCATGACTTTTTAACATAAAAAACCGATCTTTCATTTGTGATGGATGGGTGCTTAAAAATGACAAAAATAATTTCTCTGAGATCAAAGACCAACGTCTTAAGATTTATTAAAGCTATTAGAAATTGAATAAGTTGTTAAACAAATTATATAAAGATATAAACTGACGCTAAAGTACATGTATATCATTTCACATATTTTAATTTAAGCTCCATATATAGCTTCTATGCGTCATGTAGAGAAAACAACCCCAAACGAGTGAATTGTGGGTCAGCAAACGAATCACCAACAGTGTATGTGGAACTTTGGAGAGGAATGGGGCGGGGTTTTGTTGCTTAACGTCACTCTCAACAATTTTCAGTTATATCGTGGCGGTCAGTTTTATTGGTGGAGGAAACCGGAGTACCTGGAGAAAACCACCGACCTGCCGCAAGACACTGACAAACTTTATCACATAATGGTGTATCGAGTACATCTCGCCATGAACGGGATTCGAACTCACAACGTTAGTGGTGATAGGTACCGATTGCATAGATAGTTGTAAATCCAACTACCATACGACCACTACCACGACGGCCCCCTCTTGGGGGAGGGTAGCTGTCACCCAAAGTTGTTTTTTAATGGAACAAAATCTGTGAATTTGGGGTTTCTCGAGTCCGGTCATTGTATTGCGCATGGCGTTTGATATCATCATCGATATGATTATTTACCACAACATTTAAGAGTCTGAATCAGTGTCGGATTTAGGACAAATGAGGCCCTTTGCTGGTTAAGTTATGAGGTTCCTCACTTGGGCCCTGACGGAGGTACACAGATAGTCAGCTCTATCATTATGTCTGGAATCGCTCCGAAACAGAACGCCTTCAAATTTAAAATTGCACCACATAAGCAAAAATACATCGTAAAAAAAAATAGCAGGAAGATGGGCCCCCTGGCCAACGGTGCACACCTAAGCACAATGGTAAATCCGACACTGAACATGATCAGCTGCAGAGGTCATTAAACGAAGGTACAGTGTACTATAACCAAGTACCCATTAAAATTCGATTAAAAATGATTTCACACATTGAAGATGAATTAATAACATTAAATAATAAAATTCTTTGCATGTAGTTTAACTTAAGAAGAAATTTGTGTGGTTGGATAAAGCTACTGATTAATATAAGTTAATTTAAGGGGATTAAGACTTCACACAGTTCAATAGACTGAAATAAAATATGAAAGAGATGTTGATATTTATTTATACATTATTCTTAATGAAAAGGATGTACTTTTCACGTAAATAAAAAAACGTAGATATTCAATCTAGTGCGCACGATGTGTTTCTGGAATAACCTTCGTCAGGTACGCACAAAGCCAAAGGAATGGTAAACCAAACAAATGAGAGATCTTTGGGAGCAAGAAAATCAAAGGGCTTAAACATGATAGCAAAGGTCAGCAAAGGTCACCTAAGGGAGAAGACTCTTGGTTTTAATAATAATTACAGTATCTAGGAACTGTAAATTTAACATATGTACTGTTCATGTTTGTGATCAAAATAAAGTGGAATTAAGAAATGACAAGGGGATGCTGCCTTAAGTTTGTTGTTAAGTCAGTCACAACAATACTATGTTCTCCAGTTATTTTATTTTTATTCTTATAAGCTGTCCCTCGAATGGCTGAGAACTTTTGGTAGCCATCCAATTCCGTCAACTGCCAGTTTATCTGGATTGTACATTGTTGATTGTCCTTTCTGTTTGTTGGTGTTGCGTTACCGTTTAAATAACGTAACCAGAAAGAATCATATGACTTATAAAAGAATTGAATGCAATCTTTTGTAGTTTTATTAGCGAACATAAATCCTGGAAGTGGGCGTGGTTGAATGACTTTGAGCTTCATTGACTGATGAAATTTCAATTTCGAAGTCACGTGTCAACATTTTGACAAATCACATGACGCTTTTGAAATGAAATGAGTACATAATATGTAATTATTATTGTGCAAAGGTTTCATTTTGTGAAATAAAACAAATACTGAAATCAATATTAATTTGTTTTATTCAATAATCATTGCTGGACGTATTAAATTCATCAACAATATCAAGGTATTTGTGGACAGACTAACATCACTAAACAAATAAAACATTTGAGGACGAATTAAAATCATTCGACATGCAAAATATATTTGAGGGCGGATTAAAATCAAACAACATAATACATAATTGAGGACGGATTAACATTACGCATCAAATAACATTTTTGAGGTCTGATGATAATCAATCGCTGCATGATGATTATCAAAAGAAATATAAAAAGAGTTTGAAGATACCAAAGTGGTAAACAGAATACGTAAATCGAAGAAGGACAGACAACACAATGGCCAAAAGAAAAAGGACAAAAGGACAAACAACGATCTACAAAACACTACACATAGAACTGAAGATTGAGTAACACGAACCCCACTAAAAACTGGGTATAAACTCAGGTGCTCCAGAAGGGTAGGTAGCTCTTGCTCCACTAGTGACATCCGTCGTGTTAATCTAGTTACAAAGCCGGCGATAATTCATGAATGAGGAAAGGACCGGGAAGTGTTTACGACAAATGGAACATATCCGTGGCCATTAGTGACACAGATATTCCATAACGGTCAACCAAGTCATGGTGGTGACCGTAAAATTGTCTAAGTGATGACTTCAACTTAACCAATAGGAATCCTTGGTTCACCGGTATTTACCAAAGTAAAAGAAAAAAAACACTTAATGCACTGCATACGTCATTGCACGAACGCTGTAATCAAAAATATTATTGCGCGTTCGAAAACTAACAAAAACCAAAAGTCCCTTTTTTTAACGTCTTATTAAAGCAAACAAAAGTGTAAATCTATGTAGGTAGTAAATACTATGACTACTAATGTATTCTGAGTATCGAATATATATCACCTGTAACCGAAAAACAACGGTAAGTCACTCATGCGCTAACCCACATTCGTAAATTACTGGGCTGTTCGGTTACGCATGATTTATTTTCGATATTCAGAATGTAAAAGTGGTTATCCTATAAGCAATGAAAAATATCACATACTATTACATAATAAACATTATATTTTTGGTTGGATTAAAATCACATAATAAATATTATATTTTTGGATGGATTAAAATCACATAATGAATATTATATTTTTGGATGGATGGATTAAAATCATATAAAAATATAGATATTATATTGTTAGATGGATCAAAATCACTTAATAAATATTATATTGTTGAGTAGATTAAAATCACATAATAAACATTATATTTTTGGACGGATTAAAATCACATAATAAATATTATATTGTTGAGTAGATTAAAATCACATAATAAACATTATATTTTTGGATGGATTAAAATCATATAAAAATATTATATTGCTGGATGAATTAAAAATCACATGATAGATATTATATTGTTGGATGGATTAAAATCACATAATAAATATTATATTGTTGAGTAGATTAAAATCACATAATAAACATTATATTTTTGGATGGATTAAAATCACATAATAAACATTATATTTTTGGACGGATGGATTAAAATCATATAAAAATATTATATTGTTGGATGAATTAAAAATCACATGATAGATATTATATTGTTGGATGGATCAAAATCACATAATAAATATTATATTGTTGGAAGGATTAAAATCACATAAAAATATTATATTGTTGGGTGGATTAAGCAAACACAAGATAGACAACGATTATGTAAAAATTCATTAGCATAAATAATATTATAGATTGTTCACATTGGATGTATACCATCAAACAGATAAGATGTTTTATACGTATGAATGTACCGTCGTTGATAACTAAAAGCCATCAAGATCATAGAGAGTTGAATATGTTGAACTAAATTATTTTGATATTAAAGTCTAATAAAAGAATGAAAGACGGGTTCCGTGTATGGTATATTACTTCCTGGTCCAGACTGGGTTAAATCAATAGTCTATTTGTTCAGAAATTAAACTGTTGTCGTGTACATTGCAATGGATATCCTCCGCTTAAATAACACTAAGATAGCAATTAAGAACGTCTTTTTTGAAGATAAATAAAAACCTCTGTATATCTGAATCAGTCTATAAAGTTTGGACACGAAAGATGACACATATAGTTGATTTTCTCTATCAGGCTGCCATCGGTCCTACCTATAATTTGATGAAGAGATAGATTAAAAATATTGATAAAATAATAGAAATATATGTATAAATCTTCATTCTATAACAAAAAAAGAATTTGCTTTAAGAAGAGTTTGAAGATACCAAAGGGGTAATCAAAATACGCATATTGAAGAAGAACAGACAAAACAGTTGCCAAAAGAAAAAGTACAAACAATGATCCACAAAACATGACACATAGAACTACAGATCAAGTAACACGAACCCAACTAAAAATCGGGTCTGAATTCAGGTGCCCCGGAAGGGTAAGCAGTTCCTGCTCCACTAGTGACACCCGTCGTCTTAATCTAGTTACAAAACCTTCGTTATTCCTTTGGTACTTCAAGCGTCAACGTCTTTGACAAGATAAATATATTTTTTAAATTTTCAGTCTGGTTTGCATTTTAATTTTATAAAAATTTAAATGATTTTTCCAAATATTTTCACATAAATCGAAATTTCTTTAAGCAAAACACTGGTTTAACCTAATACTAAATATGGTGCATGTACCTGAAATTTTTTGACATGCAACCTGTCTAATCCGAACATTTCTATATAACCTGTCTAATCCGAACACCTTCATTTCACGTCACTGACGTGTCTAATTTGAACACCTTTATGTAACCTGACTAATCTGAACACCTTTATGTAACCTGATTAATCTGAACACATTTATGTAACCTGACTAATCTGAACACCTTTATGTAACCTGATTAATCTGAACACCTTTATGTAACCTGACTAATCTGAACACCTTTATGTAACCTGACTAATCTGAACACCTTTATGTAACCTGACTAATCTGAACACCTTTATGTAACCTGACTAATCTGAACACCTTTATGTAACCTGACTAATCTGAACACCTTTACGTAACCTGACTAATCTGAACACCTTTATGTAACCTGACTAATCTGAACACCTTTATGTAACCTGACTAATCTGAACACCTTTATGTAACCTGACTAATCTGAACACCTTTATGTAACCTTACTAATCTGAACACCTTTATGTAACCTGACTAATCTGAACACCTTTATGTAACCTGACTAATCTGAACACCTTTATGTAACCTGACTAATCTGAACACCTTTATGTAACCTTACTAATCTGAACACCTTTATGTAACCTTACTAATCTGAACACCTTTATGTAACCTGACTAATCTGAACACCTTTATGTAACCTGACTAATCTGAACACCTTTGTGTAACCTGACTAATCTGAACACCTTTATGTAACCTGACTAATCTGAACACCTTTATGTAACCAGACTAATCTGGACACCTTTATGTAACCTGACTAATCTGAACACCTTTATGTAACCTGACTAATCTGACCACTTTTATGTAACCTGCATAATCTGAACTTCTTTATTTAACATGTTCAATATAACAACATTTTCATCCCGAAAATAGTAGCTTGAGTCAAAGATGTTCGGTGTAGACATGTTTCACTGTACTATGCCGCTACAACATATTTCTTTTTATATCCAAACAGTTGATAAAAAAAACCGCATGGTTTAATGGTTGGCGTGCTCACCTCGAGGGTTCGAACCCCGATTGGGCCAAACCAAAGACTATAAAATTGGTATTTCTTGCTACTCCACTAAGCATCCAGCACTAAGGAGAAAGATCAAATAATTTTTGGCTCGGAATCAGGATGATTAATCCGAGAGAGGGGCATGTCTAGTCTACCCGTGGGCTACTGTTTCAGTGAGTAAACACTATAAAAATCCAACTAAACGAGTTGATCTAGTACAATCATCACCTCAGTGAAAATTAACTTGTTGATATAGCTGAAAAATTGCTGAGTTGGTGTTCAGCAACAATCACTCACTCAGTTGTTAACTGACAATACAATGGCCAAAAGAGACGACAAACACTGATCTACAAAATAGTACACAGGAAACTATAGACTGAGTAAAACCATAATATGAACTCTGTGCCCCGGAATGGTCAGCAGTTCCTGTTCCACTTGTGACACCCGTCGCGTTACTGTTAAATGACACTAACATCAATTGATATGGAAATCGTGTTGGGCACCAATATACGTAAATGAATACAAATAAAATTAAAATATGAACCCCTTATATAACAAATAGAATAAAAGACGAACCGAACATCGTTTTTATGTAGAAAGTGCAGCGGACGGAAAACGTGAAGACACGTAATTTGACAGCATGAAAAACATGAACCCCACTAAGACAAGCAAATAATGAGGTCGAACTCACTTGCTCCGCACGTGTAAACATGTCTTGCTCCACTAATAAATGGCGCCGTCATGTTACTCTTGTTACAAAGCCGTTGATAAATCACGGGTGAGGACAGAATCAGATTATGAATACGACGAACGAAACATACGTGGTCATTTGCTACGCAGGTATTCCGTAAAAGTTATGCAAGTCATGTTGGTGCCCGTAAAACTTTCAAAGCGATGACTTCAATTTAGAAACCCTTGGCTAAGTAGAATGTCTGTAAGCAACAACCCTCTATTGAGTCTATCAAGAAAATCATGAGAGGAAATAACAAAACAGCACTTCATACAAAGAGGTGTGTCTCTTAAAAATTATTTTGAAATCTAATCACATATAGATAACTAATATGAACTTTAGAGATGTTCCCTAACTGACTTTATTATTGAACCTACCTTAGTAACAGCCGAGCACTTGGTAGCGTAGCAAAAATGATTATTGCCCCTGCCACAGCATAATGGTAACAACAATTGGAATCACAACTGAAACGATTCATATTATCTAAGAATGTATTATATTGTATAATATTGTGTAAGGTTGTATAATATCATATAGGATATTATAATATTTCACTGTATTGTATATTATTATACTTCGTGTAAGTTTCTGTAGTTGGGGAGGGTAATATGTCTCTCAGACCTGGGTAATATTTTGGCATATTACCTGGACAAGACCACATTATTATATAAATATGTCATTGTATTATATAATATTTAACATTACAGGCAATCAGAACACCTCTCTTTGAATAGTATGAAGAATAATTGTGTGAGCATGCAAGGAAAAATATGGGCCCAAGGGATGAGGCCAATATTAACTATGGGCCCAAATGATGAGCCCAATATTAACTATGGGCCCAAGTGATGATGCCAATATTAACTATGGGCCCAAGTGATGAGGCCAATATTAACTATGGGCCCAAGTGATGAGGCCAATATTAACTATGGGCCCAAGTGATGAGGCCAATATTCTTTATATTAAAACATCAGATCAGATGGGGTTTTACAGTGTTAGATTTCTGAAACAACTTCCGTACGCATGTATGTACATTATTTTAACTCTGAGAAGACAATTTTGTTTTCCCTTAATCCTAAATTCTACGACAAATTATTTTTACTCTAGGACAGACCATTTTGTTTTCCCTTACTCCTAAATTCTACGACACATTATTTTAACTCTAGGACAGACCATTTTGTTTTCCCTTACTCCTAAATTCTACGACACATTATTTTGACTCTAGGACAGACCATTTTGTTTTCCCTTACTCCTAAATTCTACGACACATTATTTTGACTCTAGGACAGACCATTTTGTTTTCCCTTACTCCTAAATTCTACGACACATTATTTGTACTCTAGGACAGACCATTTTGTTTCCTCTTACTCCCAAAATTATATGACACATTATGTTTGACTCTAGGACAGACCATTTTGTTTTCCCTTAGACCATTTTGTTTCCTCTTACTCCCAAAATTATATGACACATTATGTTTGACTCTAGGACAGACCATTTTGTTTTCCCTTACTCCTAAATTATATGACACATTATTTGTACTCTAGGACAGACCATTTTGTTTTCCCTTACTCCTAAATTATATGACACATTATTTGGACTCTAGGACAGACCATTTTGTTTTCCCTTACTCCTAAATTATATGACACATTATTTGTACTCTAGGACAGACCATTTTGTTTTCCCTTACTCCTAAATTATATGACACATTATGTTTGACTGTACTAGATAGACTTACTTGTAAGTAATATGTCATCAGTTGTGTTTTCTGTGGTGTCATTTGTGGTAGTGGCGTCTGTGACGGTTGTGATGGCTCTTGTTGCTGTGGATTCTATTGAAGTGGTTTCTGTTGTGGTAGTTGTAGGTTCAGTTGTAGTAGTTGTAGGTTCAGTTGTAGTAGTTGTAGCCTCAGTTGTAGTAGTTGTAGGTTCAGTTGTAGTAGTTGTAGGTTCAGTTGTAGTAGTTGTAGGTTCAGTGGTAGTAGTTGTAGGTTCAGTTGTAGTAGTTGTAGGTTCAGTTGTAGTAGTTGTAGCCTCCGTTGTAGTAGTTGTAGGTTCAGTTGTAGTAGTTGTAGCACAAGTTTTACAACAGATAACATCTCGTGTGTTAGAAGTATAATTGGGACATTCAGCCGCTAAACAGTCATTTGCTCTGTCGCCATATTCACAACCTGTTGCAAAATCATCAAATTGTACATATATGAACCTTTTAATCAAGCAAGAGGTAAACATGTCATATAAACATTAAAATAAACATTAAAATTGGCGTTAAACAACAATCACCCACATCAAAACAATCACATTGTAATCTTTTATCAAGTTTATTTCTATTTTCTCACATTGATGCATTAATTCGTAAATAATACTCAAAATTAAAAATGTTGGTAAGTTTGCACCAGTTTATTTTGGATCTATTCACCTTTGTTTGCTTTGGGGCCGTCATGGTCATTGAATTTACAACTACTTATGTAATCAGTTTCTATCACCACTAATGTTGTGGGTTCGAATCCTGCTCAGACGAGGTGCACTCGATACAGCATTATGTGATAAAGTGTGTCAGTGACTTGCGGCAGGACAGTGGTTTCCTGCGGGTACTTCGGTTTCCTCCATCAATAAAACTGACCGCCACTATATAACAGAAATATTGTTGAAAGTGGCGTTAAACGCCACAACCCTAACCCTACCCCCAATGTTTGATATGATCACCTATAAATAGGAACACATAAACGAACCATTTTGTGTTGAAATGGAAACACCAAAAACTTTAGAAATATGCTAACAGCATCACTTATGGGGTCATGTCAGCTGACCTTTCATTCATCATTGACCGTTCAATCATATGCAAGACAGAAACAAAATATATTGATCAATCAATCAACATAGGTGTGCGCTTATTCAGTTTTAATACATCAAGCATTAATCAGCTTATCGCTGATTGGTCATTTGAAAATATGAATACTGACGTGAAACCATATGGAATGTCGTTAGGTGTTAGTGTATAGCCAAAAAATAAATTAAAAAATAAACAGCAAACATTAAATTTTAATTAGGTTGGATTCATGTGTGCTTAGGTTTATGGCATTACATGTTCTACAGTTGTCACGTGTACTTGACGAAAGCATTGTGGTACTTCTGACATGCAACATTAGACCAGTTTATTTAAGAGTTCTAAATTATACTTACTATTTTTAAAGAAATGACATTTACATGTTCTTCATGGTAGTCCTGATTAGTTAACAGTGCTGAGAGTTGATCATTCTACAAACTATTTTTAAAGAAACGTCATTTACCTGTTATTCCTGTCAGATAGTTCTGACATATCGAGCAACAATGGATCGTATTGTAGTAATTTTTGTAACAGACGAATGGACTTGGTAGTACTTTTGCAGAACAGAAGGGATCATCTCCCAACACACAATTTGCTGTGGAGTAACAAAAGAAAGTTCATAGTAAAATAGATCATGACTTGTCACGGGTTTGTAATTAGATTAACACAACGGGTGTCACTAGTGGAGCAGCAACTGCTTACCCTTCCGGAGCACCAGAGTTCTCCCCCGGTATTTAGTGGGGTTCGTGTTACTCAATATTAGTTTTATATGCATGTTTTGTTGATCGTTGTTTGTCCTTTTGTTCTTTTTCTTTTGGCCATTGTGTTTTCTGTTCTTCTTCGATATACGGATTCTGATTGCCCCTTTGGTATCTTCAAACTTTTGTATGCAAATACAATGTAAACGAAAACAAAAGCTCGCATCATTACAATAGGTAGCCATTTTATGGTCATTGAATATTTTCTATCTTTGTTTTTTTTTCATTTGGTACGAGTGAAGGTTAAGGGTTATGGTTAGGGCTATGGTGCTTAACACCACATTCAACAATATTCCATTCAGTTATATTGTTGCGGTCAGTGTTATTGGTGGAGGAAACCGAAGTACCCGAGAAAACCCCCCCACCAATTTGTCGCAAGTCATTGACAAACTTTATCACATAATGTTGTATCGAGTACACCTCGCCATGGGCAGGATTCGAACTCACAACATTAGTGGTGATAGGCACTGATTGCATGGGTAGTTATAAATCCAACTACCTTACGATCACGATCACGATGGCCCCTAATTCCGATTCAGAAATTTGATATATGCAAATAAGACTTTTGGTAGGATCCGTGTTGTTCATATTTTTAGTTTGTTTATGTTGTCCTATTATGTGTCTTTATGTTCTGAGTTCTGTGTCTTTATGTGTCGTCTGGTGTCCGTTACGAATTCCGCATTAAAACGATGTTCGGTTCTTTTCCTCCAGTTGTTTGTAGGAGGGCTCATGTCTTATTGTGGTTTTTGTGTATGTCCAACATTGTACTCTTGCTCATGTTTTTAGTTTTCCTTGTTGTGCTTTATTAATTGTTTGTCTTCGTCGTGTGTTTTATGTACCCAACTTTCTCTGGATTGTCCATTCCTGATTGCCCCATCGGTTTTCTGTAATGTTTATTTCCATAATATAAAAGGAGATGTTCCTAATTTTAGTTGAATTTATGCAGTGTAATAATTAATAAAACTAAGGTTCTCTTCCCTCAGCCTCAGAAATAGGTGACCATAGCCGATTGTGGCTATTCTGTTTAGGCCCTTTGGTTTTATTGCTTACAAAACTTAAAAATTATTTGTCTTTCCAATCTTTCGATTTGAGCATACCTGATGAAGGTTGATTCAGAAACCTGTAGTGTGCACTAAATTAGATATCTATGTTTTTATTAGTAATACTTACGATCTGCAGACTTGGCTCTGGTATCATTACAACATTTCCCAGCGACACACCACTACAAATACAGACAAGATAATAGATTAGTTTATATGTTACTCGATCTTTGGATTTATATGTATGTTTTGTAGACCATTGTTTGTCCTTTTGTTTATTTTCTTTTGGCCATTGCGTTGGCTGTTCTTCTTCGATATACAGATTCTGATTACCCCTTTGGTATCTTCAAGCTCTTCTTACAATCACAATCGGGGTCGTCGGGGTCATGATCGTATGGTAGTTGGATTTACAACTATCTATTCAATCGGTGCCTATCACCACACACGTTGTGAGTTCGAATCCTGCTCTGGCGAGGTTTACTCGGTACAACATTATGTGATCAAGTTGTCAGTGGTGGTTTTCTCCGAGTACCTCGGTTTCCTCCATCAATAAAATTGATTGCGACGATATAACCGAAATGTTGTTGAAAGTGGCATTAAGCTTCATAATCCTAGCCCTAACATTCACAATTTTGGTCTTTCCTCATTCATGACTTGTCACCGGGTTTGTAACAATAGTAACACGACGGGTGCGACTAGTGGAACAGGAACTGCGCACCTTTCCATAGCACGTGAATTCACCCTCGGCTGTTTGTTAGGTCTTGTTGCTCAATCTTTGCTTTTCTGTGCAGAACATTGTTTGTTTTGTTGCTCAATCTTTACTTTTCTGTGCAGAACATTGTTTGTCTTGTTGCTCAATCTTTACTTTTCTGTGCAGAACATTGTTTGTCTTTTTGCCCATTTTCTTTTGCCCATTGCATTATCTGTACGTCTTTGATTTATAGCTTCTGATTACCCCTTTGATATTTTCAAACTTTTCATACCTACGTGGTCGATGAAACTCATTTCATTTCATTGTGTCATATTACCCTGAATTAGACAACTACAGCAAACCCAGTTGTTAATGCAGAGCCATCGTGGCCGCGATCTTATGGTAATTTATTTATATCTACATATGTAATATGTGCTACCACCGCTAAAGGTGTGAGTTAGATTCACACCCAGGGGAGGCGTGCTCGATACAACCTTATGTGATAATGGTTAGTGTAAGCATCATTTCAATGTTTCAAAACACAGTTCATTTATATTCAGCAGGCACACGAGGTCATTCCAAGCTTGAAATAACGTCCTTGTCTCGTATCAATAATGTTTCACCTTTACAATAATTTTGTATGCGCGTTGGGCACTGTACTAAATAGAATTATCAACAACAGAATACGAAGCAATAGTTTGTCAGGTACTTTTGGCCGGTAGGTGGCTTTCTCTGTGAATCTGGGATAAGGTTTTTGTCAGTGACTTATGATAGGTAAATGGCTTCCACTGTGTCTTCCGGTAATAATTTTTGTTAGTGACTTGTGGCAGGTATGTGGCTTTCACTGGGTATTCCGGTAATAGTTTTGTCAATGAATTGTGGCAGGAAGGTGCCTATCTTTGAATATCCTGATAATAATTTTGCTAGTGACTTGTCTCAGGTACATGTAGGTGGCATTCTCTGTGTCTCCCGGTAATAGTTTTGCAGGTGGGTGGCTGTCTCTGTGTTTTTCCTGTCTACTCCACCAATAAGATAAAACTGATATATTGTTCAAGTGGCGTTGAACACCTATGTTATGTAAGCCTAATTAAGCTTGAAAAAAGTTTAAAATTAATTAATTCGGTTTAATAAAAAGATATTCGTTAACTAACTAGGTTAAACAAAAAAGTTGTTAATTAATTAACTAGGTTAAATAAAAAGTTGTTAGTTAGTGTGAAGACCAATATTATATCACGTGTGTACATATGGGTCATTACAATGTTTATTCTTCTTTAGTATACAGCAAAACTTCAGAACTGAAGTTTACTTGCTGGTGCGCATGCGTGATAATTGACTTAAAAAAATATATATACATTTTTGTATATTACACTTGAGTCAGTGAATTATTTACAAATTGTTTATTTTTTTTTTTTCTTTCGGAATTTTTGGTAAACCTATGTACATTGAAATCATTGGTTTACAAGAGTGGATAGAGAAGAGTTGGTGTTAACTGTTCTCTAAGTATGTCTATTGTGGTTGATTGAACTGTATGTTGCGGTAGCATGTTCCATTGTATAATTGTATGAGGAAAAAACGACCATTTATATATATGTATCTTTAGATGTTTAATGGGATACTATGAAACCAAATTAAATGATTAATTAACTACAAATACCTGGCCATCACCACAAACAGTCCCGTCCCACGGGAGATGAATACTACAATAGGATGGATTGTCTGGTATCTTACAGTATATGTATTTACATACAGTGGTAGGGTCAGCATAGTGTAGATACTACAAATAAGACATATATATTTATTATTGAAACTTACAGTTCCTAGATAATGTATAGTTATTATTCATACTAAGGTTATCCCTCCCCCAAGTAGGGCGGGCGACATGTCTATCTGCGGACTGCTGTTTCAGTGAGCTAGCACTTTAAAACTCCAACTAAGCGTGTTAATCTATGCTTCAAAAAGTTATAAACTCCGTATCTTTCTGCTTTTGTTGATCAAATGATTATAGAAATCGGACATGATTTGACTTCAAGATAATACTTTGAAAAACTGTTTAAATATAGGGAAAATTGGAAGTGTCCGAATACTTTTGTCCACTGTCTGTGGTGCAGGATCATCTGACCAACATTTCTATGATATAATAATTAAATCTGCCCAGTGGTTTCGGAGAAGGCATTTTTTTTTCTATTTTGAGCAAATTAGAATACAATATTGTTCCTGGCTTCCAAGCAACACCAAAAACACAAACATTTTCACTATATGAAATTCCTGCCACGCTTGGTTCCAATCGGCCAAATGGTTTCAGGGAAGAAGATTGAAAGGTGAAACGCTTACAGACGACGGACACCACGACAATGACGCCTGCAAAGTGATAGCAATAGCCCAAACGACGCTTCTGTGAGGTGAGCTATAGGTATGAGTTTATATTCTGTCTGATATCTTACTGTATATATATTTCCCTAGGACTCCTGATGATATTTTATCAATGAAATTTGCATTTTAACCATTGCTTTAACATGTAGAAAGATGTATTAATATTCGCGTAGCAGCGGTAGCCCGGCTGTCATGTTATTATAGTGCGACCGACGATGTTGTGTCTGTTGGACATAAATAAGTACGACTATACTCGTATCCTATGTGGATTATAAAGAATACTGCTAGACGTTTGGCCTACAAAATTATTATTCACGAATTATCACAAGATTTGTAACAAGAGTAACTACTTACCCCTAAGGTGCACCCGAGTTCAATCCCGGTCGTAGTGGGGCTTGTGTTGCTCAATCGTTAGTTTTTGTGCTTTCCTTTGTCAGTCATTGTTTGTCCTTTTTCCCTTTTACTTTTGGCCATTGTGTTGTCTGTTCATTGCGATATATGGCTACTGATTACCCTCTTTGGTATCCTCAGACTTTTCTGATTACCCCCTTTGGTTTTATCCTCAGACTTTTCTGATTACTCCCTTTGGTATCCTCAGATATTTCTGATTACCCCCTTTGATATCCTCCGACTTTTCTGATTACCCCCTTTGGTATACTCAGATTTTTCTGATTACCCCCTGTGGTATCCTCAGACTTTTCTGATTACCCCTTTGGTATCCTCAGACTTTTCTGATTACCCCCTTTGGTATCCTCATACTTTTCTGATTACCCCCTTTGATATCCTCAGATTTTTCTGATTATCCCCTTTGATATCCTCCGACTTTTCTGATTACCCCCTTTGGTATCCTCAGACTTTTCTGATTACTCCATTTGGTATCCTCAGACTTTTCTGATTACCCCCTTTGGTATCCTCAGACTTTTCTGATTACCCCCTGTGGTATCCTCAGACTTTTCTGATTACCCCCTGTGGTATCCTCAAACTTTTCTGATTACCCCTTTGGTATCCTCAGACTTTTCTGATTACCCCTTTGATATCCTCAGACTTTTCTGATTACCCCCCTTTGGTATCCTCAGACTTTTATGATTACCCCCTTTGGTATTCTCAGACTTTTCTGATTACCCCCTTTGGTATCCCCAGACTTTTCTGATTACCCCTATGGTATCCACAGACTTTTCTGATTACCCCTTTGGTATCCTCAGACTTTTATGATTACCCCCTTTGGTATCCTCAGACTTTTATGATTACCCTCTTTGGTATCCTCAGACTTTTCTGATTACTCCCTTTGGTATCCTCAGACTTTTCTGATTACCCCCTTTGGTATCCTCAGACTTTTCTGATTACCCCTTTGGTATCCTCAGACTTTTCTGATTACCCCCTTTGATATCCTCAGACTTTTCTGATTACCCCCTTTGGTATACTCAGATTTTTCTGATTACCCCCTGTGGTATCCTCAGACTTTTCTGATCACCCCTTTGGTATCCTCAGACTTTTCTGATTACTCCCTTTGGTATCCTCAGACTTTTCTGATTACCCTCTTTGGTATTCTCAGACTTTTCTGATTACCCCCTTTGATATCCTCAGACTTTTCTGACTACTCCCTTTGGTATCCTCAGACTTTTCTGATTACCCCCTTTGGTATCCTCAGACTTTTCTGATTACCCACCTTTGGTATCCTCAGACTTTTCTGATTACCCCCTTTGGCATCCTCAGACTTTTCTGATTACCCCCTTTGGTATCCTCAGACGTTTCTGATTACCCCCTTTGGTATCCTCAGACTTTTCTGACTACTCCCTTTGGTATCCTCAGACTTTTCTGATTACCCACCTTTGGTATCCTCAGACTTTTCTGATTACCCCTTTGGTATCCTCAGACTTATTCTTTTATCCTCTGAAGTTGACACTGTAGAATGATTGTGTACTTTTCAATTCTGAGATTTATCTGCACAATTATTTCTACACATTTTGACTTTGAGACGACCGTGTGCAATTACCATTTTCATTATTAACACTCTGAGACTTACCCTGCACAAATACGAACTTCCGTTTCGGTAATGTTGACATTGCTCATCTGGCTGGTAAATGTGACCATTAAACGTTTTGTTATACTCATCAAGTGCAGTCGGATCATGGCTTGCTCTTAATGACGTCATGCAATTATAGTCATTACTGCAAAGAAAAAATAAACATCCGTCAAGTATAACTCAAAACTGTTTTATGGTTCATGTTTTATTGATGTTATGTGTATTTGTTGTTCGTATCGTTCAACAGTAACACAATGAGTGCCACTAATGGAGCAGGATCTGAGTTCCCTTCCGGAAAATCTTAGTTCACCACGGGTTTTTGATCGATCTTTAGTCTTCTGTGTCGTTTATCTTTTGGCAACTGTTACATCTGTCGTTGTTCGATTTATGATTATCCGCTTAGTAACCTCAAACTTGTCTTACGTTCGTCAACTACATTGTATATACATTTGTATCTCTCTATCTTGAACTCGGATATGGCGCTTCTTTGGATAGCTCCTCGAAATAGACAATAAACATACATTGTACGAACTTGACCTCAAATGAGATCTTTTCATTGGCTATAGTCGGCATTTTAACAGCCGATGTGTATTCAGAAAATCTGTTGTAGGATGGGAAAATCTTTAAAAGCCGTAGTTATGAATGAAGTTTATAGTAATTAGCCACGCCTCCAAGCAGTTAAACAAATTCTTTTATTTATAGCTACACAAAAAAATCAATAAACACACAGATCAACTTATACCCGTCAACACACAACAATACAATTTTATGCAATCAAGTTCGTACAAAAATATTATCAGCCTTAAAATGGGAGACATTGACCTTTTAAATGTCTATGTCTCCCATTTTAAGGCTGAGAATATATATTGTCGGCAAATATAAATTTATATGAACGAGCAATAGAAACAGAAAGAACAGCTGGCAAGTGCAATGGAATTGATATTTCCCCAAAAATGTGCATATGTTGTATTTATTCTGCAAGTCACGTATGCAAAAAAAATATATTAAATTTACACACAAAAAAGAAAAACATTGAATATTGTGGATGGTTTTCTTATAATGTGGTTCGCGTTCCATCAGTTTTGTTTGTTTTTTTTGCGATGTGGTTTATATGAGACAGAGGGTCACGTGAGGCTTTATACGTCTACCAGATTTATAAAGCAAATGTTTATACGTACATCTTTATATTGCCAGTACATGCACCGATTGCAGTATAAGTAAATTTTGATGAGTTGGTAAATAAACTGACCGCCACGATATAACTGAAATATTGTTGAAAGTGGCGTTTAAAGACCATAACACCTCTATTCATCGAATTAAACAGATTATGAAAGATCTGACTAATAGATAGATCATTTATTGTCTATATCCCAGGAGTAATTGGTATCTGTTTATTTTCTTTTAAAAAATTAAGAAAATCATTTTCTTTTAAAACGTTTTTAAACATTTCATTGGCTATAAAACTGTAAGTCGGTACAAACCAAAATGTCTAAAATGACTCATGAATAATTCAGTTTATAGTAATTAGCCACACCTCCAAGCAGTTAAACAAATTCTTTTATTTATAGCTACACAAAAAATCAATAAACACACAGATCAACTTATATCGGTCAGCGCATTGGGTTTAGCACACAAAACAATACAATTTTATGCAATCAAGTTCGTACAAAAATACTATCAGCCTTAAAATGGGAGACATTGACATTTAAAAGGTCTCCCATCGCTGTCACCGTACAATTGATTCACTACCTTTTAAATGTCTATGTCTCCCATTTTAAGGCTGATAATATATATTGTCGGCAAATATATATTTATATGAACGAGCAATAGAAGCAGGAAGAACCGCTGGCAAGTGCAATGGAATTTACATTTCCCCAAAAATGTGCGTAGGTTGTATTTATTCTGCAAGTTACGTATGCAAAAAAAATATATTAAATGTATATGCAAAAAAGAAAAACATTGAATATTGTGGTTGGTTTTCTTATAATATGGTTCGCGTTCCACCAGTTTTTTGTTTTCGTTTTTTTGCGATGTGGTCTATATGAGACAGAGGGTCGAGCGAGGCTTTATAATGTCTACCAGATAAATAAAGCAAATGTTTATAGTACATCTTTATATTGCCAGTACATGCACCGATTGCAGTATAAGTAAATTTTGATGAGTTGGTAGTAAATGTGTCAGCTTAAGTTATCCTGGATAACAAGAACACTCTTACACTCTGATATTTCTAAGGAAAATAATTGACCCCTTTGACAAAGACCGAATACCTATAATCTCTATAAATTATGTGAGAATTGATGGGTGTCATGCAATTTCCTGGATAACAAGAACACTCTGATATTTCAAAGTAAAATAATCGGTTCATTTAACAAGGTCCGGTTGTATGTAATCTCTATAAATTATGTGAAAAACTCTATGTTAATAGAACTTACGTATCCATGTAATCAATATATGTCTGAAAATAGTCAACGGAACAATTTGAGAAGATGTAGCGATTAGTTCCCTTTTCGCTGGTTGTGGCACCAACAGTTGGCGCCATCAAATATCTCTCGGAAGAAGAACAATTATTCAAATTGTTTTGACCATCGTGTCGTGCACCCAAACTGAAAAAGGTAGAAAACAGTACATTATGAATGCCCACGACTGATCACGTTTCGATACTCTCCAATGTCTGCGAGTAGATTCATATGAAAACTGTAGTTCCGGGTTTGTTCCATAATTGATCTATGCTAAGTAGTTTCCATGGTAACTTCACATTACTCAAATTCTTTTTTTCTATTTCACGAATTAAACAGATTATGACAGATCTGACTAATAGATAGATCATTTATTGTCTAAATCCCATGGGCAATTGAGGGTGTCATGGTCGTGAATGTATGGTAGTTGGATTGATAACTACCTATGCAATCATGACTATGACAATTTCTCTGTCAGCTGACCCACTAGTGATGAATAGAGAGTAATTGGATCGTGATCAGCTGTGGCTTACCGACCATGAACACTTTCCATCGTTGTCGTAACACCTGAAAATTATACTATTGAACTTCTTCCATCTACGGAAAAACTGTATAGCATAAATTGACATGAATGTCTTTTATTCATGACTAATAAGAAAATAATCAGCGGATTTATTTTTTAATACCGAACTATTTCTATTGCACCATTTGAAGATTTCAAGCCTTCTGATTCCGTTTAATCTATACCCCTATACTACTAGTGTAACAATATCACCCTACATTAATACCACAAAATCAATTTCAACGATGTTTTCCTTTCGATAATAAATCTCATGATGGGTGCCACTACTAGAGCAGGAACTGTCTACCCCTGTGGAGCACCTGAGTTCACCTATGGTTTTCAGTGGCTTGATCTTTAGTTTTCTGTGTAGTGTTTTGTAGATCGTTGTTTGTCTTTTTGTCCCTTTACGTTTGACTATTGTTTTGTCTGTCCTTTGATTTACGGATTCTGATTATCTATTTGGTATCTTCAACTTTTGTCTCTAACAGAACTATACATTCTTATCAGCTGAATGGACAGTTGCGTGTATTGTAGATTTGTATATGAAGATCGAGATCCATTTGTTCCTAAACTAAGCTTAATCGAACCCCATTCATGGTGAGGTGTACTACATGCAACATTATGTGATAAAGTTTGTCAGTGACTTGCGACAGGTCGATGGTTTTCTCCGGTTACTTCGATTTTCTCCACCAATAAAACTGACTGTCACGAGATAGCTGAAATATTGTTGAAAGTGGTGTTAAACACCATAAACCAACCAACTAAACCAGTTGCGTGTATTGTAAATTTGTATATGAAGATCGAGATCCATTTGTTTCCTTAACTAAGCTTACTTGTGACCAAGTTCATGAGCAGCAACATGACCAATTCTGGCTTCCAGATGATCTTCAACAATAGAGTTCTCATAAAACCGGTTATTTTGTTTCGAACATAGTGCTGAGACCCAAGCTACACCTATAATAATATTAATGATTTTATTTGAATTGTTTTGTCTCTATAATATACTAGTCAACAAAAGAAACGATACAAGGGTTTGATGCTCAATATGTTTTACATAGAGAAAAAAAATCGACAAAAATCGTATAATTTAGATTCATATGGGCATAACAAATAAGGCAATATCAACAAAATTGCACAACATCATTATCAGAACAAATCTTGGACAGACAAAAATTGTCATGCAGTATGGAGGTTTGCAGAGTTCAGTAACGTGTGTGACCACCTCTTGCAGCAACGACAGATTCGCATCTCCGACGCATAGAACCAATTAATCGTTGGATAAAGTCTTGTGGTATTTTGTTCCACTCATGCACAAGTGTGTCACGCAGCTTCTGTAGTGTTTCCGGTGGATTTTGACTGTGGCGAACACGTCTACCGAGTTTATCCCATAAATGTTCAATTGGTGTCAGATCCGGTGATAATGCCGGCCAAAGAAGAGCACGGATGCAATTCTGGTTCAGAAAGTCTTGAAAAACATGAGCCACGTGACATCTTGAAAGACGTGATCACAGTTTCACTGTTGCAGAAAGGGCAGAACGATAGGATCAAGAATATCGTCTCTGTATTTTACGGCATTCAATGTTCCTCGAACAATTTTGAGCTGAGTGTGACCATCATGACAAATTCCAGCCCAGATCATAACACTTCTGTCTCCAAAACGGTCGGACTCGTACACACACTGGTCCGTAAAACGTTCTCCACCGCTGCGGAACACACAATAACGTCCATCGCTAAAACGAAGTGAAAATCGGGATTTATCACTAAAAAGGATGTGTTGCCAGGTGTGAAGCCTCCAACGACGGCGTGCACGATCCCAGGCTATTCTCGTGGTCCTATGGCGTTGTTTAAGGATTGGTCCTACCACCTAGCTCAGAGTCCAGATTCACCTAGTCTTCTGCGAACAGTCTGACCCAAGATTCGGACGTTTGCTAGACCAGGTGTTCTACGGGCAGTGTCCTCATCCGTTATCATACGGTTCCGGAGGTGAATAAGGCGTAAATGTCTGTCTTGACGTTGTGGCATCACACGCGGCCTACCGTTACGGGGTCTATCATTCGTCCTATCTGTTTGTCGAAGACGAATCATTAGCATTGGAATGGTTATTCTAGACACATTAAAGTGGTCTGCAACAGCTTGGTGAGTCATTCCAGCCTGAACCATACCCACACCTTGCTCACAGTCATTTTGACGGAGCCGTGGCATCGACGTTCTTGTGAAAATTCAAATTTTCAGAATGGTAAATTGTTTACTTTTGTTGACAGCACAATTGATGTTTGCAGGTGATTTAAATGCCTAATTCGATCATCGCAAACTCGATCATGGGACGGAAAATTGATTTTCCGGAATTTTTCCGTAATGGAACTGGGTGTTATTGCTTGATTTGTGAGAATAAATGCGTTTCACGCAAACATTGACGTAAATGACAATAAACAATTGTTTTGGTTTTAACACAAAAATATATTTCAAAAACATCTTTGTATCGTTTCTTTTGTTGACTAGTATATTCATGATGCAACAAAATATATAAATATCAATCTAATATTACACGCAACTTCATGACTTATCACAAGGTTTGTAACAGGAGAAACACGATGTGTGAAACTAGTGGAGCAGGAACTGCTTAACCATTCCGGAGTATTTGAGTTCACCCGAGCTTTTTGTATTTTTATTTGTGGGGTTCATGTTGTTCATGTTGTTGAATTACATATCTTTTCGTTTTTAGTTCCGTGTTGTCATGTACGCTACGATTTCCATGTTCTTTGTATTTATTTACGCATTATGGTGTCCTTTACGTGGATTTCATTGTCAGATGATATTCGTGTCGTTTAACAGTAACACGATGAGTGTCACTAATGGAGTAGAAACTGCTAGCCCTTCCGGAGCACTAGAGTTAACCCCTGGTTATTAGTGGGGAGTGTGTTGCTCGATCTTTAGTTTTTTGTGCAGTGTTTTGTAGATCATTGTTTTTCCACTTGTCTCTTTTTGACCATTGTATTGTCTGTCCTTCTATCTACGGCTTCTAGTGGCTTGTTACGTATCTTCAAAGTCATATGAATTATAAGATAGTAGCCTTTGAAATCCTTTTGAATTATAGTGTGAATTAGATAATAATGATGGCCGCTTTGTACTACACCAACAAGATAAGTTGGATTTTATAGTGCTAGATTATGGAAACAACATCACTGGGAGTAGACATGTCACTTCACGTGGACACATTGTCCTGATTCCGAGCAAAACATTATCTTGATATTTTATAGTTTTTGGTTTGACCAGATCGTGACTCGAACCCACGATCTCGCTACAAGTGAGCTTGTTAACCATTACACCACCCATGCGGTTCCTTCCTAAATGAATGTTAACTAACTGATAACTCATGTATAGTAGGATTGTTAACTTGCTACAGACTGCCACTTGTTTTGACTTATTAAAGACGTATGCATTGTAAGAGGTTGGTTGGTTTGGGTTATGGTGTTTAATGCCACTTTCAACAATATTTCAGCTATATCATGGCGGTTTAGTTTATGGTGTTTAACGCCACTTTCAACAATATTTCAGTTATATCATGGCGGTTTGGTTTATTATGTTTGACACCACTTTCAACAATATTTCAGCTATATCATAGCGGTCAGTTTTATTGATGAAGGAAACAGTGATACCCGGATAAAAACAACTGACCTGTCGCAAGGCATTGACATACTGTTTCACATAATGTTGTATTGAGTACACTTCGCCATGGACGGGGTTCAAACTCACAACTTTAGTAGTGATGGGCACTGATTGCACAATTGTTGTAAATCCAACTATCATACGATCACGGCAACGACAGCCCAGCCCCAATTGTAAGAAGCGTTGACTCACGAACGACGTAGTGTATATATCATTGTAATCTTATCAAAGACCTTTTATTTTAAAATATTTTTTCTAAAGCTTACTAGGAAGAGAATTTTCAAAGACGTTTGTGTTGGATGCTTTATTTTATATGTCAACTTAGAAAAAACGCTTGTCCATGTCGACTTATCAAGGATGTTTGTATTGTAAGTATTACTGTGTATGTAGACTTACCAAGGATGTTTGTATTGTAAGTATTACTGTGTATGTAGACTTACCAAGGATGTCTGTATTGTAAGTATTACTGTGTATATAGACTTACCAAGGATGTTTGTATTGTACATATTACTGTGTATGTAGACTTACTAAGGCTGTTTGTATTGTACGTATTACTGTGTATGTAGACTTACTAAGGCTGTTTGTATTGTAAGTATTACTGTGTATATAGATTTACCAAGGATGTTTGTATTGTACGTATTACTGTGTATGTAGATTTACCAAGGATGTTTGTATTGTAAGTATTACTATGTATATAGATTTACCAAGGATGTTTGTATTGTAAGTATTACTGTGTATGTAGACTTACCAAGGATGTTTGTATTGTAAGTATTACTGTGTATATTGACTTACCAATGATGTTTGTATTGTAAGTATTACTGTGTATGTAGACTTACTAAGGCTGTTTGTATTGTATGTATTACTGTGTATATTGACTTACCAATGATGTTTGTATTGTAAGTATTACTGTGTATGTAGACTTACCAAGGATGTTTGTATTGTAAGTATTACTATGTAGGTATACTTACCAAGGATGTTTGTATTGTATGTATTACTGTGTACGTAGACTTACCAATGATGTTTGCATAGTAAGTATTACTGTGTACGTAGACTTACCAAGGATGTTTGTATTGTAAGTATTACTGTGTATGTAGACTTATCAAGGATGTTTGTATTGTAAGTATTACTGTGTATATAGACTTACCAAGGATGTTTGTATTGTACGTATTACTGTGTATGTAGACTTACCAAGGATGTTTGTATTGTACGTATTACTGTGTATGTAGACTTACTAAGGCTGTTTGTATTGTAAGTATTACTGTGTATATAGACTTACTAAGGATGTTTGTATTGTACGTATTACTGTGTATGTAGACTTACTAAGGCTGTTTGTATTGTAAATATTACTGTGTATGTCGACTTATCAAGGGTGTTTGTATTGTAAGTATTACTGTGTATGTCGACTTACCAAGGATGTTTGTATTGTAAGTATTACTGTGTATGTAGACTTACCAAGGATGTTTGGATTGTAAGTATTACTGTGTATGTCAACTTACCAAGGATGTTTGCATTGTAAGTATTACTGTGTATGTAGACTTACCAAGGATGTTTGTATTGTAAGTATTACTGTGTATGTCGACTTATCAAGGATGTTTGTATTGTAAATATTACTGTGTATGTCGACTTACCAAGGATGTTTGTATTGTAAGTATTACTTTGTATGTAGACTTACCAGGGATGTTTGTATTGTAAGTATTACTGTGTACGTAGACTTACAAAGGATGTTTGTATTGTAAGTATTACTGTGTATGTCAACTTACCAAGGGTGTTTGTATTGTAAGTATTACTGTGTATTTAGACTTATCAAGGATGTTTGTATTGTAAGTATTACTGTGTATGTCGACTTACCAAGGTTGTTTGCATTGTAAATATTACTGTGTATGTCGACTTACCAAGGGTGTTTGTATTGTAAGTATTACTGTGTATATAGACTTACCAAGGATGTTTGTATTGTAAATATTACTGTGTATGTCGACTTACCAATGATGTTTGTATTGTAAGTATTACTGTGTATGTCGACGTACCAAGGATGTTTGTATTGTAAATATTACTGTGTATATTGACTTACCAAGGGTGTTTGCATTGTAAGTATTACTGTGTATGTAGACTTATCAAGGATGTTTGTATTGTAAGTATTACTGTGTATGTCGACTTACCAAGGATGTTTGTATTGTAAGTATTACTGTGTTTGTCGACTTACCAAGGATGTTTGCATTGTAAATATTACTGTGTATGTCGACTTACCAAGGGTGTTTGTATTGTAAGTATTATTGTGTATATAGACTTATCAAGGATGTTTGTATTGTAAATATTACTGTGTATGTCGACTTACCAAGGATGTTTGCAATGTAAATATTACTGTGTATGTCGACTTACCAAGGGTGTTTGTATTGTAAGTATGATTGTGTATATAGACTTATCAAGGATGTTTGCATTGTAAGTATTACTGTGTATGTCGACTTACCAAGGATGCGTTGCTGTTCATTATTGGATGAATCAACTTTGTACAATTCATAGCTGCAACACATTTAATATATATATATATATGTTTTAATGTATTCGATTGCAAGATAAGTTGCTACAACACAAACAAAACAAATTGCAAGCTATTGACGACTTAGTCGGTCCCCCTAATTAAAGAACCGTTAGAGGAAACCAAAGAGACCATCAAGAATGGACAATCCAGAGACACTGGCAACATTTGTCACACAGAAAACAGGACGAAGACAAAGAAATAAATAACAACGCAGAACAAACAACACAAAACAATGCAGAAAACCAAAATGATGGACAACACTGACCGCGGGTGAACATCGGGGCTCATGTAAGGTAAACATCATCTGTTCTTATAAGGTAATCCGTTTTTGTTTGTTTTGCATTGTTTTTTTTTCCTTTAGTGTAGAAATCATCTTTAGGCATATTTAAATAGTTGACTTGAAGCAGAATAATTGCTATTGTTGAAGAAAGCAGTAGTATCCAGAGCAATCACCGTCACAGGTGGGTATTTTAAAAAAGGTTTGCATCGAGCGCACCTCACCAAAGGCATGAGTCAAACACACAACTCACAACACATAACAGTGATAGGCGGTCACTAATATTGAGGACCAATATTGCTCGTAGCAATATCAGCAACACTTCCTGTAAGTTTTAACGTTAAGATTACTATGTACAGCTAACTATTTTTATTACAATAGATTATGCAATGTAGTTGTAAACAAAATCAATGAAACTAACTGTAATAGAGCAGGGGTGGATCCAGGATTTCAAACTAGGGGTGGGTGCACTTAAAAAATTTGCGCCGAGGGGAGGGAGGCACGAACATTTTTGGGGTATTTCGTGTGAAAAATCACGGTTTTACGCCAAAAAAATCTTATTTTTTCCAATTTTAGGGGGGGTGTGCGCCGGGTGCGCCACCCCTGGATCCGCCCCTGTAGAGTACATTATCTTTGTTCGAGATCTTCTAATGAACGGGGGGAACTCTTTTCATGGAATAAAAAACAAGTCAAAACATACCACATTGTCGGCATAATTCCAAAATCAAATATCAAAGCCGTAGAAATAGGCAAAATCGATACCCCTAACACACAAACACATGACCGCTCACTTTCCTGGGTTAATATACACACTTCTTTAAAAGTGATGTGGTTAGACTAGTTTCATGGGCTCATCTGTCCTTCTTAGTGAAATAATGTGCTCATGCAAGTACTTTCAGCATGGAAAAAATGAAAATCTTATAGAGACGTAACAACCCAATTTAAAAAATTGCATTCAGGTGAGGTGTACTCGATACAGCATTATGTGATAAAGTTTGTCAGTGACTTGCGATAGGCAGATAGTTTTCTCCGGGTACTTCTGTTTCCTCTACCAATAAAACTGACCGCCACGATATAACTGAAATATTGTTGAAAGTGGCGTTAAACACCATAATCCTAACTCTAACCCACATATTTCACATACCCGGTAAATGCCATTGCGTGGTCATAATCTGGGAGTCCTGTCACCACCTCTAGCCATGCCTTAAATCTGTTCAGAGCCTCGTAAGCGTCTATCCATAATCGATCTCCAGTTCGTGTTACTTTAAGACTCTCTGTCCAACTGGATGCTGCAGGCACCTGAAAACAAATAGCATTGGTATAGTTTGCTTAAGATGCATGATGTGTATGTATTTGTCTGTGCATAGTGGTTTCCAATACATATCGTGTTGTGTTTTTTGTTTTGCTTGTCTTCGTCGTGTGTACCCTATGTTTCCAGTTTCTCTAGATTGTCCATCTTTTATTGTCCCTTCGTTATTCTCTTAACGTTTATGCCAGTGACTGTCCCGACTTATCTAAATCAAATTTATACAATAATAATTTGATTCAAAATAATATGCATTTTACATTCCTGTTTTGTAAAGCTGGAGTCCCTAATATAACGTGTAGAAAAAAAATACAAAAACAAAAACAAGCAGAAAAAAGCGAACAAACGAAATAAAGCAAAAATCAAACTGACTCTAAGCAGCACCACCCCGCCCTGCCCCGCTAATGTTGCCAGTATCTCTGGTTTGTCCATTCTTGGTTGCCCCATCGGTTTTCTATGCTGTTTATTGATATAAAAAGATATATTACATATGTTATACTCTTTATTTAATTAGAGACCGTATCAGTAATGTAATGGTTACCGTTCTCGCCTCGGGTGCGGTTTAACGTGGACTCGAGCCTTTGTCCGGTCTCAAAGAAACATTGCTATTTGCAAACAGCAAAGACTGGTTTGCTCGTGATCAGAATAATGTGTCCGAATGGAGCTACATGTCAAACAACTAAGTGTTGTTCAGTCAGCTAGCACAATGAAAATCTAGCTAAGAGTGTTGGCTTAATACAAAGCAGACTTCGTAATCAGCTCATCTAAATTTAAATTGCTCTCGGCATAAAATGTAGCAGAAAAATTGGTTAGTTGGCTTTTTACAACAATCACTCACTCACTATACAATTCGGTTGATTTACAAGATTTATTATGCCAATATCACTGCCAATTACTAATGAACCCTGACAGAACCCCATAGTGTTGACATTTGACATAGTGTCTCTACTGCTTGATACAATTCCTCCAACCAACAGGGGGATTAGATGGGTTGTAATAGTAATGAAATACAATAACATAATTTTGAACAAGAACAGGAGGTGTTATCTCCCCTTTCACATGTGTTAATATAAACTTCCGTCAACATAGCCACCTCAGCGTCATCTTCTTTATCTTCATTATCACAGACAAGATTCTTACAGAGCGTCACTATGTGAGTAACATGAAGAGAGTCATGAGGCACATGAACTGCTTACCTCAGTTCGTCACTCTTTTTTCTTGGTGGGGTCCATATTACCCTTTTTAGTTTCTGTGTTGTGGTTTTTTTGTCCTTATCTTCGTTCTGTGTTTTGTACTCAACCTTGTCAGTTTCTCTAGATTGTCCATTCTTCTTCTTCTTCCATTAAAGTGCAGGGCTGCCGCAACAGCATCTTCACACTGAGTTTAAAACAACCATGCTTGCGCAAGGGAGAGACTATATGTACAATTAAAAACAAGGTCAGCGGTGTTAGAATCGGACTGCCTGGATTTCCTTTTTGAAGGATTCCAGGTCCAAGGCTGCTGCTGTGGCCTCTGGTAGTTGCTTCCATAATCGGATTGTGGATGGAAATAAGGACTCTTTGTGTATAGTTGTGCTGCTGTATGGTACTATATATTTCTGCTGTTGTCCTCTTGTAGCGGCTCCTAGATGATGCATGAATGGTGGTGGTTCAATCGCTACGAATCTGTTAATTATCCGGTACATCATAATCGCCTTGGTTCTCAAACGGCGTTGCTGTAGTGTGTCCCAATTCAGGTGGTTCAGCATTGTTGTAACACTGCTGGTTGTGTTGTAGTTGCCAGTAACTAACCTAGCTGCTCCCCGTTGGACTGATTCTAACTTGTTGATGTTACTCTGGGTATGAGGTGCCCAAGCGAAACTGGCATATTCTAGTTGCGGTTGAACAAAGGTGGTGTAGCATTTAGTCCTGATGTTTGCTGGACAGCTTGACAGATTTCGACGTAGGAAGGCGGTAGTGTTGTTTGCCTTTCTACATACGTTGTCAATATGGTTGTTCCATAACAAGTTCTGACTGATGGTAATACCCAGATATTTTCCTTTAGATGTTATGTTCAATTCCTTCCCATGGATGAAGTACGATGATGGTATGATCTTACGCTTGGTGGTTATGCGTATAACTTCACATTTATCAGGATTGAAGTGCATCTGCCAGTCATGCTCCCAGTCTTGTAAGTTGTTAAAGTCGTCTTGAAGAGATGTTGTGTCTTTGTTGGTTTTGATGTGTCGGTATAGGAGACAATCATCAGCGAATAATCTTGCAGTGCTGTTTACTTTACTAGGTAGGTCAATGATGTATATCAAAAACAGCAGTTATCCGAGGACTATCCCTTGTGGTACTCCATATGTGACGGGTGATGGATCAGATGCCACACCTTCTACGATCACCCTCTGGGTACGGCCTGCTAGAAAGCTCTTGATCCAGTTCAAGGTCAGTCCACGGACTCCGTAATGATAGAGTTTAGCTGCAAGTCGTTCATGAGACACCTTATCAAAGGCTTTAGAGAAGTCTAAAAGGATAGCATCGATCTGAGTGGAACTGTCAATGCCTGATGCCAGGTCTTAAATGGTGGTAATCAGCTGTGACTCGCACGAGCGTTTCTTACGGAAGCCATGTTGGTAGTCAGTCAGGATATTTTGATCTTCAAAAAACTTCATGAGATGACTATGAATGATGTGCTCTATGACCTTGCAACATACGGAAGTTAATGAAACCGGTCGATAATTTGCTGGTTTGCTTTTATCTCCCTTTTTAAAGATAGGTGATACATTAGCCAATTTCCAGTCTTCAGGTGTTTGGCCTTGATTTAATGAGGCCTGGAATATGAAAGTTAAAGCTGGTGTAACTGGTGCTGCCATCTCTTTCAGAAACTTAGTCGAGATCTCGTTTGGGCCTGTGGCTTTGTGTTGGTTTAGGCCATGTAGCAGTTTGTATACACCATCTTGGGTGACTGTAATCTGTGGTGCTTCATTATATTGGCTGGTTCTAAGGTCTGGGATGTTTGAGGTGTTATCAGTTGAGAACACTGATGAGAACTGTGAGTTCAGCAGTTTTGCTTTGGTCTTCAGATCACCATATACATTTCCATTCTCTTTCAGGGGGCTATACCTGAGTTTTCACACTTTTTATTTTTGATGAAAGTACAAAATTTCTTGTTTCCCCAAGTCCTGGCTTACCATGTCATTTACATATTCGCTATATGATGATTTACATTCTTTTTGGGTCGATTTCTGTAGTCGGCGATATTCTTGATCGCCCCTTCGGGTTTCTCTAATGTATATGTATTATTTGTATACTCGTTCTTCTCATGTGAAATTCTGGTAAATTTATTCTAAATAACAACCAATCACACGAATACTTTTTTATCATACAAAAATCACATTGCAAAGCCATTATTAGAACTAATGAAACTAAATTTAGATTATAGGACCCAGCCATCAGGACATAAGGCTTAGCGATTGGCGCTGTTGTGAATCAAAGGTGTCAGTTCGATTCGAGGGAGAACAAAATAATTGTCAACTCCAAATCTAATTCTGACATTGAAAATTTTCAGACATACATGTATATCTATTTCATCTCCAAAATAATTCTGAGTCTTAATGAAACAGATGATTGTGGTATCTTCAAACTTTTTCTTATGTTCGTCAAGAAGAATTTGAAAAATACCAAAGTGGTTATCAGAAGTTGTAATTCGAAGAAGGACAGAAAACACAATTACCAAAATAAAAAGGAAAAAAGAACGATCTACAAAACTTTACACAGAAAACTAAAGATCGAGCATCACGAACCCCACTAAAAACCGGGGATTAACTCAGGTGCTCCGGAAGAGTAAGCAGTTCCTGCTCCACTGGAATATCATTATCTTTACATCGCTGTTAAGAGACATGTATGTTAGGGTGATGGTGCTTAGCCCCAACTTTCAACAATATTTCAGCTATATCGTGGCGGTCAGTTTTATTGGTGGAGAAAACCAAAATGCCCTGGGAAAACCACATGTTATTAATACATTTCTAATGTTGTTGTTTTTTCACAGATTTAGCATTAATTTATTGCATGTTAAGTGGGGATATGGCTATGGTGTTTAACGCCCCTTTCAACAATATTTCAGTTATATCGTGGCGATCAGCTTTAATGCTGGAGGAAACCTGAGTACCCGGAGAAAACCACTGACCTATCGCAAGTCACTGACAAATTTTATCACATAATGCTGTATCGAGTACACCTCGCCTGTGCGGGATTCAAACTCACAACTTTAGTGGTGATAGACATTGCATAGGTGGTAATAAATCCAACTACTATACGATCACGACCACTTCGACCTCTAAAAAGAGACATTTGTTATCTAATTTAATACATATATTGTATATTGTAATTACATGTAGCACAAAATGGAAAACGAACAAAATCCCACATCTTCAAAACATCTAAAAATCTAATCAGAAAATTGTAGATACAGAGGAAAAATTGATATCACTAACACACAAATAAAAGACCGCTCATTCTTCTGGCTTGGTACAGGCACTTCAATAAAAAGTGGCGACGTTAAACTAGTTTTATGGGTCCAACTATAAAATGTGCGTCGAGTTTTTTAGGAATGCTGAACTGTGTAGAAACGTTTTTTTTCTTTCTTGTCAGATAAGTACCATGAATGTAAACATTATTATTCAAACGTTCTATGAAATAGCATAATGTTCTGTGAAATCATTATTAATCGTGGGGTTCTAATTTTCGTTGATTTCGTGGTCCACGAAAATAAAGTTTGTCCATCATGGATATCTACAATACTGTGACAGTATTTTATTCGTTGGCTCCAATTTTCGTGGTTTCTTCAAAGTACATTGATCCATGGGTTCTTGAATTCGTGTGTTCAAACACTACAGGCAACAATCAATGAAAAATGTGTATTTCGTTGGATTAAACAACATCTACTTCAACAATTAATACTTACATCAGCCACATAAATACCCGCGTATATAATCTCAATGTCCCAGGGTACACCACGAATACTCTCATAGTGAACATTCATCTAGAAATTAAATGATATATCATGCTTAGATACATGCCTACGGTAAGGAAATTATTTGTTCCTTAATAAAAATGTAGATATCAAATTTATTGCGCACGACGCGCTTCTGAAATAACCTTCATCAGTCAAAAGATTGGAAAGTCAAATAAGTTAGAAGTCTTTGGGAGCAAGAAAACCAAAGGGCCTAAATAGGATAGACAGAATCGGTTAATCTCACTTATGCTTGATGGAAGAGAACCTTACCAATTAGATTTGATATATTATAAACTTCTTGTTCAGAACTGATGGCGCTACGTCCCAAAGTACGACCTACATTGACAAGAAACACGCCATGCGGACTAAAAGAGATATCTACTTTTTGCCTAAATCAATATCAATTGGTCGATACTTCTGCTTATGCCTGGACCATTAGTCTCCGTCAAGTATTCAGTACATCCACACTGGCATGGTTAAGCTTACAGTTCCTAAATAATGTAATTCATTACAACTAAGAACAGCTTCCCTCATGCATAGGTCAACCTATGTTGGCTATCTTGTTAAATACCTCCGATTTTCTAGTTCTCAAAGACTTTTAAATTATTTGGCTTTCAAATCTGTTGACTATCAGAAACTCGTCATGTGCTCTACGTTCTGATTCTCATCAACCATCGCTTGCATTTTAAATTGATTTGATTTGATTTATTGTGTTTAACTCCACTTTCAGCAATATTTCAGCTATATCATGGCGACCAGGTTTAGTGGTGGAGGAAGCCGGAGTACCCGGAGAGAACCACCGACCATGGGCAAGCAACTGGTAAACTTTATCACTTGCGGTTGCGAGTCGAGTGCACCGTTTTTGTAATTTACAAAGCCGGGAGCGAACCCACGCCGCATTGGTGATAGGTTTGTATGAGTTGTTGGGTAATCCAACTACCTAACTGATTGAGCCACTCGGGCCCCTGTTTGTGTTTTAAAGTTTTAGATATTGTGTTGTTAAGTCAAGTATCGCTGTACTGTCATTTATAGTTGTATCTGTGCATTGTTGTGTCCATAAGGGACCGACCATTTAACTTGAAGGGGGCGGGTTATGGTTTTTTGTTTCGTTCAGAAATGTTTATTTCGGATAACACGAGAGTTAGAATATTTATTGTTTTTGTCGCGCAAAGCGCGAAATTATTTTCCAGATTTCAACATTAGGTTATATGACAAAAACTCTGAATCAGATTATTTTGTTTTTTCCTCTACCAAAATCAGAATATTTTTTTCAGCAACATTGGGAATCACAATATTTTTTTAGAAAAAAAACATAACCCTCCCCACCCCCCCCCCCCCCCCCCTTCAAGTTAAATGGTCGTTCCCTAAACAACAACATTGTTTATTTCAATTCTCATATTATTTTTTTTATTTTAAACCAACAGAAAAAATAGTATACTATGTCCTTTCATCAATAATTTCAAATCAATACGCTCTGATGACATGGTAATTGGGTTGACATTTCCCTAAACAATCTATGCATATCATAACGTTTTATAGTTGTGACTTCGATTACCGCCCTTGTCTAGGTGTACTCGATACAACTTGTTCTGTGACCCCAACAACAAAACTGGGTACAACGATATTACTGATTATATTGTTGAAAGTGAGAGGCATTAAACGTCCATAGCATAAAATAACAACAAAAAAGACATGATATTTCGTCGAATTCGTTTTGAAATGTAATTAGAAGGGAGGCATTTCACATTTAATAAAATGGGGTATGCTGTCAAAATAAATATTGAATACTTATTGAATATTCTTACATTATGCAATTTGATTTTTATGGATATTAAAAAAAAAACTATTTCAATATTTCAACTTTCAGCATTTATCACATATGCATAATACTCCGTCAAGGAATCGACAGCCCCTGCATATTTTTCTGCCTCTGTCTTACCGGGATCTTGGAGATTGTACCAGCTGAAAAATAACATTTTCTCGTATAAAAATACCCCCTGCAGAACTATCGCGAAAATAGCGTCTAAATTTAGTAAGACACTCCTTTTAGCACGGGTGGTTCTGTTCATAATGGTAAATCGTAAACCTTTGCAGATTTATTGTAAAAGTGGCATCTAAATTTAGTAAGAAACTACTTTTAGCACGGGTGGTTCTGTTCTGTGCATAAAGGTAAATCGTCCCTCTTACAGAATTATTGTAAAAGTGTCTTTTAAATTCAGTAAGAAACCACTTTTATGACGAGTGATTCTGTTCTTAACGGTAAATCGTACACCTTACAGAGTTATTGTAAAAGTGACCTCTAAATTTAGTAAGAAACAACTTTTAGCACGGGTGGTTCTGTTACAAATAAAAACCACTCATATAAACATAATGAGCAAATAAACAGTCAAAATATGGACAATTCTGAATGTTTTGGTGTAAAATTTGTTAAAATATATCCAGAAATGACTTCACAATAATTTTTTGAAAAAAATATGGTTTTGGTTGATTATATAGGGATTTTTTTTACATGTGGCAATACTTTTGGCCACATATTTCCTTGATATATCGTAATTTGACTGGAGGGAAAACACATGTTTGTCATCCTGTTATTTTTTTATCTCCAGATATGGATACGTCATGGTCATCAGTGTACTGTATGGGGTTAGGGTTATGGTGTTTAACGCCACTCTCAACACTATTTCAGCTATATGGCGACGGTCAGTTCTGTTGGTGGAGGAAACCGGAGTATCCATGGAAAACCACCGACCTGTCGCAAGTCACTGACAACTTTATCACATAATGTTTTATTGTGTTCACCTCGCCTGAGCGGGGTGCGAACTCACAAAGTTAGTGGTGATAGGAACTGATTGCATGGGTAGTTTTAAATCCAACTACCATACGATCACGACCACGACGGCCCCTTTCGTACCGTATGTTAAATCGGAGAATATAACTGAAATATGGTTAAGAAGAGCATGAAGATACCACAGGGGCAATCAGAATCCGTAAATCGAAGAAGGACAGACAATGCAGTGGTCAAAAGAAAAAGATAAAAAGAACAAACAACGGTCTACAAAACAGTACACATGAAACAAAAGATCTGTCAACATGAACCACCCCACTAAACACCAGGTGTGAACTCAAGTGCTCCGGAAGGATATTCAGTTCCTGTTTCACTGTGTACATTGTTGGATGTGGTAAAAAAGACTTGTACCAACGGTTTTCTTGAGATCGAGTAACACGAACCCCACAAATAAATTATATTGAAATATTGAAGCGCCCTTAACCCTAACCCTGAATATGGGGGAGGGGGGGGGGTGTTAAAAGCCACTTTCAACAATATTTCAGTTATATCGTGGGGGTCAGATTTATTGGTGGAGGAAACCGGAGTACATGGAGAAAACAACCCACCTATTGCAAGTCACTGACAAATTTTATCACACAATATTGTATAAAATACACCTCGCTATGAACGTCTTTCGAACTCGCAATTTTAGTGGCCCTAAATATGTTTTAAATATCTTACTATTCATATACTGCAAAGTCAACAACTGGTAGTAATTCTACTTTGTAATGGGTAACGGCGTCTTGATTTCCTCCGCCTGCCATCCTCCCAGATACTAGACTGCCAGACTTTCTAGTGAGCCCAATATTTACTTCCTCTGAAATTTAGATAAGGTTATACTAAGTCAAAGTCTGTAAAACTGGATACAGTTAAACTTGCTTTAAAGGACACCTCTATATAGCAAACCACTGTCAATAAAGGGCAGTCTAATTTTCCCAATAATGAATAGTGACATAATTTTAACCTGTATACTAGTATAAAGGGCAACTGCTCATAAAGAGCACATTTCTATGTTCCCTTGAGTGTCCTTTATATACAAGGTTGACTTTAATCAGCTTCTTTTCTAAGCATGCAGCATCAATGACTAGTTGACTTCTAGTTGGGATTATTTAATGAATGTCAATAATGCGATGAAACCAAAATTACATTATTTTAACCTCGAATTAGTAAATACATATGTGCATGAAAACGGACGCGAAAAACAAAAAGGTAACAATAGTAATTTTCCGCTGACGACAACAAAATCACAATAATTAAATCGCACATGACGATGAATGTCATGTCTTTTACTAGGCCAAAAAAATAAGCGGCCATGTAGAGTGTATCTACAATTTACCCCATTGGAATAGGAGCTGTTCTGATGGTGTGTGTATGTGTGTGATTTTTTGTTTTGTTTTTTAACAATAATTGTGCTAAGATAAAACTATTTGACTGTTCAGATTATAAGTTGTGATACGACTTCGTTAAACCGAACATTGATACACGTAGTCTTTGAAATAGCCGCAAATTTCAGGTTATATGTACAAATTAACATTTCGCCGTGGTGTACTAGGCCAGAACAATAAGCTGTCATGTAAGGTATATCGACATTGGAATGGGAGCTGTTCCGATGGTGTGTGTGTATTTTTTGTTGTTGTTGTCTTCTTTAGTTTTTTCGTCTTCCAATAACATTTTTCTTTCATACTATGAAACACAATTTTGCTTGGTGTTGTCAACTAATACGACTTACACGTGTTCGAGATAACAAGATTCAACTGTCAAAATTGTTTTATTTCACTTACCAGGAATGTCACGATAATCTGTTCCAAAATTATAGGTTTCTTCCGTTTGAACTAAAACGTGTGGAGAAAAATTATCTACCGATCTTCGTCTTATTACATGGAATTCTCCGTTTATTACTAAATTACCATTCTGAAGTTAAAAGATAAAAGATGTATGATACATTTGTTCCACATTTATATAGGGATTGGGCTTTTTGTTTTTAAAGCCACTTCTAACAATATTTCACTTAAATCGTGGACGTCAGTTTTATTGGTGGAGGAAACCAGAGTACCCGGTGTGTCTATTAAATTATGCCGAATCCCAATGTCAATATTAGAGCAAGTAAGTATGCTTAATTCGAAAATTAATTCAGATAACTAAAAATCACGTGCTATTAATATGTACATATCACATGACTATTTTTGAAAAGTAATAAGGGGAAGTAACAATGACTCATATATCGCCAAAATAAAAATTAAAAAAATATTTTTTAGCAAATTAATCAAGAAAATGCAAATTAATACCATTTATATATTTTATACCTACCATTTTTCAATCATGTTAAGATACCCGCCATGTTACTCACAAAGTCAAAACATGTTGGACAGCACTATGCACAAGCAAACACAATGACCTAAATATGACATGAGCTCTCCAACAAACAACTAGAGGTAAAGATGAAACGAAGATCGCTGGTATGCGAAATCGTATCGGACACCACAACACTTAGAACTTAGAACGTCAAGACACATAATGGACACAATGTACAACACGAACATCATAACTTAAAACCGAGGGCGAACTCAAGAGACACAGAAAAAGGAGAAGAAATTCACGAATGTGCGTTAGCTATTAGTCAATTGCCGTCATTTTTCGGTTACGCATGAATTATTTTGAGACATTCGGAATGCAAGACTAGTTATGATATTTATTACGTATATTCTTACACGTTAGTTTGCGGTAATAAAACGCATAAATAGGGAACTTGTTTTTTGTTTTATTGACAGAAGCTCAATGATATTTTCGATTATGATGACGTTGGTACCATGACGTCACTCCGAAATAAGCGTTTTTATTTTTTTATTTTAATTCACTGAGTGAAATGTCGGTTTTTACATTAATTCACAATCTCAGAATGTATGGGAATATATGTAATAATTGAAATTATTGAACATTTCTACATTAGTAAAATTTATATTTATTTTCCTTTATTATACTAGGTAGGCTTTGCATATTTATGTAAATGATTGTGTTATTTCATACACTTATAATTACATTACATTACATTGTACTTCCGTTTTTCTTTGAAATGTTACAATATGATTGGTTATGAAGTGGTCACATGATTATAAAAGTGATGTTTCACATCCCAATGAAACTCAAATCCGAACTTGCACTTGCCTCCACGACGACGTCAGATGTAAACAATCAATGGCGTAGTGATTTCCAACAGCAAATAATCTAACACAAATAAAATTCACAACGAAAAATTCAACTATATTAAATTTTGGTGTGATTTAAATATAATTATAAGAATTGAATGCATTCTTTTGAAGTTTCATTGGGGTATGAAAGCGTTGATCGAACTACATTTTCAACATTGAAAATGTACTTCGGTCAACTCTTTCATACCCCAATGAAACTTCAAAAGAATGCATTCAATTCTTAATAAATTTTCATAAAAAAATATAATAGACACAGATTATCAGAACCCGGATACGGAAAATGACGCCTTTCAAATAAAAATTCTGCAATGTCACAAAAATATAACCTTGATCAGGTATGCTCAAAGTCAAATGATTGGAAAACGAAATAATTCTCTAAACAGGATAGGCAAAATCTGCTCATGTCACCTATGGCTGAACTGACTACTGAAAAAAAATATATGTAGATATCAAAGAAATCGAAGGACATCCAACACAATGGTCAAAGGAAACGAAGGACATGCAACACAACACAATGGCCAAAGGAAACGAAGGACATGCAACACAACACAATGGCCAAAGGAAAAGAAAAACAATAGTCAATAAAACACTACATAGAAAACTATAGTTCAAGGAGCACGAAGGTCACTAAAAACGGCAGTGGGCTGAACCCTGGTGCTCTGAAAGGGTGGAACAGCATCTCCCCTTTTTACTTGTAGTAATCACAAATTACTTTACATTCCTATCATGATTACCTTGATGGAGGGTTGCTGCTAACAAGTAAGCTACTGAACCAAGGATTCCTAGAAGCTAAGTTAAAGACATCACTTCGATCGTTTTACTGTCCCACAGTGACTTGGTTAGCCATTACTGAGTCTCCGTGTCACGGATATGTTGTGTTTGTCTTAATCACAATTCGATTCTTTCTTCATTCATGACTTATCACCGGGTTTGTAACACGAATATTACGATTGGTGCCACTAGTGGAACAGGAACTGCTTACCCTTCCGGAGCACCCGAGTTCTATCCTGGTTTTAAGAGGGATTCCTGTTGCTCGATAATTAGTTTTCTATGGAGTGTTTTGGGGATCATTATTTGTCCTTTTGTTCTTTTTCGTTTGGCCATTTTGGTTACCCCTTTTGGCATCTTCAAACTTTTTTTAGCGTACATAGACCCATCCCAGTGACACATTTTCACATACAAAATCAATATTACAATCTTACAAGGGGCCGTCGTAGTCATGATCGTATGATAGATGGATTTACAACTACCTATACAATCAATGTTTATCACCACTGATGTTGTGGGTTCAAATCTTGATCTGGGCGAGGTGTACAATATTATGTGATAAAGTTTGTCAGTGACTTGCGACAGGTCTGTGGTTTTCTACGAGTACTCCGGTTTCCTCCACCAATAAAACTGACCGCTACGATATAACTGAAATATTGTTAAACCCCATTAAGCAAGCAAACAAACAATGCAATCTTACAATATATAGTCATCTCATGGATATGTCCGAACTACTACTCACTAGACGTTACTAATCAATCAATCTATCTATCAAAAATAATGGGGGGTTTTTTCGTTGATGAAATTTTAAAGATTTATTTACTTACTTTTTCATTCGCCGGTGTGTGCTTTACAATTTCATCATATTCTTGAGTGTAGTATGGCACCGCTGTTTCTTCTTAGAAATAGTTCTATATGTTTCGTATTTGATGTTAAATTAAATTGTAATATTGGCGGGAAGGTATCTGCTTCTCTCCTTTGTCGTCTGCTGTGCGTACTTCCATCGTCAATAAGAGTTATCATTACTTGTTCTGAATAAATAAAAGATGAAAATGTTGCTTTAGTATTCAAAGTTCAAAGTTATGATGTTTTTTTCAATTATATGCCAATGTTCACGAATGATGGTCAATGTTCTAATGAATGTATCCCCTTGTTGCTTACATGCTCTTATTGAAACGTTTCTTGGTTGTTTTTTAAGGGGCCATCGTGGTCGTGATGGTATGACAGTTGTGAGTTCGAACGCCGTTTATGGCGAGTTGTACTCGATACAACATTATGTGATAAAGTGTGTCTGTGACTTACGACATGTCGGTGGTTTTCTCCGGGTACATCTGTTTCCTCCACCAATAAATCTGACCGCCATGATATAACTGAAATATTGTTGAAAGTGTCGTTAAACACCATAATACCTAACCTTGGTTGTTTCATCAATCGACCAAATCTATTTAACTCGAAATGATTGGCTATAGAGAATACTCATAGAACATGGCAGATTTGTGGCAAATATATTGATATTTGTCAGTTGGTTTGCAGTTATATATCTATTGATATTATTCCATCAGAAAGTATAGTGTTGTGTCCAGAAATGTTATCTTGGCTTCAGAAATTTAATGGCTAGAGTGGGCATTATTAGAGTGGTGAAGACATTTTTAAGTTCATCATTGATACCAATTCATGTCATCCTCGCTAGTGAATCTAAACCATTGAATTTGGTTGTAGTAGGGAAATGTCTAATATATGCTTTTCTAATTTGCCCATAAACAGGCTGGCATATGAAAGTACCATCTTTCTTATCATAGCTGTCCTATTTATTTACATGACGGAAATTGTATATATTCATAGAAAGAAGAGTTTGAGGATACCAAAGGGGCAATCAGAATCCGTATATCGAAGAAGAACAGACAACACAAGAACAGACAACACAAGAACAGATAGTGGCACCCGTCTAAGATGTGTTTTTTCCTAGTTTTCCCATCAATATATTTGCATATGAAATCGCCATCTTTATTACCATAGCTGTCCTATTGATTTACAGGACGGAACTTGTGGTCGTGGTCATGGTCATATGGAAGTTGATTTTACAACTACCTATGCAATTACCACTGATGTTGTGAGTTCGACTCTCGATAAGTGAAAGTGGTGCTAAACATCACCAAACAAATAAACAAACGTAAGTATGTCATTTTTAGTAACGTGTACGTAATTTTAAGAAGGCCAACATCTTGTTAGGTATGATATTCAAAGCAATTATCATTCATACATGTATTATATATATATATATATATAAAAGGGCCCGGATGGTTCAATGAGTTAGATAGCTGGATTACCTAACAACTCATACAAGCCTATCACCAATATGGCGTGGGTTCGCGCCCGGCTTTTTTAATTACAAAAAAAGTGCACTCGACTCGCAGCCGCAAGTGATAAAGTTTACCAGTTGCTTGCCCATGGTCGGTGGTTCTCTCCGGCTTCTTCCACCACTAAAACTGGTCACCATGATATAGCTGAAATATTGCTGAAAGTGGCATTAAACACCAAAAATCAATCAATCATGCATTATATATATTTCATGAATATAATTCTCCAACATGATTTCTTTCACTGCTTGTGAAAGACATTTTTAGTGATGTTTCACTTAAATAACAATAAAAATAAAGATAAATATATTTTAGATTTTAAGTGACAAACCAAAAAATAATTATTTATGAAATATTAAAAGACAAAATTAAATGTATACTAATATAATGATCACGGAAGTAGGTTTTCTATATAGATAGATATATAATTACTCAATATATATTAAAACGATTTCTAATTTTATTTAACGTATTGACGTATTGACACTCCCAACCAATCAAAATGGAGTTTCATCATTTTAAATTAGATATTAACATACAGTTTGAATTTAAAATAATAAATTTGTCGTTTTTATTTTTGAATAAATTGGACGAATTAAGTGTTGTGTCATGCGCAACCAATCATGGATTCGTAATTATTTTCTCATAGTAATCAATAGATCAGCTTCCACAATTTATACAAAATCTGTTAATTTCATACCATTTCAAACTTTTTAAGCAAAACATGAGCGTTGATTGATAATAATTTTCAAATTTTTATTTTTCTTAATGGTTCTTGAGATTTTATCGATAATTGAAAGTTTTTAAAACCCATGAAGTTTAAGTTGTCATGACCAACATTAATTAAAAATAATTACAATCAAAGATTGTCATATTTTCTGAGTGACATACACCAATGCCCATAGCTTCAATATAAAGATATGAAAAACAAATACCACTCAGTAAGAAAGGTCAAAATCTAACCAAAAAATCGTAAAAATAGAATCAAAATTGATGCACTTAGTATTTACCATTGCATATGACCGCTGACTTTTTGGCTTGATACTAGTTTTATTGGCCCAAGCCTCCCCCCTTTTAGTGGAACGATCATGCAAGTGTTTTCCACATGTGAATAAAATGCCAAGCTTTATATATAACTGGGTGAGCAGCTGTGTTGTATAAAAAAGTCAGTCTTAAATCTTGAAATTTACACATATTATAAGATAGTACACAAGGCCATCGAGAGACATACATTTTTATAATAGGGAAACTATGATTGACAATGCCATCTTTCGTCATCTGGACGAAAGTAAGTGAGTGAAGGTAGATGTTGCTTCACTCGGACACATTATTCTGATTCCGAGCCAATGAAAACGTAGATATCAAACCATAATTTGTTATTACTCCTTAACCCTTTGACTGTTCTAGGGACATATAGAAATAGAAATAAGTTTATTAACCAAATCAGGGCCCCAGGAGGGCATATACAAATAACAATTATGATCGATACACAACAACAATACATCAAACTAAATATTCGCGGTGAAATATCAATAATTGTGGTGCAGGCACATTCTGGCAGGAAAAGAGATATATGCAAATAAACGTATGTCCCTTGTTGGTAGACTGTGCTAGGGACATATATATCTATATGTCCCTTGAAAAAGAAATTTACTTTTATTTTCTTTAAGAATAAGTTACTCAAATAATTAGATTACACAATTTGAAGTCAGATACAGATATTGCACATATAGAACCACTTTAAAATTAAAAACAAACGGCAAATATTACCGCACACGACGCTTATTTATAAATACATGAAATACTATACAATTATAGTCTTTTGTTGAGGTCAATACAAGTTTTTATGGACCTTAAAATAGATATTCACCGAAGCCTTTAGGCTGAGGTGAATATTGATTTCAAAGGTCCATAAAAACTCGTATTGACCGGTACAAAGACTGTAATTGTTTTATTACATTAAAATGAAAAGTGGAAGTGAAACCAAGTCAATATGAAATTAATCACTTCATTATGACGTCATACATAATGCAATGGAAAGTGAAAGTGAGTCAATACGAGTTTTAATCAAACAATATCAAATTTTATGGAATGTCAGGTGACAGCATGATAGCCAATAAAATTGTTTAAATAAAATCATTATGTAATAAATATACATATAAATACATGAAACGTCGCAGTCAAAAGGTTAATGTGGTAGATCGTGGGTTCGAGCCCCTGTTGGGTCAAAGCAAAAACAATAAAATTGGTAGTTGCTGTATCTCCGCTAATCACACACCATTGGGGAGCAAGGTCAAAGATTGGTTGGCTCGGAATTAGGATAATTTGTTGAAGTGGAGCGACATTTCTACCAACTTAGGCGTGCTGGTCTGGTACACCATCTTTTTATCGAAATACAGTAAGACCTGCCCATGCGGTGACCTCTATTAAGAGGTCACATTTTTATTGTCCTGTCATAGATAACTTCATATGAATTGAACCTCTTTTAAGAGGTCACCTGTCTTATAAGCCACTTTTTCTTTGTCCCAAAGGTGACCTCTTAAGTAATACAGGTTTGCCTGTATAGGTTTTGTTTGGTTTATGGTGTTTAACGCCTCTTTCAACAATATTTCAGTTATATCGTGGCGGTTGGTTTTATTGGTGTAGGAAACCGGAATACCTGGAGAAAACCACAGACCTGTAGCAAGTCATTGACAAACTTTATCATATAATGTTTTATCGAGTAGACGGGGTTCGAATTCACAACTTTAGTGGTGATAGGCACTGATTGTACAGGTAGTTGTAAATCCAACTACCATACGATCACGACCACGACAACAAAATTTAATGATTCCTCGATTTTAACCCTTACATGTCCAAGCACAGACACTAGCCGTTGTGTCAATATGAACATAACATAAGTAATGGGCAGAAAATAGTGTCCAATATATATAATAATAACAAGGCTTCCAATGCCAAAATCGGTCAAAATGTAAACAAAGCGGTTCATTTTTTTGCACACTTTTGTCGTGTAAATCTCGTGGTATGCTTCGATTCCATACTACCTAAATATACTTCCGCCTTACTTTTTTTCGGGAATTAATCCATTATCAGAGCGTCATAGAAACTTTTTGTTGGATGCAGAATTTTACTGACTTCCATGGGCGGAAGGGGCCATTGCAACTGTCCCGGGCTAAATAATTTGCATACGAAAATCAAATGAAATACTGATAAAAATAATATTAACGGTAAGCTGTGTTGTTGTTTTCCTCAATGCAAAAATATATGTGTTTGTTTTGTACAAAAATGGCACATATTTTTAATCAGTATTTTATTTGATTTTCGTATGCAAATTATAATTATGAAATTGTTTAAGCACAAGCCAGGTTTATTCTCATTTAAGTACAAGAAAACATAAAAAATTAATAATACTAGAATAAAAATTCTATTGACCAAATAACATCAAAAGGACAAAGATGTCCATATGTAACGTTTATCGACAGTAGTCCGAGATTCCTCTGTCGTTTAACGGCATTGATAATCTTGCTGTAGCCGTTCAACGACAGAGGGTGATACATACGGAAACCATCAAATTTGCCTCACAGCCATAGTATCGGCACATTTCCACGTTTCGTGGCTATCGGATTTTATTTTCTATCATAAACCTTATATAAATCGCTTCACCAATCATTTTTCTATTCATTCATAACCATCTTACCCTCAGAAAGTGGTGTTACACTCCATTACAGCACGATTTTGCCTTAGATCCTATTATTCCGCCATTTGACTTCCATTTTCGAATCTACACACGTGATCTCGCGATACTAACTGAACGATGACAGCAACGCATTGCATGATGGGAGCTAATTAATGCAGCGTGCCAAATTATTTGGAGCATTATTTGCATACGTAAACAACATTCAAATCACATGGAAGACGATACATTTAAGCGTATTCTGCAGGACAAACAGTCCATCTACAGATCAAAGAAGAGCAGAAGGAAATTATACAGAATGTGTTGGAAAGAAAAGATTCAATGGCAGAGTGTTACCAACGGGCTTCGGAAAGAGCATGTGTTACGTTCCCCCTTTTTGTTTTTGGACAAGGTACTACATTTTTTTTTCTTATGGTTATCTGTAATTCACTAAATTTGCTGTTCAAATCAAATCAAATAAGTTTTATTTAAAGTCGAAATATCTATAACACATAACATAAGCTCTAGTGAGCTGTTAAAATCATTACCAATCAATATAATCAACTGTATTAAATTTTATGTTAATTGTTCTGCCTTAACAGGCGCCTATGATTGGCAATAAAAATATTTGTTTGTTTGTTTATATGCAAATTATCTCCCATGATACATTGCGGTAATGTCGAAATCATAGGTTCTAAGGCAAAATCGTGCTGTAATGGAGTGTAACACCACTTTCTGAGGGTAAGATGTTCATGAATGAATAGAAAAATGATTGGTGAAGCGATTTATATAAGGTTTATGATAGAAAATAAAATCCGATAGCCACGAAACGTGGAAATGTGCTGACCCAGAGTTGGAGAAGCAAATCCGCTGTTTTCCGTATGTATCACCCTCTGTCGTTGAAAGGCTACAGCAAGATTATCAATGCCGTTAAACGACAGAGGAACCTCGGACTAATCGACAGAAGCAAGCAAAGAATACCGCTCAGCTGCAGACTAAATGTCGTTTCAAACTCTTTTTAGGGTATGGGTTGTGCTCATTGTTAAAGATTCTTCTGTGATTGTGACTGTGAAATGTAGAACAGAAATAAAAACGCTGCTCCGTAATATTAATTTTTGTCTCGGTTGACAATGTTTTTCTCAGAAATGAAAAAGCACTCATCTGGGGTTTTCCCCGACGGATGTTCCGGCCACCTCTCACGTGAAATTTTGATGACGTAAACAACCAATATTCGTTTTCATATGTGAAGGGGGCTAAACGGAACAGACGTTGTGTGGCAAAATCTAAGGTCGCCTAGGGTCATAACAATTACCGTATTTGTCATATTAGAAAAGAAACAATTCATGGCAGCCGTAGATTTGTGTACATTTAACCATGGGTTGGGCATTTATATTCGTATTTTAAAATAATCGAATATAAATACCCAACCCATGGTTAAATGAGCACAAATCTACGGCTGCCATGAATTATTTCTTAATTGATGTCTCATGTAGCATAGCTTGTACATTTTTGTATATGTCTGAAAACTTAATATCAATAAAGTTGAAAGTTCAAAGGCACTGATCAGTGAAAAGGGCTTGGCATCCAAGGGTTTAATTACGATTACTTCATGTGACTATTTGAATTTGTCGTTGGCGAACGAATATGTTGGTGACGTCACAATACCAACTCATGTTATCAAGTATAACCAAATTTTCTCCAGGCAGAACAGCCAATCAGATTGCAGTATTCAAATCAAATTAAATTATAATAAAATATATTTTTTATTAGATATGATATATACATATATTCACTTTTTCATTTAAAAAAAATAATTATTTTTTTTACCAGTTGATGAAATCCAAAATGGTTAATGTTTTAATCATTTTAATAACTATTTAAAAGTCTAAGGTTAATAAAAACCGTGCTTATCACAATAATCGTGTTCGTTTTACACGTGAAACAATGGCCTGCATTACGTTATAATTTTGGAATTTAAAAAATATATATTAAAAGGACATCAAAGTATAACAGAGTGTCTATAAATATTTCGTACGTACGAATTCAATTACTTATTCCCTGGTGTACAGGAGATCAAATCTCTTTTTCCATAAATTGAAATAAACCATATATTATATTTTTGACAAAAATTGTTTTTTTAATTTACATTTAAATGCACACATGTAATGGAAGGAACACCCACTTATGATGAATGTAAAAAAAAACCGTAGAACGTAGATATCTAATAACCATCAGCAGGTACGCTCTCAGTCAAAAGATTGGAAAACCAAAATAATTTTAAAATCTTTGGCAATAAATGAAGTCTCACAAATTTGGAATGACAAAAGTGAAAATTGTGGATTTTTTTTTATATCAATCCTCAGATCACCATTCCTATAGTAATATCAAGTAGAGTTGGCGTGCAACCTTTCATGACGGACGGACGGACAGTGGCATGCCATAATATGTCACTCACAAGACAAGAGTGTTAAAATATATTTGTTGTAGGATAATATGAGTGATGGAGGCAGAGTATGAAAGGCAGAATTATAAAATGTATTTTTTTGTGTATAGCTACTTTAGTTTGTTTGCGTCAAGTCGGTGGTTTTCTCTGGGTACTCCGGTTTCCTCCACCAATAAAACTGACTGCCAGGATATAACTGAAATATTGCTGAAAGTGGCCTCAAACACCATAAATCAAACCATACATTATTGCCAGTGTAGTATTCATGTTCAAATATTGAATCCAATGCTGACAAGACAAATATTGAGTTACAGTTGTATTTTTTCATAATACGTAGTAATGTTTTTAATTATCATCCTAATGTTCAATGCGTATGGGAGTTGACAGAAATAAAAATCGGGTGCTGTTCTGGAATCTAACTTCTTCCATTAGTCAGTTGAATAAACGGTAGAGGAAACCTAAAGGGGCAATCAAGAATCGACAATCCAGAGACACTGGCAACATTGGGCACAAATGACACAGGGCGAAAACAACACAAAACACAGAAAACACAACACAACACAGAAAACTAGAAGATGAGCACCACGGACCCCACCAAAAAACCCGGAAGTGGACCCAGGTGCTTCTTATAAAACAACTGCCGTGTTACTCATTGATATGGTCAATTATATAAATATTACACGCAAGCTAAGTTACATGTTGAGAACATTGTAAGCTAATCCGGAGAATTTTATGGAAACGATTCTTCAAATTTAGCCGAATAGATAATTCAAAAGTCATAGCTTTTCTTAAGCGTATATAAGAGTAGGATTTTATCATTATTTATCTAGAAAAAAACATAAATCATTATATGGATTAAAACCATATACACCATGTCAACCGGGACAGTCGTGGACGTGATCGTATGGTAGTTGGATTTACAACTACCTATGCAATCAGTACCTATCACCATTAACGTTGAGCGTTCGAATCACGCTCAGGCGATATACCATTATGTAATATTATATACTCGTATAAATATCTTGCATCTGATTTGATAAAACATTGTCACGTGATATTTATCCATTTGTGGGGTCAACCGCTAATCGTAAGGTCTCATAGTGAGGTACACCAAACATGGCGTCACTTATTGTCTGTCGAAAAGCTACAGATATTCCAACACTTGGTGTTCATCAAAATACTACTACATGTATTTAATCGCTTGGTGTCTGTCACAAAGCTACGTGTAATTGGTCACTTGGTGTCTGTCACAAAGCTACGTGTAATTGGTCACTTGGTATCTGTCACAAAGCTACGTGTAATTGGTCACTTGGTATCTGTCACAAAGCTACGTGTAATTGGTCACTTGGTGTCTGTCACAAAGCTACGTGTAATTGGTCACTTGGTATCTGTCACAAAGCTACGTGTAATTGGTCACTTGGTATCTGTCACAAAGCTACGTGTAATTGGTCACTTGGTGTCTGTCACAAAGCTACGTGTAATTGGTCACTTGGTGTCTGTCACAAAGCTACGTGTAATTGGTCACTTGGTATCTGTCACAAAGCTACGTGTAATTGGTCACTTGGTGTCTGTCACAAAGCTACGTGTAATTGGTCACTTGGTATCTGTCACAAAGCTACGTGTAATTGGTCACTTGGTGTCTGTCACAAAGCTACGTGTAATTGGTCACTTGGTGTCTGTCACAAAGCTACGTGTAATTGGTCACTTGGTATCTGTCACAAAGCTACGTGTAATTGGTCACTTGGTATCTGTCACAAAGCTACGTGTAATTGGTCACTTGGTGTCTGTCACAAAGCTACGTGTAATTGGTCACTTGGTATCTGTCACAAAGCTACATGTAATTGGTCACTTGGTATCTGTCACAAAGCTACGTGTAATTGGTCACTTGGTGTCTGTCACAAAGCTACGTGTAATTGGTCACTTGGTGTCTGTCACAAAGCTACGTGTAATTGGTCACTTGGTATCTGTCACAAAGCTACGTGTAATTGGTCACTTGGTGTCTGTCACAAAGCTACGTGTAATTGGTCACTTGGTATCTGTCACAAAGCTACGTGTAATTGGTCACTTGGTGTCTGTCACAAAGCTACGTGTAATTGGTCACTTGGTGTCTGTCACAAAGCTACGTGTAATTGGTCACTTGGTATCTGTCACAAAGCTACGTGTAATTGGTCACTTGGTATCTGTCACAAAGCTACGTGTAATTGGTCACTTGGTGTCTGTCACAAAGCTACGTGTAATTGGTCACTTGGTATCTGTCACAAAGCTACGTGTAATTGGTCACTTGGTATCTGTCACAAAACTGCATGTATTCAATCACTTGGAGTCTGTCACAAAACTACATGTATTCAATTACTTGGCGTCTGTCGAAAAGCCGCAGGTATTCTATTACTTGGTGTCTGATGCAAAAATATTCGATATAAGCCCTCGGGTGACCTTACTTTTCTCTGGGAGACAAACCGTCGGGTCACACTCCAACAAGGGTGATAATTGTATATGCATAATAAAGTTTGCCAATGACATGCAGCAGGTCGGTGGTTTTCTCCGTGCACTCCTGTTTCCTCCACCAATAAAAATGACCGCCACGATATAACTGAAATATTGTTGAAAGTGGCGTTAAACACTATCAAACAAGCCACCATGTCAACCTATTTATGGAACACATATGCAATGTAAATATACAGATGACACACAAGACTGATTCATGTTCGCTAAGTACATGTAGCATCTGTTTTTCACCTGTTGTCATAAAAACAGTCTACTCTAGTAAAGTATGGGTAATGTCCCTATGAGACCCACCCGGAAAAAAATTTGAAAGTACGCCAAATCTGAATGTTGCATAAAAATCTTTTAATGCAATCAAATTTGATATTATAACAGGTACCAAGGTCAGACATCACTAGCGTATAAAGTATAGGTAATAGTCATCAATCATTTTTTTCTCAAGTAATTGCATGTATCCTAACGTGACATCCACTCTGTCATGCAATAAAGTCGGTCACTTGTTTTGATTTACAATTCCGGCGCCGCACGAGACCAATGACGCCATTCTGTATATTCATAGCGTACATAAACACAGAGGGAATTCTTTTCAACGTCAAAATTACAAGATGAGATTAAAACAGAGAAGTTTGAATTGAATAAATTCCATGCAAGTAAAAAAGATCCTTTTTACTAATGTCCTTTTTTCCTGATCATTATGCTTGTTAAATATGTTTCCATCGATGGTATTCCCCAAGCATTTTTATCTTTCCGGTTTGTTGACATAATCGTCATCACAGTTCATGACCGTTTCTGGAATGTAGGCCAAGCAAATTGTATTTTAAAATACCTTGAAAATATGATGACTGATCATTCAGATTCCACCATTTTCTAGAAAATGGCCGATTATACCGGGAAAATACATACAAGTGCTCTCCATTAGTCACAAAATAGCAGATTATTTTGCATTTCCACTGCTGCTTTAGTAACAAATTTACCCCTTACTTCTTGAGGTAATGAAATGAAAGTCACAGAGAAGATAGCAAAAGAATTAATTTACAGCAAAAATCAAAATTTATAGCATAAATTGAACAGAGAATTAAATTAAACCAGACAGAAAAATGAGATTATCTGGGTAAAAAAAACTGTCATTATTACAAATAGCATCAACAAAACTGTATTGTTACCACTCTGTGATAATAAATGTGATTAAAATAAATTGAAATCAGTCATTAATTGTTTTACAAAAATATGGCAGAATGTACAGTCAGTCTAGTAGATTGTATTGACAAAAGCAAAAACACAAAATTCACTGGATTAAATACTTTATTATTTGGGTAAGCAAGTTTAATATTTGCATCATGTACATGTATTCCAGTTTGATGAACTTATAAAACCGTCGTTCTTGGTATTTGTTGAAAAATTGAAAATAACCGCATCGGTGGTGTAATGGTTAGCGTGCTGGCCTCGAGTGCTGCAGATCTTGGGATCAAGCCCAGACCGGGTCAAGCCAAATACTGTAATATTGGTATGTGTTGCTTCTCCACTAAGTAAGCAGTATTAAAGAGAAAGAGCAAAGGATGGTTAGCTCGGGATCAGGATGATGCTTCCGAGTGGGGATTTTTTAAAGAGCTAGCAACTATAGAAATCCAACTAAGCGTGTTGTTCAAGTACAAAGTGGACCTCATTATCATCCCATTGAAAATTAACTGAAAAATTGCTGAGCTGGCGTTAAACAACAACCACTCACTCACTCGTTTGTAGTACATCGTGGGTTCGAGACTATATAATTGTTTCTAAAAATACAATGCGCATCATTAAAGTGTAAGAGAAAAGACTGGTTGACTTGAATGAGGTTAACGTGTCCGAGTGGAACAACATGTCTACCCGCGGATTGTTGTTTAATTGAGCTAGCACTATAAATCAATATAGCAATATACCATTTGCACATATCCGACTTTGATTAAGTAATTATACGTTTAATAGGAGTTATTTCCCTTTAAGAAAGACAAAATGATCTCCTTTCATGCAAAATTCAATGAAAATAACATATTTTTCTCATAATCGGGTCAACATTTTAATGTTGTAGCAACTTTTTCATTTTTTTATTTGCAATCAAATTATCCCTTGATTTTGTAATGTTCAAATATCTAAATATTTATGAGAAGATTATACTTAAATTCGTTGTCCTTTTCATTGTTCTTGCTAGAAATGGTACCATTGTGACCTTAGTAGGGGAATAGAATGAATGAAAAACAAAAAATACCACACTGCCGGAACATTTCCAAAATCAAATGTCAAAATCGATGAAAAGAGGGAAAATCGATACCCCGTACACTTTCCTGGCTTGGTACATGCACTTCAATAAAAAGAGGCGAAGCTAAACTGGTTTTATGGGCCCAAACCTCCCCTCTTACTGAAATGATGCGGTCATGCAAGTGCTTTCCATTTGTGAGTAAAATGTCAACCCTCTCATAAAACCGGGCGAACAGCGTTGTTATAAAGACCACTATAATCTTGAACATTATACATAATATATTTAATCTTCACGACACAAACGTTGTCATATGTATAATATTATTTCTATTAAATAGAGCCAATGGGCCCAACCATTATCTAAATGTTAGATACTTTACTAGGCCATTGCAAGATATAATTCAGTGAAACAATAGTCAACTTTGAACCAAAATATAATTGCCAATACCATCTTTCGTCATCTGTAGCAACTGACAGAATACTTATCAACAAGGTGTTGATTTCTTCCGAAACACGTTTTGAAAGATAAGATGAGACTCGGAGTACTCAGAACACGGTGACGTCATAATGGCGACCGTAAAATTTAGATCTTTCATTTTACACACTAGGAACCTTTGTTTTAGTTGCTTCCTTGCTACCCTCTTGTAATGCTTGCAAAAGTTCCAATTTTCAACATGTTTGCAATTTGACAGTTGACGTACAACTAACGAAAACTTAATTTACAGATTTATGAACATTTTTGGAGAGAAAAAACAGTGGATGTGTTACTCATCGTGGATATTCTATTTAATTTTTCGAACAGTAAAGCCACTGTTACACGGTAAAGCAAGTATCATGATACTTGTATCATAAACCAAAAAAATACAGTGTAAGCAGTGCTATTACTCTGTATCATGCAACTTTTAGAAGTTGCATGATACACACTTTGGGATAGAACATGTTCTATTATGTACAGCAAAGATCACGAAACATTTTATGTCTGACCAATCAGAGATCTTGGTTTGAGGTCAGGAGGTTACAACATCATCAACAAATAAAAACACATGGTCAGCACATGGTAAATAAAACATGACTGGAAAGGGGGAAAAAGTAGTGATGTTATTTGGTCAAATGAACAGATGGAGAGTCTCCTCAATTTGTATGATAATGTCTTCAATGTCAGGTTTCTCCATTTTGGCGGGAACAATTTGTAAGAAAGATTCTGCATGAAACATGCTACTTGATTAAGTGTGTAAACTGACAAGGATCATGATACAAAAAGTTGCATGATACAAGTATCGCGATGCTTGCTTTACCGTGTAACAGGGCCTTAACATTGAAATTTAAAACAATCATTTCTGCTTCGGATTCGTTGGCTTAAATAAGTTAATTCGTAAGATCCATGGTATATATAATACTTATACAGATGTCACCGTTACTTATCATATAAAATACCACGAACAATGGCCTTTTAAGTATTATATATACCATGGATCTTACGAATTAACTTATCTAAACCAACGAATCCGAAGGATGAGTTGGTTTAAATAAGTTCATGAGTAGGATTCATGGTATATATGTTTTGTAACAGAAATTACATGATTGACAGATTTATGACGTCAGAATCATGGAATAACAGATCTAATTCGTCAAAATCATGGAATAACATCAAGATCTTCATGTTAGACCATGGTTCACTATTTCTAAGTTGATTATTGCATAAAAACATCAAAGGAAAAATACGTATTTATGTTACAAGTTGAAATGTCTGTGATGTTACTAATTTATGTTCATGATGTTACTGTCCAAAAAACGAATTTGACGGTGTAAGTTTGTAGCATGATAGTCTTTGAAGGTTGCATACTATATACAATTTAAGTTTTATTTTATTTTCTGAAAGAAAAATCTTTCTGTGGTAAACTATATTCCCAGAATATATCAAATAAACTATCGACATTCATTACCTGATAAATGAGGTAAGATGGCAATTTCGTCCATCAGAGAAAAGAGTAAAATCAAATTATTATTTTCATATACATATTTTTTATTCACTTTACAGAGTTTTGTAAATGATTTGTCTATGTTTATTTTTCTATTTTCAAAGCTTGGTAACATCAGTGACATAAACTGGTTAATGACCTGATTCCACCTTGGATTTATTGAAAAACTACTTGAGTTTAAGGTTGCATATTTTGTCAGATTTATCTATAAGCTTATACAAGTATTTTATATTCACTGAATAAAGAATCTGAAACATCAAATATTTTTTAATTTGTAATTTGAAATATCTCAATTTTTTTATAATGACCCATATATAATGGGTTTTTTTTCACGGATTTAGCATTAATTTATTGCATGTTAAGGGGGGATATGGCTATGGTGTTCTACGCCACTTTCAACAATATTTCAGTTATATCGTGGCGGTCAGTTTTATTGCTGGAGGAAACCGGAGTGCCTCGGAGAAAACCACCGACCTGTCACAAGTCACTGACAAACTTGATCACATAATGTTGTACCGACTACACATCACCTGAGCGGGATTGGAATTCACAACTTCAGTGGTGATAGGTACTGAATACATACGATCACGTCCACTACGACCCCTCTTCTAAAGGTGAATAAACATAGTAACTTTAATAATGCAAAACAATCCCAAATTGAAAAAAAATGTGGTTTGATATGAAATATATATATATATAATTACAGTGACTGCATTCTTTTTGCACGTATGAAATATAATACAAGATATGTATAATAAAACCAGTTCAATTGTTCTTGTATCCCCTCTCATCAGTTCTAATGACTGCGCAAAAATGGATGTACCGGGTTTGATGTCAGATAATGTTTAGAGATTTAAAAGCCTTTTTAGTTCATCTGTGAAGTTTTTATTTATCAAAAGGATTCAATAGCTCTGTTCATAAAATTTTATTTATTTGACAAAAATGAAGAAACAAATGGCATTTTATAGCTAAATAGATCTAATTGATCAAACTAAATTTTAAAATTTTAATTTAACTTTATTTTTGTTTTAAACATTGAAATTACTTATATTAACCACGGCATTGCACCATTAATTAAAAGGTGATAGCGTCTTCAACTTTGAGCTATTTCATAAATTTTTTAAAAAATTTGGCAATTAAACGTTAGTTTAGTAATTGAAAAATTATATCGTGTAAAGTTTTACGACTTATTTGTTGCAAATCGTGAGATTTCTCTGTACTGTGTGTACAACTCGTCTCCCAGCTTCGCCATGTAGACTAAAGACATAACCCATATACACATTGACCCAGATTAAATACTGATAACTTAATATGGATGAAGAAGTGAGCATGTATCTATCATAGCAAATATAACAACTTTTTGAACGTTAATGTCTCTTCCTGTATGATTGCAAGTACAGTCAAACCTGTCCATGCGGCCACCTCTGTTATGCAGTCACATGTATTAAAGAGTCACCTTTTTTTCTTGTCCTGTCATAGAAACTTTCATATGAATTGAACCTCTTTTAAAAGGTCATCTATCTTAGAAGACCACTCTTTCTTTATCACAGAGATGACCTCTAAGTACAGATTTGACTATATATTCAATTGAATTGAATTATCGTATGACACAGAGCAGTTTTTTAATCCGTCGCCATTTCCCATATTAATAACTAAATTAAAGGAAGTTTGCGCAGTGAAAGGTCAAGGGACATATCGGATACTAGCTCTTTAGAAATAACGGATATTGATGGCAGAAATATATTTATATTATGAAATTTCAGTTCCACAAAATAATATAGATAAGATGTTGAGTATAGAGACATTGAAGATACATTGTTGTAAGCCATAAAGAACCTCTGGTTGTAAATTATCACAGACATAGGTCATGGTATTTTTGTGTTCAAAATCTGAGGGGTTTGGGATTGGGTTACAGTACAGAAAGGGACATACCGTGATCAATAACCGTGATAGTGGTCATGGTGATCAGGGGGCAATAAAACACCAGGTGTTAATCTTGTAATCAAGTGTGTCGTTTTACAGGTAAACTAGTCAGATAAGATGTACAGGTGAAATTACGCTTTTATATCGCCTTTTTTTTTTTACAGGTAGTGTCTCAGATTCCCCTCAGAATTAAGAAAAAACATTTTTATTTCTTTCCTCAAAACGTTAAACATCCTTGAACGTAATCCCGGGAATAAAATCCCGAGATCGAGAAAATAGCACGAGAACGGAGAGTTCATTTGAATTGATGAATAAAATGTAAATAATAAATGATTATTCAACTTCAATTCAGTGAAATCATGGGTTGTACAAATTTGTTTCAAAGATTTTTAACCTTTGCTGTGTATTGCGTATCTACACGCGTACACGTGACCTGGCTTGTGCACAAATGAAGTTTCATAAACACATGCGCGATATGCGTGATTTGTTACGTTTTAAAACGTATTTCCAGTTCAATATTACATTTTAGTTCACTAATATTTTTTATACGTTCAGTAATTTTTTTTTATTTTAATCTTCGTAGAAAACCCAGTTAAAACCCTTTTCGTTGTAGAAATACGTACTAAATAATTTGTATACGGTCATTGAAGAATTTGATTAAAAATTAACGAAACAAATATTTATAAACAGATCGTTCAAAGAAGTACTACATGTCCAAAAGTCACTAAATTTACGGATATATTTTGGAAATTAGCGGCTAATCTGCAGAAAGTTTAGAAACGTGAAAGGAAATAAGGAATTAACCTTTATCATGATTTTACCCCTACAAATGTTTGACATTACACAGTATCTGACCAAAATCAAATGTCACCAGTTTATTTATTTATTCAAATTCAAATCTTAATTGGCTTTCAACCCAATAGATTTGTGACAAAATACAGCCAAAAAAAACCCCAAAGTTTATGAAACAAATTAAAAGCATGCTCTTCGTTTTCCGCTTTTTGTTCATTTTGTAGCCATTGGGCTACGTAAATTCGGATTGTTATAGGTTTTTGTTTGCAATTTTAAAGAAAATTATTTTCATCTATAGCGGAATTACGTAACAAGCCAAGTGTGTAAAACAGTTTACTTGAATTGTTATTTTTTTTCAATACGAGAGGTAAAAGTCCAAAACACAAAATAAATCAATAATCAATTTTAAGTCTGCTCTTTACCGACTAAACACTACAAAACCCGCGCTTGCAAAGTCCGTGCTTCAAAACCTCGCGCTTGAGGTATAACTTATAAACAAAAAATACATTTATGAAGTAGCCCGAATTTACGAATAATTCAATACATACTGAATTCGACCCAACAGAAGAAAAATAATGAGAAATTAAAATTAAACAAGATAAAGTTCAGCTGCGGTTTCAACAAAATTCTTAATATAGAACTCGAGGTCATAAAGTAGAACTTTCTAAAACAATCGAAAACGATAACAAGACAGACATTCTTTGGCAATGAAAAGCAACAGGCAGTCAAATATTAACAGCAAGAGGATACCAAATTAATTGTCAAAAATACATCCTTCAGTAGCAATAATTACGGCTTACGATATTATAATAACTTTATTCTCTAAATCAATGTTACAAAGGTTACAGAGTGAGAGTGTTCAAATCAATACAAAGTAAATACATATCATTACATCAATTATCAAGATTATGGGTGTACATTGAATTCAAATTATGAAAAAAAAATGTTTAAACGTTAAATACAAATGATACAAATACTAAGAGAGGTGTGATTGATTTTTTTCAAGGAGAACCAATTTTCTTATTTATTATATCAATAAGCTTACATAATTTGCGAACAGTTTCAGGTTTCTTTTTGTTAAATAATGATAACAGTTTTAATGTGCTTGGTCTGTTGAAAAAGTATTTTGGAATTAGATTTTTTCTATCAGTTACAAAATTTGGACACTGTAATACATAATGAAATTCGTCACCAATCTCGCCAGATTGACATAGCTGACACATTTGTCCAGCGCCCTACTTCAATCGGTAATCTATGATTAGATGTTCTAAATCTACAAAAAGTAAATCTATTTTTGTCATTTAAAAGTCAACAGGTAGAACAGGTAACGCTAATCTCTTAATTGGCGGTAAAATATCAATCGGCGCACAGGTGACCGAGAGCAATAAAATTTAATCCCCACCACCTTGTTATATGGTCCTTTTTCAGGTCTATCACAGTGGGTTTATGTCCGTGATGATATGTCTAAAGGATTAAAAATTATGTCTCCCGAAGTGATCAATCACGGTATGTCCCTTTCTGTACTGTATGGTGTTTAACGCCACTTTTAACAATATTTCAGTTATATCGTGGCTGTCAGTTTTATTGGTGAAGAAAACCACCGACCTGTCGCAGGTCACGAACAATTGTTATCACATAATGTGTTATCGAGTTCACATCATCTTAGAGGGAGGGGACCCGGGTGGCTCAATGAGTTAGGTCGTTGGATTTAACAACTCATACAAGCCTATAACCAATACGGCGTGGGTTCGCGCCCGGCTTTGTTAATTACAAAAAGGGTGCACTCGACTCGCAGCCGCAAGTGATAAAATTTACCAGTTGCTTGCTTATGGTCGCCAGCTGAAATATTGTTGAAAGTGGCGTTAAAACACCAAAAATAAAAAAAATCAATCTTAGAGGGATTCTAATTTACAACTTCAGTTGTGGTGTTAAGCACTGATTGCATAGGTAGTTGGGATGTATCGCCTTATCCGATAGGAACCAGTGGAACCAAGATTTGATACCCGAGAACATATCTTTTCAAGACACAACACTAGCAGAAAACCATGAGAGTCAGTTTAACTATTCCGAATGAAAAACATCATATGGACATGTTTTCCAATGGCAATAATCATTATGCAATCGTTTGATGGCATTTCTACCATCTGCCAGATGGATTTATTATTAAGAGATTTGTAATAATTAAATGTTTCATATTTTAGTGTCGATAAAATGTATTTCTTTCAACGTTGAATCACGAATTGCGGAATTATATGCAATTACACCCGTATCCGACTCTTTCAATTAGGTAGTTTTGACTTGTTCCTTCCTAAATATCGAGGTCTTTGAAGTAAAACAGAAATCGGATTTTTTTCCAATAAATGGCTTATCAACAAAATGATAACATCATCTGTTTCTGAGAGTGCCAAAATTGAACATATCAGTTTGAGAAAGCGCCAAAAATTACACACACCAATATCAAACACAAGCCTTCCGAATAAAAACAGCCAAAATATCCCGACGCCAAAATTTCAATATTTACGATATATCGTGCATGAACTTACCTTCGCTATTTTTCAAAGCTATTGAGATACTGGCAGGTATGGACGTCAAAATTATATATAAAAATAAATATTTCATCGTTTGTATTTCGGAGGTACAGCACAGACTTTGGGTAATATGTTTTATGTTTTAATAAAGTGTTTCTTCCTTACTAAAGGACACTTGGGTAATGTGGGGTCTTTTTATATGTATTACGCCATTCACGGGTGTTAATTAATGATGCATTTGATTTTTATGACGAATTTCCTCTCAACAGTTTTATTCTCACGCGATTGGACATTTTTTTTCACCATTTAAAACTATTTTTTAAATGGTATTTTGTTACAGAAGTAAATATTATTAAGGGATCGTCGCAAAATATGATAGTTTTGATAGTTTTCAGCTGTCACGTTTGGAAAAAAACCAAAATCGCACATTGAGATTTGTCAATAAATCTTTAAAAATGCACTTAAAAAACGGCATAAAATTGAATGTAACATCGTTTTAATTTCTTTCGAGTCTGTATATTGTACTGTTTCTTTAGCACTGAATAAGTAATGGGTGTATATGTACACAGCTCTGGTTTCCTGTTTGCGGCACAACTAAATATCATACGCCACGAAAAGCAGCGGTCTTCTTTTGCAAATTAAACAAAATAATGTTTTCGATTCTTGGAATGTCTTAAAAATACTGTTGTCCAATTTGAAATAATACTATAATGTATGAAACAAGTTTTGACCAAAGAGAGTAAACAACAGATACCACGATGCTTATGGCGGGTTTTTGTTCTTGTGTGCGTTGCAGAAATAGGCTTTCGGTAGTTTGTGATTGTATTGATTGCTTTCGGTATTCTGTTATTGTATTGATTAAGTATTGAACATGGCAGCGCCCAATCTCTACCCAATCGTAACTACTCGGCCATTCTCGCTACCCTGCAAATAACCTCGTACGTACATAGTAGAAATTCTTCTTAAATTGTTTGCTGGAAGTTAAGCTAAGTTAAGCCGCACAAAAAAATAGTCCACGAAAATCCAATATGAAAGACATACTAAGTAAAATCTAATCATGCAAAACTAATTAAAACTTTAATTGAAATATAGAAAATTGTTTAAAATATAACTTTGTCAAACTTTCATGTAACTGACATGTGAAAAGTAGTGCGATGTACATACGCCTAATGCATACGTAGTTATTTGCAGGGTAGCGAGAATGGCCGAGTAGTTACGATTGATCTCTGTCCAGAGTTGTCGGTCCTACACTCTCTCCAATCTCTGTCAACGCCTAAAAAGTAGTCTACCTTTGTACTAAACTGGTTTCCTTTCAATAAAATATTACCAGTGTAATGTTCAGCAACTATAGAAGCTATTACAACAAGGAACCAGAACAGCGCTGTATGATTGATCACCGTATAAAAAATAATTCCTTATCTTTGTTTGAAAATAAACAAAGAAGTTTCTCGAATATTAGTTATATGGTATTCTTTACATATTTTACAATATATGGGGTCATTATAACCGGTTTACATCAAACTACCCTTTAATACACGGATATTGACAAGATTCTCGGTTTTTAGGCGTTGACAGAGATCGGATAGAGTGTAAGGACATACAACTCTGGGTAGAGATTGGGCAGCGCACTGTAAAAAACGTCTTGTGCAGACAACACTATTTGGTAGCAGGACACACGAAAAGAAGATGTCCTCAAAAATACACATTCATTATGGTTCATATATATAGAAAGGGCTTTAATTGGATTTCTTGATATACAAGATGTATACACTGCTCCACAAATAATAAATAAGTGGTTCAGATCTTTGCATTTACAGTCCATATTAATCTATAAATATCATTTTATTGGTACAGTATGCTTGTTGAATTATATGTACACTTAGATGAAATCAAGTGTCTGTGATTTTGAAAGGATAAAGATTCATAGATAGACCCTTTATCATGACATGCATATGGAGAATACATGGTTCTAAACCCTATATTTTTAGGTGGAGTTTGGTTTATAATACATCGGTATTCTGTATTTCACACTTTCATTTGGAGGGGGTGGGTGGGTGGTCTGAGCCAAATGAAACTAACTTCATTTGATAAAAACTGTCACATTTTGTGACGATCCCTTATGAATGACTGGGGAGATAGCATAAACATGTCCATGAGACAATATTCAGATTTATAATGCAAAATACTGGCAAAAGATGCGTGATTTTATTGGTCTTTATCATTTTGAGGTGATCATTCAACTATGAGTCTAATGTTTTTCGGTATAATAAAATACTTATAGACTGTGTATTCGGGAATACCAAATTTGTTGTCACCTCGACCCTGACTATTCGCCTCGGTCAATAGTCAGTGTCTCGGAGACAGCAAACTTGCTATTTCCTCATACCCATTCAATAAATATATAATATTTCATCAATTATTTTCACGGATTAAAGACATATTTTGTTTGTGATTATGTGTTCGCACATTGTATGTAATAATTTATATTTCATCAATTTTGATGTAATGGTGAGTGTGCTCTCATCTAGTGCGGTAGGTCGTGTGTTCGAAACCCCGTCGGGTCACGCCAAGCCCTATGAAAAGACTGTGTCTATGGATTGTCAATTCTTGATTACCCCTTCGCTTATATAAAATATTCTTTTTATGAATGTACATGTACATTGTTTGCCCCTTTATCCGTTTTTTTTTTACTTTTGGCCATTGTGTTGTCTGTCCCTCCTCGATTAAAAAGGAACCTGGTGACCCTCTTTGGTATCTTCAAACTTTTCTATGTATATGAACAGAAAACATGAAATTAAACCACAATCATAAGCTCCATGGTGACGCTATTAATAAAACGGAAAGCAAAACAAAAAATATGGCATTGTGGGAACAATGGCGGAATATGTTAGAAACAGATGGCCATCAATACCCCTAACACACATATACATAACCAATCACTTGTCCGTCTAGGTCCATGCCCTTCAATAAAAAAAAATGGCGATGTCAGGCTATTTTCAGGACGCGTCATGCAAATATTTTCCAACGCTTGAGAAAAATGTCAACCCTTACATATAACTTGGTCTATTCAAATTGAACTATGCAATATACTGGAAGCTCTTACACAACAAATAAATGGTTAAAGGTTTGGCAGTATTTGGCCACAGCTTTTGCTCATGTCTTATTTACGTTATTTGTGTTTGTTTGCGCATAGTGGTGTCCAACACATATTGTGTTGTGGTTTTGTTTTGTTTGTTTTCGTCTTGTGTCTTGTGTACCCTATGTTGCCAGTTTCTCTAGATTTTTCATTTTGATTGTCCCTTCGGTATTCTCTAACGTTTATTTACTCATAATCAAACATGGTAAAATATATTCTAAAAATGCAATTTTCAGATTGCGTATGCCATCTAGAGTAGAGGACATCGAATTTATTATTTGTGAACAATGATGCAGTATTCAATCACATAGAAACAATTATGAACATCAGATAATCCCTAAATACTGTAGCAAAAATTTACATAACTGAAGTGAACCCGTCATCCTGTATACATTTATTGTATGAACATCTCTATCATTGACGATTTCGCCGACGAGGTAAAAACCAGAGACCACTATCAGCTACATTTGAATGTAACACGGATCCATGGCCGTAGCGCAATGGAGGCAAATGCCTCACTTTTGAATCGGCAAGTGTAACCTTTGAAAGCAAATTAAATTATTTTTTTTCAAATTTGTCTAAATTCATCCTCTTTGTCTCACTTTATTCAGACCCGGCCTACGGCCGTGGGATCTCCGAAAACCTGCGTCAAGAACTCAATGCAATAATCGCCTCAACAGCAATACTCAGGACAAAATTGGTAAAAATCCTACTATATATGACTAAAATTCCATTTAAGAAAATAAATAATGATCAGTTACAATTAAAACAATATATATAATGATATTGACTTAATTAGACTTTTATGCAAGTTGCCTAGTCTAATGTTGGCTAGAGAATGATTTAAATGTTAACTATTTTCCCGCACAAATAATTAGCCACGTGATTAAAATCTCGTGCAAATCATTACGTACTGTCAGTATGGTAATTTCCCTCTATACTGTAAAGCAGCGTGGGAAATTATAATTATCACTAACTGCTTAAGTGACGAGAACCTGGAGACTACTGGCGACACAGAAGTTGATACGACTACTTGACGATTCCGCATCACCTATTTCCTTGCAGAAGCAGCTTAACCTCGACTTGTTGGCACCCGCTTTCTTGTGGTTCGTCTCAGCATTACCTGAAACCCAAAGCAAATAAATAAGAAATTCTGTCCTTTCAACATTTAACCATCACACTATGCGACTCAAAAGTAAACAAATACAGTCCATGGACACAAGTATTCGTCACCTTCAATTTTTTACTATATATTTCATATAAAACCACTTTTTTTCCAAAAAATATTTTAAAGCTATCTCGGGGCAAATGTTTTGAAATTTATTTCAAGACACGCAGAATTCTTTGAATTTTATTTGTTTATCTGATAGTAATTTGTGTCTGCATTGTCTTTGTTTTCTGGTGATTTAAATACAAATGTTGATTTTTCCGATTTTATTTTTGTTAAAATATATATAGCAAATTTGACGTCAGAAAACAAAAAATGTCTTTAAATCATAAGAAAATAAAGGTAATCTAACGGAAAATCATGCTAAAATAAACAAATAATCGCTAAATATTTCTGCTTCTTCTGGTGCAAACATGATCAAAATCCGTTTAGAAATGACTTCACAATAATTTTTGGAAAAAATGTGGTTTTATATGAAATATATAGCGTTAAATCGAGGGTGACGAATACTTATGTCCATTAACTGTAGATATGGTAAAGATAAATATAAAACTGAAATGTTACTGAATGTTACAACCATGCTCGGAATAAATGTATCATTTTCTCTACACTTCCTTCCAACATATGATATTAAATAATAAGCCTTATTTATATTTAAGGTGCTTAAATTCAAATTGAAGATTTTTAGAAATAGAGATGTGATTGTCCTTTGAAAACGATGTAACCAAACGTTTATAAAATAAAAAATGCTGAGATAGGTACTAGTAGCTGTCAAAATTTAAAAAAAAATAAAAAAATTATATATGCATCATCACCATACTAAAGGCCGCCATTATACTTGTGTAATCGTCCGGGGATTATATGTGTAATATTTATTTTTCATTATTTATTACACACGGGTTCCGAGTTTCAGTAGTATCGGACGTACGAGAGAGGGTACGAGACTTCAGGATCACCTTTGCGCTTTATGTGAAGAAGATCTTCATTAGTGGAGTGTGTTTAGTGTGTTACACGGAACGTGTTTACAAAGCGTCGATTGTTTTTATTCGTCAGTATATATGCAACCATGTTTGTCAACAAATCCTAAGTACACATTTTATACCATAACGAGCTCGCTAACGTTCGCATATCAATACATTTTAGACATTTCATTTTTTTAAAATCACCAAATACATTCAGAGTAATAATAACAATAATGTTCGATACCCGCAAGTCATAAACTATTTACAGCACGTTTTAAGACTAAAATGGCAAAAGGCTAAAGTTCATATACACAAAAACAAATAGATACGTTTTAGATAATCCACTGTCCGAACAATAGTGTGACGTCAGACAAATGTATTCTATTCCGAATTTGTAATATACCGGAGTGTAATCGTGCATATTGTATACCAATGTCATCAGCTGATCAAAGGGTAAATGACCTTGGTCGACCTTCATACCCTACACTTTGACCTTCAGAATTAAATCACAATGTATCATTTTCTCTACATTGTGTCTACACTTCATTCCAACATATAATATTAAATAATAAGCCTTATTTATATTTAAGGTGTTTAAATTCAAATTGAAGATTTTTAGATTTGATTGTCCTTTAAAAACGATGTATCCAACTGTTTATAAAATATAAAATTGCTGAGATAGGTACTAGTAGCTGTCAATTTTTTTTTTAAATATATATGTGCACCATCTCCATACTAAAGGCCGCCATTATACTTGTGTATTCGTCCGGGGATTATATGCGTAATATTTATGTTTTCATTATTTTGACAGTAAAGTTGTCTAACTCCGTAATTTAAATTATACATTGCTTTTATTCGATCTTTAGTTTTATGTGCAATGTTTTGTAGATCGTTGTTTGTCCTTTTGTCCTTTTTCTTTTGGTCATTGTGTTGTCTGTCTTTCTTCGATTTTTTTTTTACGAATTCCGATTATCCCCCTTTGATATCTTAAAACTCTTCTAAAAAAAAATTAAAACGTAGATATTAAATGTAGTGCGCATATCGTGTTTTATACCTTTATCAGGTACGCGCAAAACCGAAAGATTGGCAAGCTAAATACGTTAGTGTTTGGCACCAATAAAACCAAACGGCCTTTTATATGATATTTTGTGATAAAGTCACAGAAAATAAATATTACTATCGTCTCGGAAAGAATGTGACAATCATGCAATGTATCTACCTCACTAGATCCACCAGGATAACCTCGTGGTCGTGATCGTATGGTAGTTGGATTTTCAACTACCCATGCAATCAGTGCCTATCATCACTGGAGTTGTGTGTTCGAATCCCCGGTTCAGGCGAGGTGTACTCGATACAACATTATGTGATGAAGTGGGTACTGCGGTTTCCTCCACCAATAAAACTGACCGCCACGATATAACAGAAATATTGTTGAAAGTGGCGTTAAATACAATAACTCTCACTACCAGCACTAAATACGACAGGGTACTGAGCTGTATTAAATGTGTCTTATTAAACCGTCTGGACTGGGTTGCACAAACCTTACTTAGTTTTAAGTGCCAATTAAAACTTAATTGACACTTAAATTTACTTGAAATGTACATAGAATTAATTTACACTTAAGGTTTCATTGAGACTTAAATCTAATTGACGTTTGTGCAACCCAGTCCAACAGTGCTAGTGTTACATTTTTAGTTGACAAATTATTTTTATATCACAACGGTTAAAGAAGCTATATATTTATTTACACAATGGATTTGGCCAAGGGGGGATAACTTCTTCGTGATGGTGAAAGCGACACGGTGCTGTAGTATACCAACAAATCCAGATTAGAGAAAAACAAACGTGTAAGAAAAAGTATATTTAATATATTTCTCCAAGTTACGAAATATATTGTCATCGTAACTGAGGAGGATGTCCATGTTACCAGACACCAGTGCCAGATACCTACTTAAAACATGGAGTTTCACCTAACACTTCATTATAACTGTCTTGACTTTTCTCCTTCATATAGCTGAAAATTAGCTGATAGTGACGAAAAATACATACCTAGTATAAACCTAACCATATATTGTCATAATATCCTTTTTATTTCCTCCATCTGGTATTAGATATTTCAGCATTAAGTTGTTATATATCTACGTATTTTTTGTTTACTTCTAATAAAGCGTGGATTCGAGTCCCTGTCGGGTCAAACCAAAGACTACAAATTGGCATTTGTTGCTTCTCCGCTAAGCACACAGCATTAAGGAAGAAAGAGCAAAGACTGGTTGGCTCGGAATCAGAATAATGTGTCCAAGTGGAGCGCCATGTCTATCCGCAGGCAGATTATTGTTTCAGTGAGCTAGCACTATAAAAATCCAACTAAGCGTGTTGGTCTAGTACAAAGCGAACCTCATCATCATCTCATTGAAAATTAACTTGCTCTCGTCATGTATAAGCTGAAAAATTGCTAAGTTGGCGTTAATCAACAATCACTCACTCACTTCTAATAAATACGAAGGTCCTGAGTGGCTCAATGAGTTAGGTAGTTGGATTATCTAACAACTCATACAAGCCTATCACCAATACGGCGTGGGTTCGCACCCGGCTTTGTAAATTGCAAAAAAGGGTGCACCTGACTCATAACCGCAAGTGATAAAGTTTTCCAGTTGCTTGCCCATGGTCGGTGGTTCTCTCCGGCTTCTTCCACCACTAAAACTGGTCGCCATGATATAGCTGAAATATTACTGAAAGTGGCGTTAAACACCAACAAATCAAATCAATCTAATAAATACGTAGATATTTAATTTTGTACGTACTACACTTTTTTGGAATAACCTTCATCACGTGACGCTTAATGGTAAAATATTGGAAAACAAAATAACTTAAAAGTAAAAAATATAGTCTAAACATTATACCTTAAATCAGTAAAGATTACCTGTGCCTGAAGGGTGAAAACTTTAGTTTTGATAATAATTTATGTTATATAAGAACTGTGAATTTCAAACCCAAAAATATATATAATTTACATGTGTCAGTGAGGAAACATTGACTGCTGGGCGGGTGATATATTCGTGAACTAATTAGTCCACCAACAGTTTTATGTTGTAGATAATTAATATTTTTAATTTGTGTATTAATGTAATGTGGTTCCCTATGATCTCTCTTAAATCTGGCTTGTGTTCGTGAGTGTGCATTAAACTGTATATATAAATATATAGAATGCTTAATTTTATTATTTGTTAATTTCTGTATGTATTCATAAGGTGCATAAGACGGAAATAAAATATTGAATTGAAAAAAAATATTGAATATAAATTACAAAATGTTCTATAGTTGATCATTGGAAAAGCAAAAACCTCTATTCAGTTCAGTCGAGAACTGTGGACACAGAATACACGTATTATTCATGATGTATGACGTCTACTGATATTGTCAAATGGAGAAAAACGAATGATTACGAAAATTTTGAAAAAGGAATGATTTATATGAAAATTTTGAAAAAAGGGGGGTAGTAGAGAAAAGAGGGAGGAGGAAGCGAAATCCATGCCCCATGCGCCTCTGCTCTTGGGCTGATATCATGACCTAGGGCTGATAAAGGGTATGATATGAATATCATAAATAATAAATAGAATAGATGCCAGGTATTGAGAATATGTCAAAATTAAGAAATTATGCAATAAGTGCCTATCACCACTAACGTTGTGAGTTCGAGTCCCGCTTAGACGAGGTGTACTCGATACAACAGTATGTGATAAGTTTTGTCAGTGACTTGCGACAGGTCGGTGATTTTCTATTGAAACTCCGGTTTCTTGCACCAATAAAACTGAAATATTGTTGAAAGTGGCGTTAAACGTCATAACCATAACCTTAAATATAAAAACTGACATGTATTGAGACACGCAAAAAGCAGAATTTATGCTAACCAAATATTTGAAATTTTGATAAAGAATACTCAGTTACTCGCATATAACCTTAAAGTAAATTGGTTACTCACATGACCTTGAAGTAAATTGGCTACACACACGACCTTGAAGTAAATTGGTTACTCACATGACCTTGAAGTAAATTGGTTACTCACATGACCTTGAAGTAAATTGATTACTCACATGACCGTAAAGTAAATTGGTTACTCACATGACCTTGAAGTAAATTGGTTACTCCCATGACCATAAGGTAAATTGGCTACTCACATGACCTTGAAGTAAATTGGCTACTCACATGACCTTGAAGTAAATTGGATACTCACATGACCTTGAAGTAAATTGGTTACTCACATGGCCTTGAAGTAAATTGGTTACTCACATGACCTTGAAGAAAAATGGCTACTCACATGATCTTAAATTAAATTGGTTACTCACATGATCTTAAAGTAAATTGGTTACTCACATGACCTTGAAGTAATTTGGTTACTCACATGACCTTGAAGTAAATTGGTTACTCACATGACCTTGAAGTAAATTGGTTACTCATATGACCTTGAAGTAAATTGGCTACACACACGACCTTGAAGTAAATTGGTTACTCACACGACCTTGAAGTAAATTGGTTACTCACATGACCTTGAAGTAAATTGGTTACTCACATGACCTTGAAGTAAATAGGTTTCTCACATAACCTTGAAGTAATTAGGTTACTCACATGACCTTGAAGTAAATTGGTTTCTCACATGACCTTCAAATAAATTGTTACTCACATGACCTTGAAGAAATTTGGTTACTCCCATGACCATAAAGTAAATTGGCTACTCACATGACCTTGAAGTAAATTGGTTACTCACATGACCTTGAAGTAAATTGGCTACTCACATGACCTTGAAGTAAATTGGATACTCACATGACCTTGAAGTAAATTGGTTACTCACATGACCTTGAAGTAAATTGGTTACTCACATGACCTTGAAGAAAAATGGCTACTCACATGATCTTAAATTAAATTGGTTACTCACATGATCTTAAAGTAAATTGGTTACTCACATGACCTTGAAGTAATTGGGTTACTCACATGACCTTGAAGTAGATTGGTTACTCACATGACCTTGAAGTAATTTGGTTACTCACATGACCTTGAAGTAAATTGGTTACTCATATGACCTTGAAGTAAATTGGCTACACACACGACCTTGAAGTAAATTGGTTACTCACACGACATTGAAGTAAATTGGTTACTCACATGACCTTGAAGTAAATTGGTTACTCACATGACCTTGAAGTAAATAGGTTTCTCACATAACCTTGAAGTAATTAGGTTACTCACATGACCTTGAAGTAAATTGGTTTCTCACATGACCTTCAAATAAATTGTTACTCACATGACCTTGAAGAAATTTGGTTACTCACTTGACCTTGACGTAAATTGGTTACTCACATGACCTTGAAGTAATTTGGTTACTCACATGACCTTGAAGTAAATTGATTACTCACATGACCTTGAAGTAAATTGATTACACACATGACCTTGAAGTAAATTGGTTTCTCACATGACCTTGACGTAATTAGGTTACTCACATGACCTTGAAGTAAAGTGGATACTCACATGACCTTGAAGTAAATTGGTTACTCACATGACCTTAAAGTAAATTGGTTACTCACATGACCTTAAATTAATTTGGTTCCTCACATGACCTTGAAGTAAATTGGTTACTCACATGACCTTGAAGTAATTTGGTTACCTACATGACCTTGAAGTAAATTGGTTACTCACATGACCTTGAAGTAAATTGGTTACACATATGACCTTGAAGTAAATTGGTTTCTCACATGACCTTGAAGTAATTAGGTTACTCACATGACCTTTAAGTAAATTGGCTACTCACATGACCTTAAAGTAAATTGTTACTCACATGACCTTGAAGTAATTTGTTACTCACATGACCTTAAAGTAATTTGGTTACTCACATGACCTTAAAGTAAATTGGTTACTCACATGACCTTGAAGTAATTTGGTTACTCACATGACAATGAAGTAAATTGGTTACTCACATGACCTTGAAGTAAATTGATTACACACATGACCTTGAAGTAAATTTGCTACTCACATGACCTTGAAGTAAATTGATTAGACACATGACCTTGAAGTAAATTTGCTACTCACATGACCTTGAAGTAAATTGGTTACACACATGACCTTGAAGTAAATTGTTTATTCACATGAAGTAAATATGGATACTCACATGACCTTGAAGTAAATTGGTTTCTCATATGACCTTGAAGTAATTAGGTTACTCACATGACCTTTAAGTAAATTGGCTACTCACATGACCTTGAAGTAAATTGGTTACACACATGACCTTGAAGTAAAATGGTTACTCACATGACCTTGAAGTAAATTGTTTATTCACATGACCTTGAAGTAAATATGGATACTCACATGACCTTGAAGTAAATTGGTTTCTCATATGACCTTAAAGTAATTTGGTTACTCACATGACCTTGAAGTAAATTGGTTACTCACATGACCTTGAAGTAATTTGGTTACTCACATGACGTGAAGTAAATTGGTTACTCACATGACCTTGAAGTAAATTGATTACACACATGACCTTGAAGTAAATTTGCTACTCAAATGACCTTGAAGTAAATTGGTTACACACATGACCTTGAAGTAAATTGGTTACTCACATGACCTTGAAGTAAATATGGATACTCACATGACCTTGAAGTAAATTGGTTTCTCACATGACCTTGAAGTAATTAGGTTACTCACATGACCTTTAAGTAAATTGGCTACTCACATGACCTTGAAGTAAATTGGTTACACACATGACCTTGAAGTAAAATGGTTACTCACATGACCTTGAAGTAATTTGGTTACTCACATGACCATGAAGCAAATTGGTTACTCACATGACCTTGAAGTAAATTGGTTACTCACATGACCTTGAAGTAAAATGGTTACTAACATGACCTTAAAGTAAATTGGTTATTCACATGACCTTAAAGTAAATTGGTTACTCACATGACCTTGAAGGTTACACTCTTGATTTTTAATGTTCATTTTTGTTTACAATTTTTAATGGTTAACTACATAATTATTACTTATATTTATGTATATATTATATCTATATAATATTTACGAATTTTAATTTCGTATGCGGATGTGTTTAATGCGGTCATAGTACTAACAAAATGGAACCTGTCACTGCCATCACTTAAGGTGATTGTTGACTTTTTTTATTTCCTTACTGTCAATTAGTGTACATAGTTTTGCTTAATATGTATTTATTTATTTATCTATTTTTGACAAAATATCATGACTTTTTAACATAAAAAAACCGATCCTTTCATTTGTGATGGATGGGTGCTTAAAAATGACAAAAATAATTTCTCTGAGATCAAAGACCAATGTCTTAAGATTTTTTAAAGCTATTAGAAATTGAATAAGTTGTAAAACAAATTATATAAAGATATAAACTGACGCTAAAGTACATGTATATCATTTCACATATTTTAATTTAAGCTCCATATATAGCTTCTATGCGTCATGTAGAGAAAACAACCCCAAACGAGTGAATTATGGGTCAGCAAACGAATCAGCAACAGTTTATGTGGAACTTTGGAGAGGAATGGGGCGGGGTTTTGTTGCTTAACGTCACTCTCAACAATTTTCACAGTTATATCGTGGCGGTCAGTTTTATTGGTGGAGGAAACCGGAGTACCTGGAGAAAACCACGACCTGCCGCAAGACACTGACAAACTTTATCACATAATGGTGTATCGAGTACATCTCGCCATGAACGGGATTCGAACTCACAACTTTAGTGGTGATAGGCACCGATTGCATAGATAGTTGTAAATCCAACTACCATACGACCACTTCCACGACGGCCCCCTCTTGGAGGAGGGTAGTGTCACCCAAAGTTGTTTTTTAATGGAACAAAATCTGTGAATTTGGGGTTTCTCGAGTCCGGTCATTGTATTGCGCATGGCGTTTGATATCATCATCGATATGATTATTTACCACAATATTTAAGAGTCCGAATCAGTGTCGGATTTAGGACAAATGAGGACCTTTGCTGGTTAAGTTATGAGGTCCCTCACTTGGGCCCTGACAGAGGTACACAGATAGTCAGCTCTATCATTATGTCTGGAATCGTTCCGAAACAGAACGCCTTCAAATTTAAAATTGCACCACATAGCAGAAAGATGGGCCCCCTGGCCAACGGTGCACACCTAAGCACAATGGTAAATCCGACACTGAACATGATTAGCTGCAGAGGTCATTAAACGAAGGTACAGTGTACTATAACCAAGTACCCATTAAAATTCGATTAAAAATAATTTCACACATTGAAGATGAATTAATAACATTAAATAATAAAATTCTTTACATGTAGTTTAACTTAAGAAGAAATTTGTGTGGTTGAATAAAGCTACTAATTAATATAAGTTAATTTAAGGGGATTAAGACTTCACACAGTTCAATAGACTGAAATAAAATATGAAAGAGATGTTGATATTTATTTTTACATTATTCTTAATGAGAAGGATGTACTTTTCACGTAAATAAAAAAACGTAGATATTCAATCTAGTACGCACGATGCGTTTCTGGATTAACCTTCATCAGGTACGCACAAAGTCAAAGGAATGGTAAACCAAACAAATGAGAGATCTTTGGGAGCAAGCAAATCAAAGGGCTTAAAGATGATAGCAAAGGTCAGCAAAGGTCACCTAAGGGAGAAGACTCTTGGTTTTAATAATAATTACAGTATCTAGGAACTGTAAATTTAACGTATGTACTGTTCATGTTTGTGATCAAAATAAAGTGGAATTAAGAAACGACAAGGGGATGCTGCCTTAAGTTTGTTGTTAAGTCAGTCACAACAATACTATGTTCTCCAGTTATTTTATTTTTATTCTTATAAGCTGTCCCTCGAATGGCTGAGAACTTTTGGTAGCCATCCAATTCCGTCAACTGCCAGTTTATTTGGATTGTACATTGTTGATTGTCCTTTCTGTTTGTTGGTGTTGCGTTACCGTTTAAATAACGTAACCAGAAAGAATCATATGACTTATAAAAGAATTGAATGCAATCTTTTGTAGTTTTATTAGCGAACATAAATCCTGGAAGTGGGCGTGGTTGAATGACTTTGAGCTTCATTGACTGATGAAATTTCAATTTCGAAGTCACGTGTCAACATTTTGACCAATCACATGACGCTTTCGAAATGAAATGAGTACATAATATGTAATTATTATTGTGCAAAGGTTTCATTTTGTGAAATAAAACAAATACTGAAATCAATATTAATTTGTTTTATTCAATAATCATTGCTGGACGTATTAAATTCATCAACAATATCAAGGTATTTGTGGACAGACTAACATCACTAAACAAATAAAACATTTGAGGACGAATTAAAATCATTCGACATGCAAAATATATTTGAGGGCGGATTAAAATCAAACAACATAATACATATTTGAGGACGGATTAACATTACACATCAAATAGCATTTTTGAGGTCTGATGATAATCAATCGCTGCATGACGATTATCAAAAGAAATATAAAAAGAGTTTGAAGATACCAAAGTGGTAATCAGAATACGTAAATCGAAGGACAGACAACACAATGGCCAAAAGAAATAGAACAAACAACGATCTACAAAACACTACACATAGAACTGAAGATCGAGTAACACGAACCCCACCAAAAACCGGGGGTGAACTCAGATGCTCATGAAGGGTAAGCGATTCCTGCTACACTAGTGGCACCCGTCACGTTAATCTAGTTACAAAGCCGGCGATAATTAATGAATGAGGAAAGGATCGGGAAGTGTTTACGACAAATGGAACATATCCGTTGCCATTAGTGACACAGATATTCCATAACGGTCAACCAAGTCATGGTGGTGACCGTAAAGTTTTCGAAGTGATGACTTCAACTTAACCAATAGGAATCCTTGGTTCACCGGTATTTCACAAAGTGAAAGAAAAAAAACGTTTAATTCATGGCATGACATCATTGCACGAACGCTGTAATCGAAAATAGTATTGCGCGTCCGAAAACGAGCAAAAACCAAAGTCCCTTTTTGAACGTCTTATTAGAGCAAACAAAAGTGTAAATCTATGTAGTAAATACTATGACTACTCATGTATTCTGAGTATCGAATAGATATCACCTGTAACCGAAAAACAACGGTAAGTCACTCATGCGCTAACCCACATTCGTAAATTACTGGGCTGTTCGGTTACGCATGATTTATTTTAGATATTCAGAATGTAAAAGTGGTTATCCTATAACCAATGAAAAATATCACATACTATTACACAATAAACATTATATTTTTGGTTGGATTAAAATCACATAATAAACATTATATTTTTGGATGGATTAAAATAACATAATGAATATTATATTTTTGGATGGATTAAAATTACATAATAAACATTATATTTTTGGATGGATTAAAATCACATAATAAACATTATATTTTTGGATGGATTAAAATAACATGAATATTATATTTTTGGATGAATTAAAATTACATAATAAACATTATATTTTTGGATGGATTAAATAATAACATTATAAACGTTATATTTTTGGATGGATTAAAATAACATAATGAATATTATATTTTTGGATGGATTAAAATTACATAACAAACATTATATTTTGGGTGGATTGAAATAACATAATGAATATTATATTTTTGGATGGATTAAAATCACATAATAAACATTATATTTTTGGATGGATTAAAATAACATAATGAATATTATATTTTTGGATGGATTAAGATTGGTTATTCACATGACCGTAAAGTAAATTGGTTACTCACATGATCTTAAGGTAAATTGGTTACTCACATGACCTTGAAGTAATTTGGTTACTCACATGACCATGAAGCAAATTGGTTACTCACATGACCTTGAAGTAAATTGGTTACTCACATGACCTTGAAGTAAAATGGTTACTAACATGACCTTAAAGTAAATTGGTTATTCACATGACCTTAAAGTAAATTGGTTACTCACATGACCTTGAAGGTTACACTCTTGATTTTTAATGTTCATTTTTGTTTACAATTTTTAATGGTTAACTACATAATTATTACTTATATTTATGTATATATTATATCTATATAATATTTACGAATTTTAATTTCGTATGCGGATGTGTTTAATGCGGTCATAGTACTAACAAAATGGAACCTGTCACTGCCATCACTTAAGGTGATTGTTGACTTTTTTTATTTCCTTACTGTCAATTAGTGTACATAGTTTTGCTTAATATGTATTTATTTATTTATCTATTTTTGACAAAATATCATGACTTTTTAACATAAAAAAACCGATCCTTTCATTTGTGATGGATGGGTGCTTAAAAATGACAAAAATAATTTCTCTGAGATCAAAGACCAATGTCTTAAGATTTTTTAAAGCTATTAGAAATTGAATAAGTTGTAAAACAAATTATATAAAGATATAAACTGACGCTAAAGTACATGTATATCATTTCACATATTTTAATTTAAGCTCCATATATAGCTTCTATGCGTCATGTAGAGAAAACAACCCCAAACGAGTGAATTATGGGTCAGCAAACGAATCAGCAACAGTTTATGTGGAACTTTGGAGAGGAATGGGGCGGGGTTTTGTTGCTTAACGTCACTCTCAACAATTTTCACAGTTATATCGTGGCGGTCAGTTTTATTGGTGGAGGAAACCGGAGTACCTGGAGAAAACCACGACCTGCCGCAAGACACTGACAAACTTTATCACATAATGGTGTATCGAGTACATCTCGCCATGAACGGGATTCGAACTCACAACTTTAGTGGTGATAGGCACCGATTGCATAGATAGTTGTAAATCCAACTACCATACGACCACTAACACGACGGCCCCCTCTTGGAGGAGGGTAGTGTCACCCAAAGTTGTTTTTTAATGGAACAAAATCTGTGAATTTGGGGTTTCTCGAGTCCGGTCATTGTATTGCGCATGGCGTTTGATATCATCATCGATATGATTATTTACCACAATATTTAAGAGTCCGAATCAGTGTCGGATTTAGGACAAATGAGGACCTTTGCTGGTTAAGTTATGAGGTCCCTCACTTGGGCCCTGACAGAGGTACACAGATAGTCAGCTCTATCATTATGTCTGGAATCGTTCCGAAACAGAACGCCTTCAAATTTAAAATTGCACCACATAGCAGAAAGATGGGCCCCCTGGCCAACGGTGCACACCTAAGCACAATGGTAAATCCGACACTGAACATGATTAGCTGCAGAGGTCATTAAACGAAGGTACAGTGTACTATAACCAAGTACCCATTAAAATTCGATTAAAAATAATTTCACACATTGAAGATGAATTAACAACATTAAATAATAAAATTCTTTACATGTAGTTTAACTTAAGAAGAAATTTGTGTGGTTGAATAAAGCTACTAATTAATATAAGTTAATTTAAGGGGATTAAGACTTCACACAGTTCAATAGACTGAAATAAAATATGAAAGAGATGTTGATATTTATTTTTACATTATTCTTAATGAGAAGGATGTACTTTTCACGTAAATAAAAAAACGTAGATATTCAATCTAGTACGCACGATGCGTTTCTGGATTAACCTTCATCAGGTACGCACAAAGTCAAAGGAATGGTAAACCAAACAAATGAGAGATCTTTGGGAGCAAGCAAATCAAAGGGCTTAAAGATGATAGCAAAGGTCAGCAAAGGTCACCTAAGGGAGAAGACTCTTGGTTTTAATAATAATTACAGTATCTAGGAACTGTAAATTTAACGTATGTACTGTTCATGTTTGTGATCAAAATAAAGTGGAATTAAGAAACGACAAGGGGATGCTGCCTTAAGTTTGTTGTTAAGTCAGTCACAACAATACTATGTTCTCCAGTTATTTTATTTTTATTCTTATAAGCTGTCCCTCGAATGGCTGAGAACTTTTGGTAGCCATCCAATTCCGTCAACTGCCAGTTTATTTGGATTGTACATTGTTGATTGTCCTTTCTGTTTGTTGGTGTTGCGTTACCGTTTAAATAACGTAACCAGAAAGAATCATATGACTTATAAAAGAATTGAATGCAATCTTTTGTAGTTTTATTAGCGAACATAAATCCTGGAAGTGGGCGTGGTTGAATGACTTTGAGCTTCATTGACTGATGAAATTTCAATTTCGAAGTCACGTGTCAACATTTTGACCAATCACATGACGCTTTCGAAATGAAATGAGTACATAATATGTAATTATTATTGTGCAAAGGTTTCATTTTGTGAAATAAAACAAATACTGAAATCAATATTAATTTGTTTTATTCAATAATCATTGCTGGACGTATTAAATTCATCAACAATATCAAGGTATTTGTGGACAGACTAACATCACTAAACAAATAAAACATTTGAGGACGAATTAAAATCATTCGACATGCAAAATATATTTGAGGGCGGATTAAAATCAAACAACATAATACATATTTGAGGACGGATTAACATTACACATCAAATAGCATTTTTGAGGTCTGATGATAATCAATCGCTGCATGACGATTATCAAAAGAAATATAAAAAGAGTTTGAAGATACCAAAGTGGTAATCAGAATACGTAAATCGAAGGACAGACAACACAATGGCCAAAAGAAATAGAACAAACAACGATCTACAAAACACTACACATAGAACTGAAGATCGAGTAACACGAACCCCACCAAAAACCGGGGGTGAACTCAGATGCTCATGAAGGGTAAGCGATTCCTGCTACACTAGTGGCACCCGTCATGTTAATCTAGTTACAAAGCCGGCGATAATTAATGAATGAGGAAAGGATCGGGAAGTGTTTACGACAAATGGAACATATCCGTTGCCATTAGTGACACAGATATTCCATAACGGTCAACCAAGTCATGGTGGTGACCGTAAAGTTTTCGAAGTGATGACTTCAACTTAACCAATAGGAATCCTTGGTTCACCGGTATTTCACAAAGTGAAAGAAAAAAAACGTTTAATTCATGGCATGACATCATTGCACGAACGCTGTAATCGAAAATAGTATTGCGCGTCCGAAAACGAGCAAAAACCAAAGTCCCTTTTTGAACGTCTTATTAGAGCAAACAAAAGTGTAAATCTATGTAGTAAATACTATGACTACTCATGTATTCTGAGTATCGAATAGATATCACCTGTAACCGAAAAACAACTGTAAGTCACTCATGCGCTAACCCACATTCGTAAATTACTGGACTGTTCGGTTACGCATGATTTATTTTAGATATTCAGAATGTAAAAGTGGTTATCCTATAACCAATGAAAAATATCACATACTATTACACAATAAACATTATATTTTTGGTTGGATTAAAATCACATAATAAACATTATATTTTTGGATGGATTAAAATAACATAATGAATATTATATTTTTGGATGGATTAAAATTACATAATAAACATTATATTTTTGGATGGATTAAAATCACATAATAAACATTATATTTTTGGATGGATTAAAATAACATGAATATTATATTTTTGGATGAATTAAAATTACATAATAAACATTATATTTTTGGATGGATTAAATAATAACATTATAAACGTTATATTTTTGGATGGATTAAAATAACATAATGAATATTATATTTTTGGATGGATTAAAATTACATAACAAACATTATATTTTGGGTGGATTGAAATAACATAATGAATATTATATTTTTGGATGGATTAAAATCACATAATAAACATTATATTTTTGGATGGATTAAAATAACATAATGAATATTATATTTTTGGATGGATTAAGATTGGTTATTCACATGACCGTAAAGTAAATTGGTTACTCACATGATCTTAAGGTAAATTGGTTACTCACATGACCTTGAAGTAATTTGGTTACTCACATGACCTTGAAGTAAATTGGTTACTCACACGACCTTGAAGTAATTTGGTTACTCACATGACCTTGAAGTAAATTGGATACTCACATGACCTTGAAGAAAATTGGTTGAGTGACCTTGAAGTAAATTGGTTACTCACGTGACCTTGAAGAAAAATGGCTACTCACATGACCTTAAATTAAATTGGTTACTCACATGACCTTAAAGTAAATTGGCTACACACATGACCTTGAAGTAAATTGGTTACTCACATGACCTTGAAATAAATTGGTTACTCACATGACCTTGAAGTAAATTGGTTTCTCACATGACCTTGAAGTAATTAGGTTACTCGCATGACCTTAAAGTAAATTGGATACTCACATGAACGTAAAGTAAATTGTTACTCACATGACCTTGAAGTACATTGTTACTCACATGACCTTAAAGTAAATTGAATACACACATAACCTTGAAGTAAATTGGATTCTCACATGACCTTGACGTAATTAGATTACTCACATGACTTTAAGTAAATTAGCTAATTACATGATCTTAAAGTAAATTGGTTACTCACATGACCTTAAAGTAAATTGGTTACTCACATGACCTTAAAGTAAATTGGTTACTCACATGACCTTGAAGTAAATTGGTTACTCACATGACCTTGAAGTAATTTGGTTACCTACATGACCTTGAAGTAAATTGGTTACTCACATGACCTTGAAGTAAATTGGCTACACACATGAACTTGAAGTAAATTGGTTACTCACATGACTTTGAAGTAAATTGGTTACTCATATGACCTTGAAGTAAATTGGTTTCTCACATAACCTTAAAGTAATTAGGTTACTCACATGACCTTTAAATAAAATTAACTACTCACATGACCTTAAAGTAAATTGGTTACTCACATGACCTTGAAGTAAATTGTTAATCACATGACCTTAACGTAATTTGGTTACTCACATGACCTTGAAGTAAATTGGTTAATCACATGACCTTGATGTAAATTGGCTACACACATGACCTTGAAGTAAATTGGTTACTCACATGACCTTGTAGTCAATTGGTTACTCACATGACCTTGAAGTAAATTGGCTTCTCACATGACCTTGAAGTAATTAGGTTACTCACATGACCTTAAAGTAAATTGGCTACTCACATGACCTTAAAGTAAATTGTTATTCACATGACCTTGAAGTACATTGTTACTCACATGACCTTAAAGTAAATTGATTACACACATAACCTTGAAGTAAATTGGATTCTCACATGACCTTGACGTAATTAGATTACTCACATGACCTTTAAGTAAATTGGCTAATCACATGACCTTAAAGTAAATTGGTTACTCACATGACCTTAAAGTAAATTGGTTACTCACATGACCTTAAAGTAAATTGGTTACTCACATGACCTTGAAGTAAATTGGTTACACACATGACCTTGAAGTAATTTGGTTACCTACATGACCTTGAAGTAAATTTGTTACTCACATGACCTTGAAGTAAATTGGCTACACACATGACCTTGAAGTAAATTGGTTACTCACATGACCTTGAAGTAAATTGGTTACTCACATGACCTTGAAGTAAATTGGTTACTCACATGACTTTGAAATAATTTGGTTACCTACATGACCTTGAAGTAAATTGGTTACTCACATGACCTTGAAGTAAATTGGTTACACACATGACCTTGAAGTAAATTGTTTACTCACATGACCTTGAAATAAATTGATTACACACATGACCTTGAAGTAAATTGGTTACTCACATGACCTTAAAGTAAATTGGTTACACACATGACCTTGAAGTAAATTGGTTACTCACATGACCTTGAAGTAAATTGGATACTCACATGACCTTGAAGTAAATTGGTTTCTCACATGAGCTTAAAGTAATTAGGTTACTCACATGACCTTTAAGTAAATTGGCTACTCACATGACCTTGAAGTAAATTGGTTGCTCACATGACCTTGAAGTAAAATGGTTACTCACATGACCTTGAAGTAAATTGGTTACTCACATGACTCTAAAGTAAAATGGTTACTCACATGACCTTGAAGTAAATTTGTTACTCACATGACCTTGAAGTAAATTGGTTACTCATATGTCCTTGAAGTAAAATGGTTACTTACATGACCTTGAAGTAAATTGGTTACTCACATGACCTTGAAGTAAATTGGTTATTCACATGACCTTGAAGTAAATTGGTTACTCACATGACCTTGAAGTAAAATGGTTATTAACATGACCTTAAAGTAAATTGGTTATTCACATGACCTTAAAGTAAATTGGTTACTCACATGACCTTGAAGGTTACACTCTTGATTTTTAAAGTTCATTTTTGTTTACAATTTTTAATGGTTAACTACATAATTTTTTACTTATATATATGTATATATTATATCTATATAGTATTTACGAATTTTAATTTCGTATGCGGATGTGTTTAATGCAGTCATAGTACTAACAAAATGGAACCTGTCACTGCCATCACTTAAGGTGATTGTTGACTTTTTTTATTTCCTTACTGTCAATTAGTGTACATAGTTTTGCTTAATATGTATTTATTTATTTATCTATTTTTGACAAAATATCATGATTTTTTAACATAAAAAAAACGATCCTTTCATTTGTGATGGATGGGTGCTTAAAAATGACAAAAATAATTGCTCTGGGATCAAAGACCAACGTCTTAAGATTTTTTAAAGCTATTAAAAATTGAATATGTTGTAAAACACATTATATAAAGATATAAACTGACGCTAAAGTACATGTATATCATTTCACATATTTTAATCTAAGCTCCATATATAGCTTCTATGCGTCATGTACAGAGAAAACAACCCCAAACGAGTGAATTGCGGGTCAGCAAACGAATCACCAACAGTGTATGTGGAACTTTGGAGAGGAATGGGGCGGAGTTTTGTTGCTTAACGTCACTCTCAACAATTTCACAGTTATATCGTGGCGGTCAGTTTTATTGGTGGGGGAAACGGAGTACCTGGAGAAAACCACCGACCTGCCAAAAGACACTGACAAACTTTATCACATAATGGTGTATCGAGTACATCTCGCCATGAACGGGATTCGAACTCAAAACGTTAGTGGTGATAGGCACCGATTGCATAGATAGTTGTAAATCCAACTACCATACGACCACTACCACGACGGCCCCCTCTTGGGGGAGGGTAGCTGTCACCCAAAGTTGTTTTTTAATGGAACAAAATCTGTGAAAAATTGGGGTTTCTCGAGTCCGGTCATTGTATTGCGCATGGCGTTTGATATCATCATCGATATGATTATTTACCACAATATTTAAGAGTCCGAATCAGTGTCGGATTTAGGACAAATGAGGCCCTTTGCTGGTTAAGTTATGAGGTCCCTCACTTGGGCCCTGACAGAGGTACACAGATAGTCAGCTCTATCATTATGTCTGGAATCGCTCCGAAACAGAACGCCTTCAAATTTAAAATTGCACCACATAAGCAAAAATCCATCGTAAAAAAAAAAAAAAAATAGCAGGAAGATGGGCCACCTGGCCAACGGTGCACACCTAAGGACAATGGTAAATCTGACACTGAACATGATCAGCTGCAGAGGTCATTAAACGAAGGTACAGTGTACTATAACCAAGTACCCATTAAAATTCGATTAAAAATAATTTCACACATTGAAGATGAATTAATAACATTAAATAATAAAATTCTTTACATGTAGTTTAACTTAAGAAGAAATTTGTGTGGTTGAATAAAGCTACTAATTAATATAAGTTAATTTAAGGGGATTAAGACTTCACACAGTTCAATAGACTGAAATAAAATATGAAAGAGATGTTGATATTTATTTTTACATTATTCTTAATGAGAAGGATGTACTTTTCACGTAAATAAAAAAACGTAGATATTCAATCTAGTGCGCACGATGCGTTTCTGGATTAACCTTCATCAGGTACGCACAAAGTCAAAGGAATGGTAAACCAAACAAATGAGAGATCTTTGGGAGCAAGCAAATCAAAGGGCTTAAAGATGATAGCAAAGGTCAGCAAAGGTCACCTAAGGGAGAAGACTCTTGGTTTTAATAATAATTACAGTATCTAGGAACCGTAAATTTAACGTATGTACTGTTCATGTTTGTGATCAAAATAAAGTGGAATTAAGAAACGACAAGGGGATGCTGCCTTAAGTTTGTTGTTAAGTCAGTCACAACAATACTATGTTCTCCAGTTATTTTATTTTTATTCTTATAAGCTGTCCCTCGAATGGCTGAGAACTTTTGGTAGCCATCCAATTCCGTCAACTGCCAGTTTATCTGGATTGTACATTGTTGATTGTCCTTTCTGTTTGTTGGTGTTGCGCTATCGTTTAAATAACGTAACCAGAAAGAATCATATGACTTATAAAAGAATTGAATGCAATCTTTTGTAGTTTTATTAGCGAACATAAATCCTGGAAGTGGGCGTGGTTGAATGACTTTGAGCTTCATTGACTGATGAAATTTCAATTTCGAAGTCACGTGTCAACATTTTGACCAATCACATGACGCTTTCGAAATGAAATGAGTACATAATATGTAATTATTATTGTGCAAAGGTTTCATTTTGTGAAATAAAACAAATACTGAAATCAATATTAATTTGTTTTATTCAATAATCATTGCTGGACGTATTAAATTCATCAACAATATCAAGGTATTTGTGGACAGACTAACATCACTAAACAAATAAAACATTTGAGGACGAATTAAAATCATTCGACATGCAAAATATATTTGAGGGCGGATTAAAATCAAACAACATAATACATATTTGAGGACGGATTAACATTACACATCAAATAGCATTTTTGAGGTCTGATAATAATCAATCGCTGCATGACGATTATCAAAAGAAATATAAAAAGAGTTTGAAGATACCAAAGTGGTAATCAGAATACGTAAATCGAAGGACAGACAACACAATGGCCAAAAGAAATAGAACAAACAACGATCTACAAAACACTACACATAGAACTGAAGATCGAGTAACACGAACCCCACCAAAAACCGGGGGTGAACTCAGATGCTCATGAAGGGTAAGCGATTCCTGCTACACTAGTGGCACCCGTCATGTTAATCTAGTTACAAAGCCGGCGATAATTAATGAATGAGGAAAGGATCGGGAAGTGTTTACGACAAATGGAACATATCCGTTGCCATTAGTGACACAGATATTCCATAACGGTCAACCAAGTCATGGTGGTGACCGTAAAATTTTCGAAGTGATGACTTCAACTTAACCAATAGGAATCCTTGGTTCACCGGTATTTCACAAAGTGAAAGAAAAAAAACGTTTAATTCACGGCATGACATCATTGCACGAACGCTGTAATCGAAAATAGTATTGCGCGTCCGAAAACGAGCAAAAACCAAAGTCCCTTTTTGAACGTCTTATTAGAGCAAACAAAAGTGTAAATCTATGTAGTAAATACTATGACTACTCATGTATTCTGAGTATCGAATAGATATCACCTGTAACCGAAAAACAACGGTAAGTCACTCATGCGCTAACCCACATTCGTAAATTACTGGGCTGTTCGGTTACGCATGATTTATTTTATGTATTCAGAATGTAAAAGTGGTTATCCTATAAGCAATGAAAAATATCACATACTATTACACAATAAACATTATATTTTTGGTTGGATTAAAATCACATAATAAATATTATATTTTGGATGGATTAAAATCACATAATAAACATTATATTTTTGGATGGATTAAAATAACATAATGAATATTATATTTTTGGATGGATTAAAATCACATAATAAACATTATATTTTTGGATGGATTAAAATCACATAATAAACATTACATTTTTGGATGGATCAAAATAACATAATGAATATTATATTTTTGGATGGATTAAAATCACATAATAAACATTATATTTTTGGATGGATTAAAATCACATAAATGTATTGTTGAGTGGATTAAAATCACATAATAAACATTATTTTTTGGGGTGAATTAAAATCACATAATTACAATTTTTCGATGGATTAAAATCACATAATAAATATTATATTGTTGGGTGGATTAAAATCACACAATAAACATTATATTTTTGGATGGATTAAAATCACATAATAAATATCATATTGTTGAGTAGATTAAAATCACATAATAAACATAATATTTTTGGATGGATTAAAATCACATAATAAACATTATATTTTTGGATGGATTAAAATAACAAAAAAATATTATATTGTTGGATACCTAAGTTAAAAATCACTTAATAAATATTATATTGTTGGAAGGATTTAAATCAGATAGAAATATTATATTGTTGAATAAATTAAAATCACATAATAAATATTATATTGTTGGATGGATTAAAATCACATAATAAACATTATATTTTTGGATGGATTAAAATCATATAAATGTATTGTTGAGTGGATTAAGATCACATAATAAGCATTATATTTTTGGGTGGATTAAAATCACACAATAAACATTATATTTTTGGATGGATGAAGATCACATAATAAATATTACATTTTTGGATGGATTAAAATCACATAATAAACATTATATTTTTGGATGGATTAAAATCACAAAAATATATTATATTGTTGGATAAGTTAAAAATCACATAATAAATATTACATTGTTGGAAGGATTTAAATCAGATAGAAATATTATATTGTTGGATGGACTAAAATAACATTATAAATATCATATTGTTGGGTGGAGTAAATTCACATAATAAACATTATATTTTTGGATGGATTAAAATCACATAATAAATATTATATTGTTGGGTGGAGTAAAATCACATAATAAACATTATATTTTTGGATGGATTAAAATCTCATAATAAACATTATATTTTTGGATGGATTAAAATCACAAAAAAATATTATATTGTTGAATAAGTTAAAAATCACATAATACATATTATATTGTTGGAAGGATTTAAATCAGATAGAAATATTATATTGTTGAATAAATTAAAATCACATAATAAATATTATATTGTTGGATGGATTAAAATCACATATTAAACATTATATTTTGGATGGATTAAAATCACATAATAAATATTATATTGTTGGGTGGAGTAAAATCACATTATAAACATTATATTTTTGGATGGATTAAAATCACATAAATGCATTGTTGAGTGGATTAAAATCACATAATAAGCATTATATATTTGGGTGGATTAAAATGACATAATTACAATTTTTGGATGGATTAAAATCACAAAATAAATATTATATTGTTGGGTGGGTTAAAATCACATAATAACTATTTTATTTTTGGATGGATTAAAATCACATAATAAACATTATATTTTTGGATGGATTAAAAACACAAAAAAGTATTATATTGTTGGATAAGTTAAAAATCACATAATAAATATTATATTGTTGGAAGGATTTAAATCAGATAGAAATATTATTTTGTCGAATAAATTAAAATCACATAATACATATTATATTGTTGGATGGATTAAAATCACATAAAAATATTATATTGTTGGGTGGATTAAGCAAACACAAGATAGACAACGATTATGTAAAAATTCATTAGCATAAATAATATTGTAGATTGTTTACGAATGGATGCATACCATCAAACAGATGCGATGTTTTACATGGGAACCTGTTTTACACGTATGAATGTACCGTCGTTGATAACTAAAAGCCATCAAGATCATAGAGTTGAATATGTTGAACTACATTATTTTGATATTAAAGTCTAATAAAAGAATGAAAGACGGGTTACGATATTTTGTTCCGTGTATTGGTATATTACTTCCTGGTCCAGATTGGGTTGAATCAATAGTCCATTTATTCAGAAATTAAACTGTTGTCGTGTACATTGCAATGGATATCCTCCGCTTAAATAATACTAAGATAGCAGTGAAAAACGTCTTTTTTGAAGATAAATAAAAACCTCTGTATATCTGAATCAGTCTATAAAGTTTGGACACGAAAGATGACACATATAGTTGATTTTCTCTATCAGGCTGCCATCGGTCCTACCTATAATTTGATGAAGAGATAGATTAAAAATATTGATAAAATAATAGAAATATATGTATAAATATTCATTCTATAGCAAAAAAAAAGAATTTGCTTTAAGAAGAGTTTGAAGATACCAAAGGGGTAATCAAAATACGCATATCGAAGAAGAACAGACAAAACAGTTGCCAAAAGAAAAAGTACAAACAATGATTCACAAAACATGACACATAAAACTAGTATTACTGTGAGCACAGCTCACTAAAGATATACCTCTCGCTCCCCACATCTGTCCAACCTATTTCCATTACCAAAACATTACCGATTGTTCCGACCAAAAATGAAAGGGACCCTCCACTCTTCACCGGTAAGCTACTGATATAATTTCAAAACATTCTGAGAAACACTACTCAAGTTATCATACGACATAGGGTAAACATCCTATTTTCCGTCATATCAAGCCCAATAACTCTGGAACGGCAAAAGTGAAAATCGTCAAAAATGAAAGGGATCCTCCTGTCTTCACCAGTAAACAGCTGATAAAATTTTAAAAGATTCTAAGAAACACAACTCAAGCTATCGTTCGACATAGGATTTGTCTACAGACGGACGGACGGACGGACGGACGGACGGACATGGTGAAACCAGTATACCCCACTACAACTTCGTTGTGGGGGGTATAACTACTGATCAAGTAACATGAACCCTACTAAAAATCGGGACTGAACTCAGGTGGTCCGGAAGGGTAAGCAGTTCCTGCTCCAATAGTGACACCCGTCGTCTTTATCTAGCTACAAAACCTTGATTATTCCTTTGGTACTTTAAACGTCAACGTTTTTGGCAAGATAAATATATTTTTAAACTTTTCAGTCTGGTTTGCATTTTAATTTTATTACAATTTAAATGATTTTTCCAAATATTTTCACATAAATGGTTTAACCTAATACTAAATTTGGTGTATGTACCTGAAATTGTTCGACATGCATCCTGTCTAATCCGAACACCTTCATTTCACGTCACTGACGTGTCTAATTTAAACACATTTATGTAACCTGACTAATCTGAACACCTTTATTTATACTGTCTAATCTGAACACCTTTATTTAACCTATCTAATCCGAACACATTTATTTAATCTGTCTTATCTGACCATTTTTATGAAACCTGCATAGTCTGAGCTTCTTTATCTAACATGTTTAATATTACGACATTTTCATCCCGAAAATAGTAGCTACGACATATTTCTTTTTATATCCAAACAGTTGATAAAAAACCCCGCATGGTTTAATGGCTGGTGTGCTCACCTCGAGTGCGGTAGATCGAGGGTTCGAACCCCAATAGGGCCAAACCAAAGATTATCAAATTGGTATTTGTTGCTACTCCACTAAGCATCCAGCATTAAGGAGAAAGATCAAATACTTGTTGGCTCGGAATCAGGATAATTAGTCCGAGTGAGGGGGGGAGAGGGACATGTCTACCCGTGAGCTACTGTTTCAGTGAGTTAGCACTATAAAAATCCAACTAAACGAGTTGATCTAGTACAATCATCATCTCATTGAAAATTAACTTGTTGATATAGCTGAAAAATTGTAGAGTTGGTGCTCAGCAACAATCAGTCACTCAGTTGATAACTTACAATACAATGGCCAAAAGAGAGGACAAACACTGATCTACAAAATAGTACACAGGAAACTAAAGACTGAGCAAAACCATAATATGAGCTCGGTGCCCCGGAATGGTCAGCAGTCAGCACTTCCTGTTCCACTTGTGACACCCGTCACGTTACTGCTAAATGACACTAACATTATTTGATATGGAAATCGTGTTGGGCACCAATATACGTAAATGAATACAAATAAAATTAAAGCATGAACCCCTTATATAACAAATAGAATAAAAGACGAACCGAACATCGTTTTTATGTAGAAAGTGCAGCGGACGGAAAACGTGAAGACACGTAATTTGACAGCATAAAAAACATGAACCCCACTAAGACAAGCAAATAATGAAGTCGACCTCACTTGCTCCGCACGTGTAAACATGTCTTGCTCCACTAATAAATGGCGTCGTTATGTTACTCTTGTTACAAACCCGTTGATAAATCACGGGTGAGGACAGAATCAGATTATGAATACGACGAACGAAACATAGGTGGTCATTTGCTACGCAGGTATTCCGTAAAAGTTATGCAAGTCATGTTGGCGCCCGTAGAACTTTCAAAGCAATGACTTCAATTTAGAAACCCTTGGCTAAGTAGAATGTCTGTAAGCAACAACCCTCTATTGAGTCTATCAAGGAAATCATGAGAGGAAATAACAAAACAGCACTTCATACAAAGAGGAGTGTCTCTTAAAATTATTTTGAAATCTAATCACATATAGATAACTAATATGAACTTTAGAGATGTTCCCTTACTGACTTTATTATTGAACCTACCTTTGTAACAGCCGTGCACTTGGTAGCGTAGCAAAAAATGATTATTGCCCCTGCCACAGCAACGCCCCCAATGGTAACAACAATTGGTATCACAACTGAAACGATTCATATTATCTAAGAATATATTATATTGTATAATATTGTGTAAGGTTGTATAATATCATATAGGATATTATAATATTTCACTGTATTGTATATTATTATACTTCGTGTAAGTTTCTGTAGTGATATTTGGTACTGTAATATTTTGGCATATTACCTGGACAATTAGATAATCAGTATAATCATGATATTAATGTGGTCTTGTCCAGGTAATATGCCAAAATATTACCCCGGTCTGAGAGACATATTACCCTCTCCTTCGGTTGGGTAATATGTCTCTCGGACCTGGGTAATATTTTGGCATATTACGTGGACAAGACCACATTATTATATAAATATTTCATTGTATTGTATAATATTTAACATTACACGCAATCAGAACACCTCTCTTTGAATAGTATGAAGGATAATTGTGTGAGCATGCAAGGAAAAATATAGGCCCAAGTGATGAGACCAATATTAACTATGGGCCCAAATGATGAGCCCAATATTAACTATGGGCCCAAGTGATGAGGCCAATATTCTTTGTATTAAAACAACAGATCAGTTGGGTTTTCACAGTGTTAGATTTCTGAAACAACTTCCGTACGCATGTATGTACATTATTTTGACTCTGAGAAGAACATTTTTGTTTTCCCTTACTCCTAAATTCTAAGACACATTATTTTGACTCTAGGACAGAAACTTTTGTTTTCCCTTACTCCCAAATTCTACGACACATTTTATTAATTCTGGGACATACAATTGGGTTTTATTTAACTCTTAAATTCTATGAAATATTATTTTGACTCTGGAACATACATTTTTTTTTCTCTTCCTCCCAAATTCTACGACACATTATTTTAACTCTAAGACAGACCATTTTGTTTTCCCTTACTCCAAAATTATACGACATATTATTTTGACTCTAGGATAGACCATTTTGTTTTCCCTTACTCCTAAATTCTACGACACATTATCTTGACTCTAGGATAGACCATTTTGTTTTCCCTTACTCCTAAATTCTACGACACATTATTTGTACTCTAGGACAGACCATTTTGTTTTCCCTTACTCCTAAATTCTACGACACATTATCTTGACTTTTCCTTACTCCCAAATTATGCGTCACATTATGGTGACTCTAGGATAGACAATTGAGTTTTCTTTTGCTCCTAAATTCTATGACACATTATTTTGACTCTAGGACAGACCATTTTGTTTTCCCTTACTCCTAAATTCTACGACACATTATTTGTACTCTAGGACAGACACTTTTGTTTTCCCTTACTCCTAAATTCTACGACACATTATTTGTACTCTAGGACAGAAACTTTTGTTTTCCCTTACTCCCAAATTCTACGACACATTTTATTAATTCTGGGACATACAATTGGGTTTTATTTAACTCTTAAATTCTATGAAATATTATTTTGACTCTGGAACATACATTTTTTTTTCTCTTCCTCCCAAATTCTACGACACATTATTTTAACTCTAAGACAGACCATTTTGTTTTCCCTTACTCCAAAATTATACGACATATTATTTTGACTCTAGGATAGACCATTTTGTTTTCCCTTACTCCTAAATTCTACGACACATTATCTTGACTCTAGGACAGACCATTTTGTTTTCCCTTACTCCAAAATTATACGACATATTATTTTGACTCTAGGATAGACCATTTTGTTTTCCCTTACTCCTAAATTCTACGACACATTATCTTGACTCTAGGATAGACCATTTTGTTTTCCCTTACTCCTAAATTCTACGACACATTATCTTGACTCTAGGACAGACCATTTTGTTTTCCCTTACTCCTAAATTCTACGACACATTATTTTGACTCTAGGACAGACAATTCTGTTTTCCCTTACTCCTAAATTCTACGACACATTATCTTGACTTTTCCTTACTCCCAAATTATGCGTCACATTATGGTGACTCTAGGATAGACAATTGAGTTTTCTTTTGCTCCTAAATTCTACGACACATTATTTTGACTCTAGGACAGACCATTTTGTTTTCCCTTACTCCTAAATTCTACGACACATTATTTGGACTCTAGGACAGACCATTTTGTTTTCCCTTACTCCTAAATTCTACGACACATTATTTGGACTCTAGGACAGACCATTTTGTTTTCCCTTACTCCTAAATTCTACGACACATTATTTTAACTCTAGGACAGACCATTTTGTTTTCCCTTACTCCTAAATTCTACGACACATTATTTTGACTCTAGGACAGACAATTCTGTTTTCCCTTACTCCTAAATTCTACGACACATTATCTTGACTTTTCCTTACTCCCAAATTATGCGTCACATTATGGTGACTCTAGGATAGACAATTGAGTTTTCTTTTGCTCCTAAATTCTACGACACATTATTTTGACTCTAGGACAGACCATTTTGTTTTCCCTTACTCCTAAATTCTACGACACATTATTTGGACTCTAGGACAGACCATTTTGTTTTCCCTTACTCCTAAATTCTACGACACATTATTTGGACTCTAGGACAGACCATTTTGTTTTCCCTTACTCCTAAATTCTACGACACATTATTTTAACTCTAGGACAGACCATTTTGTTTTCCCTTACTCCTAAATTATATGACACATTATTTGTACTCTAGGACAGACCATTTTGTTTTCCCTTACTCCTAAATTATATGACACATTATTTGTACTCTAGGACAGACCATTTTGTTTTCCCTTACTCCTAAATTCTACGACACATTATTTTAACTCTAGGACAGACCATTTTGTTTTCCCTTACTCCTAAATTATATGACACATTATTTGTACTCTAGGACAGACCATTTTGTTTTCCCTTACTCCTAAATTATATGACACATTATTTGTACTCTAGGACAGACCATTTTGTTTTCCCTTACTCCTAAATTCTACGACACATTATTTTAACTCTAGGACAGACCATTTTGTTTTCCCTTACTCCTAAATTATATGACACATTATTTGTACTCTAGGACAGACCATTTTGTTTTCCCTTACTCCTAAATTATATGACACATTATTTGTACTCTAGGACAGACCATTTTGTTTTCCCTTACTCCTAAATTCTACGACACATTATTTTAACTCTAGGACAGACCATTTTGTTTTCCCTTACTCCTAAATTATATGACACATTATTTGTACTCTAGGACAGACCATTTTGTTTTCCCTTACTCCTAAATTATATGACACATTATTTGTACTCTAGGACAGACCATTTTGTTTTCCCTTACTCCTAAATTCTACGACACATTATTTGTACTCTAGGACAGACCATTTTGTTTTCCCTTACTCCTAAATTCTACGACACATTATTTTAACTCTAAGACAGACCATTTTGTTTTCTCTTACTCCTAAATTATACGACACATTCATCATCTACAGTTAAACCTATTCATGTGGTCACCTCTATTAAGCAGTCACCTGTATTAAAAGGTCACATTTTTCTTATCCTGTCATAGAAAACTTCATATAAATTGAACTTCTTTTAAGAGGTCACCTGTCCTATTAGGCCACTTTTTCTTTGTCTCAAACGTGACCACTTAACACAGGTTTGTCTGTACTAGATAGACTTACTTGTAAGTAATATGTCATCATCGGTAGTCGTGTCTGCTGCAGTTGTGTTTTCTGTGGTGTCATTTGTGGTAGTGGCATCTGTGACCGTTGTGATGGCTCTTGTTGCTGTGGATTCTATTGAAGTGGTTTCTGTTGTTGTAGCCTCTGTTATAGTAGTTGTAGGTTCAGTTGTAGTTGTAGCCTCAGTTGTAGTAGTTGTAGCCTCAGTTGTAGTAGTTGTAGGTTCAGTTGTAGTAGTTGTAGCCTCAGTTGTAGTAGTTGTAGGTTCAGTTGTAGTAGTTGTAGGTTCAGTTGAAGTAGTTGTAGGTTCAGTTGTAGTAGTTGTAGGTTCAGTTGAAGTAGTTGTAGGTTCAGTTGTAGTTGTAGCCTCAGTTGTAGTAGTTGTAGCCTCAGTTGTAGTAGTTGTAGGTTCAGTTGTAGTAGTTGTAGCCTCAGTTGTAGTAGTTGTAGCCTCAGTTGTAGTAGTTGTAGTCTCAGTTGTAGTATTTGTAGCCTCAGTTGTAGTAGTTGTAGGTTCAGTTGTGGTAGATGTAGGTTCAGTTGTAGTAGTTGTAGGTTCAGATGTAGTAGTTGTAGGTTCAGTTGAAGTAGTTGTAGGTTCAGTTGTAGTAGTTGTAGGTTCAGTTGTAGTAGTTGTAGGTTCAGTTGTAGTAGTTGTAGGTTCAGTTGAAGTAGTTGTAGGTTCAGTTGTAGTAGTTGTAGGTTCAGTTGTAGTAGTTGTAGGTTCAGTTGTAGTAGTTGTAGGTTCAGTTGTAGTAGTTGTAGGTTCAGTTGTAGTAGTTGTAGGTTCAGTTGTAGTAGTTGTAGGTTCAGTTGTAGTAGTTGTAGGTTCAGTTGTAGTAGTTGTAGGTTCTGTTGTAGTAGTTGTAGGTTCAGTTGTAGTAGTTGTAGGTTCTGTTGTAGTAGTTGTAGCCTCCGTTGTGGTAGTCTCTGTTGTAGTTGTCTGCATTGTAGTTGTTTCTGGTTGTAAAGCACAAGTTTTACAACAGGTAACATCTCGTGTGTTAGAAGTATAATTGGGACATTCAGCCGCTACACAGCCATTTGCTCTGTCGCCATATTCACAACCTATTACAAAATCATCAAATTGTAGATATATGAACCTTTTAATCAAGCAAGAGGTAAACATGTCATATACACATTAAAACAAACATTAAAATTGGCGTTAAACAACAATCACCCACTTCAAAACAATCACATTGTAATCTGTTATCAAGTTTATTTCTATTTTCTCGCATTGATGCATTAATTCGTAAATAATACTCAAAATTAAAAATGTTGGTAAATTTGCACCAGTTATATTTTGTTTGCTTTGGGGCCGTCATGGTCGTTGAATTTACAACTACTTATGCAATCAGTTTCTATCACCACTAATGTTGTGTGTTCGAATCCTGCTCAGACGAGGTGCACTCGATACGGCATTATGTGATAAAGTGTGTCAGTGACTTGCGGCAGGACAGTGGTTTCCGTCATTGACCGTCCAATCATATGCAAGACAGAAAAAAATATATTGACCAATCAGTCAACATAGGTGTGCGCTTGTTCAGTTTTAATACATCAAGCATTAATCAGCTTATCGCTGATTGGTCATTTGAAAATATGAATACTGACGTGAAACCATATGGAATGTCGTTAGGTTTTAGTGTATAGCCAAAAAATAAATTAAAAAATAAACAGCAAACATTAAATTTTAATTAGGTTGGATTCATGTGTGCTTAGGTTTATGGCATTACATGTTCTACAGTTGTCACGTGTACTTGACGAAAGCATTGTGGTACTTCTGACATATCATGTAACGTTATACCAGATTGCTTAAGTGTTCTAAATTCTACAAACTATTTTTAAAGAAAGGCCATTTACATGTTCTTCATGGTAGTCCTGATTAGTTAACAGTGCTAAGAGTTGATCATTCTACAAATTTTTTTTAAGAAAGGCCATTTACCTGTTATTCCTGTAAGATAGTTCTGACATATCGAGCAACAATGGATCGTATTGTAGTAATTTTGGTAACAGACGAACGGACTTGGTAGTACTTCTGCAGAACAGAAAGGAGCATCTCCCAACACACAATTTGCTGTGGAGTAACAAAAGAAAGTTCATAGTAAAATAGATCATGACTTGTCACGGGTTTGTAACTAGATTAACACAACGGTTGTCACTAGTGGATCAGGACCTGCTTTCCCTTCCGGAGCACCAGAGTTCACCCCCGTATTTAGTGGGGTTCGTGTTACTCAATCTTAGTTTTATATGCAAGTTTTGTTGATTGTTGTTTGTCATTTTGTTCTTTTTCTTTTGGCCATTGTGTTGTCTGTTCTTCTTCGATATACAGATTCTGATTGCCCCTTTGGTATCTTCAAATTTTTCTATGTAAATACAATGTAAACAAAAACAAAAGCTCGCATCATTACAATAGGTAGCCATTTTATGGTCATTGAATATTTTCTATCTTTGTTTTTTTTTCATTTGGTACGAGTGAAGGTTTAAGGGTTATGGTTAGGGCTATGGTGCTTAACACCACATTCAACAATATTCCATTCAGTTATATCGTTGCGGTCAGTGTTATTGGTGGGGGAAACCGAAGTACCAGAGAAAAAACTCCCACCAATTTGTCGCAAGTCATTGACAAACTTTATCACATAATGTTGTATCGAGTACACCTCGCCATGGGCAGGATTCGAACTCACAACATTAGTGGTGATAGGCACTGATTGCATGGGTAGTTATAAATCCAACTACCTTACGATCACGATCACGATGGCCCCTAATTCCGATTCAGAAATTTGATATATGCAAATAAGACTTTTGGTAGGATCCGTGTTGTTCATATTTTTAGTTTGTTTATGTTGTCCTATTATGTGTCTTTATGTTCTGAGTTCTGTGTCTTTATGTGTCTGGTGTCCGTTACGACTTCCGCATTAAAACGATGTTCGGTTCTTTTCATCCAGTTGTTTGTAGGAGGGCTCATGTCTTATTGTGCTTTTTGTGTATGTCCAACATTGTACTCTTGCTCATGTTTTTAGTTTTCCTTGTTGTGTTTTGTTAATTGTTTGTCTTCGTCGTGTGTTTTATGTACCCAATGTTGTAACTTTCTCTGGATTGTCCATTCCTGATTGCCCCATCGGTTTTCTCTAACGTTTATTTCCATAAAATAAACTGAGATGTTCCTAATTTTATTTTAATTTATGCAGTGTAATGATTAATAAAACTAAGGTTCTCTTCCATCAGCCTCAGAAATAGGTGACCAAAGCCGATTGTGGCTATTCTGTTTAGACCCTTTGGTTTTATTGCTTACAAAACTTAAAAATTATTTGTCTTTCCAATCTTTCGATTTGAGCATACCTGATGAAGGTTGATTCAGAAACCTGTAGTGTGCACTAAATTAGATATCTATGTTTTTATTAGTAATACTTACGATCTGCAGATTTGGCTCTGGTATCATTACAACATTTCCCAGCGACACACCACTACAAATACAGACAAGATAATATATTACCGGTAGTTTATATGCTACTCGATATTTGGTTTTATATGTATGTTTTGTAGACCGTTGTTTGTCCTTTTGTTTATTTTCTTTTGGCCATTGGGTTGTCTGTTCTTCTTCGATATACGAATTCTGATTACCCCTTTTGTACCTTCAAACTCTTCTTATTATCACAATCGAGGTCGTCGTGGTCATGATCGTATGGTAGTTGGATTTACAACTATCTATTCAATCGGTGCCTATCACCACACACGTTGTGAGTTCGAATCCCGCTCTGGCGAGGTGTATTCGGTACAACATTATGTGATCAAGTTGTCAGTGACTTGCAGCAGGTCGGTGGTTTTCGCCGAGTACTTCGGTTTCCTCCATCAATAAAACTGACTGCGACGATATAACTGAAATGTTGTTGAAAGTGGCGTTAAGCTTCATAATCCTAGCCCTAACAATCACAATTTTGGTCTTTCCTCATTCATGACTTATCACCGGGTTTGTAACAATAGTAACACGACGGGTGCGACTAGTGGAACAGGAACTGCGCACCTTTCCATAGCACGTGAATTCACCCTCGGCTGTTTGTTGGGTCTTGTTGCTCAATCTTTGCTTTTCTGTGCAGATCATTGTTTGTCCTTTTGCCCATTTTCGTTTGGCCATTGCAATATATGTACGTCTTCGATTTATACTTCTGGTTACCCCCTATGATATTTTCAAACTTTTCTTACCTACCCAGTTCATTTTATTGTGTCATATTACCCCGTATTAGACAACTACAGCAAACCCAGTTGTTAATGTAGAGCCATCGTGGCTGCGATCTTGATGTATATCTACATATGCAATATGTGCTACCACCGCTAAAGGTGTGAGTTAGATTCACACCCATGGAGAGGCGTGCTCGATACAACATTATGTGATAATGGTTAGTGTAGCATTATTTCAATGTTTCTAAGCACAGTTCATTTATATTCAGCAGGCACACAACGTAATTCCAAGCTTGAAATAACGTCGTTGTCTCGTTGTATCAATAATGTGTCACCTTTACAATAATTTTGTATGCGCGTTGGGCACTGTACTAAATAGAATTATCAACAACAGAATTTGAAGCAATAGTTTTTCAGGTACTTATGGCAGGTAGGTGGCCTTCTCTGTGTCTCCCGGTAATAGTTTTGCAGGTAGGTGGCTTTCTCTGTGAATCTGGGTAAAAGTTTTTGTCAGTGACTTTTGATAGGCAAATGGCTTCCACTGTGTTTTCCGGTAATCATTTTTGTTAGTGACTTGTGGCAGGTAGGTAGCTTTCACTGGGTATTCCGGTAATAGTTTTGTCAGTGAATTGTGGCAGGAAGGTGCCTATCTTTGAATATCCTGATAATAATTTTGCTAGTGACTTGTCTCAGGTAGGTGGCATTCTCTGTGTCTCCCGGTAATAGTTTTGCAGGTGGGTGGCTGTCTCTGTGTTTTTCCTGTCTACTCCACCAATAAGATAAAACTGATATATTGTTCAAGTGGCGTTGAACACCTATATTATGTAAGCCTAATTAAGCTTGCGCATGCGTGATAATTGATTATATATATATATATATATACATTTTTGTATATTACACTTGAGTCAGTGAATTATTTACAAATTGTTTATTTTTCTTTCAGAATTTTTGGTAAAACTATGTACATTGAAATCATTGGTTTACAGGAGTGGATATATAGAGAACAGTTGGTGTTAACTGTTCTCTAAATATGTCTATTGTGGTTGATTGAACTGTATGTTGTGGTAGCATGTTCCATTGTATAATTGTATGAGGAAAAAATGACCATTTATATGTATCGTTAGATGTTTAATGGGATAATATGAAACCGAATTAAATGATTAATTAACTACAAATACCTGGCCATCACCACAAACAGTCCCGTCCCATGGGAGATGAATACTACAATAGGATGGATTGTCTGGTATCTGACAGTATATGTATTTACATACAGTGGTAGGGTCAGCATAGTGTAGATACTACAAATAAGACATATACATTTATTATTGAAACTTACAGTTCCTAAATAATGTATAGTTATTATTCATACTAAGGTTACCCCCCTCACCCCCCCCCCCCCAAGTGGGGCGACACGTGTATCCGCGGACTGTTGTTTCAGTGAGCTAGCACTTTAAAATTCCAACTAAGCGTGTTGATCTAGTACAAAGCGGATTTTGATAATTTTTGTATCAATAAATTCAAAATTGAATGTAGTTTTACTCTATAATTTCAAAATAATTTTATATGAGAAACATTTTGAGAATACACAAGATAAACACAAAACTAAATTAATTTCTTTCCAAACACAATGCAATGATAGTACTTTTGTAGACAAATTATTTAAGTCTGTGTTTAAATCATGTCGATTTGATAAATATGCTTCAAAAAGTTATTTAAAAATTACTACTATAAACTCCATATCTTTCTGCTTTTGTTGATCAAATGATTATCGAAATCGGACATGATTTGACTTCAAGATAATACTTTAAAAACCTGTTTAAATATAGGGAAAATTGGAAGTGTTCGAATACTTTTGTCTACTGTCTGTGGTGCAGGATCATCTGACCAACATTTCTATGATATCATAATTAAATCTGCCCAGTGGTTTCGGAGAAGGCATTTTTTTTTCAATTTTGAGCAAATTAGAATACAATATTGTTCCTGGCTTCCAAGCAACACCAAAAACACAAACATTTTCACTATATGAAATTCCTGCCACGCTTGGTTCCAATCGGCCAAGTGGTTTCAGGGAAGAAGATTGAAAGGTGAAACGCTTACAGACGACGGACAACACGACAATGACGGACGCAAAGTGATAGCAATAGCCCAAACGACGCTTCTGTGAGGTGAGCTATAGGTATAAGTTTATATTCTGTCTTATATTTTACTGCATATATAATTCACTATACTGTCCCTATGATATTTATCATTGAAATTTGCATTTTAACCCTTGATTTAACATGTACAAAGATGTATTAATATTCGCCTAGCAACGGTAGCCCGGCTGTCATGTTATTATAGTGCGACCGACGATGTTGTGTCTGTTGGACATAAATAAGTACGATTATACTCATATCCTATGTGGATTATAAAAATTACTCCTAGACGTTTGGCCTACAAAATTATTATTCACGAATTATCACAAGATTTGTAACAAGAGTAACTGTTACCCTTAAGGTGCACCCGAGTTCAATCCCGGTCTTAGTGGGGCTTGTGTTGCTCAATCGTTAGTTTTTGTGCTTCCCTTTGTCAGTCATTGTTTGTCCTTTTTCCCTTTTACTTTTGGCCATTGTGTTGTCTGTTCATCGATATATGGCTACTGATTACCCTCTTAGGTATCCTCAGACTTTTCTGATACCCCCTTTGATATCCTCAGACTTTTCTGATTACCCCTTTGGTATATTCAGACTTTTCTGATTACCCCTTTGGTATCCTCAGACTTTTCTGATTACCCCCTTTGATATCCTCAGACTTTTCTGATTACCCCCTTTGATATCCTCAGACTTTTCTGATTACCCCCTTTGATATCCTCAGACTTTTCTGATTACCCCCTTTGATATCCTCAGACTTTTCTGATTACCCCTTTGGCATCCTCAGACTTTTCTGATTACCCCCTTTGGTATCCTCAGACTTTACTGATTACCCTTTTGGTATCCTCATATTTTTCTGATTATTCCCTTTGGTATCCTCAGACTTTTCTGATTACCCCCTTTGGTATCCTCAGACTTATTCTTTTATCCTCTGAAGTTGACACTGTAGAATGATTGTGTACTTTTCAATTCTGAGATTTATCTGCACAATTATTTTCTACACATTTTGACTTTGAGACGACCGTGTGCAATTACCATTTTCATTATTAATACTCTTGAGACTTACCCTGCACAAATACGAACTTCCGTTTCGGTAATGTTGACATTGCTCATCTGGCTGGTAAATGTGACCATTAAATGTTTTGTTATACTGATCAAGTGCAGTCGGGTCATGGCTTGCTCTTAATGCCGTCATGCAATTATAGTTATTACTGCAAAGAAAAAATAAACATCCGTCAAGTGGTCAAGTATAGCACAAAACTGTTTTATGGTTCATGTTTTATTGATGTTATGTATATTTGTTGTTCGCATCGTTCAACAGTAGCACAATGAGTGCCACTAGTGGATCAGGGTCTGCGTTCCGTTCCGGAAAATCTTAATTCACAACGGGGTTTTGATCGATCTTTAATCTTCTGTGTCATGTGATGTAGCTCATAGTGTGTCCTTTTTCTTTTGGCAACTGTTCATCTGTCGTTGTTCGACTTACGACTTCTGATTATCCGCTTGGTAACCTCAAATTTGTCTTACGTTCGTCAACTATATACATGTGTATCTCGCTATCTTGTACTCGGATATGGAGCTTCGTTGGATAGCTCGAAATAGACAATAAATATACATTGTACGAACTTGACCTCAAATGAGATCTCTTCATTGGCTATAGTCGGTATTTTAACAGCCGATGTGTATACAGAAAATCTGTTGTAGGATGGGAAAATCTTTTAAAAGCCGTAGTTATGAATGAAGTTTATAGTAATTCGCCACGCCTCCAAGCAGTTACACAAATTATTTTATTTATAGCTACATCATGAATGAAGTTTATAGTAATTAGCCACGCCTCCAAGCAGTAAAACAAATTCTTTTATTTATAGCTATACAAAAAATCAATAAACACACAGATCAACTTATATCGGTCAACGCATTAGGTTTAGCACACAAAACAATACAATTTTATGCAATCAAGTTCGTACAAAAATATTATCAGCCTTAAAATGGGAGACATAGACATTTAAAAGGTAGTGAATCAATTGTACGGTGACAGATTTCCCCAAAAATGTGCGTATGTTGTATTTATTCTGCAAGTCACGTATGCCAAAAAAATATATTGAATTTACACACAAAAAAGAAAAACATTGAATATTGTGGTTGGTTTTCTTATAATGTGGTTCGCGTTCCACCCGTTTTTTTGGTTTTTGTGTTTTTTTGCGATGTGGTCTATATGAGACAGAGGGTCACGTGAGGCTTTATATGTCTACCAGATATAAAAAGCAAATGTTTATACGTACATCTTTATATTGCCAGTACATGCACCGATTGCAGTATAAGTAAATTTTGATGAGTTGGTAGTAAATGTGTCAGCTTAAGTTATCCTGGATAACAAGAACACTCTTACACTCTGATATTTCAAAATAATTGGTCCCTTTGACAAAGACCGAATGCCTATAATCTCTATAAATTATGTGAGAATTGATGGGTGTCATGCAATTTCCTGGATAACAAGAACACTCTGATATTTCAAAGTAAAATAATCGGTTCCTTTGATAAGGTCCGGTTGTATGTAATCTCTATAAATTATGTAAAAAACTCTATGTTAATAGAACTTACGTATCCATGTAATCAATATATGTCTGAAAGTAGTCAACAGAACAATTTGAGAAGATGTAGTGATTAGTTCCCTTTTCGCTGGTTGTGGCACCAACAGATGGCGCCATCACATATCTCTCGGAAGAAGAGCAATTATTATTGTTTTGACCATCGTGTCGTGCACCCAAACTGAAAAAGGTAGAAAACAGTACATTATGGATGCCCACGACTGATCACGTTTCGATACTCTCCAATGTCTGTGAGTAGATTCATATGAAAACTGTAGTTCTGGGTTTGTTCCGTAATTGATCTACACTAAGAAGTTTCCATGGTAACTTCACATCACTCAAATTCTTTTTTCTATTTCACGAATTAAACAGATTATAAAAGATCTGACTAATAGATGGATCATTTATTGTCTAAATCCCATGGGTAATTGAGGGTGTCGTGGTCGTGAATGTATGGTAGTTGGATTGATAACTACCTGTGCAATCAGTGCCTATCACCACTAACTGTGTGACTTCGAATCCCGTTGAGGCGAGTTGTACTCGATGCAACATTATGTGATAAAGTTTGTCAGTGACTTGAAACAGGTTGGAGGTTTTCTCCGGGCACTCCATCAATAAAACTGACCGCCACGATATAACTGAAATATTGTTGAAAGTGGCGTTAAAGACCATAACACCTCTATTCATCGAATTAAACAGATTATGAAAGATCTGACTAATAGATAGATCATTTATTGTCTATATCCAAGGAGTAATTGGTATCTGTTTATTTTCTTAGAATCATTTTAATTTGTTGCAAGAATATCATTTTCTTTTAAAACGTTTTTAAACATTTCATTGGCTATATAACTGTAAGTCGGTACAAACCAAAATGTCTAAAATGACTCATGAATAATTCATGACTATGACGATTTCTCTGTCAGCTGACCCACTAGTGATGAATAGAGAGTACTGTAAACCAATTTATTTTCGCGGCTATTATGTTTCGCGTTTTCCTGCTTCAAGATGGTTTCGCGGAGATTTAATTTCGGGATAACCAAAATGCTAAAAGTTCAGATTTTTCGCTGTATGACTTTGGTCTACATCGCCGCCGACATCGGTTGTTTTTTTATAACAAGAGTTGTCTTTCGTAATATATTATTGATCGTTCGATTGACATACCCCATTGATTTCGTGAACACATATGTAGTAGAGTTTTCCTTTTTAAATATTTTCAACATGTTTTAATTGTCAGTCATCAATACAGCATTATTATAACCTACAACAATCCAGTACCTTTTAATTGATTGATTGTTGTTTTACGCCAACTCTATAATTAAGTGTGTATATTTTTGTCCAGTTTTTGTCATCATATAATTATAATAACTTTGTCACCTGTGCTATTTTCTCAAAAAAACGAAAAAAAGTTTATATTATAGAACATGATAGACCAAGATGTCATAATGGGGTAGTTGCTCTCGTTTGTTTTTCCAATGATTATCAGATTATCCTCGTTGATTAATAGTTTCAATTATCAACGTACAGGTGACAGCAATTATTGATTTTATAATTCCAGCTGATAATTACAATCAAACGCTTTTAATTACCTCTCAACATTATGCTCACGGCACTTTATACTACAATATACATGTATAATTATAAAACCTGTTTTGAACACATTTCGATAACTTTCTTCACTTATAATTATATTTGCCATCGCGTAACTTTATAAATTTTAATGCAGAAAAATTGTAATACTGTGGAACGAAATCCTGTATATACCATATATAATGAAGTCTAACTCTTACTAGTACTCTGCATTAAATTAATTGTCAGTATCTTACAAATAAAGTTCTTTTGAAAATTAATTATGTTAATTTACATGACCCCCCCAAATTTAATTACGTATACATGACTTTGTGTTGTCTATGTCAGAAATACATTACGCTATATATATAATATGGTGTTTGCTAGGCTATATATGTTCTTGTTTCTTACACACTTTAGACCGACTTGTTCGCGGATATAAACTTTCGCGATTTTGTACTCTACCGCGAAAGTCGCGAAGGTTTTTAGCACGCGAACACAAGTTGGTTTACAGTAATCGGATCGTGATCAGCTGTGGCTTACCGATCATGAACACTTTCCATCGTTATTGTAACAACTGAAAATTATACTATTGAACTTCTTCCATCTACGGAAAAACTGTATAGCATAAATTGGCATGAATGTCTTTTATTCACGACTAATAAGAAAATAATCAGCAGATTTATTTATTAATACCGAACTATTTCTATTGCACAATTTGCAGATTTCAAACCTTCTGATTCCGTTTAATCTATATCCCTATACTACTAGTGTAAAAATATCACCCTACAACAATACCACAAATTCGAGTTCACCGATGTTTTCCTATCGATAATAAATCTCATGACGGGTGTCACTACTGGAGCAGGAACTGCTAACACATCCGGAGTACCTGAGTTCACCCACGGTTTTCATTGGGTAGCTCGATCTTTAGTTTTCTGTGTAGTGTTTTGTAGATCGTTGTTTGTCTTTTTGTCCCTTTACGTTTGACTATTGTGTTGTCTGCCCCTTTACGTTTGACTATTGTGTTGTCTGTCCCTTTACGTTTGACTATTGTCTTGTCTGTCCTTCTTCGATTTACGGATTCTGATTACCTATTTGGTATCTTCAACTTTTGTCTCTAACAGAACTATACATTCTTATCAGCAAAGTGGATAATATAATCATCATCAGCAGCAGCACCGTCGTGATCGCATGAAAAAGTTGTGAGTTCGAACCCCATTCAAAGTGAGGTGTACTACATGCAACATTATGTGATAAAGTTTGTCAGTGACTTGCGACAGGTCGATGGTTTTCTCCGGTTACTTCTATTTTCTCCACCAATAAAACTGACTGTCACAAGATAGCTGAAATATTGTTGAAAGTGGTGTTAAACACCATGAACCAACCAACTAAACCAGTTGCGTGTATTGTAAATTTGTATATGAAGATCGAGATCCATTTGTTTCCTAAACTAAGCTTACTTGTGACCAAGTTCATGAGCAGCAACATGACCAATTCTGGCTTCCAAATGATCTTCAAGAATAGAGTTCTCATAAAACTCGTTATATTGCTTCCAACATAGTCCTGAGATCCAAGCTAAACCTATAATAATATTAATGATTAGATTTAGAATTTTGTTGTCTCTATAATATTCATGATAAGAAAATATATACATTAAACATTTTTTATGCGTCACCTCTATTAAGCAGTCATCTGTATTAAACAGCCACCCTTTTCTTGTCATGTCATATACAATTTCATATGAATTGAACCTCTTTTAAGAGGTCACCTGTCTTATAAGGCAACTTTTCGTTGTCCATAAGGTGATCTCTGCATACATATTTGACTGTATATAATACCAATCTAATATTACACACAATTTCATGGCGTATCACAAGGTTTGTAACAAGAGAAACACGATGTGTGCAACTAGTGGAGCAGGAACTGCTTAACCATTCCGGAGTATTTGAGTTCACCCGAGTTTTTTGTATATTTATTTGTGGGGTTCGTGTTGTTCATGTTGTTGAATTACATATCTTTTCGTATTTAGTTCTGTGTTGTCATGTACACTACGATTTCCATGTTCTTTGTATTTATTTACGCATTCTGGTGTCCAATACGTGGATTTCCTTGTCAGATGATATTCGTGTCGTTTAACAGTAACACGTCAAGTGTCATTAATGAAGTAGAAACTGCTAACCCTTCCGGAGCACTGGCTTTTAGCGGGGAGCGTGTTGCTCGATCTTTAGTCTTTTGTCCAGTGTTTTGTAGATCATTGCTTGTCCCTTTGTCCTTTTTTGTCATTGTATCCTTCAATCTTTGACTTCTGATGGCTTGCTACGCATCTTCAAAGTTTTATTTTTAAAGACATATGAATTAAAAGATGGTAGCCTTTGAAAACCTTTGGAATTATAGTGTGGATTAGATAATAATGATGGGCGCTTTGTACTACACCAACACACTATGTCAGATTTTATAGTGCTAGCTTCGGAAACAACATCACCGGGAGAAGACATGTCACTCTACGTGGACACATTGTCCTGATTCCGAGCAAAACATTATCTTGATTCCGAATCTTTACTCTTTCTCCTTAATGCTGTGTGGTTAGTGGAGAAGCACCTAATGCCAATTTTATAGTGTTTAGTTTGACCAGATCGTGACTCGATCCCACGTGCTCCCGCACCACAAGCAAGCTCGTTAACCATTACACCACCCATGCGGTTACTTCCTAAATGAATGTTAACTAACTGATAACTCATGTAGAATTGTTGACTTGCTACAGACTGCCACTTGTTTTGACTTATTAAAGATGCATGCAATGTAAGAGGTTGGTTGGTTTGGTTTATTATGTTTGAAACCACTTTCAACAATATTTCAGCTATATCATGGCGGTTTGGTTTATTATGTTTGAAACCACTTTCCACAATATTTCAGCTATATCATGGCGGTTTTGTTTATTATGTTTGAAACCACTTTCAACAATATTTCAGCTATATCATAGCAGTTTGGTTTATTATGTTTGAAACCACTTTCAACAATATTTCAGCTATATCATGGCGGTCAGTTTTATTGATGAAGGAAACGGGATACCCGGATGAAAACAACTGACCTGTCGTAAGGCATTGACATACTGTTTCACATAATGTTGTATCGAGTACACTTCACCATGGACGGGGTTCAAACTCACAACTTTAGTAGTGATGGGCACTGATTGCACAGGTAGTTGTAAATCCAACTACCATACGATCACGGCAACGACAGCCCCAATTGTAAGAAGCGTTGACTCACGAACGACGTATTGTATATATCATTGTAATCTTATCAAAGACCTTTTATTTTAAAAGATTTTTTCTAAAGCTTACTAGGAAAAGAATTTTCATTGACGTTTGTGTTGGATGCTTTATTTTATATGTCAACTTAGAAAAAACGCATGTCCATGTCGACTTATCAAGGATGTTTGTATTGTAAGTATTACTCTGTGTATGTAGATTTACCAAGAGTGTTTGTATTGTAAATATTACTGTGTATGTAGACGTACCAAGGATGTTTGTATTGTAAGTATTACTGTGTATGTCGACTTACCAAGGATGTTTGTAATGTAAGTATTACTGTGTATGTCGACTTACCAAGGTTGTTTGTATTGTAAATATTACTGTGTATGTCGACTTACCAAGGATGTTTGTATTGTAAGTATTACTGTGTATGTAGACCTACCAAGGATGTTTGTATTGGAAGTATTACTGTGTATGTCGACTTACCAAGGATGTTTGTATTGTAAGTATTACTGTGTATGTCGACTTACCAAGGATGTTTGTATTGTAAGTATTACTGTGTATGTAGACTTACCAAGGATGTCTGTATTGTAAGTATTACTGTGTATGTCGACTTACCAAGGATGTTTGTATTGTAAGCATTACTGTGTATGTCGACTTACCAAGGGTGTTTGTATTGTAAGTATTACTGTGTATGTCGACTTACCAAGGGTGTTTGTATTGTAAATATTACTGTGTATGTAGACTTACCAAGGTTGTTTGTATTGTAAGTATTACTGTGTATGTCGACTTAACAAGGATGTTTGTATTGTAAGTATTACTGTGTATGTCGACTTCCCAAGGGTGTTTGTGTTGTAAGTATTACTGTGTATGTCGACTTACCAAGGATGTTTGTATTGTAAGTATTACTGTGTATGTCGACTTACCAAGGATCTTTGTATAGTAAGTATTATTGTGTATGTAGACTTACCAACGATGTTTGTATTGTAAGTATTACTGTGTATATAGACCTACCAAGTGTGTTTGTATTGTAAGTATTACTGTGTATATAGACTTATCAAGGATGTTTGTGTTGTAAATATTACTGTGTATGTCGACTTACCAAGGGTGTTTGTATTGTAAGTATTACTCTGTATGTAGACTTACCAAGGATGTTTGTATTGTAAGTATTACTGTGTATGTAGACTTATCAAGGACGTTTGCATTGTAAGTATTACTGTGTATGTAGACTTATGAAGGATGTGTGTATTGTAAGTATTACTGTGTATGTCGACTTACCAAGGGTGTCTGTATTGTAAGTATTACTGTGTATGTCAACTTACCAAGGTTGTTTTTATTGTAAATATTACTGTGTATGTCGACTTACCAAGGATGTTTGTATTGTAAGTATTACTGTGTATGTAGACCTACCAAGGATGTTTGTATTGGAAGTATTACTGTGTATGTCGACTTACCAAGGATGTTTGTATTGTAAGTATTACTGTGAATGTAGACTTACCAAGGATGTTTGTATTGTAAGTATTGCTCTGTATGTAGACTTACCAAGGGTGTTTGTATTGTAAGTATTACTGTGTATGTCGACTTACCAAGGATGTTTCTATTGTAAGTATTACTGTGTATGTAGACGTATCAAGGTTGTTTGTATTGTAAGTATTACTGTGTATGTCGATTTATTAAGGATGTTTGTATTGTAAGTATTACTGTGTATGTAGACGTATCACGGATGTTTGTATTGTAAGTATTGCTGTGTATGTCGACTTACCAAGGATATTTGCATTGTAAGTATTACTGTGCATGAAGACTTACCAAGGGTGTTTGTATTGTAAGTATTACTGTGTATGTATACTTCCCAAGGGTGTTTGTATTGTAAGTATTATTGTGTATGTCGTCTTACCAGGTAAGTTTGTATTGTAAGTATTACTGTGTATGTCGACTTCACAAGGGTGTTTGCATTGTAAGTATTACTTTGTATGTGGACCTACCAAGGATGTTTGTATTGCAAGTATTTTGTGTATTTAGATTTACCAAGGGTGTTTGTATTGTAAGTATTACTGTGTATGTCGACTTACCAAGGATGTTTGTATTGTAAGTATTACTGTGCATGTCGATTTATCAAGGATGTTTGTATTGTAAGTATTACTGTGTATGTCGACTTACCAGGATGTTTGTATTGTAAGTATTACTGTGCATGTCGACTTACCAAGGATGTTTGTATTGTAAGTATTACTGTGTATGTCAACTTACCAAGGATGTTTGTATTGTAAGTATTACTGTGTATGTCGACTTACCAAGGATGTTTGTATTGTAAGTATTACTGTGTATGTCGACTTTCCAAGGATGTTTGTATTGTAAGTATTACTGTGTATGTCGACTTACCAAGGATGTTTGTATTGTAAGTATTACTGTGCATGTCGACTTACCAAGGATGTTTGTATTGTAATTATTACTGTGCATGTCGACTTACCAAGGATGTTTGCATTGTAAGTATTACTGTATGTAGACTTACCAAGGATGTTTGTATTGTAAGTATTACTGTGTATGTAGACTTACCAAGGGTGTTTGTATTGTAAGTATTACTGTGTATGTAGACTTACCAAGGTTGTTTGTATTGTAAGTATTACTGTGTATGTCGACTTAGCAAGGATGTTTGTATTGTAAGTATTACTGTGTATGTAGACTTACCAAGGGTGTTTGTATTGTAAGTATTACTGTGTATGTAGACTTACCAAGGTTGTTTGTATTGTAAGTATTACTGTGTATGTCGACTTAGCAAGGATGTTTGTATTGTAAATATTACTGTGTATGTCGACTTCCCAAGGATGTTTGTATTGTAAGTATTACTGTGTATGTCGACCTACCAAGGATGTTTATATTGCGAGTATTACTGTGTATATAGACTTACCAAGGATGTTTGTATTGTAAGTATTACTGTGTATGTCGACTTACCAAGGATGTTTGTATTGTAAGTATTATTGTGCATGTCGACTTACCAAGGATGTGTGTATTGTAAGTATTACTGTGTATGTCGACTTACCAAGGATGTTTGTATTGTAAGTATTACTGTGCATGTCGATTTACCAAGGATGTTTGTATTGTAAGTATTACTATGTATGTCGACTTACCAAGGATGTTTGTATTGTAAGTATTATTGTCCATGTCGACTTACCAAGGATATTTGTATTGTAAGTATTACTGTGTATGTCGACTTACCAAGGATGTTTGTATTGTAAGTATTACTGTGTATGTAGACCTATCAAGGGTGTTTGTATTGTAAGTATTACTGTGTATGTCGACTTACCAAGGATGTTTGTATTGTAAGTATTACTGTGTATGTCGACTTACCAAGGATGTTTGTATTGTAAGTATTACTGTAAATGTAGACTTACCAAGGGTGTTTGTATTGTAAGTATTACTCTATATGTAGACTTACCAAGGGTGTTTGTATTGTAAGTATTACTGTGTATGTCGACTTACCAAGGATGTTTCTATTGTAAGTATTACTGTGTATGTAGACGTATCAAGGTTGTTTGTATTGTGAGTATTACTGTGTATGTCGATTTATTAAGGATGTTTGTATTGTAAGTATTACTGTGTATGTAGACGTATCACGGATGTTTGTATTGTAAGTATTGCTGTGTATGTAGACGTATCAAGGGTGTTTGTATTGTAAATATTACTGTGTATGTAGACTTACTAAGGATGCTTGTATTGTAAGTATTACTGTATATGTAGACTTACCAATGATGTTTGTATTGTAAGTATTACTGTGTATGTAGACTTACCAAGGTTGTTTTTATTGTAAGTATTACTGTGTATGTAGACTTACCAAGGATGTTTGTATTGTAATTATTACTGTGCATGTCGACTTACCAAGGATGTTTGCATTGTAAGTATTACTGTATGTAGACTTACCAATGATGTTTGCATTGTAAGTATTACTGTATGTAGACTTACCAAGGATGTTTGTATTGTAAGTATTACTGTGTATGTAGACTTACCAATGGTGTTTGTATTGTAAGTATTACTGTGTATGTAGACTTACCAAGGGTGTTTGTATTGTAAGTATTACTGTGTATGTCGACTTACCAAGGATGTTTGTATTGTAAATATTACTGTGTATGTAGACTTACCAAGGATGTTTGTATTGTAAGTATTACTGTGTATGTAGACTTACCAATGATGTTTGTATTGTAAGTATTACTGTGTATGTAGACTTACCAAGGTTGTTTGTATTGTAAGTATTACTGTGTATGTAGACTTACCAAGGATGTTTGTATTGTAAATATTACTGTGTATGTCGACTTCCCAAGGATGTTTGTATTGTAAGTATTACTGTGTATGTCGACTTCCCAAGGGTGTTTGCATTGTAAGTATTACTGTGTATGTCGACCTACCAAGGATGTTTATATTGCGAGTATTACTGTGTATATAGACTTACCAAGGATGTTTGTATTGCAAGTATTACTGTGTATGTCGACTTACCAAGGATGTTTGTATTGTAAGTATTATTGTGCATGTCGACTTACCAAAGATGTTTGTATTGTAAGTATTACTGTGTATGTCGACTTACCAAGGATGTTTGTATTGTAAGTATTACTGTGCATGTCGACTTACCAAGGATGTTTGTATTGTAAGTATTACTATGTATGTCGACTTACCAAGGATGTTTGTATTGTAAGTATTATTGTGCATGTCGACTTACCAAGGATGTTTGTATTGTAAGTATTACTGTGTATGTCGACTTACCAAGGATGTTTGTATTGTAAGTATTACTGTGTATGTAGACTTATCAAGGGTGTTTGTATTGTAAATATTACCGTGTATGTCGACTTACCAAGGATGTTTGTATTGTAAGTATTACTGTGTATGTCGACTTACCAAGGATGTTTGTATTGTAAGTATTATTGTGAATGTAGACTTACCAAGGGTGTTTGTTTTGTAAGTATTACTCTGTATGTAGACTTACCAAGGGTGTTTGTATTGTAAGTATTACTGTGTATGTCGACTTACCAAGGATGTTTCTATTGTAAGTGTTACTGTGTATGTAGACGTATCAAGGTTGTTTGTATTGTAAGTATTACTGTGTATGTCGATTTATTAAGGATGTTTGTATTGTAAGTATTACTGTGTATGTAGACGTATCACGGATGTTTGTATTGTAAGTATTGCTGTGTATGTAGACGTATCAAGGGTGTTTGTATTGTAAGTATTACTGTGTATTTCGACTTACCAAGGATGTTTGTATTGTAAATATTACTGTTTATGTAGACTTATCAAGGATGTTTGTATTGTAAGTATTACTGTGTATGTAGACTTACCAAGGTTGTTTGTATTGTAAGTATTACTGTGTATGTAGACTTACCAAGGATGTTTGTATTGTAAATATTACTGTGTATGTCGACTTCCCAAGGATGTTTGTATTGTAAGTATTACTGTGTATGTCGACTTCCCAAGGATGTTTGCATTGTAAGTATTACTGTGTATGTCGACCTACCAAGGATGTTTATATTGCGAGTATTACTGTGTATATAGACTTACCAAGGATGTTTGTATTGTAAGTATTACTGTGTATGTCGACTTACCAAGGATGTTTGTATTGTAAGTATTATTGTGCATGTCGACTTACCAAGGATGTTTGTATTGTAAGTATTACTGTGTATGTCGACTTACCAAGGATGTTTGTATTGTAAGTATTACTGTGCATGTCGACTTACCAAGGATGTTTGTATTGTAAGTATTACTATGTATGTCGACATACCAAGGATGTTTGTATTGTAAGTATTACTGTGTATGTCGACTTACCAAGGATGTTTGTATTGTAAGTATTATTGTGCATGTCGACTTACCAAAGATGTTTGTATTGTAAGTATTACTGTGTATGTCGACTTACCAAGGATGTTTGTATTGTAAGTATTACTGTGCATGTCGACTTACCAAGGATGTTTGTATTGTAAGTATTACTATGTATGTCGACTTACCAAGGATGTTTGTATTGTAAGTATTATTGTGCATGTCGACTTACCAAGGATGTTTGTATTGTAAGTATTACTGTGTATGTCGACTTACCAAGGATGTTTGTATTGTAAGTATTACTGTGTATGTAGACTTATCAAGGGTGTTTGTATTGTAAATATTACTGTGTATGTCGACTTACCAAGGATGTTTGTATTGTAAGTATTACTGTGTATGTCGACTTACCAAGGATGTTTGTATTGTAAGTATTATTGTGAATGTAGACTTACCAAGGGTGTTTGTTTTGTAAGTATTACTCTGTATGTAGACTTACCAAGGGTGTTTGTATTGTAAGTATTACTGTGTATGTCGACTTACCAAGGATGTTTCTATTGTAAGTATTACTGTGTATGTAGACGTATCAAGGTTGTTTGTATTGTAAGTATTACTGTGTATGTCGATTTATTAAGGATGTTTGTATTGTAAGTATTACTGTGTATGTAGACGTATCACGGATGTTTGTATTGTAAGTATTGCTGTGTATGTAGACGTATCAAGGGTGTTTGTATTGTAAGTATTACTGTGTATTTCGACTTACCAAGGATGTTTGTATTGTAAATATTACTGTTTATGTAGACTTATCAAGGATGTTTGTATTGTAAGTATTACTGTGTATGTAGACTTACCAATGATGTTTGTATTGTAAGTATTACTGTGTATGTAGACTTACCAAGGTTGTTTGTATTGTAAGTATTACTGTGTATGTAGACTTACCAAGGATGTTTGTATTGTAAATATTACTGTGTATGTCGACTTCCCAAGGATGTTTGTATTGTAAGTATTACTGTGTATGTCGACTTCCCAAGGGTGTTTGCATTGTAAGTATTACTGTGTATGTCGACCTACCAAGGATGTTTATATTGCGAGTATTACTGTGTATATAGACTTACCAAGGATGTTTGTATTGTAAGTATTATTGTGCATGTCGACTTACCAAAGATGTTTGTATTGTAAGTATTACTGTGTATGTCGACTTACCAAGGATGTTTGTATTGTAAGTATTACTGTGCATGTCGACTTACCAAGGATGTTTGTATTGTAAGTATTACTATGTATGTCGACTTACCAAGGATGTTTGTATTGTAAGTATTATTGTGCATGTCGACTTACCAAGGATGTTTGTATTGTAAGTATTACTGTGTATGTCGACTTACCAAGGATGTTTGTATTGTAAGTATTACTGTGTATGTAGACTTATCAAGGGTGTTTGTATTGTAAATATTACTGTGTATGTCGACTTACCAAGGATGTTTGTATTGTAAGTATTACTGTGTATGTCGACTTACCAAGGATGTTTGTATTGTAAGTATTATTGTGAATGTAGACTTACCAAGGGTGTTTGTTTTGTAAGTATTACTCTGTATGTAGACTTACCAAGGGTGTTTGTATTGTAAGTATTACTGTGTATGTCGACTTACCAAGGATGTTTCTATTGTAAGTATTACTGTGTATGTAGACGTATCAAGGTTGTTTGTATTGTAAGTATTACTGTGTATGTCGATTTATTAAGGATGTTTGTATTGTAAGTATTACTGTGTATGTAGACGTATCACGGATGTTTGTATTGTAAGTATTGCTGTGTATGTAGACGTATCAAGGGTGTTTGTATTGTAAGTATTACTGTGTATTTCGACTTACCAAGGATGTTTGTATTGTAAATATTACTGTTTATGTAGACTTATCAAGGATGTTTGTATTGTAAGTATTACTGTGTATGTAGACTTACCAATGATGTTTGTATTGTAAGTATTACTGTGTATGTAGACTTACCAAGGTTGTTTGTATTGTAAGTATTACTGTGTATGTAGACTTACCAAGGATGTTTGTATTGTAAATATTACTGTGTATGTCGACTTCCCAAGGATGTTTGTATTGTAAGTATTACTGTGTATGTCGACTTCCCAAGGGTGTTTGCATTGTAAGTATTACTGTGTATGTCGACCTACCAAGGATGTTTATATTGCGAGTATTACTGTGTATATAGACTTACCAAGGATGTTTGTATTGTAAGTATTACTGTGTATGTCGACTTACCAAGGATGTTTGTATTGTAAGTATTATTGTGCATGTCGACTTACCAAGGATGTTTGTATTGTAAGTATTACTGTGTATGTCGACTTACCAAGGATGTTTGTATTGTAAGTATTACTGTGCATGTCGACTTACAAAGGATGTTTGTATTGTAAGTATTACTATGTATGTCGACTTACCAAGGATGTTTGTATTGTAAGTATTATTGTGCATGTCGACTTACCAAGGATGTTTCTATTGTAAGTATTACTGTGTATGTCGACTTACCAAGGATGTTTGTATTGTAAGTATTACTGTGTATGTAGACTTATCAAGGGTGTTTGTATTGTAAATATTACTGTGTATGTCGACTTACCAAGGATGTTTGTATTGTAAGTATTACTGTGTATGTCGACTTACCAAGGATGTTTGTATTGTAAGTATTATTGTGAATGTAGACTTACCAAGGGTGTTTGTTTTGTAAGTATTACTCTGTATGTAGACTTACCAAGGGTGTTTGTATTGTAAGTATTACTGTGTATGTCGACTTACCAAGGATGTTTCTATTGTAAGTATTACTGTGTATGTAGACGTATCAAGGTTGTTTGTATTGTAAGTATTACTGTGTATGTCGATTTATTAAGGATGTTTGTATTGTAAGTATTACTGTGTATGTAGACGTATCACGGATGTTTGTATTGTAAGTATTGCTGTGTATGTAGACGTATCAAGGGTGTTTGTATTGTAAGTATTACTGTGCATTTCGACTTACCAAGGATGTTTGTATTGTAAATATTACTGTTTATGTAGACTTATCAAGGATGTTTGTATTGTAAGTATTACTGTATATGTAGACTTACCAATGATATTTGTATTGTAAGTATTACTGTGTATGTAGACTTACCAAGGTTGTTTTTATTGTAAGTATTACTCTGTATGTAGACTTACCAAGGATATTTGTATTGTAAATATTACTGTGTATGTCGACTTCCCAAGGTTGTTTGTATTGTAAGTATTACTGTGTATGTCCACTTCCCAAGGGTGTTTGCATTGTAAGTATTACTGTGCATGTCGACCTACCAAGGATGTTTATATTGCGAGTATTACTGTGTATATAGACTTACCAAGGATGTTTGTATTGTAAGTATTATTGTGCATGTCGACTTACCAAGGATGTTTGTATTGTAAGTATTACTGTGTATGTCGACTTACCAAGGATGTTTGTATTGTAAGTATTACTGTGCATGTCGACTTACCAAGGATGTTTGTATTGTAAGTATTACTATGTATGTCGACTTACCAAGGGTGTTTGTATTGTAAGTATTACTGTGCATGTCGACTTACCAAGGATTTTTGCATTGTAAGTATTACTGTATGTAGACTTACCAAGGATGTTTGTATTGTAAGTATTACTGTGAATGTAGACTTACCAAGGGTGTTTGTATTGTAAGTATTACTCTGTATGTAGACTTATCAAGGGTGTTTGTATTGTAAGTATTACTGTGTATGTCGACTTACCAAGGATGTTTCTATTGTAAGTATTACTGTGTATGTAGACGTATCAAGGTTGTTTGCATTGTAAGTATTACTGTGTATGTCGATTTATTAAGGATGTTTGTATTGTAAGTATTACTGTGTATGTAGACGTATCACGGATGCTTGTATTGTAAGTTTTGCTGTGTATGTAGACGTATCAAGGGTTTTTGTATTGTAAGTATTACTGTATATGTAGACTTACCAAGGTTGTTTGTATTGTCAGTATTACTGTGTATGTAGACTTACCAAGGATGTTTGTATTGTAAATATTACTGTGTATGTCGACTTCCCACGGGTGTTTGCATTGTAAGTATTACTGTGTATGTCGACCTACCAAGGATGTTTATATTGCGAGTATTACTGTGTATATAGACTTACCAAGGATGTTTGTATTGTAAGTATTACTGTGCATGTCGACTTACCAAGGATGTTTGTATTGTAAGTATTATTGTGCATGTCGACTTACCAAGGATGTTTGTATTGTAAGTATTACTGTGTATGTCGACTTACCAAGGATGTTTGTATTGTAAGTATTACTGTGCATGTCGACTTACCAAGGATGTTTGTATTGTACGTATTACTGTGTATGTCGACTTACCAAGGATGTTTGTATTGTAAGTATTACTGTGTATGTCGACTTACCAAGGGTGTTTGTATTGTAAGTATTACTGTGCATGTCGACTTACCAAGGATTTTTGCATTGTAAGTATTACTGTATGTAGACTTACCAAGGATGTTTGTATTGTAAGTATTACTGTGAACTTAGACTTTCCAAGGGTGTTTGTATTGTAAGTATTACTCTGTATGTAGACTTACCAAGGGTGTTTGTATTGTAAGTATTACTGTGTATGTCGACTTACCAAGGATGTTTCTATTGTAAGTATTACTGTGTATGTAGACGTATCTAGGTTGTTTGTATTGTAAGTATTACTGTGTATGTCGATTTATTAAGGATGTTTGTATTGTAAGTATTACTGTGTATGTAAATTTAGCAATGATTTTGTGTTGTAAGTATTACTGTGTATGTCGACTTATCAAGGGTGTTTGTATTGTAAGTATTACTATGTATGTAGACTTACCAAGGATGTTTGTATTGTAAGTATTACTGTGTATGTAGACTTACCAAGGATATTTGTATTGTAAGTATTACTGTGTATGTCGACTTACCAAGGATGTTTGTATTGTAAGTATTACTGTGTATGTAGACTTACCAAGGTTGTTTGTATTGTAAGTATTACTGTGTATGTAAACTTACCAAGGATGTTTGTATTGTAAATATTACTGTGTATGTCGACTTCCCAAGGATGTTTGTATTGTAAGTATTACTGTGTATGTCGACTTCCCAAGGGTGTTTGCATTGTAAGTATTACTGTGTATGTCGACCTACCAAGGATGTTTATATTGCGAGTATTACTGTGTATGTCGACTTACCAAGGATGTTTGTATTGTAAGTATTACTGTGCATGTCGACTTACCAAGGATGTTTCTATTGTAAGTATTACTATGTATGTCGACTTACCAAGGGTGTTTGTATTGTAAGTATTACTGTGTATGTCGACTTACCAAGGATGTTTGTATTGTAAGTATTACTGTGTATGTAGACTTATCAAGGGTGTTTGTATTGTAAGTATTACTGTGTATGTCGACTTACCAAGGATGTTTGTATTGTAAGTATTACTGTGTATGTCGACTTACCAAGGATGTTTGAATTGTAAGTATTACTGTGCATGTCGACTTACCAAGGGTGTTTGTATTGTAAGTATTACTGTGCATGTCGACTTACCAAGGATTTTTGCATTGTAAGTATTACTGTATGTAGACTTACCAAGGATGTTTGTATTGTAAGTATTACTGTGAATGTAGACTTACCAAGGGTGTTTGTATTGTAAGTATTACTCTGTATGTAGACTTACCAAGGGTGTTTGTATTGTAAGTATTAATGTGTATGTCAACTTACCAAGGATGTTTCTATTGTAAGTATTACTGTGTATGTAGACGTATCAAGGTTGTTTGCATTGTAAGTATTACTGTGTATGTCCATTTATTAAGGATGTTTGTATTGTAAGTATTACTGTGTATGTAGACGTATCACGGATGTTTGTATTGTAAGTATTGCTGTGTATGTAGACGTATCAAGGGTGTTTGCATTGTAAGTATTACTGTGTATGTCGACCTACCAAGGATGTTTGTATTGTAAATATTACTGTGTATGTAGACTTACCAAGGATGTTTGTATTGTAAGTATTACTTTGTATTTAGACTTAGCAATGATTTTGTGTTGTAAGTATTACTGTGTATGTCGACTTATCAAGGGTGTTTGTATTGTAAGTATTACTATGTATGTAGACTTACCAAGGATGTTTGTATTGTAAGTATTACTGTGTATGTCGACTTACCAAGGATGTTTGTATTGTAAGTATTACTCTGCATGTCGACTTACCAAGGGTGTTTGTATTGTAAGTATTACTGTGCATGTCGACTTACCAAGGATGTTTGCATTGTAAGTATTACTGTATGTAGACTTACCAAGGATGTTTGTATTGTAAGTATTATTGTGAATGTAGACTTACCAAGGGTGTTTGTATTGTAAGTATTACTCTGTATGTAGACTTACCAAGGGTGTTTGTATTGTAAGTATTACTGTGTATGTCGACTTACCAAGGATGTTTCTATTGTAAGTATTACTGTGTATGTAGACGTATCAATGTTGTTTGTATTGTAAGTATTACTGTGTATGTCGATTTATTAAGGATGTTTGTATTGTAAGTATTACTGTGTATGTAGACGTATCACGGATGTTTGTATTGTAAGTATTGCTGTGTATGTCGACTTACCAAGGATATTTGCATTTTAAGTATTACTGTGCATGTCGTCTTACCAAGGGTGTTTGCATTGTAAGTATTACTGTGTATGTCGACCTACCAAGGATGTTTATATTGCGAGTATTACTGTGTATATAGACTTACCAAGGATGTTTGTATTGTAAGTATTACTGTGCATGTCGACTTACCAAGGATGTTTGTATTGTAAGTATTATTGTGCATGTCGATTTACCAAGGATGTTTGTATTGTAAGTATTACTGTGTATGTCGACTTACCAAGGATGTTTGTATTGTAAGTATTACTGTGCATGTCGACTTACCAAGGTTGTTTGTATTGTACGTATTACTGTGTATGTCGACTTACCAAGGATGTTTGTATTGTAAGTATTACTGTGTATGTCGACTTACCAAGGGTGTAGGTATTGTAAGTATTACTGTGCATGTCGACTTACCAAGGATCTTTGCATTGTAAGTATTACTGTATGTAGACTTACCAAGGATGTTTGTATTGTAAGTATTACTGTGAACTTAGACTTACCAAGGGTATTTGTATTGTAAGTATTACTCTGTATGTAGACTTACCAAGGGTGTTTGTATTGTAAGTATTACTGTGTATGTCGACTTACCAAGGATGTTTCTATTGTAAGTATTACTGTGTATGTCGATTTATTAAGGATGTTTGTATTGTAAGTATTACTGTGTATGTAGACGTATCACGGATGTTTGTATTGTAAGTATTGCTGTGTATGTAGACGTATCAATGGTGTTTGTATTGTAAGTATTACTGTGTATGCCGACTTACCAAGGATGTTTGTATTGTAAATATTACTGTGTATGTAGACTTATCAAGGATGTTTGTATTGTAAGTATTAATGTGTATGTAAATTTAGCAATGATTTTGTGTTGTAAGTATTACTGTGTATGTCGACTTATCAAGGGTGTTTGTATTGTAAGTATTACTATGTATGTAGACTTACCAAGGATGTTTGTATTGTAAGTATTACTGTGTATGTAGACTTACCAAGGATGTTTGTATTGTAAGTATTACTGTGTATGTCGACTTACCAAGGATGTTTGTATTGTAAGTATTACTGTGTATGTAGACTTACCAAGGTTGTTTGTATTGTAAGTATTACTGTGTATGTAAATTTACCAAGGATGTTTGTATTGTAAATATTACAGTGTATGTCGACTTCCCAAGGATGTTTGTATTGTAAGTATTACTGTGTATGTCGACTTCCCAAGGGTGTTTGCATTGTCAGTATTACTGTGTATGTCGACCTACCAAGGATGTTTATATTGCGAGTATTACTGTGTATGTCGACTTACCAAGGATGTTTGTATTGTAAGTATTACTGTGCATGTCGACTTACCAAGGATGTTTCTATTGTAAGTATTACTATGTATGTCGACTTACCAAGGGTGTTTGTATTGTAAGTATTACTGTGTATGTCGACTTACCAAGGATGTTTGTATTGTAAGTATTACTGTGTATGTAGACTTATCAAGGGTGTTTGTATTGTAAGTATTACTGTGTATGTCGACTTACCAAGGATGTTTGTATTGTAAGTATTACTGTGTATGTCGACTTACCAAGGATGTTTGAATTGTAAGTATTACTGTGCATGTCGACTTACCAAGGGTGTTTGTATTGTAAGTATTACTGTGCATGTCGACTTACCAAGGATTTTTGCATTGTAAGTATTACTGTATGTAGACTTACCAAGGATGTTTGTATTGTAAGTATTACTGTGAATGTAGACTTACCAAGGGTGTTTGTATTGTAAGTATTACTCTGTATGTAGACTTACCAAGGGTGTTTGTATTGTAAGTATTAATGTGAATGTCAACTTACCAAGGATGTTTCTATTGTAAGTATTACTGTGTATGTAGACGTATCAAGGTTGTTTGCATTGTAAGTATTACTGTGTATGTCCATTTATTAAGGATGTTTGTATTGTAAGTATTACTGTGTATGTAGACGTATCACGGATGTTTGTATTGTAAGTATTGCTGTGTATGTAGACGTATCAAGGATGTTTGTATTGTAAGTATTACTGTGTATGTAGACTTACCAAGGTTGTTTGTATTGTAAGTATTACTGTGTATGTAAACTTACCAAGGATGTTTGTATTGTAAATATTACTGTGTATGTCGACTTCCCAAGGATGTTTGTATTGTAAGTATTACTGTGTATGTCGACTTCGCAAGGGTGTTTGCATTGTAAGTATTACTGTGTATGTCGACCTACCAAGGATGTTTATATTGCGAGTATTACTGTGTATGTCGACTTACCAGGGATGTTTGTATTGTAAGTATTACTGTGCATGTCGACTTACCAAGGATGTTTCTATTGTAAGTATTACTATGTATGTCGACTTACCAAGGGTGTTTGTATTGTAAGTATTACTGTGTATGTCGACTTACCAAGGATGTTTGTATTGTAAGTATTACTGTGTATGTAGACTTATCAAGGGTGTTTGTATTGTAAGTATTACTGTGTATGTCGACTTACCAAGGATGTTTGTATTGTAAGTATTACTGTGTATGTCGACTTACCAAGGATGTTTGAATTGTAAGTATTACTGTGCATGTCGACTTACCAAGGGTGTTTGTATTGTAAGTATTACTGTGCATGTCGACTTACCAAGGATTTTTGCATTGTAAGTATTACTGTATTTAGACTTACCAAGGATGTTTGTATTGTAAGTATTACTGTGAATGTAGACTTACCAAGGGTGTTTGTATTGTAAGTATTACTCTGTATGTAGACTTACCAAGGGTGTTTGTATTGTAAGTATTAATGTGTATGTCAACTTACCAAGGATGTTTCTATTGTAAGTATTACTGTGTATGTAGACGTATCAAGGTTGTTTGCATTGTAAGTATTACTGTGTATGTCCATTTATTAAGGATGTTTGTATTGTAAGTATTACTGTGTATGTAGACGTATCACGGATGTTTGTATTGTAAGTATTGCTGTGTATGTAGACGTATCAAGGGTGTTTGTATTGTAAGTATTACTGTGTATGTCGACCTACCAAGGATGTTTGTATTGTAAATATTACTGTGTATGTAGACTTACCAAGGATGTTTGTATTGTAAGTATTACTTTGTATTTAGACTTAGCAATGATTTTGTGTTGTAAGTATTACTGTGTATGTCGACTTACCAAGGATGTTTGCATTGTAAATATTACTGTGCATGTCGACTTACCAAGGGTGTTTGTATTGTAAGTATTACTGTGCATGTCGACTTACCAAGGATGTTTGCATTGTAAGTATTACTGTATGTAGACTTACCAAGGATGTTTGTATTGTAAGTATTACTGTGAATGTAGACTTACCAAGGGTGTTTGTATTGTAAGTATTACTCTGTATGTAGACTTACCAAGGGTGTTTGTATTGTAAGTATTACTGTGTATGTCGACTTACCAAGGATGTTTCTATTGTAAGTATTACTGTGTATGTAGACGTATCAATGTTGTTTGTATTGTAAGTATTACTGTGTATGTCGATTTATTAAGGATGTTTGTATTGTAAGTATTACTGTGTATGTAGACGTATCACGGATGTTTGTATTGTAAGTATTGCTGTGTATGTCGACTTACCAAGGATATTTGCATTTTAAGTATTACTGTGCATGTCGTCTTACCAAGGGTGTTTGCATTGTAAGTATTACTGTGTATATAGACTTACCAAGGATGTTTGTATTGTAAGTATTACTGTGCATGTCGACTTACCAAGGATGTTTGTATTGTAAGTATTATTGTGCATGTCGACTTACCAAGGATGTTTGTATTGTAAGTATTACTGTGTATGTCGACTTACCAAGGATGTTTGTATTGTAAGTATTACTGTGCATGTCGACTTACCAAGGTTGTTTGTATTGTACGTATTACTGTGTATGTCGACTTACCAAGGATGTTTGTATTGTAAGTATTACTGTGTATGTCGACTTACCAAGGGTGTAGGTATTGTAAGTATTACTGTGCATGTCGACTTACCAAGGATCTTTGCATTGTAAGTATTATTGTCTGTAGACTTACCAAGGATGTTTGTATTGTAAGTATTACTGTGAACTTAGACTTACCAAGGGTATTTGTATTGTAAGTATTACTCTGTATGTAGACTTACCAAGGGTGTTTGTATTGTAAGTATTACTGTGTATGTCGACTTACCAAGGATGTTTCTATTGTAAGTATTACTGTGTATGTAGACGTATCTAGGTTGTTTGTATTGTAAGTATTACTGTGTATGTCGATTTATTAAGGATGTTTGTATTGTAAGTATTACTGTGTATGTAGACGTATCACGGATGTTTGTATTGTAAGTATTGCTGTGTATGTAGACGTATCAAGGGTGTTTGTATTGTAAGTATTACTGTGTATGCCGACTTACCAAGGATGTTTGTATTGTAAATATTACTGTGTATGTAGACTTACCAAGGATGTTTGTATTGTAAGTATTAATGTGTATGTAAATTTAGCAATGATTTTGTGTTGTAAGTATTACTGTGTATGTCGACTTATCAAGGGTGTTTGTATTGTAAGTATTACTATGTATGTAGACTTACCAAGGATGTTTGTATTGTAAGTATTACTGTGTATGTAGACTTACCAAGGATGTTTGTATTGTAAGTATTACTGTGTATGTCGACTTACCAAGGATGTTTGTATTGTAAGTATTACTGTGTATGTAGACTTACCAAGGTTGTTTGTATTGTAAGTATTACTGTGTATGTAAACTTACCAAGGATGTTTGTATTGTAAATATTACAGTGTATGTCGACTTCCCAAGGATGTTTGTATTGTAAGTATTACTGTGTATGTCGACTTCCCAAGGGGGTTTGCATTGTCAGTATTACTGTGTATGTCGACCTACCAAGGATGTTTATATTGCGAGTATTACTGTGTATGTCGACTTACCAAGGATGTTTGTATTGTAAGTATTACTGTGCATGTCGACTTACCAAGGATGTTTCTATTGTAAGTATTACTATGTATGTCGACTTACCAAGGGTGTTTGTATTGTAAGTATTACTGTGTATGTCGACTTACCAAGGATGTTTGTATTGTAAGAATTACTGTGTATGTAGACTTATCAAGGGTGTTTGTATTGTAAGTATTACTGTGTATGTCGACTTACCAAGGATGTTTGTATTGTAAGTATTACTGTGTATGTCGACTTACCAAGGATGTTTGAATTGTAAGTATTACTGTGCATGTCGACTTACCAAGGGTGTTTGTATTGTAAGTATTACTGTGCATGTCGACTTACCAAGGATTTTTGCATTGTAAGTATTACTGTATGTAGACTTACCAAGGATGTTTGTATTGTAAGTATTACTGTGAATGTAGACTTACCAAGGGTGTTTGTATTGTAAGTATTACTCTGTATGTAGACTTACCAAGGGTGTTTGTATTGTAAGTATTAATGTGAATGTCAACTTACCAAGGATGTTTCTATTGTAAGTATTACTGTGTATGTAGACGTATCAAGGTTGTTTGCATTGTAAGTATTACTGTGTATGTCCATTTATTAAGGATGTTTGTATTGTAAGTATTACTGTGTATGTAGACGTATCACGGATGTTTGTATTGTAAGTATTGCTGTGTATGTAGACGTATCAAGGGTGTTTGTATTGTAAGTATTACTGTGTATGTCGACCTACCAAGGATGTTTGTATTGTAAATATTACTGTGTATGTAGACTTACGAAGGATGTTTGTATTGTAAGTATTACTTTGTATTTAGACTTAGCAATGATTTTGTGTTGTAAGTATTACTGTGTATGTCGACTTATCAAGGGTGTTTGTATTGTAAGTATTACTATGTATGTAGACTTACCAAGGATGTTTGTATTGTAAGTATTACTGTGTATGTCGACTTACCAAAGATGTTTGTATTGTAAGTATTACTGTGTATGTCGACTTACCAAGGGTGTTTGTATTGTAAGTATTACTGTGCATGTCGACTTACCAAGGATGTTTGCATTGTAAGTATTACTGTATGTAGACTTACCAAGGATGTTTGTATTGTAAGTATTACTGTGAATGTAGACTTACCAAGGGTGTTTGTATTGTAAGTATTACTCTGTATGTAGACTTACCAAGGGTGTTTGTATTGTAAGTATTACTGTGTATGTCGACTTACCAAGGATGTTTCTATTGTAAGTATTACTGTGTATGTAGACGTATCAATGTTGTTTGTATTGTAAGTATTACTGTGTATGTCGATTTATTAAGGATGTTTGTATTGTAAGTATTACTGTGTATGTAGACGTATCACGGATGTTTGTATTGTAAGTATTGCTGTGTATGTCGACTTACCAAGGATATTTGCATTTTAAGTATTACTGTGCATGTCGTCTTACCAAGGGTGTTTGTATTGTAAGTATTACTGTGTATGTAGACTTACCAAGGGTGTTTGTATTGTAAGTATTACTGTGTATGTCGACTTACCAAGGATGTTTCTATTGTAAGTATTACTGTGTATGTAGACGTATCAATGTTGTTTGTATTGTAAGTATTACTGTGTATGTCGATTTATTAAGGATGTTTGTATTGTAAGTATTACTGTGTATGTAGACGTATCACGGATGTTTGTATTGTAAGTATTACTGTGTATGTCGACTTACCAAGGATATTTGCATTTTAAGTATTACTGTGTATGTATACTTCCCAAGGGTGTTTGTATTGTAAGTATTACTGTGTATGTCGTCTTACCAGGTAAGTTTGTATTGTAAGTATTACTGTGTATGTCGACTTCACAAGGGTGTTTGCATTGTAAGTATTACGTTGTATGTGGACCTACCAAGGATGTTTGTATTGCAAGTATTTTGTGTATTTAGATTTACCAAGGATGTTTGTATTGTAAGTATTACTGTGTATGTCGACTTACCAAGGATGTTTGTATTGTAAGTATTACTGTGCATGTCGATTTACCAAGGATGTTTGTATTGTAAGTATTACTGTGTATGTCGACTTACCAAGGATGTTTGTATTGTAAGTATTACTGTGTATGTCAACTTACCAAGGATGATTGTATTGTAAGTATTACTGTGTATGCAGACTTATCAAGGGTGTTTGTATTGTAAGTATTACTGTGTATGTCGACTTTCCAAGGATGTTTGTATTGTAAGTATTACTGTGTATGTCGACTTACCAAGGATGTTTGTATTGTAAGTATTACTGTGCATGTCGACTTACCAAGGATGTTTGTATTGTAATTATTACTGTGCATGTCGACTTACCAAGGATGTTTGCATTGTAAGTATTACTGTATGTAGACTTACCAAGGATGTTTGTATTGTAAGTATTACTGTGTATGTAGACTTACAAAGGGTGTTTGTATTGTAAGTATTACTGTGTATGTAGACTTACCAAGGTTGTTTGTATTGTAAGTATTACTGTGTATGTAGACTTACCAAGGATGTTTGTATTGTAAATATTACTGTGTATGTCGACTTCCCAAGGATGTTTGTATTGTAAGTATTACTGTGTATGTCGACTTCCCAAGGGTGTTTGCATTGTTAGTATTACTGTGTATGTCGACCTACCAAGGATGTTTATATTGCGAGTATTACTGTGTATATAGACTTACCAAGGATGTTTGTATTGTAAGTATTACTGTGTATGTCGACTTACCAAGGATGTTTGTATTGTAAGTATTATTGTGCATGTCGACTTACCAAAGATGTTTGTATTGTAAGTATTACTGTGTATGTCGACTTACCAAGGATGTTTGTATTGTAAGTATTACTGTGCATGTCGACTTACCAAGGATGTTTGTATTGTAAGTATTACTATGTATGTCGACTTACCAAGGATGTTTGTATTGTAAGTATTATTGTGCATGTCGACTTACCAAGGATGTTTGTATTGTAAGTATTACTGTGTATGTCGACTTACCAAGGATGTTTGTATTGTAAGTATTACTGTGTATGTAGACTTATCAAGGGTGTTTGTATTGTAAATATTACTGTGTATGTCGACTTACCAAGGATGTTTGTATTGTAAGTATTACTGTGTATGTCGACTTACCAAGGATGTTTGTATTGTAAGTATTATTGTGAATGTAGACTTACCAAGGGTGTTTGTTTTGTAAGTATTACTCTGTATGTAGACTTACCAAGGGTGTTTGTATTGTAAGTATTACTGTGTATGTCGACTTACCAAGGATGTTTCTATTGTAAGTATTACTGTGTATGTAGACGTATCAAGGTTGTTTGTATTGTAAGTATTACTGTGTATGTCGATTTATTAAGGATGTTTGTATTGTAAGTATTACTGTGTATGTAGACGTATCACGGATGTTTGTATTGTAAGTATTGCTGTGTATGTAGACGTATCAAGGGTGTTTGTATTGTAAGTATTACTGTGTATTTCGACTTACCAAGGATGTTTGTATTGTAAATATTACTGTTTAGGTAGACTTATCAAGGATGTTTGTATTGTAAGTATTACTGTGTATGTAGACTTACCAAGGTTGTTTGTATTGTAAGTATTACTGTGTATGTAGACTTACCAAGGATGTTTGTATTGTAAATATTACTGTGTATGTCGACTTCCCAAGGATGTTTGTATTGTAAGTATTACTGTGTATGTCGACTTCCCAATAGTGTTTGCATTGTAAGTATTACTGTGTATGTCGACCTACCAAGGATGTTTATATTGCGAGTATTACTGTGTATATAGACTTACCAAGGATGTTTGTATTGTAAGTATTACTGTGTATGTCGACTTACCAAGGATGTTTGTATTGTAAGTATTATTGTGCATGTCGACTTACCAAGGATGTTTGTATTGTAAGTATTACTGTGTATGTCGACTTACCAAGGATGTTTGTATTGTAAGTATTACTGTGCATGTCGACTTACCAAGGATGTTTGTATTGTAAGTATTACTATGTATGTCGACTTACCAAGGATGTTTGTATTGTAAGTATTACTGTGTATGTCGACTTACCAAGGATGTTTGTATTGTAAGTATTATTGTGCATGTCGACTTACCAAAGATGTTTGTATTGTAAGTATTACTGTGTATGTCGACTTACCAAGGATGTTTGTATTGTAAGTATTACTGTTCATGTCGACTTACCAAGGATGTTTGTATTGTAAGTATTACTATGTATGTCGACTTACCAAGGATGTTTGTATTGTAAGTATTATTGTGCATGTCGACTTACCAAGGATGTTTGTATTGTAAGTATTACTGTGTATGTCGACTTACCAAGGATGTTTGTATTGTAAGTATTACTGTGTATGTAGACTTATCAAGGGTGTTTGTATTGTAAATATTACTGTGTATGTCGACTTACCAAGGATGTTTGTATTGTAAGTATTACTGTGTATGTCGACTTACCAAGGATGTTTGTATTGTAAGTATTATTGTGAATGTAGACTTACCAAGGGTGTTTGTTTTGTAAGTATTACTCTGTATGTAGACTTACCAAGGGTGTTTGTATTGTAAGTATTACTGTGTATGTCGACTTACCAAGGATGTTTCTATTTTAAGTATTACTGTGTATGTAGACGTATCAAGGTTGTTTGTATTGTAAGTATTACTGTGTATGTCGATTTATTAAGGATGTTTGTATTGTAAGTATTACTGTGTATGTAGACGTATCACGGATGTTTGTATTGTAAGTATTGCTGTGTATGTAGAGGTATCAAGGGTGTTTGTATTGTAAGTATTACTGTGTATTTCGACTTACCAAGGATGTTTGTATTGTAAATATTACTGTTTATGTAGACTTATCAAGGATGTTTGTATTGTAAGTATTACTGTGTATGTAGACTTACCAATGATGTTTGTATTGTAAGTATTACTGTGTATGTAGACTTACCAAGGTTGTTTGTATTGTAAGTATTACTGTGTATGTAGACTTACCAAGGATGTTTGTATTGTAAGTATTACTGTGTATGTCGACTTACCAAGGATGTTTGTATTGTAAGTATTACTGTGTATGTCGACTTACCAAGGATGTTTGTATTGTAAGTATTACTGTGTATGTCGACTTACCAAGGATGTTTGTATTGTAAGTATTACTGTGTATGTAGACCTATCAAGGGTGTTTGTATTGTAAGTATTACTGTGTATGTCGACTTACCAAGGATGTTTGTATTGTAAGTATTACTGTGTATGTCGACTTACCAAGGATGTTTGTATTGTAAGTATTACTGTAAATGTAGACTTACCAAGGGTGTTTGTATTGTAAGTATTACTCTATATGTAGACTTACCAAGGGTGTTTGTATTGTAAGTATTACTGTGTATGTCGACTTACCAAGGATGTTTCTATTGTAAGTATTACTGTGTATGTAGACGTATCAAGGTTGTTTGTATTGTGAGTATTACTGTGTATGTCGATTTATTAAGGATGTTTGTATTGTAAGTATTACTGTGTATGTAGACGTATCACGGATGTTTGTATTGTAAGTATTGCTGTGTATGTAGACGTATCAAGGGTGTTTGTATTGTAAATATTACTGTGTATGTAGACTTACTAAGGATGCTTGTATTGTAAGTATTACTGTATATGTAGACTTACCAATGATGTTTGTATTGTAAGTATTACTGTGTATGTAGACTTACCAAGGTTGTTTTTATTGTAAGTATTACTGTGTATGTAGACTTACCAAGGATGTTTGTATTGTAATTATTACTGTGCATGTCGACTTACCAAGGATGTTTGCATTGTAAGTATTACTGTATGTAGACTTACCAATGATGTTTGCATTGTAAGTATTACTGTATGTAGACTTACCAAGGATGTTTGTATTGTAAGTATTACTGTGTATGTAGACTTACCAATGGTGTTTGTATTGTAAGTATTACTGTGTATGTAGACTTACCAAGGGTGTTTGTATTGTAAGTATTACTGTGTATGTCGACTTACCAAGGATGTTTGTATTGTAAATATTACTGTGTATGTAGACTTACCAAGGATGTTTGTATTGTAAGTATTACTGTGTATGTAGACTTACCAATGATGTTTGTATTGTAAGTATTACTGTGTATGTAGACTTACCAAGGTTGTTTGTATTGTAAGTATTACTGTGTATGTAGACTTACCAAGGATGTTTGTATTGTAAATATTACTGTGTATGTCGACTTCCCAAGGATGTTTGTATTGTAAGTATTACTGTGTATGTCGACTTCCCAAGGGTGTTTGCATTGTAAGTATTACTGTGTATGTCGACCTACCAAGGATGTTTATATTGCGAGTATTACTGTGTATATAGACTTACCAAGGATGTTTGTATTGCAAGTATTACTGTGTATGTCGACTTACCAAGGATGTTTGTATTGTAAGTATTATTGTGCATGTCGACTTACCAAAGATGTTTGTATTGTAAGTATTACTGTGTATGTCGACTTACCAAGGATGTTTGTATTGTAAGTATTACTGTGCATGTCGACTTACCAAGGATGTTTGTATTGTAAGTATTACTATGTATGTCGACTTACCAAGGATGTTTGTATTGTAAGTATTATTGTGCATGTCGACTTACCAAGGATGTTTGTATTGTAAGTATTACTGTGTATGTCGACTTACCAAGGATGTTTGTATTGTAAGTATTACTGTGTATGTAGACTTATCAAGGGTGTTTGTATTGTAAATATTACCGTGTATGTCGACTTACCAAGGATGTTTGTATTGTAAGTATTACTGTGTATGTCGACTTACCAAGGATGTTTGTATTGTAAGTATTATTGTGAATGTAGACTTACCAAGGGTGTTTGTTTTGTAAGTATTACTCTGTATGTAGACTTACCAAGGGTGTTTGTATTGTAAGTATTACTGTGTATGTCGACTTACCAAGGATGTTTCTATTGTAAGTGTTACTGTGTATGTAGACGTATCAAGGTTGTTTGTATTGTAAGTATTACTGTGTATGTCGATTTATTAAGGATGTTTGTATTGTAAGTATTACTGTGTATGTAGACGTATCACGGATGTTTGTATTGTAAGTATTGCTGTGTATGTAGACGTATCAAGGGTGTTTGTATTGTAAGTATTACTGTGTATTTCGACTTACCAAGGATGTTTGTATTGTAAATATTACTGTTTATGTAGACTTATCAAGGATGTTTGTATTGTAAGTATTACTGTGTATGTAGACTTACCAAGGTTGTTTGTATTGTAAGTATTACTGTGTATGTAGACTTACCAAGGATGTTTGTATTGTAAATATTACTGTGTATGTCGACTTCCCAAGGATGTTTGTATTGTAAGTATTACTGTGTATGTCGACTTCCCAAGGATGTTTGCATTGTAAGTATTACTGTGTATGTCGACCTACCAAGGATGTTTATATTGCGAGTATTACTGTGTATATAGACTTACCAAGGATGTTTGTATTGTAAGTATTACTGTGTATGTCGACTTACCAAGGATGTTTGTATTGTAAGTATTATTGTGCATGTCGACTTACCAAGGATGTTTGTATTGTAAGTATTACTGTGTATGTCGACTTACCAAGGATGTTTGTATTGTAAGTATTACTGTGCATGTCGACTTACCAAGGATGTTTGTATTGTAAGTATTACTATGTATGTCGACATACCAAGGATGTTTGTATTGTAAGTATTACTGTGTATGTCGACTTACCAAGGATGTTTGTATTGTAAGTATTATTGTGCATGTCGACTTACCAAAGATGTTTGTATTGTAAGTATTACTGTGTATGTCGACTTACCAAGGATGTTTGTATTGTAAGTATTACTGTGCATGTCGACTTACCAAGGATGTTTGTATTGTAAGTATTACTATGTATGTCGACTTACCAAGGATGTTTGTATTGTAAGTATTATTGTGCATGTCGACTTACCAAGGATGTTTGTATTGTAAGTATTACTGTGTATGTCGACTTACCAAGGATGTTTGTATTGTAAGTATTACTGTGTATGTAGACTTATCAAGGGTGTTTGTATTGTAAATATTACTGTGTATGTCGACTTACCAAGGATGTTTGTATTGTAAGTATTACTGTGTATGTCGACTTACCAAGGATGTTTGTATTGTAAGTATTATTGTGAATGTAGACTTACCAAGGGTGTTTGTTTTGTAAGTATTACTCTGTATGTAGACTTACCAAGGGTGTTTGTATTGTAAGTATTACTGTGTATGTCGACTTACCAAGGATGTTTCTATTGTAAGTATTACTGTGTATGTAGACGTATCAAGGTTGTTTGTATTGTAAGTATTACTGTGTATGTCGATTTATTAAGGATGTTTGTATTGTAAGTATTACTGTGTATGTAGACGTATCACGGATGTTTGTATTGTAAGTATTGCTGTGTATGTAGACGTATCAAGGGTGTTTGTATTGTAAGTATTACTGTGTATTTCGACTTACCAAGGATGTTTGTATTGTAAATATTACTGTTTATGTAGACTTATCAAGGATGTTTGTATTGTAAGTATTACTGTGTATGTAGACTTACCAATGATGTTTGTATTGTAAGTATTACTGTGTATGTAGACTTACCAAGGTTGTTTGTATTGTAAGTATTACTGTGTATGTAGACTTACCAAGGATGTTTGTATTGTAAATATTACTGTGTATGTCGACTTCCCAAGGATGTTTGTATTGTAAGTATTACTGTGTATGTCGACTTCCCAAGGGTGTTTGCATTGTAAGTATTACTGTGTATGTCGACCTACCAAGGATGTTTATATTGCGAGTATTACTGTGTATATAGACTTACCAAGGATGTTTGTATTGTAAGTATTATTGTGCATGTCGACTTACCAAAGATGTTTGTATTGTAAGTATTACTGTGTATGTCGACTTACCAAGGATGTTTGTATTGTAAGTATTACTGTGCATGTCGACTTACCAAGGATGTTTGTATTGTAAGTATTACTATGTATGTCGACTTACCAAGGATGTTTGTATTGTAAGTATTATTGTGCATGTCGACTTACCAAGGATGTTTGTATTGTAAGTATTACTGTGTATGTCGACTTACCAAGGATGTTTGTATTGTAAGTATTACTGTGTATGTAGACTTATCAAGGGTGTTTGTATTGTAAATATTACTGTGTATGTCGACTTACCAAGGATGTTTGTATTGTAAGTATTACTGTGTATGTCGACTTACCAAGGATGTTTGTATTGTAAGTATTATTGTGAATGTAGACTTACCAAGGGTGTTTGTTTTGTAAGTATTACTCTGTATGTAGACTTACCAAGGGTGTTTGTATTGTAAGTATTACTGTGTATGTCGACTTACCAAGGATGTTTCTATTGTAAGTATTACTGTGTATGTAGACGTATCAAGGTTGTTTGTATTGTAAGTATTACTGTGTATGTCGATTTATTAAGGATGTTTGTATTGTAAGTATTACTGTGTATGTAGACGTATCACGGATGTTTGTATTGTAAGTATTGCTGTGTATGTAGACGTATCAAGGGTGTTTGTATTGTAAGTATTACTGTGTATTTCGACTTACCAAGGATGTTTGTATTGTAAATATTACTGTTTATGTAGACTTATCAAGGATGTTTGTATTGTAAGTATTACTGTGTATGTAGACTTACCAATGATGTTTGTATTGTAAGTATTACTGTGTATGTAGACTTACCAAGGTTGTTTGTATTGTAAGTATTACTGTGTATGTAGACTTACCAAGGATGTTTGTATTGTAAATATTACTGTGTATGTCGACTTCCCAAGGATGTTTGTATTGTAAGTATTACTGTGTATGTCGACTTCCCAAGGGTGTTTGCATTGTAAGTATTACTGTGTATGTCGACCTACCAAGGATGTTTATATTGCGAGTATTACTGTGTATATAGACTTACCAAGGATGTTTGTATTGTAAGTATTACTGTGTATGTCGACTTACCAAGGATGTTTGTATTGTAAGTATTATTGTGCATGTCGACTTACCAAGGATGTTTGTATTGTAAGTATTACTGTGTATGTCGACTTACCAAGGATGTTTGTATTGTAAGTATTACTGTGCATGTCGACTTACAAAGGATGTTTGTATTGTAAGTATTACTATGTATGTCGACTTACCAAGGATGTTTGTATTGTAAGTATTATTGTGCATGTCGACTTACCAAGGATGTTTCTATTGTAAGTATTACTGTGTATGTCGACTTACCAAGGATGTTTGTATTGTAAGTATTACTGTGTATGTAGACTTATCAAGGGTGTTTGTATTGTAAATATTACTGTGTATGTCGACTTACCAAGGATGTTTGTATTGTAAGTATTACTGTGTATGTCGACTTACCAAGGATGTTTGTATTGTAAGTATTATTGTGAATGTAGACTTACCAAGGGTGTTTGTTTTGTAAGTATTACTCTGTATGTAGACTTACCAAGGGTGTTTGTATTGTAAGTATTACTGTGTATGTCGACTTACCAAGGATGTTTCTATTGTAAGTATTACTGTGTATGTAGACGTATCAAGGTTGTTTGTATTGTAAGTATTACTGTGTATGTCGATTTATTAAGGATGTTTGTATTGTAAGTATTACTGTGTATGTAGACGTATCACGGATGTTTGTATTGTAAGTATTGCTGTGTATGTAGACGTATCAAGGGTGTTTGTATTGTAAGTATTACTGTGCATTTCGACTTACCAAGGATGTTTGTATTGTAAATATTACTGTTTATGTAGACTTATCAAGGATGTTTGTATTGTAAGTATTACTGTATATGTAGACTTACCAATGATATTTGTATTGTAAGTATTACTGTGTATGTAGACTTACCAAGGTTGTTTTTATTGTAAGTATTACTCTGTATGTAGACTTACCAAGGATATTTGTATTGTAAATATTACTGTGTATGTCGACTTCCCAAGGTTGTTTGTATTGTAAGTATTACTGTGTATGTCCACTTCCCAAGGGTGTTTGCATTGTAAGTATTACTGTGCATGTCGACCTACCAAGGATGTTTATATTGCGAGTATTACTGTGTATATAGACTTACCAAGGATGTTTGTATTGTAAGTATTATTGTGCATGTCGACTTACCAAGGATGTTTGTATTGTAAGTATTACTGTGTATGTCGACTTACCAAGGATGTTTGTATTGTAAGTATTACTGTGCATGTCGACTTACCAAGGATGTTTGTATTGTAAGTATTACTATGTATGTCGACTTACCAAGGGTGTTTGTATTGTAAGTATTACTGTGCATGTCGACTTACCAAGGATTTTTGCATTGTAAGTATTACTGTATGTAGACTTACCAAGGATGTTTGTATTGTAAGTATTACTGTGAATGTAGACTTACCAAGGGTGTTTGTATTGTAAGTATTACTCTGTATGTAGACTTATCAAGGGTGTTTGTATTGTAAGTATTACTGTGTATGTCGACTTACCAAGGATGTTTCTATTGTAAGTATTACTGTGTATGTAGACGTATCAAGGTTGTTTGCATTGTAAGTATTACTGTGTATGTCGATTTATTAAGGATGTTTGTATTGTAAGTATTACTGTGTATGTAGACGTATCACGGATGCTTGTATTGTAAGTTTTGCTGTGTATGTAGACGTATCAAGGGTTTTTGTATTGTAAGTATTACTGTATATGTAGACTTACCAAGGTTGTTTGTATTGTCAGTATTACTGTGTATGTAGACTTACCAAGGATGTTTGTATTGTAAATATTACTGTGTATGTCGACTTCCCACGGGTGTTTGCATTGTAAGTATTCTTGTGTATGTCGACCTACCAAGGATGTTTATATTGCGAGTATTACTGTGTATATAGACTTACCAAGGATGTTTGTATTGTAAGTATTACTGTGCATGTCGACTTACCAAGGATGTTTGTATTGTAAGTATTATTGTGCATGTCGACTTACCAAGGATGTTTGTATTGTAAGTATTACTGTGTATGTCGACTTACCAAGGATGTTTGTATTGTAAGTATTACTGTGCATGTCGACTTACCAAGGATGTTTGTATTGTACGTATTACTGTGTATGTCGACTTACCAAGGATGTTTGTATTGTAAGTATTACTGTGTATGTCGACTTACCAAGGGTGTTTGTATTGTAAGTATTACTGTGCATGTCGACTTACCAAGGATTTTTGCATTGTAAGTATTACTGTATGTAGACTTACCAAGGATGTTTGTATTGTAAGTATTACTGTGAACTTAGACTTTCCAAGGGTGTTTGTATTGTAAGTATTACTCTGTATGTAGACTTACCAAGGGTGTTTGTATTGTAAGTATTACTGTGTATGTCGACTTACCAAGGATGTTTCTATTGTAAGTATTACTGTGTATGTAGACGTATCTAGGTTGTTTGTATTGTAAGTATTACTGTGTATGTCGATTTATTAAGGATGTTTGTATTGTAAGTATTACTGTGTATGTAAATTTAGCAATGATTTTGTGTTGTAAGTATTACTGTGTATGTCGACTTATCAAGGGTGTTTGTATTGTAAGTATTACTATGTATGTAGACTTACCAAGGATGTTTGTATTGTAAGTATTACTGTGTATGTAGACTTACCAAGGATATTTGTATTGTAAGTATTACTGTGTATGTCGACTTACCAAGGATGTTTGTATTGTAAGTATTACTGTGTATGTAGACTTACCAAGGTTGTTTGTATTGTAAGTATTACTGTGTATGTAAACTTACCAAGGATGTTTGTATTGTAAATATTACTGTGTATGTCGACTTCCCAAGGATGTTTGTATTGTAAGTATTACTGTGTATGTCGACTTCCCAAGGGTGTTTGCATTGTAAGTATTACTGTGTATGTCGACCTACCAAGGATGTTTATATTGCGAGTATTACTGTGTATGTCGACTTACCAAGGATGTTTGTATTGTAAGTATTACTGTGCATGTCGACTTACCAAGGATGTTTCTATTGTAAGTATTACTATGTATGTCGACTTACCAAGGGTGTTTGTATTGTAAGTATTACTGTGTATGTCGACTTACCAAGGATGTTTGTATTGTAAGTATTACTGTGTATGTAGACTTATCAAGGGTGTTTGTATTGTAAGTATTACTGTGTATGTCGACTTACCAAGGATGTTTGTATTGTAAGTATTACTGTGTATGTCGACTTACCAAGGATGTTTGAATTGTAAGTATTACTGTGCATGTCGACTTACCAAGGGTGTTTGTATTGTAAGTATTACTGTGCATGTCGACTTACCAAGGATTTTTGCATTGTAAGTATTACTGTATGTAGACTTACCAAGGATGTTTGTATTGTAAGTATTACTGTGAATGTAGACTTACCAAGGGTGTTTGTATTGTAAGTATTACTCTGTATGTAGACTTACCAAGGGTGTTTGTATTGTAAGTATTAATGTGTATGTCAACTTACCAAGGATGTTTCTATTGTAAGTATTACTGTGTATGTAGACGTATCAAGGTTGTTTGCATTGTAAGTATTACTGTGTATGTCCATTTATTAAGGATGTTTGTATTGTAAGTATTACTGTGTATGTAGACGTATCACGGATGTTTGTATTGTAAGTATTGCTGTGTATGTAGACGTATCAAGGGTGTTTGCATTGTAAGTATTACTGTGTATGTCGACCTACCAAGGATGTTTGTATTGTAAATATTACTGTGTATGTAGACTTACCAAGGATGTTTGTATTGTAAGTATTACTTTGTATTTAGACTTAGCAATGATTTTGTGTTGTAAGTATTACTGTGTATGTCGACTTATCAAGGGTGTTTGTATTGTAAGTATTACTATGTATGTAGACTTACCAAGGATGTTTGTATTGTAAGTATTACTGTGTATGTCGACTTACCAAGGATGTTTGTATTGTAAGTATTACTCTGCATGTCGACTTACCAAGGGTGTTTGTATTGTAAGTATTACTGTGCATGTCGACTTACCAAGGATGTTTGCATTGTAAGTATTACTGTATGTAGACTTACCAAGGATGTTTGTATTGTAAGTATTATTGTGAATGTAGACTTACCAAGGGTGTTTGTATTGTAAGTATTACTCTGTATGTAGACTTACCAAGGGTGTTTGTATTGTAAGTATTACTGTGTATGTCGACTTACCAAGGATGTTTCTATTGTAAGTATTACTGTGTATGTAGACGTATCAATGTTGTTTGTATTGTAAGTATTACTGTGTATGTCGATTTATTAAGGATGTTTGTATTGTAAGTATTACTGTGTATGTAGACGTATCACGGATGTTTGTATTGTAAGTATTGCTGTGTATGTCGACTTACCAAGGATATTTGCATTTTAAGTATTACTGTGCATGTCGTCTTACCAAGGGTGTTTGCATTGTAAGTATTACTGTGTATGTCGACCTACCAAGGATGTTTATATTGCGAGTATTACTGTGTATATAGACTTACCAAGGATGTTTGTATTGTAAGTATTACTGTGCATGTCGACTTACCAAGGATGTTTGTATTGTAAGTATTATTGTGCATGTCGATTTACCAAGGATGTTTGTATTGTAAGTATTACTGTGTATGTCGACTTACCAAGGATGTTTGTATTGTAAGTATTACTGTGCATGTCGACTTACCAAGGTTGTTTGTATTGTACGTATTACTGTGTATGTCGACTTACCAAGGATGTTTGTATTGTAAGTATTACTGTGTATGTCGACTTACCAAGGGTGTAGGTATTGTAAGTATTACTGTGCATGTCGACTTACCAAGGATCTTTGCATTGTAAGTATTACTGTATGTAGACTTACCAAGGATGTTTGTATTGTAAGTATTACTGTGAACTTAGACTTACCAAGGGTATTTGTATTGTAAGTATTACTCTGTATGTAGACTTACCAAGGGTGTTTGTATTGTAAGTATTACTGTGTATGTCGACTTACCAAGGATGTTTCTATTGTAAGTATTACTGTGTATGTCGATTTATTAAGGATGTTTGTATTGTAAGTATTACTGTGTATGTAGACGTATCACGGATGTTTGTATTGTAAGTATTGCTGTGTATGTAGACGTATCAATGGTGTTTGTATTGTAAGTATTACTGTGTATGCCGACTTACCAAGGATGTTTGTATTGTAAATATTACTGTGTATGTAGACTTATCAAGGATGTTTGTATTGTAAGTATTAATGTGTATGTAAATTTAGCAATGATTTTGTGTTGTAAGTATTACTGTGTATGTCGACTTATCAAGGGTGTTTGTATTGTAAGTATTACTATGTATGTAGACTTACCAAGGATGTTTGTATTGTAAGTATTACTGTGTATGTAGACTTACCAAGGATGTTTGTATTGTAAGTATTACTGTGTATGTCGACTTACCAAGGATGTTTGTATTGTAAGTATTACTGTGTATGTAGACTTACCAAGGTTGTTTGTATTGTAAGTATTACTGTGTATGTAAATTTACCAAGGATGTTTGTATTGTAAATATTACAGTGTATGTCGACTTCCCAAGGATGTTTGTATTGTAAGTATTACTGTGTATGTCGACTTCCCAAGGGTGTTTGCATTGTCAGTATTACTGTGTATGTCGACCTACCAAGGATGTTTATATTGCGAGTATTACTGTGTATGTCGACTTACCAAGGATGTTTGTATTGTAAGTATTACTGTGCATGTCGACTTACCAAGGATGTTTCTATTGTAAGTATTACTATGTATGTCGACTTACCAAGGGTGTTTGTATTGTAAGTATTACTGTGTATGTCGACTTACCAAGGATGTTTGTATTGTAAGTATTACTGTGTATGTAGACTTATCAAGGGTGTTTGTATTGTAAGTATTACTGTGTATGTCGACTTACCAAGGATGTTTGTATTGTAAGTATTACTGTGTATGTCGACTTACCAAGGATGTTTGAATTGTAAGTATTACTGTGCATGTCGACTTACCAAGGGTGTTTGTATTGTAAGTATTACTGTGCATGTCGACTTACCAAGGATTTTTGCATTGTAAGTATTACTGTATGTAGACTTACCAAGGATGTTTGTATTGTAAGTATTACTGTGAATGTAGACTTACCAAGGGTGTTTGTATTGTAAGTATTACTCTGTATGTAGACTTACCAAGGGTGTTTGTATTGTAAGTATTAATGTGAATGTCAACTTACCAAGGATGTTTCTATTGTAAGTATTACTGTGTATGTAGACGTATCAAGGTTGTTTGCATTGTAAGTATTACTGTGTATGTCCATTTATTAAGGATGTTTGTATTGTAAGTATTACTGTGTATGTAGACGTATCACGGATGTTTGTATTGTAAGTATTGCTGTGTATGTAGACGTATCAAGGATGTTTGTATTGTAAGTATTACTGTGTATGTAGACTTACCAAGGTTGTTTGTATTGTAAGTATTACTGTGTATGTAAACTTACCAAGGATGTTTGTATTGTAAATATTACTGTGTATGTCGACTTCCCAAGGATGTTTGTATTGTAAGTATTACTGTGTATGTCGACTTCGCAAGGGTGTTTGCATTGTAAGTATTACTGTGTATGTCGACCTACCAAGGATGTTTATATTGCGAGTATTACTGTGTATGTCGACTTACCAGGGATGTTTGTATTGTAAGTATTACTGTGCATGTCGACTTACCAAGGATGTTTCTATTGTAAGTATTACTATGTATGTCGACTTACCAAGGGTGTTTGTATTGTAAGTATTACTGTGTATGTCGACTTACCAAGGATGTTTGTATTGTAAGTATTACTGTGTATGTAGACTTATCAAGGGTGTTTGTATTGTAAGTATTACTGTGTATGTCGACTTACCAAGGATGTTTGTATTGTAAGTATTACTGTGTATGTCGACTTACCAAGGATGTTTGAATTGTAAGTATTACTGTGCATGTCGACTTACCAAGGGTGTTTGTATTGTAAGTATTACTGTGCATGTCGACTTACCAAGGATTTTTGCATTGTAAGTATTACTGTATTTAGACTTACCAAGGATGTTTGTATTGTAAGTATTACTGTGAATGTAGACTTACCAAGGGTGTTTGTATTGTAAGTATTACTCTGTATGTAGACTTACCAAGGGTGTTTGTATTGTAAGTATTAATGTGTATGTCAACTTACCAAGGATGTTTCTATTGTAAGTATTACTGTGTATGTAGACGTATCAAGGTTGTTTGCATTGTAAGTATTACTGTGTATGTCCATTTATTAAGGATGTTTGTATTGTAAGTATTACTGTGTATGTAGACGTATCACGGATGTTTGTATTGTAAGTATTGCTGTGTATGTAGACGTATCAAGGGTGTTTGTATTGTAAGTATTACTGTGTATGTCGACCTACCAAGGATGTTTGTATTGTAAATATTACTGTGTATGTAGACTTACCAAGGATGTTTGTATTGTAAGTATTACTTTGTATTTAGACTTAGCAATGATTTTGTGTTGTAAGTATTACTGTGTATGTCGACTTACCAAGGATGTTTGCATTGTAAATATTACTGTGCATGTCGACTTACCAAGGGTGTTTGTATTGTAAGTATTACTGTGCATGTCGACTTACCAAGGATGTTTGCATTGTAAGTATTACTGTATGTAGACTTACCAAGGATGTTTGTATTGTAAGTATTACTGTGAATGTAGACTTACCAAGGGTGTTTGTATTGTAAGTATTACTCTGTATGTAGACTTACCAAGGGTGTTTGTATTGTAAGTATTACTGTGTATGTCGACTTACCAAGGATGTTTCTATTGTAAGTATTACTGTGTATGTAGACGTATCAATGTTGTTTGTATTGTAAGTATTACTGTGTATGTCGATTTATTAAGGATGTTTGTATTGTAAGTATTACTGTGTATGTAGACGTATCACGGATGTTTGTATTGTAAGTATTGCTGTGTATGTCGACTTACCAAGGATATTTGCATTTTAAGTATTACTGTGCATGTCGTCTTACCAAGGGTGTTTGCATTGTAAGTATTACTGTGTATATAGACTTACCAAGGATGTTTGTATTGTAAGTATTACTGTGCATGTCGACTTACCAAGGATGTTTGTATTGTAAGTATTATTGTGCATGTCGACTTACCAAGGATGTTTGTATTGTAAGTATTACTGTGTATGTCGACTTACCAAGGATGTTTGTATTGTAAGTATTACTGTGCATGTCGACTTACCAAGGTTGTTTGTATTGTACGTATTACTGTGTATGTCGACTTACCAAGGATGTTTGTATTGTAAGTATTACTGTGTATGTCGACTTACCAAGGGTGTAGGTATTGTAAGTATTACTGTGCATGTCGACTTACCAAGGATCTTTGCATTGTAAGTATTATTGTCTGTAGACTTACCAAGGATGTTTGTATTGTAAGTATTACTGTGAACTTAGACTTACCAAGGGTATTTGTATTGTAAGTATTACTCTGTATGTAGACTTACCAAGGGTGTTTGTATTGTAAGTATTACTGTGTATGTCGACTTACCAAGGATGTTTCTATTGTAAGTATTACTGTGTATGTAGACGTATCTAGGTTGTTTGTATTGTAAGTATTACTGTGTATGTCGATTTATTAAGGATGTTTGTATTGTAAGTATTACTGTGTATGTAGACGTATCACGGATGTTTGTATTGTAAGTATTGCTGTGTATGTAGACGTATCAAGGATGTTTGTATTGTAAGTATTACTGTGTATGCCGACTTACCAAGGATGTTTGTATTGTAAATATTACTGTGTATGTAGATTTACCAAGGATGTTTGTATTGTAAGTATTAATGTGTATGTAAATTTAGCAATGATTTTGTGTTGTAAGTATTACTGTGTATGTCGACTTATCAAGGGTGTTTGTATTGTAAGTATTACTATGTATGTAGACTTACCAAGGATGTTTGTATTGTAAGTATTACTGTGTATGTAGACTTACCAAGGATGTTTGTATTGTAAGTATTACTGTGTATGTCGACTTACCAAGGATGTTTGTATTGTAAGTATTACTGTGTATGTAGACTTACCAAGGTTGTTTGTATTGTAAGTATTACTGTGTATGTAAACTTACCAAGGATGTTTGTATTGTAAATATTACAGTGTATGTCGACTTCCCAAGGATGTTTGTATTGTAAGTATTACTGTGTATGTCGACTTCCCAAGGGGGTTTGCATTGTCAGTATTACTGTGTATGTCGACCTACCAAGGATGTTTATATTGCGAGTATTACTGTGTATGTCGACTTACCAAGGATGTTTGTATTGTAAGTATTACTGTGCATGTCGACTTACCAAGGATGTTTCTATTGTAAGTATTACTATGTATGTCGACTTACCAAGGGTGTTTGTATTGTAAGTATTACTGTGTATGTCGACTTACCAAGGATGTTTGTATTGTAAGAATTACTGTGTATGTAGACTTATCAAGGGTGTTTGTATTGTAAGTATTACTGTGTATGTCGACTTACCAAGGATGTTTGTATTGTAAGTATTACTGTGTATGTCGACTTACCAAGGATGTTTGAATTGTAAGTATTACTGTGCATGTCGACTTACCAAGGGTGTTTGTATTGTAAGTATTACTGTGCATGTCGACTTACCAAGGATTTTTGCATTGTAAGTATTACTGTATGTAGACTTACCAAGGATGTTTGTATTGTAAGTATTACTGTGAATGTAGACTTACCAAGGGTGTTTGTATTGTAAGTATTACTCTGTATGTAGACTTACCAAGGGTGTTTGTATTGTAAGTATTAATGTGAATGTCAACTTACCAAGGATGTTTCTATTGTAAGTATTACTGTGTATGTAGACGTATCAAGGTTGTTTGCATTGTAAGTATTACTGTGTATGTCCATTTATTAAGGATGTTTGTATTGTAAGTATTACTGTGTATGTAGACGTATCACGGATGTTTGTATTGTAAGTATTGCTGTGTATGTAGACGTATCAAGGGTGTTTGTATTGTAAGTATTACTGTGTATGTCGACCTACCAAGGATGTTTGTATTGTAAATATTACTGTGTATGTAGACTTACGAAGGATGTTTGTATTGTAAGTATTACTTTGTATTTAGACTTAGCAATGATTTTGTGTTGTAAGTATTACTGTGTATGTCGACTTATCAAGGGTGTTTGTATTGTAAGTATTACTATGTATGTAGACTTACCAAGGATGTTTGTATTGTAAGTATTACTGTGTATGTCGACTTACCAAAGATGTTTGTATTGTAAGTATTACTGTGTATGTCGACTTACCAAGGGTGTTTGTATTGTAAGTATTACTGTGCATGTCGACTTACCAAGGATGTTTGCATTGTAAGTATTACTGTATGTAGACTTACCAAGGATGTTTGTATTGTAAGTATTACTGTGAATGTAGACTTACCAAGGGTGTTTGTATTGTAAGTATTACTCTGTATGTAGACTTACCAAGGGTGTTTGTATTGTAAGTATTACTGTGTATGTCGACTTACCAAGGATGTTTCTATTGTAAGTATTACTGTGTATGTAGACGTATCAATGTTGTTTGTATTGTAAGTATTACTGTGTATGTCGATTTATTAAGGATGTTTGTATTGTAAGTATTACTGTGTATGTAGACGTATCACGGATGTTTGTATTGTAAGTATTGCTGTGTATGTCGACTTACCAAGGATATTTGCATTTTAAGTATTACTGTGCATGTCGTCTTACCAAGGGTGTTTGTATTGTAAGTATTACTGTGTATGTAGACTTACCAAGGGTGTTTGTATTGTAAGTATTACTGTGTATGTCGACTTACCAAGGATGTTTCTATTGTAAGTATTACTGTGTATGTAGACGTATCAATGTTGTTTGTATTGTAAGTATTACTGTGTATGTCGATTTATTAAGGATGTTTGTATTGTAAGTATTACTGTGTATGTAGACGTATCACGGATGTTTGTATTGTAAGTATTACTGTGTATGTCGACTTACCAAGGATATTTGCATTTTAAGTATTACTGTGTATGTATACTTCCCAAGGGTGTTTGTATTGTAAGTATTACTGTGTATGTCGTCTTACCAGGTAAGTTTGTATTGTAAGTATTACTGTGTATGTCGACTTCACAAGGGTGTTTGCATTGTAAGTATTACGTTGTATGTGGACCTACCAAGGATGTTTGTATTGCAAGTATTTTGTGTATTTAGATTTACCAAGGATGTTTGTATTGTAAGTATTACTGTGTATGTCGACTTACCAAGGATGTTTGTATTGTAAGTATTACTGTGCATGTCGATTTACCAAGGATGTTTGTATTGTAAGTATTACTGTGTATGTCGACTTACCAAGGATGTTTGTATTGTAAGTATTACTGTGTATGTCAACTTACCAAGGATGATTGTATTGTAAGTATTACTGTGTATGCAGACTTATCAAGGGTGTTTGTATTGTAAGTATTACTGTGTATGTCGACTTTCCAAGGATGTTTGTATTGTAAGTATTACTGTGTATGTCGACTTACCAAGGATGTTTGTATTGTAAGTATTACTGTGCATGTCGACTTACCAAGGATGTTTGTATTGTAATTATTACTGTGCATGTCGACTTACCAAGGATGTTTGCATTGTAAGTATTACTGTATGTAGACTTACCAAGGATGTTTGTATTGTAAGTATTACTGTGTATGTAGACTTACAAAGGGTGTTTGTATTGTAAGTATTACTGTGTATGTAGACTTACCAAGGTTGTTTGTATTGTAAGTATTACTGTGTATGTAGACTTACCAAGGATGTTTGTATTGTAAATATTACTGTGTATGTCGACTTCCCAAGGATGTTTGTATTGTAAGTATTACTGTGTATGTCGACTTCCCAAGGGTGTTTGCATTGTTAGTATTACTGTGTATGTCGACCTACCAAGGATGTTTATATTGCGAGTATTACTGTGTATATAGACTTACCAAGGATGTTTGTATTGTAAGTATTACTGTGTATGTCGACTTACCAAGGATGTTTGTATTGTAAGTATTATTGTGCATGTCGACTTACCAAAGATGTTTGTATTGTAAGTATTACTGTGTATGTCGACTTACCAAGGATGTTTGTATTGTAAGTATTACTGTGCATGTCGACTTACCAAGGATGTTTGTATTGTAAGTATTACTATGTATGTCGACTTACCAAGGATGTTTGTATTGTAAGTATTATTGTGCATGTCGACTTACCAAGGATGTTTGTATTGTAAGTATTACTGTGTATGTCGACTTACCAAGGATGTTTGTATTGTAAGTATTACTGTGTATGTAGACTTATCAAGGGTGTTTGTATTGTAAATATTACTGTGTATGTCGACTTACCAAGGATGTTTGTATTGTAAGTATTACTGTGTATGTCGACTTACCAAGGATGTTTGTATTGTAAGTATTATTGTGAATGTAGACTTACCAAGGGTGTTTGTTTTGTAAGTATTACTCTGTATGTAGACTTACCAAGGGTGTTTGTATTGTAAGTATTACTGTGTATGTCGACTTACCAAGGATGTTTCTATTGTAAGTATTACTGTGTATGTAGACGTATCAAGGTTGTTTGTATTGTAAGTATTACTGTGTATGTCGATTTATTAAGGATGTTTGTATTGTAAGTATTACTGTGTATGTAGACGTATCACGGATGTTTGTATTGTAAGTATTGCTGTGTATGTAGACGTATCAAGGGTGTTTGTATTGTAAGTATTACTGTGTATTTCGACTTACCAAGGATGTTTGTATTGTAAATATTACTGTTTAGGTAGACTTATCAAGGATGTTTGTATTGTAAGTATTACTGTGTATGTAGACTTACCAAGGTTGTTTGTATTGTAAGTATTACTGTGTATGTAGACTTACCAAGGATGTTTGTATTGTAAATATTACTGTGTATGTCGACTTCCCAAGGATGTTTGTATTGTAAGTATTACTGTGTATGTCGACTTCCCAATAGTGTTTGCATTGTAAGTATTACTGTGTATGTCGACCTACCAAGGATGTTTATATTGCGAGTATTACTGTGTATATAGACTTACCAAGGATGTTTGTATTGTAAGTATTACTGTGTATGTCGACTTACCAAGGATGTTTGTATTGTAAGTATTATTGTGCATGTCGACTTACCAAGGATGTTTGTATTGTAAGTATTACTGTGTATGTCGACTTACCAAGGATGTTTGTATTGTAAGTATTACTGTGCATGTCGACTTACCAAGGATGTTTGTATTGTAAGTATTACTATGTATGTCGACTTACCAAGGATGTTTGTATTGTAAGTATTACTGTGTATGTCGACTTACCAAGGATGTTTGTATTGTAAGTATTATTGTGCATGTCGACTTACCAAAGATGTTTGTATTGTAAGTATTACTGTGTATGTCGACTTACCAAGGATGTTTGTATTGTAAGTATTACTGTTCATGTCGACTTACCAAGGATGTTTGTATTGTAAGTATTACTATGTATGTCGACTTACCAAGGATGTTTGTATTGTAAGTATTATTGTGCATGTCGACTTACCAAGGATGTTTGTATTGTAAGTATTACTGTGTATGTCGACTTACCAAGGATGTTTGTATTGTAAGTATTACTGTGTATGTAGACTTATCAAGGGTGTTTGTATTGTAAATATTACTGTGTATGTCGACTTACCAAGGATGTTTGTATTGTAAGTATTACTGTGTATGTCGACTTACCAAGGATGTTTGTATTGTAAGTATTATTGTGAATGTAGACTTACCAAGGGTGTTTGTTTTGTAAGTATTACTCTGTATGTAGACTTACCAAGGGTGTTTGTATTGTAAGTATTACTGTGTATGTCGACTTACCAAGGATGTTTCTATTTTAAGTATTACTGTGTATGTAGACGTATCAAGGTTGTTTGTATTGTAAGTATTACTGTGTATGTCGATTTATTAAGGATGTTTGTATTGTAAGTATTACTGTGTATGTAGACGTATCACGGATGTTTGTATTGTAAGTATTGCTGTGTATGTAGAGGTATCAAGGGTGTTTGTATTGTAAGTATTACTGTGTATTTCGACTTACCAAGGATGTTTGTATTGTAAATATTACTGTTTATGTAGACTTATCAAGGATGTTTGTATTGTAAGTATTACTGTGTATGTAGACTTACCAATGATGTTTGTATTGTAAGTATTACTGTGTATGTAGACTTACCAAGGTTGTTTGTATTGTAAGTATTACTGTGTATGTAGACTTACCAAGGATGTTTGTATTGTAAATATTACTGTGTATGTCGACTTCCCAAGGATGTTTGTATTGTAAGTATTACTGTGTATGTCGACTTCCCAAGGGTGTTTGCATTGTAAGTATTACTGTGTATGTCGACCTACCAAGGATGTTTATATTGCGAGTATTACTGTGTATATAGACTTACCAAGGATGTTTGTATTGTAAGTATTACTGTGTATGTCGACTTACCAAGGATGTTTGTATTGTAAGTATTACTGTGCATGTCGACTTACAAAGGATGTTTGTATTGTAAGTATTACTATGTATGTCGACTTACCAAGGATGTTTGTATTGTAAGTATTATTGTGCATGTCGACTTACCAAGGATGTTTGTATTGTAAGTATTATTGTGAATGTAGACTTACCAAGGGTGTTTGTTTTGTAAGTATTACTCTGTATGTAGACTTACCAAGGGTGTTTGTATTGTAAGTATTACTGTGTATGTCGACTTACCAAGGATGTTTCTATTGTAAGTATTACTTTGTATGTAGACGTATCAAGGTTGTTTGTATTGTAAGTATTACTGTGTATGTCGATTTATTAAGGATGTTTGTATTGTAAGTATTACTGTGTATGTAGACGTATCACGGATGTTTGTATTGTAAGTATTGCTGTGTATGTAGACTTATCAAGGGTGTTTGTATTGTAAGTATTACTGTGTATTTCGACTTACCAAGGATGTTTGTATTGTAAATATTACTGTTTATGTAGACTTATCAAGGATGTTTGTATTGTAAGTATTACTGTATATGTAGACTTACCAATGATATTTGTATTGTAAGTATTACTGTGTATGTAGACTTACCAAGGTTGTTTTTATTGTAAGTATTACTCTGTATGTCCACTTCCCAAGGGTGTTTGCATTGTAAGTATTACTGTGTATGTCGACCTACCAAGGATGTTTATATTGCGAGTATTACTGTGTATATAGACTTACCAAGGATGTTTGTATTGTAAGTATTACTGTGTATGTCGACTTACCAAGGATGTTTGTATTGTAAGTATTATTGTGCATGTCGACTTACCAAGGATGTTTGTATTGTAAGTATTACTGTGTATGTCGACTTACCAAGGATGTTTGTATTGTAAGTATTACTGTGCATGTCGACTTACCAAGGATGTTTGTATTGTAAGTATTACTATGTATGTCGACTTACCAAGGGTGTTTGTATTGTAAGTATTATTGTGCATGTCGACTTACCAAGGATTTTTGCATTGTAAGTATTACTGTATGTAGACTTACCAAGGATGTTTGTATTGTAAGTATTACTGTGAATGTAGACTTACCAAGGGTGTTTGTATTGTAAGTATTACTCTGTATGTAGACTTACCAAGGGTGTTTGTATTGTAAGTATTACTGTGTATGTCGACTTACCAAGGATGTTTCTATTGTAAGTATTACTGTGTATGTAGACGTATCAAGGTTGTTTGTATTGTAAGTATTACTGTGTATGTAGACGTATCACGGATGTTTGTATTGTAAGTATTGCTGTGTATGTAGACGTATCAAAGGTGTTTGTATTGTAAGTATTACTGTGTATGTCGACTTACCAAGGATGTTTGTATTGTAAATATTACTGTGTATGTAGACTTACCAATGATGTTTGTATTGTAAGTATTACTGTGTATGTAGACTTACCAAGGTTGTTTGTATTGTAAGTATTACTGTGTATGTAGACTTACCAAGGATGTTTGTATTGTAAATATTACTGTGTATGTCGACTTCCCAAGGATGTTTGTATTGTAAGTATTACTGTGTATGTCGACTTCCCAAGGGTGTTTGCATTGTAAGTATTACTGTGTATGTCGACCTACCAAGGATGTTTATATTGCGAGTATTACTGTGTATATAGACTTACCAAGGATGTTTGTATTGTAAGTATTACTGTGTATGTCGACTTACCAAGGATGTTTGTATTGTAAGTATTATTGTGCATGTCGACTTACCAAGGATGTTTGTATTGTAAGTATTACTGTGTATGTCGACTTACCAAGGATGTTTGTATTGTAAGTATTACGGTGCATGTCGACTTACCAAGGATGTTTGTATTGTAAGTATTACTATGTATATCGACTTACCAAGGGTGTTTGTATTGTAAGTATTACTGTGTATGTCGACTTACCAAGGATGTTTGTATTGTAAGTATTACTGTGTATGTAGACTTATCAAGGGTGTTTGTATTGTAAGTATTACTGTGTATGTCGACTTACCAAGGATGTTTGTATTGTATGTATTACTGTGTATGTCGACTTACCAAGGATGTTTCTATTGTAAGTATTACTGTGTATGTAGACGTATCAAGGTTGTTTGTATTGTAAGTATTACTGTGTATGTCGATTTATTAAGGATGTTTGTATTGTAAGTATTACGGTGTATGTAGACGTATCACGGATGTTTGTATTGTAAGTATTGCTGTGTATGTAGACGTATCAAGGGTGTTTGTATTGTAAGTATTACTGTGTATGTCGACTTACCAAGGATGTTTGTATTGTAAATATTACTGTGTATGTAGACTTACCAAGGATGTTTGTATTGTAAGTATTACTGTATATGTAGACTTACCAATGATGTTTGTATTGTAAGTATTGCTGTGTATGTAGACGTATCAAGGGTGTTTGTATTGTAAGTATTACTGTGTATGTCGACTTACCAAGGATGTTTGTATTGTAAATATTACTGTGTATGTCGACTTACCAATGATGTTTGTATTGTAAGTATTACTGTGCATGTCGACTTACCAAGGATGTTTGTATTGTACGTATTACTGTGTATGTCGACTTACCAAGGATGTTTGTATTGTAAGTATTACTGTGTATGTCGACTTACCAAGGGTGTTTGTATTGTAAGTATTACTGTGCATGTCGACTTACCAAGGATTTTTGCATTGTAAGTATTACTGTATGTAGACTTACCAAGGATGTTTGTATTGTAAGTATTACTGTGAACTTAGACTTTCCAAGGGTGTTTGTATTGTAAGTATTACTCTGTATGTAGACTTACCAAGGGTGTTTGTATTGTAAGTATTACTGTGTATGTCGACTTACCAAGGATGTTTCTATTGTAAGTATTACTGTGTATGTAGACGTATCTAGGTTGTTTGTATTGTAAGTATTACTGTGTATGTCGATTTATTAAGGATGTTTGTATTGTAAGTATTACTGTGTATGTAAATTTAGCAATGATTTTGTGTTGTAAGTATTACTGTGTATGTCGACTTATCAAGGGTGTTTGTATTGTAAGTATTACTATGTATGTAGACTTACCAAGGATGTTTGTATTGTAAGTATTACTGTGTATGTAGACTTACCAAGGATATTTGTATTGTAAGTATTACTGTGTATGTCGACTTACCAAGGATGTTTGTATTGTAAGTATTACTGTGTATGTAGACTTACCAAGGTTGTTTGTATTGTAAGTATTACTGTGTATGTAAACTTACCAAGGATGTTTGTATTGTAAATATTACTGTGTATGTCGACTTCCCAAGGATGTTTGTATTGTAAGTATTACTGTGTATGTCGACTTCCCAAGGGTGTTTGCATTGTAAGTATTACTGTGTATGTCGACCTACCAAGGATGTTTATATTGCGAGTATTACTGTGTATGTCGACTTACCAAGGATGTTTGTATTGTAAGTATTACTGTGCATGTCGACTTACCAAGGATGTTTCTATTGTAAGTATTACTATGTATGTCGACTTACCAAGGGTGTTTGTATTGTAAGTATTACTGTGTATGTCGACTTACCAAGGATGTTTGTATTGTAAGTATTACTGTGTATGTAGACTTATCAAGGGTGTTTGTATTGTAAGTATTACTGTGTATGTCGACTTACCAAGGATGTTTGTATTGTAAGTATTACTGTGTATGTCGACTTACCAAGGATGTTTGAATTGTAAGTATTACTGTGCATGTCGACTTACCAAGGGTGTTTGTATTGTAAGTATTACTGTGTATGTCGACTTACCAAGGATTTTTGCATTGTAAGTATTACTGTATGTAGACTTACCAAGGATGTTTGTATTGAAAGTATTACTGTGAATGTAGACTTACCAAGGGTGTTTGTATTGTAAGTATTACTCTGTATGTAGACTTACCAAGGGTGTTTGTATTGTAAGTATTAATGTGTATGTCAACTTACCAAGGATGTTTCTATTGTAAGTATTACTGTGTATGTAGACGTATCAAGGTTGTTTGCATTGTAAGTATTACTGTGTATGTCCATTTATTAAGGATGTTTGTATTGTAAGTATTACTGTGTATGTAGACGTATCACGGATGTTTGTATTGTAAGTATTGCTGTGTATGTAGATGTATCAAGGGTGTTTGTATTGTAAGTATTACTGTGTATGTCGACCTACCAAGGATGTTTGTATTGTAAATATTACTGTGTATGTAGACTTACCAAGGATGTTTGTATTGTAAGTATTACTTTGTATTTAGACTTAGCAATGATTTTGTGTTGTAAGTATTACTGTGTATGTCGACTTATCAAGGGTGTTTGTATTGTAAGTATTACTATGTATGTAGACTTACCAAGGATGTTTGTATTGTAAGTATTACTGTGTATGTCGACTTACCAAGGATGTTTGTATTGTAAGTATTACTCTGCATGTCGACTTACCAAGGGTGTTTGTATTGTAAGTATTACTGTGCATGTCGACTTACCAAGGATGTTTGCATTGTAAGTATTACTGTATGTAGACTTACCAAGGATGTTTGTATTGTAAGTATTACTGTGAATGTAGACTTACCAAGGGTGTTTGTATTGTAAGTATTACTCTGTATGTAGACTTACCAAGGGTGTTTGTATTGTAAGTATTACTGTGTATGTCGACTTACCAAGGATGTTTCTATTGTAAGTATTACTGTGTATGTAGACGTATCAATGTTGTTTGTATTGTAAGTATTACTGTGTATGTCGACCTACCAAGGATGTTTATATTGCGAGTATTACTGTGTATATAGACTTACCAAGGATGTTTGTATTGTAAGTATTACTGTGTATGTCGACTTACCAAGGATGTTTGTATTGTAAGTATTATTGTGCATGTCGACTTACCAAGGATGTTTGTATTGTAAGTATTACTGTGTATGTCGACTTACCAAGGATGTTTGTATTGTAAGTATTACTGTGCATGTCGACTTACCAAGGATGTTTGTATTGTAAGTATTACTATGTATATCGACTTACCAAGGGTGTTTGTATTGTAAGTATTACTGTGTATGTCGACTTACCAAGGATGTTTGTATTGTAAGTATTACTGTGTATGTAGACTTATCAAGGGTGTTTGTATTGTAAGTATTACTGTGTATGTCGACTTACCAAGGATGTTTGTATTGTAAGTATTACTGTGTATGTCGACTTACCAAGGATGTTTCTATTGTAAGTATTACTGTGTATGTAGACGTATCAAGGTTGTTTGTATTGTAAGTATTACTGTGTATGTCGATTTATTAAGGATGTTTGTATTGTAAGTATTACGGTGTATGTAGACGTATCACGGATGTTTGTATTGTAAGTATTGCTGTGTATGTAGACGTATCAAGGGTGTTTGTATTGTAAGTATTACTGTGTATGTCGACTTACCAAGGATGTTTGTATTGTAAGTATTATTGTGCATGTCGACTTACCAAGGATGTTTGTATTGTAAGTATTACTGTGTATGTCGACTTACCAAGGATGTTTGTATTGTAAGTATTACGGTGCATGTCGACTTACCAAGGATGTTTGTATTGTAAGTATTACTATGTATATCGACTTACCAAGGGTGTTTGTATTGTAAGTATTACTGTGTATGTCGACTTACCAAGGATGTTTGTATTGTAAGTATTACTGTGTATGTAGACTTATCAAGGGTGTTTGTATTGTAAGTATTACTGTGTATGTCGACTTACCAAGGATGTTTGTATTGTAAGTATTACTGTGTATGTCGACTTACCAAGGATGTTTCTATTGTAAGTATTACTGTGTATGTAGACGTATCAAGGTTGTTTGTATTGTAAGTATTACTGTGTATGTCGATTTATTAAGGATGTTTGTATTGTAAGTATTACGGTGTATGTAGACGTATCACGGATGTTTGTATTGTAAGTATTGCTGTGTATGTAGACGTATCAAGGGTGTTTGTATTGTAAGTATTACTGTGTATGTCGACTTACCAAGGATGTTTGTATTGTAAATATTACTGTGTATGTAGACTTACCAAGGATGTTTGTATTGTAAGTATTACTGTATATGTAGACTTACCAATGATGTTTGTATTGTAAGTATTGCTGTGTATGTAGACGTATCAAGGGTGTTTGTATTGTAAGTATTACTGTGTATGTCGACTTACCAAGGATGTTTGTATTGTAAATATTACTGTGTATGTCGACTTACCAAGGATGTTTGTATTGTAAGTATTACTGTGCATGTCGACTTACCAAGGATGTTTGTATTGTACGTATTACTGTGTATGTCGACTTACCAAGGATGTTTGTATTGTAAGTATTACTGTGTATGTCGACTTACCAAGGGTGTTTGTATTGTAAGTATTACTGTGCATGTCGACTTACCAAGGATTTTTGCATTGTAAGTATTACTGTATGTAGACTTACCAAGGATGTTTGTATTGTAAGTATTACTGTGAACTTAGACTTTCCAAGGGTGTTTGTATTGTAAGTATTACTCTGTATGTAGACTTACCAAGGGTGTTTGTATTGTAAGTATTACTGTGTATGTCGACTTACCAAGGATGTTTCTATTGTAAGTATTACTGTGTATGTAGACGTATCTAGGTTGTTTGTATTGTAAGTATTACTGTGTATGTCGATTTATTAAGGATGTTTGTATTGTAAGTATTACTGTGTATGTAAATTTAGCAATGATTTTGTGTTGTAAGTATTACTGTGTATGTCGACTTATCAAGGGTGTTTGTATTGTAAGTATTACTATGTATGTAGACTTACCAAGGATGTTTGTATTGTAAGTATTACTGTGTATGTAGACTTACCAAGGATATTTGTATTGTAAGTATTACTGTGTATGTCGACTTACCAAGGATGTTTGTATTGTAAGTATTACTGTGTATGTAGACTTACCAAGGTTGTTTGTATTGTAAGTATTACTGTGTATGTAAACTTACCAAGGATGTTTGTATTGTAAATATTACTGTGTATGTCGACTTCCCAAGGATGTTTGTATTGTAAGTATTACTGTGTATGTCAACTTCCCAAGGGTGTTTGCATTGTAAGTATTACTGTGTATGTCGACCTACCAAGGATGTTTATATTGCGAGTATTACTGTGTATGTCGACTTACCAAGGATGTTTGTATTGTAAGTATTACTGTGCATGTCGACTTACCAAGGATGTTTCTATTGTAAGTATTACTATGTATGTCGACTTACCAAGGGTGTTTGTATTGTAAGTATTACTGTGTATGTCGACTTACCAAGGATGTTTGTATTGTAAGTATTACTGTGTATGTAGACTTATCAAGGGTGTTTGTATTGTAAGTATTACTGTGTATGTCGACTTACCAAGGATGTTTGTATTGTAAGTATTACTGTGTATGTCGACTTACCAAGGATGTTTGAATTGTAAGTATTACTGTGCATGTCGACTTACCAAGGGTGTTTGTATTGTAAGTATTACTGTGCATGTCGACTTACCAAGGATTTTTGCATTGTAAGTATTACTGTATGTAGACTTACCAAGGATGTTTGTATTGTAAGTATTACTGTGAATGTAGACTTACCAAGGGTGTTTGTATTGTAAGTATTACTCTGTATGTAGACTTACCAAGGGTGTTTGTATTGTAAGTATTAATGTGTATGTCAACTTACCAAGGATGTTTCTATTGTAAGTATTACTGTGTATGTAGACGTATCAAGGTTGTTTGCATTGTAAGTATTACTGTGTATGTCCATTTATTAAGGATGTTTGTATTGTAAGTATTACTGTGTATGTAGACGTATCACGGATGTTTGTATTGTAAGTATTGCTGTGTATGTAGATGTATCAAGGGTGTTTGTATTGTAAGTATTACTGTGTATGTCGACCTACCAAGGATGTTTGTATTGTAAATATTACTGTGTATGTAGACTTACCAAGGATGTTTGTATTGTAAGTATTACTTTGTATTTAGACTTAGCAATGATTTTGTGTTGTAAGTATTACTGTGTATGTCGACTTATCAAGGGTGTTTGTATTGTAAGTATTACTATGTATGTAGACTTACCAAGGATGTTTGTATTGTAAGTATTACTGTGTATGTCGACTTACCAAGGATGTTTGTATTGTAAGTATTACTCTGCATGTCGACTTACCAAGGGTGTTTGTATTGTAAGTATTACTGTGCATGTCGACTTACCAAGGATGTTTGCATTGTAAGTATTACTGTATGTAGACTTACCAAGGATGTTTGTATTGTAAGTATTACTGTGAATGTAGACTTACCATGGGTGTTTGTATTGTAAGTATTACTCTGTATGTAGACTTACCAAGGGTGTTTGTATTGTAAGTATTACTGTGTATGTCGACTTACCAAGGATGTTTCTATTGTAAGTATTACTGTGTATGTAGACGTATCAATGTTGTTTGTATTGTAAGTATTACTGTGTATGTCGACCTACCAAGGATGTTTATATTGCGAGTATTACTGTGTATATAGACTTACCAAGGATGTTTGTATTGTAAGTATTACTGTGTATGTCGACTTACCAAGGATGTTTGTATTGTAAGTATTATTGTGCATGTCGACTTACCAAGGATGTTTGTATTGTAAGTATTACTGTGTATGTCGACTTACCAAGGATGTTTGTATTGTAAGTATTACTGTGCATGTCGACTTACCAAGGATGTTTGTATTGTAAGTATTACTATGTATATCGACTTACCAAGGGTGTTTGTATTGTAAGTATTACTGTGTATGTCGACTTACCAAGGATGTTTGTATTGTAAGTATTACTGTGTATGTAGACTTATCAAGGGTGTTTGTATTGTAAGTATTACTGTGTATGTCGACTTACCAAGGATGTTTGTATTGTAAGTATTACTGTGTATGTCGACTTACCAAGGATGTTTCTATTGTAAGTATTACTGTGTATGTAGACGTATCAAGGTTGTTTGTATTGTAAGTATTACTGTGTATGTCGATTTATTAAGGATGTTTGTATTGTAAGTATTACGGTGTATGTAGACGTATCACGGATGTTTGTATTGTAAGTATTGCTGTGTATGTAGACGTATCAAGGGTGTTTGTATTGTAAGTATTACTGTGTATGTCGACTTACCAAGGATGTTTGTATTGTAAATATTACTGTGTATGTAGACTTACCAAGGATGTTTGTATTGTAAGTATTACTGTATATGTAGACTTACCAAGGTTGTTTGTATTGTCAGTATTACTGTGTATGTAGACTTACCAAGGATGTTTGTATTGTAAATATTACTGTGTATGTCGACTTCCCACGGGTGTTTGCATTGTAAGTATTACTGTGTATGTCGACCTACCAAGGATGTTTATATTGCGAGTATTACTGTGTATATAGACTTACCAAGGATGTTTGTATTGTAAGTATTACTGTGCATGTCGACTTACCAAGGATGTTTGTATTGTAAGTATTATTGTGCATGTCGACTTACCAAGGATGTTTGTATTGTAAGTATTACTGTGTATGTCGACTTACCAAGGATGTTTGTATTGTAAGTATTACTGTGCATGTCGACTTACCAAGGATGTTTGTATTGTACGTATTACTGTGTATGTCGACTTACCAAGGATGTTTGTATTGTAAGTATTACTGTGTATGTCGACTTACCAAGGGTGTTTGTATTGTAAGTATTACTGTGCATGTCGACTTACCAAGGATTTTTGCATTGTAAGTATTACTGTATGTAGACTTACCAAGGATGTTTGTATTGTAAGTATTACTGTGAACTTAGACTTTCCAAGGGTGTTTGTATTGTAAGTATTACTCTGTATGTAGACTTACCAAGGGTGTTTGTATTGTAAGTATTACTGTGTATGTCGACTTACCAAGGATGTTTCTATTGTAAGTATTACTGTGTATGTAGACGTATCTAGGTTGTTTGTATTGTAAGTATTACTGTGTATGTCGATTTATTAAGGATGTTTGTATTGTAAGTATTACTGTGTATGTAAATTTAGCAATGATTTTGTGTTGTAAGTATTACTGTGTATGTCGACTTATCAAGGGTGTTTGTATTGTAAGTATTACTATGTATGTAGACTTACCAAGAATGTTTGTATTGTAAGTATTACTGTGTATGTAGACTTACCAAGGATATTTGTATTGTAAGTATTACTGTGTATGTCGACTTACCAAGGATGTTTGTATTGTAAGTATTACTGTGTATGTAGACTTACCAAGGTTGTTTGTATTGTAAGTATTACTGTGTATGTAAACTTACCAAGGATGTTTGTATTGTAAATATTACTGTGTATGTCGACTTCCCAAGGATGTTTGTATTGTAAGTATTACTGTGTATGTCGACTTCCCAAGGGTGTTTGCATTGTAAGTATTACTGTGTATGTCGACCTACCAAGGATGTTTATATTGCGAGTATTACTGTGTATGTCGACTTACCAAGGATGTTTGTATTGTAAGTATTACTGTGCATGTCGATTTACCAAGGATGTTTCTATTGTAAGTATTACTATGTATGTCGACTTACCAAGGGTGTTTGTGTTGTAAGTATTACTGTGTATGTCGACTTACCAAGGATGTTTGTATTGTAAGTATTACTGTGTATGTAGACTTATCAAGGGTGTTTGTATTGTAAGTATTACTGTGTATGTCGACTTACCAAGGATGTTTGTATTGTAAGTATTACTGTGTATGTCGACTTACCAAGGATGTTTGAATTGTAAGTATTACTGTGCATGTCGACTTACCAAGGGTGTTTGTATTGTAAGTATTACTGTGCATGTCGACTTACCAAGGATTTTTGCATTGTAAGTATTACTGTATGTAGACTTACCAAGGATGTTTGTATTGTAAGTATTACTGTGAATGTAGACTTACCAAGGGTGTTTGTATTGTAAGTATTACTCTGTATGTAGACTTACCAAGGGTGTTTGTATTGTAAGTATTAATGTGTATGTCAACTTACCAAGGATGTTTCTATTGTAAGTATTACTGTGTATGTAGACGTATCAAGGTTGTTTGCATTGTAAGTATTACTGTGTATGTCCATTTATTAAGGATGTTTGTATTGTAAGTATTACTGTGTATGTCGACCTACCAAGGATGTTTGTATTGTAAATATTACTGTGTATGTAGACGTATCAAGGGTGTTTGTATTGTAAGTATTACTGTGTATTTCGACTTACCAAGGATGTTTGTATTGTAAATATTACTGTTTAGGTAGACTTATCAAGGATGTTTGTATTGTAAGTATTACTGTGTATGTAGACTTACCAAGGTTGTTTGTATTGTAAGTATTACTGTGTATGTAGACTTACCAAGGATGTTTGTATTGTAAATATTACTGTGTATGTCGACTTCCCAAGGATGTTTGTATTGTAAGTATTACTGTGTATGTCGACTTCCCAATAGTGTTTGCATTGTAAGTATTACTGTGTATGTCGACCTACCAAGGATGTTTATATTGCGAGTATTACTGTGTATATAGACTTACCAAGGATGTTTGTATTGTAAGTATTACTGTGTATGTCGACTTACCAAGGATGTTTGTATTGTAAGTATTATTGTGCATGTCGACTTACCAAGGATGTTTGTATTGTAAGTATTACTGTGTATGTCGACTTACCAAGGATGTTTGTATTGTAAGTATTACTGTGCATGTCGACTTACCAAGGATGTTTGTATTGTAAGTATTACTATGTATGTCGACTTACCAAGGATGTTTGTATTGTAAGTATTACTGTGTATGTCGACTTACCAAGGATGTTTGTATTGTAAGTATTATTGTGCATGTCGACTTACCAAAGATGTTTGTATTGTAAGTATTACTGTGTATGTCGACTTACCAAGGATGTTTGTATTGTAAGTATTACTGTTCATGTCGACTTACCAAGGATGTTTGTATTGTAAGTATTACTATGTATGTCGACTTACCAAGGATGTTTGTATTGTAAGTATTATTGTGCATGTCGACTTACCAAGGATGTTTGTATTGTAAGTATTACTGTGTATGTCGACTTACCAAGGATGTTTGTATTGTAAGTATTACTGTGTATGTAGACTTATCAAGGGTGTTTGTATTGTAAATATTACTGTGTATGTCGACTTACCAAGGATGTTTGTATTGTAAGTATTACTGTGTATGTCGACTTACCAAGGATGTTTGTATTGTAAGTATTATTGTGAATGTAGACTTACCAAGGGTGTTTGTTTTGTAAGTATTACTCTGTATGTAGACTTACCAAGGGTGTTTGTATTGTAAATATTACTGTTTATGTAGACTTATCAAGGATGTTTGTATTGTAAGTATTACTGTGTATGTAGACTTACCAATGATGTTTGTATTGTAAGTATTACTGTGTATGTAGACTTACCAAGGTTGTTTGTATTGTAAGTATTACTGTGTATGTAGACTTACCAAGGATGTTTGTATTGTAAATATTACTGTGTATGTCGACTTCCCAAGGATGTTTGTATTGTAAGTATTACTGTGTATGTCGACTTCCCAAGGGTGTTTGCATTGTAAGTATTACTGTGTATGTCGACCTACCAAGGATGTTTATATTGCGAGTATTACTGTGTATATAGACTTACCAAGGATGTTTGTATTGTAAGTATTACTGTGTATGTCGACTTACCAAGGATGTTTGTATTGTAAGTATTACTGTGTATGTCGACTTACCAAGGATGTTTGTATTGTAAGTATTACTGTGCATGTCGACTTACAAAGGATGTTTGTATTGGAAGTATTACTATGTATGTCGACTTACCAAGGATGTTTGTATTGTAAGTATTATTGTGCATGTCGACTTACCAAGGATGTTTCTATTGTAAGCATTACTGTGTATGTCGACTTACCAAGGATGTTTGTATTGTAAGTATTACTGTGTATGTAGACTTATCAAGGGTGTTTGTATTGTAAATATTACTGTGTATGTCGACTTACCAAGGATGTTTGTATTGTAAGTATTACTGTGTATGTCGACTTACCAAGGATGTTTGTATTGTAAGTATTATTGTGAATGTAGACTTACCAAGGGTGTTTGTTTTGTAAGTATTACTCTGTATGTAGACTTACCAAGGGTGTTTGTATTGTAAGTATTACTGTGTATGTCGACTTACCAAGGATGTTTCTATTGTAAGTATTACTTTGTATGTAGACGTATCAAGGTTGTTTGTATTGTAAGTATTACTGTGTATGTCGATTTATTAAGGATGTTTGTATTGTAAGTATTACTGTATATGTAGACGTATCACGGATGTTTGTATTGTAAATATTGCTGTGTATGTAGACGTATCAAGGGTGTTTGTATTGTAAGTATTACTGTGTATTTCGACTTACCAAGGATGTTTGTATTGTAAATATTACTGTTTATGTAGACTTATCAAGGATGTTTGTATTGTAAGTATTACTGTATATGTAGACTTACCAATGATATTTGTATTGTAAGTATTACTGTGTATGTAGACTTACCAAGGTTGTTTTTATTGTAAGTATTACTCTGTATGTCCACTTCCCAAGGGTGTTTGCATTGTAAGTATTACTGTGTATGTCGACCTACCAAGGATGTTTATATTGCGAGTATTACTGTGTATATAGACTTACCAAGGATGTTTGTATTGTAAGTATTACTGTGTATGTCGACTTACCAAGGATGTTTGTATTGTAAGTATTATTGTGCATGTCGACTTACCAAGGATGTTTGTATTGTAAGTATTACTGTGTATGTCGACTTACCAAGGATGTTTGTATTGTAAGTATTACTGTGCATGTCGACTTACCAAGGATGTTTGTATTGTAAGTATTACTATGTATGTCGACTTACCAAGGGTGTTTGTATTGTAAGTATTACTGTGCATGTCGACTTACCAAGGATTTTTGCATTGTAAGTATTACTGTATGTAGACTTACCAAGGATGTTTGTATTGTAAGTATTACTGTGAATGTAGACTTACCAAGGGTGTTTGTATTGTAAGTATTACTCTGTATGTAGACTTATCAAGGGTGTTTGTATTGTAAGTATTACTGTGTATGTCGACTTACCAAGGATGTTTCTATTGTAAGTATTACTGTGTATGTAGACGTATCAAGGTTGTTTGCATTGTAAGTATTACTGTGTATGTCGATTTATTAAGGATGTTTGTATTGTAAGTATTACTGTGTATGTAGACGTATCACGGATGCTTGTATTGTAAGTATTGCTGTGTATGTAGACGTATCAAGGGTGTTTGTATTGTAAGTATTATTGTGTATGTCGACTTACCAAGGAAGTTTGTATTGTAAATATTACTGTGTATGTAGACTTACCAAGGATGTTTGTATTGTAAGTATTACTGTGTATTTAGACTTAGCAATGATTTTGTGTTGTAAGTATTACTGTGTATGTTGACTTATCAAGGGTGTTTATATTGTAAGTATTACTATGTATGTAGACTTACCAAGGATGTTTGTATTGTAAGTATTACTGTGTATGTCGACTTACCAAGGATGTTTGTATTGTAAGTATTACTGTGCATGTCGACTTACCAAGGGTGTTTGTATTGTAAGTATTACTGTGCATGTCGACTTACCAAGGATTTTTGCATTGTAAGTATTACTGTATGTAGACTTACCAAGGATGTTTGTATTGTAAGTATTACTGTGAATGTAGACTTACCAAGGGTGTTTGTATTGTAAGTATTACTCTGTATGTAGACTTACCAAGGGTGTTTGTATTGTAAGTATTACTGTGTATGACGACTTACCAAGGATGTTTCTATTGTAAGTATTACTGTGTATGTAGACGTATCAAGGTTGTTTGTATTGTAAGTATTACTGTGTATGTAGACGTATCACGGATGTTTGTATTGTAAGTATTGCTGTGTATGTAGACGTATCAAAGGTGTTTGTATTGTAAGTATTACTGTGTATGTCGACTTACCAAGGATGTTTGTATTGTAAATATTACTGTGTATGTAGACTTACCAATGATGTTTGTATTGTAAGTATTACTGTGTATGTAGACTTACCAAGGTTGTTTGTATTGTAAGTATTACTGTGTATGTAGACTTACCAAGGATGTTTGTATTGTAAATATTACTGTGTATGTCGACTTCCCAAGGATGTTTGTATTGTAAGTATTACTGTGTATGTCGACTTCCCAAGGGTGTTTGCATTGTAAGTATTACTGTGTATGTCGACCTACCAAGGATGTTTATATTGCGAGTATTACTGTGTATATAGACTTACCAAGGATGTTTGTATTGTAAGTATTACTGTGTATGTCGACTTACCAAGGATGTTTGTACTGTAAGTATTATTGTGCATGTCGACTTACCAAGGATGTTTGTATTGTAAGTATTACTGTGTATGTCGACTTACCAAGGATGTTTGTATTGTAAGTATTACGGTGCATGTCGACTTACCAAGGATGTTTGTATTGTAAGTATTACTATGTATATCGACTTACCAAGGGTGTTTGTATTGTAAGTATTACTGTGTATGTCGACTTACCAAGGATGTTTGTATTGTAAGTATTACTGTGTATGTAGACTTATCAAGGGTGTTTGTATTGTAAGTATTACTGTGTATGTCGACTTACCAAGGATGTTTGTATTGTAAGTATTACTGTGTATGTCGACTTACCAAGGATGTTTCTATTGTAAGTATTACTGTGTATGTAGACGTATCAAGGTTGTTTGTATTGTAAGTATTACTGTGTATGTCGATTTATTAAGGATGTTTGTATTGTAAGTATTACGGTGTATGTAGACGTATCACGGATGTTTGTATTGTAAGTATTGCTGTGTATGTAGACGTATCAAGGGTGTTTGTATTGTAAGTATTACTGTGTATGTCGACTTACCAAGGATGTTTGTATTGTAAATATTACTGTGTATGTAGACTTACCAAGGATGTTTGTATTGTAAGTATTACTGTATATGTAGACTTACCAATGATGTTTGTATTGTAAGTATTGCTGTGTATGTAGACGTATCAAGGGTGTTTGTATTGTAAGTATTACTGTGTATGTCGACTTACCAAGGATGTTTGTATTGTAAATATTACTGTGTATGTCGACTTACCAAGGATGTTTGTATTGTAAGTATTACTGTGCATGTCGACTTACCAAGGATGTTTGTATTGTACGTATTACTGTGTATGTCGACTTACCAAGGATGTTTGTATTGTAAGTATTACTGTGTATGTCGACTTACCAAGGGTGTTTGTATTGTAAGTATTACTGTGCATGTCTACTTACCAAGGATTTTTGCATTGTAAGTATTACTGTATGTAGACTTACCAAGGATGTTTGTATTGTAAGTATTACTGTGAACTTAGACTTTCCAAGGGTGTTTGTATTGTAAGTATAACTCTGTATGTAGACTTACCAAGGGTGTTTGTATTGTAAGTATTACTGTGTATGTCGACTTACCAAGGATGTTTCTATTGTAAGTATTACTGTGTATGTAGACGTATCTAGGTTGTTTGTATTGTAAGTATTACTGTGTATGTCGATTTATTAAGGATGTTTGTATTGTAAGTATTACTGTGTATGTAAATTTAGCAATGATTTTGTGTTGTAAGTATTACTGTGTATGTCGACTTATCAAGGGTGTTTGTATTGTAAGTATTACTATGTATGTAGACTTACCAAGGATGTTTGTATTGTAAGTATTACTGTGTATGTAGACTTACCAAGGATATTTGTATTGTAAGTATTACTGTGTATGTCGACTTACCAAGGATGTTTGTATTGTAAGTATTACTGTGTATGTAGACTTACCAAGGTTGTTTGTATTGTAAGTATTACTGTGTATGTAAACTTACCAAGGATGTTTGTATTGTAAATATTACTGTGTATGTCGACTTCCCAAGGATGTTTGTATTGTAAGTATTACTGTGTATGTCGACTTCCCAAGGGTGTTTGCATTGTAAGTATTCCTGTGTATGTCGACCTACCAAGGATGTTTATATTGCGAGTATTACTGTGTATGTCGACTTACCAAGGATGTTTGTATTGTAAGTATTACTGTGCATGTCGACTTACCAAGGATGTTTCTATTGTAAGTATTACTATGTATGTCGACTTACCAAGGGTGTTTGTATTGTAAGTATTACTGTGTATGTCGACTTACCAAGGATGTTTGTATTGTAAGTATTACTGTGTATGTAGACTTATCAAGGGTGTTTGTATTGTAAGTATTACTGTGTATGTCGACTTACCAAGGATGTTTGTATTGTAAGTATTACTGTGTATGTCGACTTACCAAGGATGTTTGAATTGTAAGTATTACTGTGCATGTCGACTTACCAAGGGTGTTTGTATTGTAAGTATTACTGTGCATGTCGACTTACCAAGGATTTTTGCATTGTAAGTATTACTGTATGTAGACTTACCAAGGATGTTTGTATTGTAAGTATTACTGTGAATGTAGACTTACCAAGGGTGTTTGTATTGTAAGTATTACTCTGTATGTAGACTTACCAAGGGTGTTTGTATTGTAAGTATTAATGTGTATGTCAACTTACCAAGGATGTTTCTATTGTAAGTATTACTGTGTATGTAGACGTATCAAGGTTGTTTGCATTGTAAGTATTACTGTGTATGTCCATTTATTAAGGATGTTTGTATTGTAAGTATTACTGTGTATGTAGACGTATCACGGATGTTTGTATTGTAAGTATTGCTGTGTATGTAGATGTATCAAGGGTGTTTGTATTGTAAGTATTACTGTGTATGTCGACCTACCAAGGATGTTTGTATTGTAAATATTACTGTGTATGTAGACTTACCAAGGATGTTTGTATTGTAAGTATTACTTTGTATTTAGACTTAGCAATGATTTTGTGTTGTAAGTATTACTGTGTATGTCGACTTATCAAGGGTGTTTGTATTGTAAGTATTACTATGTATGTAGACTTACCAAGGATGTTTGTATTGTAAGTATTACTGTGTATGTCGACTTCCCAAGGATGTTTGTATTGTAAGTATTACTCTGCATGTCGACTTACCAAGGGTGTTTGTATTGTAAGTATTACTGTGCATGTCGACTTACCAAGGATGTTTGCATTGTAAGTATTACTGTATGTAGACTTACCAAGGATGTTTGTATTGTAAGTATTACTGTGAATGTAGACTTACCAAGGGTGTTTGTATTGTAAGTATTACTCTGTATGTAGACTTACCAAGGGTGTTTGTATTGTAAGTATTACTGTGTATGTCGACTTACCAAGGATGTTTCTATTGTAAGTATTACTGTGTATGTAGACGTATCAATGTTGTTTGTATTGTAAGTATTACTGTGTATGTCGACCTACCAAGGATGTTTATATTGCGAGTATTACTGTGTATATAGACTTACCAAGGATGTTTGTATTGTAAGTATTACTGTGTATGTCGACTTACCAAGGATGTTTGTATTGTAAGTATTACTGTGCATGTCGACTTACCAAGGATGTTTGTATTGTAAGTATTACTATGTATATCGACTTACCAAGGGTGTTTGTATTGTAAGTATTACTGTGTATGTCGACTTACCAAGGATGTTTGTATTGTAAGTATTACTGTGTATGTAGACTTATCAAGGGTGTTTGTATTGTAAGTATTACTGTGTATGTCGACTTACCAAGGATGTTTGTATTGTAAGTATTACTGTGTATGTCGACTTACCAAGGATGTTTCTATTGTAAGTATTACTGTGTATGTAGACGTATCAAGGTTGTTTGTATTGTAAGTATTACTGTGTATGTCGATTTATTAAGGATGTTTGTATTGTAAGTATTACGGTGTATGTAGACGTATCACGGATGTTTGTATTGTAAGTATTGCTGTGTATGTAGACGTATCAAGGGTGTTTGTATTGTAAGTATTACTGTGTATGTCGACTTACCAAGGATGTTTGTATTGTAAATATTACTGTGTATGTAGACTTACCAAGGATGTTTGTATTGTAAGTATTACTGTATATGTAGACTTACCAATGATGTTTGTATTGTAAGTATTGCTGTGTATGTAGACGTATCAAGGGTGTTTGTATTGTAAGTATTACTGTGTATGTCGACTTACCAAGGATGTTTGTATTGTAAATATTACTGTGTATGTCGACTTACCAAGGATGTTTGTATTGTAAGTATTACTGTGCATGTCGACTTACCAAGGATGTTTGTATTGTACGTATTACTGTGTATGTCGACTTACCAAGGATGTTTGTATTGTAAGTATTACTGTGTATGTCGACTTACCAAGGGTGTTTGTATTGTAAGTATTACTGTGCATGTCGACTTACCAAGGATTTTTGCATTGTAAGTATTACTGTATGTAGACTTACCAAGGATGTTTGTATTGTAAGTATTACTGTGAACTTAGACTTTCCAAGGGTGTTTGTATTGTAAGTATTACTCTGTATGTAGACTTACCAAGGGTGTTTGTATTGTAAGTATTACTGTGTATGTCGACTTACCAAGGATGTTTCTATTGTAAGTATTACTGTGTATGTAGACGTATCTAGGTTGTTTGTATTGTAAGTATTACTGTGTATGTCGATTTATTAAGGATGTTTGCATTGTAAGTATTACTGTGTATGTAAATTTAGCAATGATTTTGTGTTGTAAGTATTACTGTGTATGTCGACTTATCAAGGGTGTTTGTATTGTAAGTATTACTATGTATGTAGACTTACCAAGGATGTTTGTATTGTAAGTATTACTGTGTATGTAGACTTACCAAGGATATTTGTATTGTAAGTATTACTGTGTATGTCGACTTACCAAGGATGTTTGTATTGTAAGTATTACTGTGTATGTAGACTTACCAAGGTTGTTTGTATTGTAAGTATTACTGTGTATGTAAACTTACCAAGGATGTTTGTATTGTAAATATTACTGTGTATGTCGACTTCCCAAGGATGTTTGTATTGTAAGTATTACTGTGTATGTCGACTTCCCAAGGGTGTTTGCATTGTAAGTATTACTGTGTATGTCGACCTACCAAGGATGTTTATATTGCGAGTATTACTGTGTATGTCGACTTACCAAGGATGTTTGTATTGTAAGTATTACTGTGCATGTCGACTTACCAAGGATGTTTCTATTGTAAGTATTACTAAGTATGTCGACTTACCAAGGGTGTTTGTATTGTAAGTATTACTGTGTATGTCGACTTACCAAGGATGTTTGTATTGTAAGTATTACTGTGTATGTAGACTTATCAAGGGTGTTTGTATTGTAAGTATTACTGTGTATGTCGACTTACCAAGGATGTTTGTATTGTAAGTATTACTGTGTATGTCGACTTACCAAGGATGTTTGAATTGTAAGTATTACTGTGCATGTCGACTTACCAAGGGTGTTTGTATTGTAAGTATTACTGTGCATGTCGACTTACCAAGGATTTTTGCATTGTAAGTATTACTGTATGTAGACTTACCAAGGATGTTTGTATTGTAAGTATTACTGTGAATGTAGACTTACCAAGGGTGTTTGTATTGTAAGTATTACTCTGTATGTAGACTTACCAAGGGTGTTTGTATTGTAAGTATTAATGTGTATGTCAACTTACCAAGGATGTTTCTATTGTAAGTATTACTGTGTATGTAGACGTATCAAGGTTGTTTGCATTGTAAGTATTACTGTGTATGTCCATTTATTAAGGATGTTTGTATTGTAAGTATTACTGTGTATGTAGACGTATCACGGATGTTTGTATTGTAAGTATTGCTGTGTATGTAGATGTATCAAGGGTGTTTGTATTGTAAGTATTACTGTGTATGTCGACCTACCAAGGATGTTTGTATTGTAAATATTACTGTGTATGTAGACTTACCAAGGATGTTTGTATTGTAAGTATTACTTTGTATTTAGACTTAGCAATGATTTTGTGTTGTAAGTATTACTGTGTATGTCGACTTATCAAGGGTGTTTGTATTGTAAGTATTACTATGTATGTAGACTTACCAAGGATGTTTGTATTGTAAGTATTACTGTGTATGTCGACTTACCAAGGATGTTTGTATTGTAAGTATTACTCTGCATGTCGACTTACCAAGGGTGTTTGTATTGTAAGTATTACTGTGCATGTCGACTTACCAAGGATGTTTGCATTGTAAGTATTACTGTATGTAGACTTACCAAGGATGTTTGTATTGTAAGTATTACTGTGAATGTAGACTTACCAAGGGTGTTTGTATTGTAAGTATTACTCTGTATGTAGACTTACCAAGGGTGTTTGTATTGTAAGTATTACTGTGTATGTCGACTTACCAAGGATGTTTCTATTGTAAGTATTACTGTGTATGTAGACGTATCAATGTTGTTTGTATTGTAAGCATTACTGTGTATGTCGACCTACCAAGGATGTTTATATTGCGAGTATTACTGTGTATATAGACTTACCAAGGATGTTTGTATTGTAAGTATTACTGTGTATGTCGACTTACCAAGGATGTTTGTATTGTAAGTATTACTGTGCATGTCGACTTACCAAGGATGTTTGTATTGTAAGTATTACTATGTATATCGACTTACCAAGGGTGTTTGTATTGTAAGTATTACTGTGTATGTCGACTTACCAAGGATGTTTGTATTGTAAGTATTACTGTGTATGTAGACTTATCAAGGGTGTTTGTATTGTAAGTATTACTGTGTATGTCGACTTACCAAGGATGTTTGTATTGTAAGTATTACTGTGTATGTCGACTTACCAAGGATGTTTCTATTGTAAGTATTACTGTGTATGTAGACGTATCAAGGTTGTTTGTATTGTAAGTATTACTGTGTATGTCGATTTATTAAGGATGTTTGTATTGTAAGTATTACGGTGTATGTAGACGTATCACGGATGTTTGTATTGTAAGTATTGCTGTGTATGTAGACGTATCAAGGGTGTTTGTATTGTAAGTATTACTGTGTATGTCGACTTACCAAGGATGTTTGTATTGTAAATATTACTGTGTATGTAGACTTACCAAGGATGTTTGTATTGTAAGTATTACTGTATATGTAGACTTACCAAGGTTGTTTGTATTGTCAGTATTACTGTGTATGTAGACTTACCAAGGATGTTTGTATTGTAAATATTACTGTGTATGTCGACTTCCCACGGGTGTTTGCATTGTAAGTATTACTGTGTATGTCGACCTACCAAGGATGTTTATATTGCGAGTATTACTGTGTATATAGACTTACCAAGGATGTTTGTATTGTAAGTATTACTGTGCATGTCGACTTACCAAGGATGTTTGTATTGTAAGTATTATTGTGCATGTCGACTTACCAAGGATGTTTGTATTGTAAGTATTACTGTGTATGTCGACTTACCAAGGATGTTTGTATTGTAAGTATTACTGTGCATGTCGACTTACCAAGGATGTTTGTATTGTACGTATTACTGTGCATGTCGACTTACCAAGGATGTTTGTATTGTAAGTATTACTGTGTATGTCGACTTACCAAGGGTGTTTGTATTGTAAGTATTACTGTGCATGTCGACTTACCAAGGATTTTTGCATTGTAAGTATTACTGTATGTAGACTTACCAAGGATGTTTGTATTGTAAGTATTACTGTGAACTTAGACTTTCCAAGGGTGTTTGTATTGTAAGTATTACTCTGTATGTAGACTTACCAAGGGTGTTTGTATTGTAAGTATTACTGTGTATGTCGACTTACCAAGGATGTTTCTATTGTAAGTATTACTGTGTATGTAGACGTATCTAGGTTGTTTGTATTGTAAGTATTACTGTGTATGTCGATTTATTAAGGATGTTTGTATTGTAAGTATTACTGTGTATGTAAATTTAGCAATGATTTTGTGTTGTAAGTATTACTGTGTATGTCGACTTATCAAGGGTGTTTGTATTGTAAGTATTACTATGTATGTAGACTTACCAAGGATGTTTGTATTGTAAGTATTACTGTGTATGTAGACTTACCAAGGATATTTGTATTGTAAGTATTACTGTGTATGTCGACTTACCAAGGATGTTTGTATTGTAAGTATTACTGTGTATGTAGACTTACCAAGGTTGTTTGTATTGTAAGTATTACTGTGTATGTAAACTTACCAAGGATGTTTGTATTGTAAATATTACTGTGTATGTCGACTTCCCAAGGATGTTTGTATTGTAAGTATTACTGTGTATGTCGACTTCCCAAGGGTGTTTGCATTGTAAGTATTACTGTGTATGTCGACCTACCAAGGATGTTTATATTGCGAGTATTACTGTGTATGTCGACTTACCAAGGATGTTTGTATTGTAAGTATTACTGTGCATGTCGACTTACCAAGGATGTTTCTATTGTAAGTATTACTATGTATGTCGACTTACCAAGGGTGTTTGTATTGTAAGTATTACTGTGTATGTCGACTTACCAAGGATGTTTGTATTGTAAGTATTACTGTGTATGTAGACTTATCAAGGGTGTTTGTATTGTAAGTATTACTGTGTATGTCGACTTACCAAGGATGTTTGTATTGTAAGTATTACTGTGTATGTCGACTTACCAAGGATGTTTGAATTGTAAGTATTACTGTGCATGTCGACTTACCAAGGGTGTTTGTATTGTAAGTATTACTGTGCATGTCGACTTACCAAGGATTTTTGCATTGTAAGTATTACTGTATGTAGACTTACCAAGGATGTTTGTATTGTAAGTATTACTGTGAATGTAGACTTACCAAGGGTGTTTGTATTGTAAGTATTACTCTGTATGTAGACTTACCAAGGGTGTTTGTATTGTAAGTATTAATGTGTATGTCAACTTACCAAGGATGTTTCTATTGTAAGTATTACTGTGTATGTAGACGTATCAAGGTTGTTTGCATTGTAAGTATTACTGTGTATGTCCATTTATTAAGGATGTTTGTATTGTAAGTATTACTGTGTATGTAGACGTATCACGGATGTTTGTATTGTAAGTATTGCTGTGTATGTAGATGTATCAAGGGTGTTTGTATTGTAAGTATTACTGTGTATGTCGACCTACCAAGGATGTTTGTATTGTAAATATTACTGTGTATGTAGACTTACCAAGGATGTTTGTATTGTAAGTATTACTTTGTATTTAGACTTAGCAATGATTTTGTGTTGTAAGTATTACTGTGTATGTCGACCTATCAAGGGTGTTTGTATTGTAAGTATTACTATGTATGTAGACTTACCAAGGATGTTTGTATTGTAAGTATTACTGTGTATGTCGACTTACCAAGGATGTTTGTATTGTAAGTATTACTCTGCATGTCGACTTACCAAGGGTGTTTGTATTGTAAGTATTACTGTGCATGTCGACTTACCAAGGATGTTTGCATTGTAAGTATTACTGTATGTAGACTTACCAAGGATGTTTGTATTGTAAGTATTACTGTGAATGTAGACTTACCAAGGGTGTTTGTATTGTAAGTATTACTCTGTATGTAGACTTACCAAGGGTGTTTGTATTGTAAGTATTACTGTGTATGTCGACTTACCAAGGATGTTTCTATTGTAAGTATTACTGTGTATGTAGACGTATCAATGTTGTTTGTATTGTAAGTATTACTGTGTATGTCGACCTACCAAGGATGTTTATATTGCGAGTATTACTGTGTATATAGACTTACCAAGGATGTTTGTATTGTAAGTATTACTGTGTATGTCGACTTACCAAGGATGTTTGTATTGTAAGTATTATTGTGCATGTCGACTTACCAAGGATGTTTGTATTGTAAGTATTACTGTGTATGTCGACTTACCAAGGATGTTTGTATTGTAAGTATTACTGTGCATGTCGACTTACCAAGGATGTTTGTATTGTAAGTATTACTATGTATATCGACTTACCAAGGGTGTTTGTATTGTAAGTATTACTGTGTATGTCGACTTACCAAGGATGTTTGTATTGTAAGTATTACTGTGTATGTAGACTTATCAAGGGTGTTTGTATTGTAAGTATTACTGTGTATGTCGACTTACCAAGGATGTTTGTATTGTAAGTATTACTGTGTATGTCGACTTACCAAGGATGTTTCTATTGTAAGTATTACTGTGTATGTAGACGTATCAAGGTTGTTTGTATTGTAAGTATTACTGTGTATGTCGATTTATTAAGGATGTTTGTATTGTAAGTATTACGGTGTATGTAGACGTATCACGGATGTTTGTATTGTAAGTATTGCTGTGTATGTAGACGTATCAAGGGTGTTTGTATTGTAAGTATTACTGTGTATGTCGACTTACCAAGGATGTTTGTATTGTAAATATTACTGTGTATGTAGACTTACCAAGGATGTTTGTATTGTAAGTATTACTGTATATGTAGACTTACCAAGGTTGTTTGTATTGTCAGTATTACTGTGTATGTAGACTTACCAAGGATGTTTGTATTGTAAATATTACTGTGTATGTCGACTTCCCACGGGTGTTTGCATTGTAAGTATTACTGTGTATGTCGACTTACCAAGGATGTTTATATTGCGAGTATTACTGTGTATATAGACTTACCAAGGATGTTTGTATTGTAAGTATTACTGTGCATGTCGACTTACCAAGGATGTTTGTATTGTAAGTATTATTGTGCATGTCGACTTACCAAGGATGTTTGTATTGTAAGTATTACTGTGTATGTCGACTTACCAAGGATGTTTGTATTGTAAGTATTACTCTGCATGTCGACTTACCAAGGATGTTTGTATTGTACGTATTACTGTGTATGTCGACTTACCAAGGATGTTTGTATTGTAAGTATTACTGTGTATGTCGACTTACCAAGGGTGTTTGTATTGTAAGTATTACTGTGCATGTCGACTTACCAAGGATTTTTGCATTGTAAGTATTACTGTATGTAGACTTACCAAGGATGTTTGTATTGTAAGTATTACTGTGAACTTAGACTTTCCAAGGGTGTTTGTATTGTAAGTATTACTCTGTATGTAGACTTACCAAGGGTGTTTGTATTGTAAGTATTACTGTGTATGTCGACTTACCAAGGATGTTTCTATTGTAAGTATTACTGTGTATGTAGACGTATCTAGGTTGTTTGTATTGTAAGTATTACTGTGTATGTCGATTTATTAAGGATGTTTGTATTGTAAGTATTACTGTGTATGTAAATTTAGCAATGATTTTGTGTTGTAAGTATTACTGTGTATGTCGACTTATCAAGGGTGTTTGTATTGTAAGTATTACTATGTATGTAGACTTACCAAGGATGTTTGTATTGTAAGTATTACTGTGTATGTAGACTTACCAAGGATATTTGTATTGTAAGTATTACTGTGTATGTCGACTTACCAAGGATGTTTGTATTGTAAGTATTACTGTGTATGTAGACTTACCAAGGTTGTTTGTATTGTAAGTATTACTGTGTATGTAAACTTACCAAGGATGTTTGTATTGTAAATATTACTGTGTATGTCGACTTCCCAAGGATGTTTGTATTGTAAGTATTACTGTGTATGTCGACTTCCCAAGGGTGTTTGCATTGTAAGTATTACTGTGTATGTCGACCTACCAAGGATGTTTATATTGCGAGTATTACTGTGTATGTCGACTTACCAAGGATGTTTGTATTGTAAGTATTACTGTGCATGTCGACTTACCAAGGATGTTTCTATTGTAAGTATTACTATGTATGTCGACTTACCAAGGGTGTTTGTATTGTAAGTATTACTGTGTATGTCGACTTACCAAGGATGTTTGTATTGTAAGTATTACTGTGTATGTAGACTTATCAAGGGTGTTTGTATTGTAAGTATTACTGTGTATGTCGACTTACCAAGGATGTTTGTATTGTAAGTATTACTGTGTATGTCGACTTACCAAGGATGTTTGAATTGTAAGTATTACTGTGCATGTCGACTTACCAAGGGTGTTTGTATTGTAAGTATTACTGTGCATGTCGACTTACCAAGGATTTTTGCATTGTAAATATTACTGTATGTAGACTTACCAAGGATGTTTGTATTGTAAGTATTACTGTGAATGTAGACTTACCAAGGGTGTTTGTATTGTAAGTATTACTCTGTATGTAGACTTACCAAGGGTGTTTGTATTGTAAGTATTAATGTGTATGTCAACTTACCAAGGATGTTTCTATTGTAAGTATTACTGTGTATGTAGACGTATCAAGGTTGTTTGCATTGTAAGTATTACTGTGTATGTCCATTTATTAAGGATGTTTGTATTGTAAGTATTACTGTGTATGTAGACGTATCACGGATGTTTGTATTGTAAGTATTGCTGTGTATGTAGATGTATCAAGGGTGTTTGTATTATAAGTATTACTGTGTATGTCGACCTACCAAGGATGTTTGTATTGTAAATATTACTGTGTATGTAGACTTACCAAGGATGTTTGTATTGTAAGTATTACTTTGTATTTAGACTTAGCAATGATTTTGTGTTGTAAGTATTACTGTGTATGTCGACTTATCAAGGGTGTTTGTATTGTAAGTATTACTATGTATGTAGACTTACCAAGGATGTTTGTATTGTAAGTATTACTGTGTATGTCGACTTACCAAGGATGTTTGTATTGTAAGTATTACTCTGCATGTCGACTTACCAAGGGTGTTTGTATTGTAAGTATTACTGTGCATGTCGACTTACCAAGGATGTTTGCATTGTAAGTATTACTGTATGTAGACTTACCAAGGATGTTTGTATTGTAAGTATTACTGTGAATGTAGACTTACCAAGGGTGTTTGTATTGTAAGTATTACTCTGTATGTAGACTTACCAAGGGTGTTTGTATTGTAAGTTTTACTGTGTATGTCGACTTACCAAGGATGTTTCTATTGTAAGTATTACTGTGTATGTAGACGTATCAATGTTGTTTGTATTGTAAGTATTACTGTGTATGTCGACCTACCAAGGATGTTTATATTGCGAGTATTACTGTGTATATAGACTTACCAAGGATGTTTGTATTGTAAGTATTACTGTGTATGTCGACTTACCAAGGATGTTTGTATTGTAAGTATTATTGTGCATGTCGACTTACCAAGGATGTTTGTATTGTAAGTATTACTGTGTATGTCGATTTACCAAGGATGTTTGTATTGTAAGTATTACTGTGCATGTCGACTTACCAAGGATGTTTGTATTGTAAGTATTACTATGTATATCGACTTACCAAGGGTGTTTGTATTGTAAGTATTACTGTGTATGTCGACTTACCAAGGATGTTTGTATTGTAAGTATTACTGTGTATGTAGACTTATCAAGGGTGTTTGTATTGTAAGTATTACTGTGTATGTCGACTTACCAAGGATGTTTGTATTGTAAGTATTACTGTGTATGTCGACTTACCAAGGATGTTTCTATTGTAAGTATTACTGTGTATGTAGCCGTATCAAGGTTGTTTGTATTGTAAGTATTACTGTGTATGTCGATTTATTAAGGATGTTTGTATTGTAGGTATTACGGTGTATGTAGACGTATCACGGATGTTTGTATTGTAAGTATTGCTGTGTATGTAGACGTATCAAGGGTGTTTGTATTGTAAGTATTACTGTGTATGTCGACTTACCAAGGATGTTTGTATTGTAAATATTACTGTGTATGTAGACTTACCAAGGATGTTTGTATTGTAAGTATTACTGTATATGTAGACTTACTAAGGTTGTTTGTATTGTCAGTATTACTGTGTATGTAGACTTACCAAGGATGTTTGTATTGTAAATATTACTGTGTATGTCGACTTCCCACGGGTGTTTGCATTGTAAGTATTACTGTGTATGTCGACCTACCAAGGATGTTTATATTGCGAGTATTACTGTGTATATAGACTTACCAAGGATGTTTGTATTGTAAGTATTACTGTGCATGTCGACTTACCAAGGATGTTTGTATTGTAAGTATTATTGTGCATGTCGACTTACCAAGGATGTTTGTATTGTAAGTATTACTGTGTATGTCGACTTACCAAGGATGTTTGTATTGTAAGTATTACTGTGCATGTCGACTTACCAAGGATGTTTGTATTGTACGTATTACTGTGTATGTCGACTTACCAAGGATGTTTGTATTGTAAGTATTACTGTGTATGTCGACTTACCAAGGGTGTTTGTATTGTAAGTATTACTGTGCATGTCGACTTACCAAGGATTTTTGCATTGTAAGTATTACTGTATGTAGACTTACCAAGGATGTTTGTATTGTAAGTATTACTGTGAACTTAGACTTTCCAAGGGTGTTTGTATTGTAAGTATTACTCTGTATGTAGACTTACCAAGGGTGTTTGTATTGTAAGTATTACTGTGTATGTCGACTTACCAAGGATGTTTCTATTGTAAGTATTACTGTGTATGTAGACGTATCTAGGTTGTTTGTATTGTAAGTATTACTGTGTATGTCGATTTATTAAGGATGTTTGTATTGTAAGTATTACTGTGTATGTAAATTTAGCAATGATTTTGTGTTGTAAGTATTACTGTGTATGTCGACTTATCAAGGGTGTTTGTATTGTAAGTATTACTATGTATGTAGACTTACCAAGGATGTTTGTATTGTAAGTATTACTGTGTATGTAGACTTACCAAGGATATTTGTATTGTAAGTATTACTGTGTATGTCGACTTACCAAGGATGTTTGTATTGTAAGTATTACTGTGTATGTCGACTTACCAAGGATGTTTGTATTGTAAGTATTACTGTGTATGTAGACTTATCAAGGGTGTTTGTATTGTAAGTATTACTGTGTATGTCGACTTACCAAGGATGTTTGTATTGTAAGTATTACTGTGTATGTCGACTTACCAAGGATGTTTGAATTGTAAGTATTACTGTGCATGTCGACTTACCAAGGGTGTTTGTATTGTAAGTATTACTGTGCATGTCGACTTACCAAGGATTTTTGCATTGTAAGTATTACTGTATGTAGACTTACCAAGGATGTTTGTATTGTAAGTATTACTGTGAATGTAGACTTACCAAGGGTGTTTGTATTGTAAGTATTACTCTGTATGTAGACTTACCAAGGGTGTTTGTATTGTAAGTATTAATGTGAATGTCAACTTACCAAGGATGTTTCTATTGTAAGTATTACTGTGTATGTAGACGTATCAAGGTTGCTTGCATTGTAAGTATTACTGTGTATGTCCATTTATTAAGGATGTTTGTATTGTAAGTATTACTGTGTATGTAGACGTATCACGGATGTTTGTATTGTAAGTATTGCTGTGTATGTAGACGTATCAAGGATGTTTGTATTGTAAGTATTACTGTGTATGTAGACTTACCAAGGTTGTTTGTATTGTAAGTATTACTGTGTATGTAAACTTACCAAGGATGTTTGTATTGTAAATATTACTGTGTATGTCGACTTCCCAAGGATGTTTGTATTGTAAGTATTACTGTGTATGTCGACTTCCCAAGGGTGTTTGCATTGTAAGTATTACTGTGTATGTCGACCTACCAAGGATGTTTATATTGCGAGTATTACTGTGTATGTCGACTTACCAAGGATGTTTGTATTGTAAGTATTACTGTGCATGTCGACTTACCAAGGATGTTTCTATTGTAAGTATTACTATGTATGTCGACTTACCAAGGGTGTTTGTATTGTAAGTATTACTGTGTATGTCGACTTACCAAGGATGTTTGTATTGTAAGTATTACTGTGTATGTAGACGTATCAATGTTGTTTGTATTGTAAGTATTACTGTGTATGTCGACTTACCAAGGATGTTTATATTGCGAGTATTACTGTGTATATAGACTTACCAAGGATGTTTGTATTGTAAGTATTACTGTGTATGTCGACTTACCAAGGATGTTTGTATTGTAAGTATTATTGTGCATGTCGACTTACCAAGGATGTTTGTATTGTAAGTATTACTGTGTATGTCGACTTACCAAGGATGTTTGTATTGTAAGTATTACTGTGCATGTCGACTTACCAAGGATGTTTGTATTGTAAGTATTACTATGTATATCGACTTACCAAGGGTGTTTGTATTGTAAGTATTACTGTGTATGTCGACTTACCAAGGATGTTTGTATTGTAAGTATTACTGTGTATGTAGACTTATCAAGGGTGTTTGTATTGTAAGTATTACTGTGTATGTCGACTTACCAAGGATGTTTGTATTGTAAGTATTACTGTGTAAGTCGACTTACCAAGGATGTTTCTATTGTAAGTATTACTGTGTATGTAGACGTATCAAGGTTGTTTGTATTGTAAGTATTACTGTGTATGTCGATTTATTAAGGATGTTTGTATTGTAAGTATTACGGTGTATGTAGACGTATCACGGATGTTTGTATTGTAAGTATTGCTGTGTATGTAGACGTATCAAGGGTGTTTGTATTGTAAGTATTACTGTGTATGTCGACTTACCAAGGATGTTTGTATTGTAAATATTACTGTGTATGTAGACTTACCAAGGATGTTTGTATTGTAAGTATTACTGTATATGTAGACTTACCAAGGTTGTTTGTATTGTCAGTATTACTGTGTATGTAGACTTACCAAGGATGTTTGTATTGTAAATATTACTGTGTATGTCGACTTCCCACGGGTGTTTGCATTGTAAGTATTACTGTGTATGTCGACCTACCAAGGATGTTTATATTGCGAGTATTACTGTGTATATAGACTTACCAAGGATGTTTGTATTGTAAGTATTACTGTGCATGTCGACTTACCAAGGATGTTTGTATTGTAAGTATTATTGTGCATGTCGACTTACCAAGGATGTTTGTATTGTAAGTATTACTGTGTATGTCGACTTACCAAGGATGTTTGTATTGTAAGTATTACTGTGCATGTCGACTTACCAAGGATGTTTGTATTGTACGTATTACTGTGTATGTCGACTTACCAAGGATGTTTGTATTGTAAGTATTACTGTGTATGTCGACTTACCAAGGGTGTTTGTATTGTAAGTATTACTGTGCATGTCGACTTACCAAGGATTTTTGCATTGTAAGTATTACTGTATGTAGACTTACCAAGGATGTTTGTATTGTAAGTATTACTGTGAACTTAGACTTTCCAAGGGTGTTTGTATTGTAAGTATTACTCTGTATGTAGACTTACCAAGGGTGTTTGTATTGTAAGTATTACTGTGTATGTCGACTTACCAAGGATGTTTCTATTGTAAGTATTACTGTGTATGTAGACGTATCTAGGTTGTTTGTATTGTAAGTATTACTGTGTATGTCGATTTATTAAGGATGTTTGTATTGTAAGTATTACTGTGTATGTAAATTTAGCAATGATTTTGTGTTGTAAGTATTACTGTGTATGTCGACTTATCAAGGGTGTTTGTATTGTAAGTATTACTATGTATGTAGACTTACCAAGGATGTTTGTATTGTAAGTATTACTGTGTATGTAGACTTACCAAGGATATTTGTATTGTAAGTATTACTGTGTATGTCGACTTACCAAGGATGTTTGTATTGTAAGTATTACTGTGTATGTAGACTTACCAAGGTTGTTTGTATTGTAAGTATTACTGTGTATGTAAACTTACCAAGGATGTTTGTATTGTAAATATTACTGTGTATGTCGACTTCCCAAGGATGTTTGTATTGTAAGTATTACTGTGTATGTCGACTTCCCAAGGGTGTTTGCATTGTAAGTATTACTGTGTATGTCGACCTACCAAGGATGTTTATATTGCGAGTATTACTGTGTATGTCGACTTACCAAGGATGTTTGTATTGTAAGTATTACTGTGCATGTCGACTTACCAAGGATGTTTCTATTGTAAGTATTACTATGTATGTCGACTTACCAAGGGTGTTTGTATTGTAAGTATTACTGTGTATGTCGACTTACCAAGGATGTTTGTATTGTAAGTATTACTGTGTATGTAGACTTATCAAGGGTGTTTGTATTGTAAGTATTACTGTGTATGTCGACTTACCAAGGATGTTTGTATTGTAAGTATTACTGTGTATGTCGACTTACCAAGGATGTTTGAATTGTAAGTATTACTGTGCATGTCGACTTACCAAGGGTGTTTGTATTGTAAGTATTACTGTGCATGTCGACTTACCAAGGATTTTTGCATTGTAAGTATTACTGTATGTAGACTTACCAAGGATGTTTGTATTGTAAGTATTACTGTGAATGTAGACTTACCAAGGGTGTTTGTATTGTAAGTATTACTCTGTATGTAGACTTACCAAGGGTGTTTGTATTGTAAGTATTAATGTGTATGTCAACTTACCAAGGATGTTTCTATTGTAAGTATTACTGTGTATGTAGACGTATCAAGGTTGTTTGCATTGTAAGTATTACTGTGTATGTCCATTTATTAAGGATGTTTGTATTGTAAGTATTACTGTGTATGTAGACGTATCACGGATGTTTGTATTGTAAGTATTGCTGTGTATGTAGATGTATCAAGGGTGTTTGTATTGTAAGTATTACTGTGTATGTCGACCTACCAAGGATGTTTGTATTGTAAATATTACTGTGTATGTAGACTTACCAAGGATGTTTGTATTGTAAGTATTACTTTGTATTTAGACTTAGCAATGATTTTGTGTTGTAAGTATTACTGTGTATGTCGACTTATCAAGGGTGTTTGTATTGTAAGTATTACTATGTATGTAGACTTACCAAGGATGTTTGTATTGTAAGTATTACTGTGTATGTCGACTTACCAAGGATGTTTGTATTGTAAGTATTACTCTGCATGTCGACTTACCAAGGGTGTTTGTATTGTAAGTATTACTGTGCATGTCGACTTACCAAGGATGTTTGCATTGTAAGTATTACTGTATGTAGACTTACCAAGGATGTTTGTATTGTAAGTATTACTGTGAATGTAGACTTACCAAGGGTGTTTGTATTGTAAGTATTACTCTGTATGTAGACTTACCAAGGGTGTTTGTATTGTAAGTATTACTGTGTATGTCGACTTACCAAGGATGTTTCTATTGTAAGTATTACTGTGTATGTAGACGTATCAATGTTGTTTGTATTGTAAGTATTACTGTGTATGTCGACCTACCAAGGATGTTTATATTGCGAGTATTACTGTGTATATAGACTTACCAAGGATGTTTGTATTGTAAGTATTACTGTGTATGTCGACTTACCAAGGATGTTTGTATTGTAAGTATTATTGTGCATGTCGACTTACCAAGGATGTTTGTATTGTAAGTATTACTGTGTATGTCGACTTACCAAGGATGTTTGTATTGTAAGTATTACTGTGCATGTCGACTTACCAAGGATGTTTGTATTGTAAGTATTACTATGTATATCGACTTACCAAGGGTGTTTGTATTGTAAGTATTACTGTGTATGTCGACTTACCAAGGATGTTTGTATTGTAAGTATTACTGTGTATGTAGACTTATCAAGGGTGTTTGTATTGTAAGTATTACTGTGTATGTCGATTTATTAAGGATGTTTGTATTGTAAGTATTACGGTGTATGTAGACGTATCACGGATGTTTGTATTGTAAGTATTGCTGTGTATGTAGACGTATCAAGGGTGTTTGTATTGTAAGTATTACTGTGTATGTCGACTTACCAAGGATGTTTGTATTGTAAATATTACTGTGTATGTAGACTTACCAAGGATGTTTGTATTGTAAGTATTACTGTATATGTAGACTTACCAAGGTTGTTTGTATTGTCAGTATTACTGTGTATGTAGACTTACCAAGGATGTTTGTATTGTAAATATTACTGTGTATGTCGACTTCCCACGGGTGTTTGCATTGTAAGTATTACTGTGTATGTCGACCTACCAAGGATGTTTATATTGCGAGTATTACTGTGTATATAGACTTACCAAGGATGTTTGTATTGTAAGTATTACTGTGCATGTCGACTTACCAAGGATGTTTGTATTGTAAGTATTATTGTGCATGTCGACTTACCAAGGATGTTTGTATTGTAAGTATTACTGTGTATGTCGACTTACCAAGGATGTTTGTATTGTAAGTATTACTGTGCATGTCGACTTACCAAGGATGTTTGTATTGTACGTATTACTGTGTATGTCGACTTACCAAGGATGTTTGCATTGTAAGTATTACTGTGTATGTCGACTTACCAAGGGTGTTTGTATTGTAAGTATTACTGTGCATGTCGACTTACCAAGGATTTTTGCATTGTAAGTATTACTGTATGTAGACTTACCAAGGATGTTTGTATTGTAAGTATTACTGTGAACTTAGACTTTCCAAGGGTGTTTGTATTGTAAGTATTACTCTGTATGTAGACTTACCAAGGGTGTTTGTATTGTAAGTATTACTGTGTATGTCGACTTACCAAGGATGTTTCTATTGTAAGTATTACTGTGTATGTAGACGTATCTAGGTTGTTTGTATTGTAAGTATTACTGTGTATGTCGATTTATTAAGGATGTTTGTATTGTAAGTATTACTGTGTATGTAAATTTAGCAATGATTTTGTGTTGTAAGTATTACTGTGTATGTCGACTTATCAAGGGTGTTTGTATTGTAAGTATTACTATGTATGTAGACTTACCAAGGATGTTTGTATTGTAAGTATTACTGTGTATGTAGACTTACCAAGGATATTTGTATTGTAAGTATTACTGTGTATGTCGACTTACCAAGGATGTTTGTATTGTAAGTATTACTGTGTATGTCGACTTACCAAGGATGTTTGTATTGTAAGTATTACTGTGTATGTAGACTTATCAAGGGTGTTTGTATTGTAAGTATTACTGTGTATGTCGACTTCCCAAGGATGTTTGTATTGTAAGTATTACTGTGTATGTCGACTTCCCAAGGGTGTTTGCATTGTAAGTATTACTGTGTATGTCGACCTACCAAGGATGTTTATATTGCGAGTATTACTGTGTATGTCGACTTACCAAGGATGTTTGTATTGTAAGTATTACTGTGCATGTCGACTTACCAAGGATGTTTCTATTGTAAGTATTACTATGTATGTCGACTTACCAAGGGTGTTTGTATTGTAAGTATTACTGTGTATGTCGACTTACCAAGGATGTTTGTATTGTAAGTATTACTGTGTATGTAGACTTATCAAGGGTGTTTGTATTGTAAGTATTACTGTGTATGTCGACTTACCAAGGATGTTTGTATTGTAAGTATTACTGTGTATGTCGACTTACCAAGGATGTTTGAATTGTAAGTATTACTGTGCATGTCGACTTACCAAGGGTGTTTGTATTGTAAGTATTACTGTGCATGTCGACTTACCAAGGATTTTTGCATTGTAAGTATTACTGTATGTAGACTTACCAAGGATGTTTGTATTGTAAGTATTACTGTGAATGTAGACTTACCAAGGGTGTTTGTATTGTAAGTATTACTCTGTATGTAGACTTACCAAGGGTGTTTGTATTGTAAGTATTAATGTGTATGTCAACTTACCAAGGATGTTTCTATTGTAAGTATTACTGTGTATGTAGACGTATCAAGGTTGTTTGCATTGTAAGTATTACTGTGTATGTCCATTTATTAAGGATGTTTGTATTGTAAGTATTACTGTGTATGTAGACGTATCACGGATGTTTGTATTGTAAGTATTGCTGTGTATGTAGATGTATCAAGGGTGTTTGTATTGTAAGTATTACTGTGTATGTCGACCTACCAAGGATGTTTGTATTGTAAATATTACTGTGTATGTAGACTTACCAAGGATGTTTGTATTGTAAGTATTACTTTGTATTTAGACTTAGCAATGATTTTGTGTTGTAAGTATTACTGTGTATGTCGACTTATCAAGGGTGTTTGTATTGTAAGTATTACTATGTATGTAGACTTACCAAGGATGTTTGTATTGTAAGTATTACTGTGTATGTCGACTTACCAAGGATGTTTGTATTGTAAGTATTACTCTGCATGTCGACTTACCAAAGGTGTTTGTATTGTAAGTATTACTGTGCATGTCGACTTACCAAGGATGTTTGCATTGTAAGTATTACTGTATGTAGACTTACCAAGGATGTTTGTATTGTAAGTATTACTGTGAATGTAGACTTACCAAGGGTGTTTGTATTGTAAGTATTACTCTGTATGTAGACTTACCAAGGGTGTTTGTATTGTAAGTATTACTGTGTATGTCGACTTACCAAGGATGTTTCTATTGTAAGTATTACTGTGTATGTAGACGTATCAATGTTGTTTGTATTGTAAGTATTACTGTGTATGTCGACCTACCAAGGATGTTTATATTGCGAGTATTACTGTGTATATAGACTTACCAAGGATGTTTGTATTGTAAGTATTACTGTGTATGTCGACTTACCAAGGATGTTTGTATTGTAAGTATTATTGTGCATGTCGACTTACCAAGGATGTTTGTATTGTAAGTATTACTGTGTATGTCGACTTACCAAGGATGTTTGTATTGTAAGTATTACTGTGCATGTCGACTTACCAAGGATGTTTGTATTGTAAGTATTACTATGTATATCGACTTACCAAGGGTGTTTGTATTGTAAGTATTACTGTGTATGTCGACTTACCAAGGATGTTTGTATTGTAAGTATTACTGTGTATGTAGACTTATCAAGGGTGTTTGTATTGTAAGTATTACTGTGTATGTCGACTTACCAAGGATGTTTGTATTGTAAGTATTACTGTGTATGTCGACTTACCAAGGATGTTTCTATTGTAAGTATTACTGTGTATGTAGACGTATCAAGGTTGTTTGTATTGTAAGTATTACTGTGTATGTCGATTTATTAAGGATGTTTGTATTGTAAGTATTACGGTGTATGTAGACGTATCACGGATGTTTGTATTGTAAGTATTGCTGTGTATGTAGACGTATCAAGGGTGTTTGTATTGTAAGTATTACTGTGTATGTCGACTTACCAAGGATGTTTGTATTGTAAATATTACTGTGTATGTAGACTTACCAAGGATGTTTGTATTGTAAGTATTACTGTATATGTAGACTTACCAAGGTTGTTTGTATTGTCAGTATTACTGTGTATGTAGACTTACCAAGGATGTTTGTATTGTAAATATTACTGTGTATGTCGACTTCCCACGGGTGTTTGCATTGTAAGTATTACTGTGTATGTCGACCTACCAAGGATGTTTATATTGCGAGTATTACTGTGTATATAGACTTACCAAGGATGTTTGTATTGTAAGTATTACTGTGCATGTCGACTTACCAAGGATGTTTGTATTGTAAGTATTATTGTGCATGTCGACTTACCAAGGATGTTTGTATTGTAAGTATTACTGTGTATGTCGACTTACCAAGGATGTTTGTATTGTAAGTATTACTGTGTATGTCGACTTACCAAGGGTGTTTGTATTGTAAGTATTACTGTGCATGTCGACTTACCAAGGATTTTTGCATTGTAAGTATTACTGTATGTAGACTTACCAAGGATGTTTGTATTGTAAGTATTACTGTGAACTTAGACTTTCCAAGGGTGTTTGTATTGTAAGTATTACTCTGTATGTAGACTTACCAAGGGTGTTTGTATTGTAAGTATTACTGTGTATGTCGACTTACCAAGGATGTTTCTATTGTAAGTATTACTGTGTATGTAGACGTATCTAGGTTGTTTGTATTGTAAGTATTACTGTGTATGTCGATTTATTAAGGATGTTTGTATTGTAAGTATTACTGTGTATGTAAATTTAGCAATGATTTTGTGTTGTAAGTATTACTGTGTATGTCGACTTATCAAGGGTGTTTGTATTGTAAGTATTACTATGTATGTAGACTTACCAAGGATGTTTGTATTGTAAGTATTACTGTGTATGTAGACTTACCAAGGATATTTGTATTGTAAGTATTACTGTGTATGTCGACTTACCAAGGATGTTTGTATTGTAAGTATTACTGTGTATGTCGACTTACCAAGGATGTTTGTATTGTAAGTATTACTGTGTATGTAGACTTATCAAGGGTGTTTGTATTGTAAGTATTACTGTGTATGTCGACTTACCAAGGATGTTTGTATTGTAAGTATTACTGTGTATGTCGACTTACCAAGGATGTTTGAATTGTAAGTATTACTGTGCATGTCGACTTACCAAGGGTGTTTGTATTGTAAGTATTACTGTGCATGTCGACTTACCAAGGATTTTTGCATTGTAAGTATTACTGTATGTAGACTTACCAAGGATGTTTGTATTGTAAGTATTACTGTGAATGTAGACTTACCAAGGGTGTTTGTATTGTAAGTATTACTCTGTATGTAGACTTACCAAGGGTGTTTGTATTGTAAGTATTAATGTGAATGTCAACTTACCAAGGATGTTTCTATTGTAAGTATTACTGTGTATGTAGACGTATCAAGGTTGTTTGCATTGTAAGTATTACTGTGTATGTCCATTTATTAAGGATGTTTGTATTGTAAGTATTACTGTGTATGTAGACGTATCACGGATGTTTGTATTGTAAGTATTGCTGTGTATGTAGACGTATCAAGGATGTTTGTATTGTAAGTATTACTGTGTATGTAGACTTACCAAGGTTGTTTGTATTGTAAGTATTACTGTGTATGTAAACTTACCAAGGATGTTTGTATTGTAAATATTACTGTGTATGTCGACTTCCCAAGGATGTTTGTATTGTAAGTATTACTGTGTATGTCGATTTCCCAAGGGTGTTTGCATTGTAAGTATTACTGTGTATGTCGACCTACCAAGGATGTTTATATTGCGAGTATTACTGTGTATGTCGACTTACCAAGGATGTTTGTATTGTAAGTATTACTGTGCATGTCGACTTACCAAGGATGTTTCTATTGTAAGTATTACTATGTATGTCGACTTACCAAGGGTGTTTGTATTGTAAGTATTACTGTGTATGTCGACTTACCAAGGATGTTTGTATTGTAAGTATTACTGTGTATGTAGACGTATCAATGTTGTTTGTATTGTAAGTATTACTGTGTATGTCGACCTACCAAGGATGTTTATATTGCGAGTATTACTGTGTATATAGACTTACCAAGGATGTTTGTATTGTAAGTATTACTGTGTATGTCGACTTACCAAGGATGTTTGTATTGTAAGTATTATTGTGCATGTCGACTTACCAAGGATGTTTGTATTGTAAGTATTACTGTGTATGTCGACTTACCAAGGATGTTTGTATTGTAAGTATTACTGTGCATGTCGACTTACCAAGGATGTTTGTATTGTAAGTATTACTATGTATATCGACTTACCAAGGGTGTTTGTATTGTAAGTATTACTGTGTATGTCGACTTACCAAGGATGTTTGTATTGTAAGTATTACTGTGTATGTAGACTTATCAAGGATGTTTGTATTGTAAGTATTACTGTGTATGTCGACTTACCAAGGATGTTTGTATTGTAAGTATTACTGTGTATGTCGACTTACCAAGGATGTTTCTATTGTAAGTATTACTGTGTATGTAGACGTATCAAGGTTGTTTGTATTGTAAGTATTACTGTGTATGTCGATTTATTAAGGATGTTTGTATTGTAAGTATTACGGTGTATGTAGACGTATCACGGATGTTTGTATTGTAAGTATTGCTGTGTATGTAGACGTATCAAGGGTGTTTGTATTGTAAGTATTACTGTGTATGTCGACTTACCAAGGATGTTTGTATTGTAAATATTACTGTGTATGTAGACTTACCAAGGATGTTTGTATTGTAAGTATTACTGTATATGTAGACTTACCAAGGTTGTTTGTATTGTCAGTATTACTGTGTATGTAGACTTACCAAGGATGTTTGTATTGTAAATATTACTGTGTATGTCGACTTCCCACGGGTGTTTGCATTGTAAGTATTACTGTGTATGTCGACCTACCAAGGATGTTTATATTGCGAGTATTACTGTGTATATAGACTTACCAAGGATGTTTGTATTGTAAGTATTACTGTGCATGTCGACTTACCAAGGATGTTTGTATTGTAAGTATTATTGTGCATGTCGACTTACCAAGGATGTTTGTATTGTAAGTATTACTGTGTATGTCGACTTACCAAGGATGTTTGTATTGTAAGTATTACTGTGCATGTCGACTTACCAAGGATGTTTGTATTGTACGTATTACTGTGTATGTCGACTTACCAAGGATGTTTGTATTGTAAGTATTACTGTGTATGTCGACTTACCAAGGGTGTTTGTATTGTAAGTATTACTGTGCATGTCGACTTACCAAGGATTTTTGCATTGTAAGTATTACTGTATGTAGACTTACCAAGGATGTTTGTATTGTAAGTATTACTGTGAACTTAGACTTTCCAAGGGTGTTTGTATTGTAAGTATTACTCTGTATGTAGACTTACCAAGGGTGTTTGTATTGTAAGTATTACTGTGTATGTCGACTTACCAAGGATGTTTCTATTGTAAGTATTACTGTGTATGTAGACGTATCTAGGTTGTTTGTATTGTAAGTATTACTGTGTATGTCGATTTATTAAGGATGTTTGTATTGTAAGTATTACTGTGTATGTAAATTTAGCAATGATTTTGTGTTGTAAGTATTACTGTGTATGTCGACTTATCAAGGGTGTTTGTATTGTAAGTATTACTATGTATGTAGACTTACCAAGGATGTTTGTATTGTAAGTATTACTGTGTATGTAGACTTACCAAGGATATTTGTATTGTAAGTATTACTGTGTATGTCGACTTACCAAGGATGTTTGTATTGTAAGTATTACTGTGTATGTCGACTTACCAAGGATGTTTGTATTGTAAGTATTACTGTGTATGTAGACTTATCAAGGGTGTTTGTATTGTAAGTATTACTGTGTATGTCGACTTACCAAGGATGTTTGTATTGTAAGTATTACTGTGTATGTCGACTTACCAAGGATGTTTGAATTGTAAGTATTACTGTGCATGTCGACTTACCAAGGGTGTTTGTATTGTAAGTATTACTGTGCATGTCGACTTACCAAGGATTTTTGCATTGTAAGTATTACTGTATGTAGACTTACCAAGGATGTTTGTATTGTAAGTATTACTGTGAATGTAGACTTACCAAGGGTGTTTGTATTGTAAGTATTACTCTGTATGTAGACTTACCAAGGGTGTTTGTATTGTAAGTATTAATGTGAATGTCAACTTACCAAGGATGTTTCTATTGTAAGTATTACTGTGTATGTAGACGTATCAAGGTTGTTTGCATTGTAAGTATTACTGTGTATGTCCATTTATTAAGGATGTTTGTATTGTAAGTATTACTGTGTATGTAGACGTATCACGGATGTTTGTATTGTAAGTATTGCTGTGTATGTAGACGTATCAAGGATGTTTGTATTGTAAGTATTACTGTGTATGTAGACTTACCAAGGTTGTTTGTATTGTAAGTATTACTGTGTATGTAAACTTACCAAGGATGTTTGTATTGTAAATATTACTGTGTATGTCGACTTCCCAAGGATGTTTGTATTGTAAGTATTACTGTGTATGTCGACTTCCCAAGGGTGTTTGCATTGTAAGTATTACTGTGTATGTCGACCTACCAAGGATGTTTATATTGCGAGTATTACTGTGTACGTCGACTTACCAAGGATGTTTGTATTGTAAGTATTACTGTGCATGTCGACTTACCAAGGATGTTTCTATTGTAAGTATTACTATGTATGTCGACTTACCAAGGGTGTTTGTATTGTAAGTATTACTGTGTATGTCGACTTACCAAGGATGTTTGTATTGTAAGTATTACTGTGTATGTAGACGTATCAATGTTGTTTGTATTGTATGTATTACTGTGTATGTCGACCTACCAAGGATGTTTATATTGCGAGTATTACTGTGTATATAGACTTACCAAGGATGTTTGTATTGTAAGTATTACTGTGTATGTCGACTTACCAAGGATGTTTGTATTGTAAGTATTATTGTGCATGTCGACTTACCAAGGATGTTTGTATTGTAAGTATTACTGTGTATGTCGACTTACCAAGGATGTTTGTATTGTAAGTATTACTGTGTATGTCGACTTACCAAGGTTGTTTGTATTGTAAATATTACTCTGTATGTAGACTTACCAAGGGTGTTTGTATTGTAAGTATTAATGTGTATGTCAACTTACCAAGGATGTTTCTATTGTAAGTATTACTGTGTATGTAGACGTATCAAGGTTGTTTGCATTGTAAGTATTACTGTGTATGTCCATTTATTAAGGATGTTTGTATTGTAAGTATTACTGTGTATGTAGACGTATCACGGATGTTTGTATTGTAAGTATTGCTGTGTATGTAGATGTATCAAGGGTGTTTGTATTGTAAGTATTACTGTGTATGTCGACCTACCAAGGATGTTTGTATTGTAAATATTACTGTGTATGTAGACTTACCAAGGATGTTTGTATTGTAAGTATTACTTTGTATTTAGACTTAGCAATGATTTTGTGTTGTAAGTATTACTGTGTATGTCGACTTATCAAGGGTGTTTGTATTGTAAGTATTACTATGTATGTAGACTTACCAAGGATGTTTGTATTGTAAGTATTACTGTGTATGTCGACTTACCAAGGATGTTTGTATTGTAAGTATTACTCTGCATGTCGACTTACCAAAGGTGTTTGTATTGTAAGTATTACTGTGCATGTCGACTTACCAAGGATGTTTGCATTGTAAGTATTACTGTATGTAGACTTACCAAGGATGTTTGTATTGTAAGTATTACTGTGAATGTAGACTTACCAAGGGTGTTTGTATTGTAAGTATTACTCTGTATGTAGACTTACCAAGGGTGTTTGTATTGTAAGTATTACTGTGTATGTCGACTTACCAAGGATGTTTCTATTGTAAGTATTACTGTGTATGTAGACGTATCAATGTTGTTTGTATTGTAAGTATTACTGTGTATGTCGACCTACCAAGGATGTTTATATTGCGAGTATTACTGTGTATATAGACTTACCAAGGATGTTTGTATTGTAAGTATTACTGTGTATGTCGACTTACCAAGGATGTTTGTATTGTAAGTATTATTGTGCATGTCGACTTACCAAGGATGTTTGTATTGTAAGTATTACTGTGTATGTCGACTTACCAAGGATGTTTGTATTGTAAGTATTACTGTGCATGTCGACTTACCAAGGATGTTTGTATTGTAAGTATTACTATGTATATCGACTTACCAAGGGTGTTTGTATTGTAAGTATTACTGTGTATGTCGACTTACCAAGGATGTTTGTATTGTAAGTATTACTGTGTATGTAGACTTATCAAGGGTGTTTGTATTGTAAGTATTACTGTGTATGTCGACTTACCAAGGATGTTTGTATTGTAAGTATTACTGTGTATGTCGACTTACCAAGGATGTTTCTATTGTAAGTATTACTGTGTATGTAGACGTATCAAGGTTGTTTGTATTGTAAGTATTACTGTGTATGTCGATTTATTAAGGATGTTTGTATTGTAAGTATTACGGTGTATGTAGACGTATCACGGATGTTTGTATTGTAAGTATTGCTGTGTATGTAGACGTATCAAGGGTGTTTGTATTGTAAGTATTACTGTGTATGTCGACTTACCAAGGATGTTTGTATTGTAAATATTACTGTGTATGTAGACTTACCAAGGATGTTTGTATTGTAAGTATTACTGTATATGTAGACTTACCAAGGTTGTTTGTATTGTCAGTATTACTGTGTATGTAGACTTACCAAGGATGTTTGTATTGTAAATATTACTGTGTATGTCGACTTCCCACGGGTGTTTGCATTGTAAGTATTACTGTGTATGTCGACCTACCAAGGATGTTTATATTGCGAGTATTACTGTGTATATAGACTTACCAAGGATGTTTGTATTGTAAGTATTACTGTGCATGTCGACTTACCAAGGATGTTTGTATTGTAAGTATTATTGTGCATGTCGACTTACCAAGGATGTTTGTATTGTAAGTATTACTGTGTATGTCGACTTACCAAGGATGTTTGTATTGTAAGTATTACTGTGCATGTCGACTTACCAAGGATGTTTGTATTGTACGTATTACTGTGTATGTCGACTTACCAAGGATGTTTGTATTGTAAGTATTACTGTGTATGTCGACTTACCAAGGGTGTTTGTATTGTAAGTATTACTGTGCATGTCGACTTACCAAGGATTTTTGCATTGTAAGTATTACTGTATGTAGACTTACCAAGGATGTTTGTATTGTAAGTATTACTGTGAACTTAGACTTTCCAAGGGTGTTTGTATTGTAAGTATTACTCTGTATGTAGACTTACCAAGGGTGTTTGTATTGTAAGTATTACTGTGTATGTCGACTTACCAAGGATGTTTCTATTGTAAGTATTACTGTGTATGTAGACGTATCTAGGTTGTTTGTATTGTAAGTATTACTGTGTATGTCGATTTATTAAGGATGTTTGTATTGTAAGTATTACTGTGTATGTAAATTTAGCAATGATTTTGTGTTGTAAGTATTACTGTGTATGTCGACTTATCAAGGGTGTTTGTATTGTAAGTATTACTATGTATGTAGACTTACCAAGGATGTTTGTATTGTAAGTATTACTGTGTATGTAGACTTACCAAGGATATTTGTATTGTAAGTATTACTGTGTATGTCGACTTACCAAGGATGTTTGTATTGTAAGTATTACTGTGTATGTCGACTTACCAAGGATGTTTGTATTGTAAGTATTACTGTGTATGTAGACTTATCAAGGGTGTTTGTATTGTAAGTATTACTGTGTATGTCGACTTACCAAGGATGTTTGTATTGTAAGTATTACTGTGTATGTCGACTTACCAAGGATGTTTGAATTGTAAGTATTACTGTGCATGTCGACTTACCAAGGGTGTTTGTATTGTAAGTATTACTGTGCATGTCGACTTACCAAGGATTTTTGCATTGTAAGTATTACTGTATGTAGACTTACCAAGGATGTTTGTATTGTAAGTATTACTGTGAATGTAGACTTACCAAGGGTGTTTGTATTGTAAGTATTACTCTGTATGTAGACTTACCAAGGGTGTTTGTATTGTAAGTATTAATGTGAATGTCAACTTACCAAGGATGTTTCTATTGTAAGTATTACTGTGTATGTAGACGTATCAAGGTTGTTTGCATTGTAAGTATTACTGTGTATGTCCATTTATTAAGGATGTTTGTATTGTAAGTATTACTGTGTATGTAGACGTATCACGGATGTTTGTATTGTAAGTATTGCTGTGTATGTAGACGTATCAAGGATGTTTGTATTGTAAGTATTACTGTGTATGTAGACTTACCAAGGTTGTTTGTATTGTAAGTATTACTGTGTATGTAAACTTACCAAGGATGTTTGTATTGTAAATATTACTGTGTATGTCGACTTCCCAAGGATGTTTGTATTGTAAGTATTACTGTGTATGTCGATTTCCCAAGGGTGTTTGCATTGTAAGTATTACTGTGTATGTCGACCTACCAAGGATGTTTATATTGCGAGTATTACTGTGTATGTCGACTTACCAAGGATGTTTGTATTGTAAGTATTACTGTGCATGTCGACTTACCAAGGATGTTTCTATTGTAAGTATTACTATGTATGTCGACTTACCAAGGGTGTTTGTATTGTAAGTATTACTGTGTATGTCGACTTACCAAGGATGTTTGTATTGTAAGTATTACTGTGTATGTAGACGTATCAATGTTGTTTGTATTGTAAGTATTACTGTGTATGTCGACCTACCAAGGATGTTTATATTGCGAGTATTACTGTGTATATAGACTTACCAAGGATGTTTGTATTGTAAGTATTACTGTGTATGTCGACTTACCAAGGATGTTTGTATTGTAAGTATTATTGTGCATGTCGACTTACCAAGGATGTTTGTATTGTAAGTATTACTGTGTATGTCGACTTACCAAGGATGTTTGTATTGTAAGTATTACTGTGCATGTCGACTTACCAAGGATGTTTGTATTGTAAGTATTACTATGTATATCGACTTACCAAGGGTGTTTGTATTGTAAGTATTACTGTGTATGTCGACTTACCAAGGATGTTTGTATTGTAAGTATTACTGTGTATGTAGACTTATCAAGGATGTTTGTATTGTAAGTATTACTGTGTATGTCGACTTACCAAGGATGTTTGTATTGTAAGTATTACTGTGTATGTCGACTTACCAAGGATGTTTCTATTGTAAGTATTACTGTGTATGTAGACGTATCAAGGTTGTTTGTATTGTAAGTATTACTGTGTATGTCGATTTATTAAGGATGTTTGTATTGTAAGTATTACGGTGTATGTAGACGTATCACGGATGTTTGTATTGTAAGTATTGCTGTGTATGTAGACGTATCAAGGGTGTTTGTATTGTAAGTATTACTGTGTATGTCGACTTACCAAGGATGTTTGTATTGTAAATATTACTGTGTATGTAGACTTACCAAGGATGTTTGTATTGTAAGTATTACTGTATATGTAGACTTACCAAGGTTTTTTGTATTGTCAGTATTACTGTGTATGTAGACTTACCAAGGATGTTTGTATTGTAAATATTACTGTGTATGTCGACTTCCCACGGGTGTTTGCATTGTAAGTATTACTGTGTATGTCGACCTACCAAGGATGTTTATATTGCGAGTATTACTGTGTATATAGACTTACCAAGGATGTTTGTATTGTAAGTATTACTGTGCATGTCGACTTACCAAGGATGTTTGTATTGTAAGTATTATTGTGCATGTCGACTTACCAAGGATGTTTGTATTGTAAGTATTACTGTGTATGTCGACTTACCAAGGATGTTTGTATTGTAAGTATTACTGTGCATGTCGACTTACCAAGGATGTTTGTATTGTACGTATTACTGTGTATGTCGACTTACCAAGGATGTTTGTATTGTAAGTATTACTGTGTATGTCGACTTACCAAGGGTGTTTGTATTGTAAGTATTACTGTGCATGTCGACTTACCAAGGATTTTTGCATTGTAAGTATTACTGTATGTAGACTTACCAAGGATGTTTGTATTGTAAGTATTACTGTGAACTTAGACTTTCCAAGGGTGTTTGTATTGTAAGTATTACTCTGTATGTAGACTTACCAAGGGTGTTTGTATTGTAAGTATTACTGTGTATGTCGACTTACCAAGGATGTTTCTATTGTAAGTATTACTGTGTATGTAGACGTATCTAGGTTGTTTGTATTGTAAGTATTACTGTGTATGTCGATTTATTAAGGATGTTTGTATTGTAAGTATTACTGTGTATGTAAATTTAGCAATGATTTTGTGTTGTAAGTATTACTGTGTATGTCGACTTATCAAGGGTGTTTGTATTGTAAGTATTACTATGTATGTAGACTTACCAAGGATGTTTGTATTGTAAGTATTACTGTGTATGTAGACTTACCAAGGATATTTGTATTGTAAGTATTACTGTGTATGTCGACTTACCAAGGATGTTTGTATTGTAAGTATTACTGTGTATGTCGACTTACCAAGGATGTTTGTATTGTAAGTATTACTGTGTATGTAGACTTATCAAGGGTGTTTGTATTGTAAGTATTACTGTGTATGTCGACTTACCAAGGATGTTTGTATTGTAAGTATTACTGTGTATGTCGACTTACCAAGGATGTTTGAATTGTAAGTATTACTGTGCATGTCGACTTACCAAGGGTGTTTGTATTGTAAGTATTACTGTGCATGTCGACTTACCAAGGATTTTTGCATTGTAAGTATTACTGTATGTAGACTTACCAAGGATGTTTGTATTGTAAGTATTACTGTGAATGTAGACTTACCAAGGGTGTTTGTATTGTAAGTATTACTCTGTATGTAGACTTACCAAGGGTGTTTGTATTGTAAGTATTAATGTGAATGTCAACTTACCAAGGATGTTTCTATTGTAAGTATTACTGTGTATGTAGACGTATCAAGGTTGTTTGCATTGTAAGTATTACTGTGTATGTCCATTTATTAAGGATGTTTGTATTGTAAGTATTACTGTGTATGTAGACGTATCACGGATGTTTGTATTGTAAGTATTGCTGTGTATGTAGACGTATCAAGGATGTTTGTATTGTAAGTATTACTGTGTATGTAGACTTACCAAGGTTGTTTGTATTGTAAGTATTACTGTGTATGTAAACTTACCAAGGATGTTTGTATTGTAAATATTACTGTGTATGTCGACTTCCCAAGGATGTTTGTATTGTAAGTATTACTGTGTATGTCGACTTCCCAAGGGTGTTTGCATTGTAAGTATTACTGTGTATGTCGACCTACCAAGGATGTTTATATTGCGAGTATTACTGTGTATGTCGACTTACCAAGGATGTTTGTATTGTAAGTATTACTGTGCATGTCGACTTACCAAGGATGTTTCTATTGTAAGTATTACTATGTATGTCGACTTACCAAGGGTGTTTGTATTGTAAGTATTACTGTGTATGTCGACTTACCAAGGATGTTTGTATTGTAAGTATTACTGTGTATGTAGACGTATCAATGTTGTTTGTATTGTATGTATTACTGTGTATGTCGACCTACCAAGGATGTTTATATTGCGAGTATTACTGTGTATATAGACTTACCAAGGATGTTTGTATTGTAAGTATTACTGTGTATGTCGACTTACCAAGGATGTTTGTATTGTAAGTATTACTGTGTATGTCGACTTACCAAGGATGTTTGTATTGTAAGTATTACTGTGCATGTCGACTTACCAAGGATGTTTGTATTGTAAGTATTACTATGTATATCGACTTACCAAGGGTGTTTGTATTGTAAGTATTACTGTGTATGTCGACTTACCAAGGATGTTTGTATTGTAAGTATTACTGTGTATGTAGACTTATCAAGGATGTTTGTATTGTAAGTATTACTGTGTATGTCGACTTACCAAGGATGTTTGTATTGTAAGTATTACTGTGTATGTCGACTTACCAAGGATGTTTCTATTGTAAGTATTACTGTGTATGTAGACGTATCAAGGTTGTTTGTATTGTAAGTATTACTGTGTATGTCGATTTATTAAGGATGTTTGTATTGTAAGTATTACGGTGTATGTAGACGTATCACGGATGTTTGTATTGTAAGTATTGCTGTGTATGTAGACGTATCAAGGGTGTTTGTATTGTAAGTATTACTGTGTATGTCGACTTACCAAGGATGTTTGTATTGTAAATATTACTGTGTATGTAGACTTACCAAGGATGTTTGTATTGTAAGTATTACTGTATATGTAGACTTACCAAGGTTGTTTGTATTGTCAGTATTACTGTGTATGTAGACTTACCAAGGATGTTTGTATTGTAAATATTACTGTGTATGTCGACTTCCCACGGGTGTTTGCATTGTAAGTATTACTGTGTATGTCGACCTACCAAGGATGTTTATATTGCGAGTATTACTGTGTATATAGACTTACCAAGGATGTTTGTATTGTAAGTATTACTGTGCATGTCGACTTACCAAGGATGTTTGTATTGTAAGTATTATTGTGCATGTCGACTTACCAAGGATGTTTGTATTGTAAGTATTACTGTGTATGTCGACTTACCAAGGATGTTTGTATTGTAAGTATTACTGTGCATGTCGACTTACCAAGGATGTTTGTATTGTACGTATTACTGTGTATGTCGACTTACCAAGGATGTTTGTATTGTAAGTATTACTGTGTATGTCGACTTACCAAGGGTGTTTGTATTGTAAGTATTACTGTGCATGTCGACTTACCAAGGATTTTTGCATTGTAAGTATTACTGTATGTAGACTTACCAAGGATGTTTGTATTGTAAGTATTACTGTGAACTTAGACTTTCCAAGGGTGTTTGTATTGTAAGTATTACTCTGTATGTAGACTTACCAAGGGTGTTTGTATTGTAAGTATTACTGTGTATGTCGACTTACCAAGGATGTTTCTATTGTAAGTATTACTGTGCATGTAGACGTATCTAGGTTGTTTGTATTGTAAGTATTACTGTGTATGTCGATTTATTAAGGATGTTTGTATTGTAAGTATTACTGTGTATGTAAATTTAGCAATGATTTTGTGTTGTAAGTATTACTGTGTATGTCGACTTATCAAGGGTGTTTGTATTGTAAGTATTACTATGTATGTAGACTTACCAAGGATGTTTGTATTGTAAGTATTACTGTGTATGTAGACTTACCAAGGATATTTGTATTGTAAGTATTACTGTGTATGTCGACTTACCAAGGATGTTTGTATTGTAAGTATTACTGTGTATGTAGACTTACCAAGGTTGTTTGTATTGTAAGTATTACTGTGTATGTAAACTTACCAAGGATGTTTGTATTGTAAATATTACTGTGTATGTCGACTTCCCAAGGATGTTTGTATTGTAAGTATTACTGTGTATGTCGACTTCCCAAGGGTGTTTGCATTGTAAGTATTACTGTGTATGTCGACCTACCAAGGATGTTTATATTGCGAGTATTACTGTGTATGTCGACTTACCAAGGATGTTTGTATTGTAAGTATTACTGTGCATGTCGACTTACCAAGGATGTTTCTATTGTAAGTATTACTATGTATGTCGACTTACCAAGGGTGTTTGTATTGTAAGTATTACTGTGTATGTCGACTTACCAAGGATGTTTGTATTGTAAGTATTACTGTGTATGTAGACTTATCAAGGGTGTTTGTATTGTAAGTATTACTGTGTATGTCGACTTACCAAGGATGTTTGTATTGTAAGTATTACTGTGTATGTCGACTTACCAAGGATGTTTGAATTGTAAGTATTACTGTGCATGTCGACTTACCAAGGGTGTTTGTATTGTAAGTATTACTGTGCATGTCGACTTACCAAGGATTTTTGCATTGTAAGTATTACTGTATGTAGACTTACCAAGGATGTTTGTATTGTAAGTATTACTGTGAATGTAGACTTACCAAGGGTGTTTGTATTGTAAGTATTACTCTGTATGTAGACTTACCAAGGGTGTTTGTATTGTAAGTATTAATGTGTATGTCAACTTACCAAGGATGTTTCTATTGTAAGTATTACTGTGTATGTAGACGTATCAAGGTTGTTTGCATTGTAAGTATTACTGTGTATGTCCATTTATTAAGGATGTTTGTATTGTAAGTATTACTGTGTATGTAGACGTATCACGGATGTTTGTATTGTAAGTATTGCTGTGTATGTAGATGTATCAAGGGTGTTTGTATTGTAAGTATTACTGTGTATGTCGACCTACCAAGGATGTTTGTATTGTAAATATTACTGTGTATGTAGACTTACCAAGGATGTTTGTATTGTAAGTATTACTTTGTATTTAGACTTAGCAATGATTTTGTGTTGTAAGTATTACTGTGTATGTCGACTTATCAAGGGTGTTTGTATTGTAAGTATTACTATGTATGTAGACTTACCAAGGATGTTTGTATTGTAAGTATTACTGTGTATGTCGACTTACCAAGGATGTTTGTATTGTAAGTATTACTCTGCATGTCGACTTACCAAGGGTGTTTGTATTGTAAGTATTACTGTGCATGTCGACTTACCAAGGATGTTTGCATTGTAAGTATTACTGTATGTAGACTTACCAAGGATGTTTGTATTGTAAGTATTACTGTGAATGTAGACTTACCAAGGGTGTTTGTATTGTAAGTATTACTCTGTATGTAGACTTACCAAGGGTGTTTGTATTGTAAGTATTACTGTGTATGTCGACTTACCAAGGATGTTTCTATTGTAAGTATTACTGTGTATGTAGACGTATCAATGTTGTTTGTATTGTAAGTATTACTGTGTATGTCGACCTACCAAGGATGTTTATATTGCGAGTATTACTGTGTATATAGACTTACCAAGGATGTTTGTATTGTAAGTATTACTGTGTATGTCGACTTACCAAGGATGTTTGTATTGTAAGTATTATTGTGCATGTCGACTTACCAAGGATGTTTGTATTGTAAGTATTACTGTGTATGTCGACTTACCAAGGATGTTTGTATTGTAAGTATTACTGTGCATGTCGACTTACCAAGGATGTTTGTATTGTAAGTATTACTATGTATATCGACTTACCAAGGGTGTTTGTATTGTAAGTATTACTGTGTATGTCGACTTACCAAGGATGTTTGTATTGTAAGTATTACTGTGTATGTAGACTTATCAAGGGTGTTTGTATTGTAAGTATTACTGTGTATGTCGACTTACCAAGGATGTTTGTATTGTAAGTATTACTGTGTATGTCGACTTACCAAGGATGTTTCTATTGTAAGTATTACTGTGTATGTAGACGTATCAAGGTTGTTTGTATTGTAAGTATTACTGTGTATGTCGATTTATTAAGGATGTTTGTATTGTAAGTATTACGGTGTATGTAGACGTATCACGGATGTTTGTATTGTAAGTATTGCTGTGTATGTAGACGTATCAAGGGTGTTTGTATTGTAAGTATTACTGTGTATGTCGACTTACCAAGGATGTTTGTATTGTAAATATTACTGTGTATGTAGACTTACCAAGGATGTTTGTATTGTAAGTATTACTGTATATGTAGACTTACCAAGGTTGTTTGTATTGTCAGTATTACTGTGTATGTAGACTTACCAAGGATGTTTGTATTGTAAATATTACTGTGTATGTCGACTTCCCACGGGTGTTTGCATTGTAAGTATTGCTGTGTATGTAGACGTATCAAGGGTGTTTGTATTGTAAGTATTACTGTGTATGTCGACCTACCAAGGATGTTTGTATTGTAAATATTACTGTGTATGTAGACTTACCAAGGATGTTTGTATTGTAAGTATTACTTTGTATTTAGACTTAGCAATGATTTTGTGTTGTAAGTATTACTGTGTATGTCGACTTATCAAGGGTGTTTGTATTGTAAGTATTACTATGTATGTAGACTTACCAAGGATGTTTGTATTGTAAGTATTACTGTGTATGTCGACTTACCAAGGATGTTTGTATTGTAAGTATTACTGTGCATGTCGACTTACCAAGGGTGTTTGTATTGTAAGTATTACTGTGCATGTCGACTTACCAAGGATGTTTGCATTGTAAGTATTACTGTATGTAGACTTACCAAGGATGTTTGTATTGTAAGTATTACTGTGAATGTAGACTTACCAAGGGTGTTTGTATTGTAAGTATTACTCTGTATGTAGACTTACCAAGGGTGTTTGTATTGTAAGTATTACTGTGTATGTCGACTTACCAAGGATGTTTCTATTGTAAGTATTACTGTGTATGTAGACGTATCAATGTTGTTTGTATTGTAAGTATTACTGTGTATGTCGATTTATTAAGGATGTTTGTATTGTAAGTATTACTGTGTATGTAGACGTATCACGGATGTTTGTATTGTAAGTATTGCTGTGTATGTCGACTTACCAAGGATATTTGCATTTTAAGTATTACTGTGCATGTCGTCTTACCAAGGGTGTTTGCATTGTAAGTATTACTGTGTATGTCGACCTACCAAGGATGTTTATATTGCGAGTATTACTGTGTATATAGACTTACCAAGGATGTTTGTATTGTAAGTATTACTGTGCATGTCGACTTACCAAGGATGTTTGTATTGTAAGTATTATTGTGCATGTCGACTTACCAAGGATGTTTGTATTGTAAGTATTACTGTGTATGTCGACTTACCAAGGATGTTTGTATTGTAAGTGTTACTGTGCATGTCGACTTACCAAGGTTGTTTGTATTGTACGTATTACTGTGTATGTCGACTTACCAAGGATGTTTGTATTGTAAGTATTACTGTGTATGTCGACTTACCAAGGGTGTAGGTATTGTAAGTATTACTGTGCATGTCGACTTACCAAGGATCTTTGCATTGTAAGTATTACTGTATGTAGACTTACCAAGGATGTTTGTATTGTAAGTATTACTGTGAACTTAGACTTACCAAGGGTATTTGTATTGTAAGTATTACTCTGTATGTAGACTTACCAAGGGTGTTTGTATTGTAAGTATTACTGTGTATGTCGACTTACCAAGGATGTTTCTATTGTAAGTATTACTGTGTATGTAGACGTATCTAGGTTGTTTGTATTGTAAGTATTACTGTGTATGTCGATTTATTAAGGATGTTTGTATTGTAAGTATTACTGTGTATGTAGACGTATCACGGATGTTTGTATTGTAAGTATTGCTGTGTATGTAGACGTATCAAGGGTGTTTGTATTGTAAGTATTACTGTGTATGCCGACTTACCAAGGATGTTTGTATTGTAAATATTACTGTGTATGTAGACTTACCAAGGATGTTTGTATTGTAAGTATTAATGTGTATGTAAATTTAGCAATGATTTTGTGTTGTAAGTATTACTGTGTATGTCGACTTATCAAGGGTGTTTGTATTGTAAGTATTACTATGTATGTAGACTTACCAAGGATGTTTGTATTGTAAGTATTACTGTGTATGTAGACTTACCAAGGATGTTTGTATTGTAAGTATTACTGTGTATGTCGACTTACCAAGGATGTTTGTATTGTAAGTATTACTGTGTATGTAGACTTACCAAGGTTGTTTGTATTGTAAGTATTACTGTGTATGTAAACTTACCAAGGATGTTTGTATTGTAAATATTACAGTGTATGTCGACTTCCCAAGGATGTTTGTATTGTAAGTATTACTGTGTATGTCGACTTCCCAAGGGTGTTTGCATTGTCAGTATTACTGTGTATGTCGACCTACCAAGGATGTTTATATTGCGAGTATTACTGTGTATGTCGACTTACCAAGGATGTTTGTATTGTAAGTATTACTGTGCATGTCGACTTACCAAGGATGTTTCTATTGTAAGTATTACTATGTATGTCGACTTACCAAGGGTGTTTGTATTGTAAGTATTACTGTGTATGTCGACTTACCAAGGATGTTTGTATTGTAAGTATTACTGTGTATGTAGATTTATCAAGGGTGTTTGTATTGTAAGTATTACTGTGTATGTCGACTTACCAAGGATGTTTGTATTGTAAGTATTACTGTGTATGTCGACTTACCAAGGATGTTTGAATTGTAAGTATTACTGTGCATGTCGACTTACCAAGGGTGTTTGTATTGTAAGTATTACTGTGCATGTCGACTTACCAAGGATTTTTGCATTGTAAGTATTACTGTATGTAGACTTACCAAGGATGTTTGTATTGTAAGTATTACTGTGAATGTAGACTTATTAAGGGTGTTTGTATTGTAAGTATTACTCTGTATGTAGACTTACCAAGGGTGTTTGTATTGTAAGTATTAATGTGAATGTCAACTTACCAAGGATGTTTCTATTGTAAGTATTACTGTGTATGTAGACGTATCAAGGTTGTTTGCATTGTAAGTATTACTGTGTATGTCCATTTATTAAGGATGTTTGTATTGTAAGTATTACTGTGTATGTAGACGTATCACGGATGTTTGTATTGTAAGTATTGCTCTGTATGTAGACGTATCAAGGGTGTTTGTATTGTAAGTATTACTGTGTATGTCGACCTACCAAGGATGTTTGTATTGTAAATATTACTGTGTATGTAGACTTACGAAGGATGTTTGTATTGTAAGTATTACTTTGTATTTAGACTTAGCAATGATTTTGTGTTGTAAGTATTACTGTGTATGTCGACTTATCAAGGGTGTTTGTATTGTAAGTATTACTATGTATGTAGACTTACCAAGGATGTTTGTATTGTAAGTATTACTGTGTATGTCGACTTACCAAGGATGTTTGTATTGTAAGTATTACTGTGTATGTCGACTTACCAAGGGTGTTTGTATTGTAAGTATTACTGTGCATGTCGACTTACCAAGGATGTTTGCATTGTAAGTATTACTGTATGTAGACTTACCAAGGATGTTTGTATTGTAAGTATTACTGTGAATGTAGACTTACCAAGGGTGTTTGTATTGTAAGTATTACTCTGTATGTAGACTTACCAAGGGTGTTTGTATTGTAAGTATTACTGTGTATGTCGACTTACCAAGGATGTTTCTATTGTAAGTATTACTGTGTATGTAGACGTATCAATGTTGTTTGTATTGTAAGTATTACTGTGTATGTCGATTTATTAAGGATGTTTGTATTGTAAGTATTACTGTGTATGTAGACGTATCACGGATGTTTGTATTGTAAGTATTGCTGTGTATGTCGACTTACCAAGGATATTTGCATCTTAAGTATTACTGTGCATGTCGTCTTACCAAGGGTGTTTGTATTGTAAGTATTACTGTGTATGTAGACTTACCAAGGGTGTTTGTATTGTAAGTATTACTGTGTATGTCGACTTACCAAGGATGTTTCTATTGTAAGTATTACTGTGTATGTAGTCGTATCAATGTTGTTTGTATTGTAAGTATTACTGTGTATGTCGATTTATTAAGGATGTTTGTATTGTAAGTATTACTGTGTATGTAGACGTATCACGGATGTTTGTATTGTAAGTATTACTGTGTATGTCGACTTACCAAGGATATTTGCATTTTAAGTATTACTGTGTATGTATACTTCCCAAGGGTGTTTGTATTGTAAGTATTACTGTGTATGTCGTCTTACCAGGTAAGTTTGTATTGTAAGTATTACTGTGTATGTCGACTTCACAAGGGTGTTTGCATTGTAAGTATTACGTTGTATGTGGACCTACCAAGGATGTTTGTATTGCAAGTATTTTGTGTATTTAGATTTACCAAGGATGTTTGTATTGTAAGTATTACTGTGTATGTCGACTTACCAAGGATGTTTGTATTGTAAGTATTACTGTGCATGTCGATTTACCAAGGATGTTTGTATTGTAAGTATTACTGTGTATGTCGACTTACCAAGGATGTTTGTATTGTAAGTATTACTGTGTATGTCAACTTACCAAGGATGTTTGTATTGTAAGTATTACTGTGTATGCAGACTTATCAAGGATGTTTGTATTGTAAGTATTACTGTGTATGTCGACTTACCAAGGATGTTTGTATTGTAAGTATTACTGTGCATGTCGACTTACCAAGGATGTTTGTATTGTAATTATTACTGTGCATGTCGACTTACCAAGGATGTTTGCATTGTAAGTATTACTGTATGTAGACTTACCAAGGATGTTTGTATTGTAAGTATTACTGTGTATGTAGACTTACCAAGGGTGTTTGTATTGTAAGTATTACTGTGTATGTAGACCTACCAAGGTTGTTTGTATTGTAAGTATTACTGTGTATGTAGACTTACCAAGGATGTTTGTATTGTAAATATTACTGTGTATGTCGACTTCCCAAGGATGTTTGTATTGTAAGTATTACTGTGTATGTCGACTTCCCAAGGGTGTTTGCATTGTTAGTATTACTGTGTATGTCGACCTACCAAGGATGTTTATATTGCGAGTATTACTGTGTAAATAGACTTACCAAGGATGTTTGTATTGTAAGTATTACTGTGTATGTCGACTTACCAAGGATGTTTGTATTGTAAGTATTATTGTGCATGTCGACTTACCAAGGATGTTTGTATTGTAAGTATTACTGTGCATGTCGACTAACCAAGGATGTTTGTATTGTAAGTATTACTATGTATGTCGACTTACCAAGGATGTTTGTATTGTAAGTATTATTGTGCATGTCGACTTACCAAGGATATTTGTATTGTAAGTATTACTGTGTATGTCGACTTACCAAGGATGTTTGTATTGTAAGTATTACTGTGTATGTAGACATATCAAGGGTGTTTGTATTGTAAGTATTATTGTGTATGTCGACTTACCAAGGATGTTTGTGTTGTAAGTATTACTGTGTATGTCGACTTACCAAGGATGTTTGTATTGTAAGTATTACTGTGAATGTAGACTTACCAAGGGTGTTTGTATTGTAAGTATTACTGTGTATATAGACTTACCAAGGGTATTTGTATTGTAAGTATTACTGTGTATGTCGACTTACCAAGGATGTTTCTATTGTAAGTATTACTTTGTATGTAGACGTATCAAGGTTGTTTGTATTGTAAGTATTACTGTGTATGTCGATTTATTAAGGATGTTTGTATTGTAAGTATTACTGTGTATGTAGACGTATCACGGATGTTTGTATTGTAAGTATTGCTGTGTATGTAGACGTATCAAGGGTGTTTGTATTGTAAGTATTACTGTGTATGTCGACTTACCAAGGATGTTTGTATTGTAAATATTACTGTGTATGTAGACTTACCAAGGATGTTTGTATTGTAAGTATTACTGTGTATGTAGACTTACCAAGGTTGTTTTTATTGTAAGTATTACTGTGCATGTCGACTTACCAAGGATGTTTGTATTGTAATTATTACTGTGCATGTCGACTTACCAAGAATGTTTGCATTGTAAGTATTACTGTATGTAGACTTACCAAGGATGTTTGTATTGTATGTATTACTGTGTATGTAGACTTACCAATGGTGTTTGTATTGTAAGTATTACTGTGTATGTAGACTTACCAAGGGTGTTTGTATTGTAAGTATTACTGTGTATGTCGACTTACCAAGGATGTTTGTATTGTAAATATTACTGTGTATTTAGACTTACCAAGGATGTTTGTATTGTAAGTATTACTGTGTATGTAGACTTACCAATGATGTTTGTATTGTAAGTATTACTGTGTATGTAGACTTACCAAGGTTGTTTGTATTGTAAGTATTACTGTGTATGTAGACTTACCAAGGATGTTTGTATTGTAAATATTACTGTGTATGTCGACTTCCCAAGGATGTTTGTATTGTAAGTATTACTGTGTATGTCGACTTCCCAAGGGTGTTTGCATTGTAAGTATTACTGTGTATGTCGACCTACCAAGGATGTTTATATTGTAAGTATTACTGTGTATATAGACTTACCAAGGATGTTTGTATTGTAAGTATTACTGTGTATGTCGACTTACCAAGGATGTTTGTATTGTAAGTATTATTGTGCATGTCGACTTACCAAGGATGTTTGTATTGTAAGTATTACTGTGTATGTCGACTTACCAAGGATGTTTGTATTGTAAGTATTACTGTGCATGTCGACTTACCAAGGATGTTTGTATTTTAAGTATTACTATGTATGTCGACTTACCAAGGATGTTTGTATTGTAAGTATTATTGTGCATGTCGACTTACCAAGGATGTTTGTATTGTAAGTATTACTGTGTATGTCGACTTACCAAGGATGTTTGTATTGTAAGTATTACTGTGTATGTAGACTTATCAAGGGTGTTTGTATTGTAAATATTACTGTGTATGTCGACTTACCAAGGATGTTTGTATTGTAAGTATTACTGTGTATGTCGACCTACCAAGGATGTTTGTATTGTAAGTATTATTGTGAATGTAGACTTACCAAGAGTGTTTGTTTTGTAAGTATTACTCTGTATGTAGACTTACCAAGGGTGTTTGTATTGTAAGTATTACTGTGTATGTCGACTTACCAAGGATGTTTCTATTGTAAGTATTACTGTGTATGTAGACGTATCAAGGTTGTTTGTATTGTAAGTATTACTGTGTATGTCCATTTATTAAGGATGTTTGTATTGTAAGTATTACTGTGTATGTAGACGTATCACGGATGTTTGTATTGTAAGTATTGCTGTGTATGTAGACGTATCAAGGGTGTTTGTATTGTAAGTATTACTGTGTATGTCGACTTACCAAGGATGTTTGTATTGTAAATATTACTGTGTATGTAGACTTATCAAGGATGTTTGTATTGTAAGTATTACTGTATATGTAGACTTACCAATGGTGTTTGTATTGTAAGTATTACTGTGTATGTAGACTTACCAAGGTTGTTTTTATTGTAAGTATTACTGTGTATGTAGACTTACCAAGGATGTTTGTATTGTAAATATTACTGTGTATGTCGACTTCCCAAGGATGTTTGTATTGCAAGTATTACTGTGTATGTCCACTTCCCAAGGGTGTTTGCATTGTAAGTATTACTGTGTATGTCGACCTACCAAGGATGTTTATATTGCGAGTATTACTGTGTATATAGACTTACCAAGGATGTTTGTATTGTAAGTATTACTGTGTATGTCGACTTACCAAGGATGTTTGTATTGTAAGTATTATTGTGCATGTCGACTTACCAAGGATGTTTGTATTGTAAGTATTACTGTGTATGTCGACTTACCAAGGATGTTTGTATTGTAAGTATTACTATGTATGTCGACTTACCAAGGTTGTTTGTATTGTAAGTATTACTGTGCATGTCGACTTACCAAGGATTTTTGCATTGTAAGTATTACTGTATGTAGACTTACCAAGGATGTTTGTATTGTAAGTATTACTGTGAATGTAGACTTACCAAGGGTGTTTGTATTGTAAGTATTACTCTGTATGTAGACTTATCAAGGGTGTTTGTATTGTAAGTATTACTGTGTATGTCGACTTACCAAGGATGTTTCTATTGTAAGTATTACTGTGTATGTAGACGTATCAAGGTTGTTTGTATTGTAAGTATTACTGTGTATGTAGATTTACCAAGGATGTTTGTATTGTAAGTATTACTGTGTATGTCAACTTACCAAGGATGTTTGTATTGTAAGTATTACTGTGTATGCAGACTTACCAAGGATGTTTGTATTGTAATTATTACTGTTCATGTCGACTTACCAAGGATGTTTGCATTGTAAGTATTACTGTATGTAGACTTACCAAGGATGTTTGTATTGTAAGTATTACTGTGTATGTAGACTTACCAAGGATGTTTGTATTGTAAGTATTACTGTGTATGTAGACTTACCAAGGATGTTTGTATTGTAAATATTACTGTGTATGTAGACTTACCAAGGATGTTTGTATTGTAAGTATTACTGTGTATGTAGACTTACCAATGATGTTTGTATTGTAAGTATTACTGTGTATGTAGACTTACCAAGGTTGTTTGTATTGTAAGTATTACTGTGTATGTAGAATTACCAAGGATGTTTGTATTGTAAATATTACTGTGTATGTCGACTTCCAAAGGATGTTTGTATTGTAAGTATTACTGTGTATGTCGACTTCCCCAGGGTGTTTGCATTGTAAGTATTACTGTGTATGTCGACCTACCAAGGATGTTTATATTGCGAGTATTACTGTGTATGTCGACTTACCAAGGATGTTTGTATTGTAGGTATTACTGTGTATGTCAACTTACCAAGGATGTTTGTATTGTAAGTATTACTGTGTATGCAGACTTACCAAGGATGTTTGTATTGTAATTATTACTGTGCATGTCGACTTACCAAGGATGTTTGCATTGTAAGTATTACTGTATGTAGACTTACCAAGGATGTTTGTATTGTAAGTATTACTGTGTATGTAGACTTACCAAGGATGTTTGTATTGTAAGTATTATTGTGTATGTCGACTTCCCAAGGGTGTTTGCATTGTTATTATTACTGTGTATGTCGACCTACCAAGGATGTTTATATTGCGAGTATTACTGTGTAAATAGACTTACCAAGGATGTTTGTATTGTAAGTATTACTGTGTATGTCGACTTACCAAGGATGTTTGTATTGTAAGTATTATTGTGCATGTCGACTTACCAAGGATGTTTGTATTGTAAGTATTACTGTGCATGTCGACTTACCAAGGATGTTTGTATTGTAAGTATTACTATGTATGTCGACTTACCAAGGATGTTTGTATTGTAAGTATTATTGTGCATGTCGACTTACCAAGGATATTTGTATTGTAAGTATTACTGTGTATGTCGACTTACCAAGGATGTTTGTATTGTAAGTATTACTGTGTATGTAGACATATCAAGGGTGTTTGTATTGTAAGTATTATTGTGTATGTCGACTTACCAAGGATGTTTGTGTTGTAAGTATTACTGTGTATGTCGACTTACCAAGGATGTTTGTATTGTAAGTATTACTGTGAATGTAGACTTACCAAGGGTGTTTGTATTGTAAGTATTACTGTGTATATAGACTTACCAAGGGTATTTGTATTGTAAGTATTACTGTGTATGTCGACTTACCAAGGATGTTTCTATTGTAAGTATTACTTTGTATGTAGACGTATCAAGGTTGTTTGTATTGTAAGTATTACTGTGTATGTCGATTTATTAAGGATGTTTGTATTGTAAGTATTACTGTGTATGTCGACTTACCAAGGATGTTTGTATTGTAAATATTACTGTGTATTTAGACTTACCAAGGATGTTTGTATTGTAAGTATTACTGTGTATGTAGACTTACCAATGATGTTTGTATTGTAAGTATTACTGTGTATGTAGACTTACCAAGGTTGTTTGTATTGTAAGTATTACTGTGTATGTAGACTTACCAAGGATGTTTGTATTGTAAATATTACTGTGTATGTCGACTTCCCAAGGATGTTTGTATTGTAAGTATTACTGTGTATGTCGACTTCCCAAGGGTGTTTGCATTGTAAGTATTACTGTGTATGTCGACCTACCAAGGATGTTTATATTGTAAGTATTACTGTGTATATAGACTTACCAAGGATGTTTGTATTGTAAGTATTACTGTGTATGTCGACTTACCAAGGATGTTTGTATTGTAAGTATTATTGTGCATGTCGACTTACCAAGGATGTTTGTATTGTAAGTATTACTGTGTATGTCGACTTACCAAGGATGTTTGTATTGTAAGTATTACTGTGCATGTCGACTTACCAAGGATGTTTGTATTTTAAGTATTACTATGTATGTCGACTTACCAAGGATGTTTGTATTGTAAGTATTATTGTGCATGTCGACTTACCAAGGATGTTTGTATTGTAAGTATTACTGTGTATGTCGACTTACCAAGGATGTTTGTATTGTAAGTATTACTGTGTATGTAGACTTATCAAGGGTGTTTGTATTGTAAATATTACTGTGTATGTCGACTTACCAAGGATGTTTGTATTGTAAGTATTACTGTGTATGTCGACCTACCAAGGATGTTTGTATTGTAAGTATTATTGTGAATGTAGACTTACCAAGAGTGTTTGTTTTGTAAGTATTACTCTGTATGTAGACTTACCAAGGGTGTTTGTATTGTAAGTATTACTGTGTATGTCGACTTACCAAGGATGTTTCTATTGTAAGTATTACTGTGTATGTAGACGTATCAAGGTTGTTTGTATTGTAAGTATTACTGTGTATGTCCATTTATTAAGGATGTTTGTATTGTAAGTATTACTGTGTATGTAGACGTATCACGGATGTTTGTATTGTAAGTATTGCTGTGTATGTAGACGTATCAAGGGTGTTTGTATTGTAAGTATTACTGTGTATGTCGACTTACCAAGGATGTTTGTATTGTAAATATTACTGTGTATGTAGACTTATCAAGGATGTTTGTATTGTAAGTATTACTGTATATGTAGACTTACCAATGGTGTTTGTATTGTAAGTATTACTGTGTATGTAGACTTACCAAGGTTGTTTTTATTGTAAGTATTACTGTGTATGTAGACTTACCAAGGATGTTTGTATTGTAAATATTACTGTGTATGTCGACTTCCCAAGGATGTTTGTATTGCAAGTATTACTGTGTATGTCCACTTCCCAAGGGTGTTTGCATTGTAAGTATTACTGTGTATGTCGACCTACCAAGGATGTTTATATTGCGAGTATTACTGTGTATATAGACTTACCAAGGATGTTTGTATTGTAAGTATTACTGTGTATGTCGACTTACCAAGGATGTTTGTATTGTAAGTATTATTGTGCATGTCGACTTACCAAGGATGTTTGTATTGTAAGTATTACTGTGTATGTCGACTTACCAAGGATGTTTGTATTGTAAGTATTACTATGTATGTCGACTTACCAAGGTTGTTTGTATTGTAAGTATTACTGTGCATGTCGACTTACCAAGGATTTTTGCATTGTAAGTATTACTGTATGTAGACTTACCAAGGATGTTTGTATTGTAAGTATTACTGTGAATGTAGACTTACCAAGGGTGTTTGTATTGTAAGTATTACTCTGTATGTAGACTTATCAAGGGTGTTTGTATTGTAAGTATTACTGTGTATGTCGACTTACCAAGGATGTTTCTATTGTAAGTATTACTGTGTATGTAGACGTATCAAGGTTGTTTGTATTGTAAGTATTACTGTGTATGTAGATTTACCAAGGATGTTTGTATTGTAAGTATTACTGTGTATGTCAACTTACCAAGGATGTTTGTATTGTAAGTATTACTGTGTATGCAGACTTACCAAGGATGTTTGTATTGTAATTATTACTGTTCATGTCGACTTACCAAGGATGTTTGCATTGTAAGTATTACTGTATGTAGACTTACCAAGGATGTTTGTATTGTAAGTATTACTGTGTATGTAGACTTACCAAGGATGTTTGTATTGTAAGTATTACTGTGTATGTAGACTTACCAAGGATGTTTGTATTGTAAATATTACTGTGTATGTAGACTTACCAAGGATGTTTGTATTGTAAGTATTACTGTGTATGTAGACTTACCAATGATGTTTGTATTGTAAGTATTACTGTGTATGTAGACTTACCAAGGTTGTTTGTATTGTAAGTATTACTGTGTATGTAGAATTACCAAGGATGTTTGTATTGTAAATATTACTGTGTATGTCGACTTCCAAAGGATGTTTGTATTGTAAGTATTACTGTGTATGTCGACTTCCCCAGGGTGTTTGCATTGTAAGTATTACTGTGTATGTCGACCTACCAAGGATGTTTATATTGCGAGTATTACTGTGTATGTCGACTTACCAAGGATGTTTGTATTGTAGGTATTACTGTGTATGTCAACTTACCAAGGATGTTTGTATTGTAAGTATTACTGTGTATGCAGACTTACCAAGGATGTTTGTATTGTAATTATTACTGTGCATGTCGACTTACCAAGGATGTTTGCATTGTAAGTATTACTGTATGTAGACTTACCAAGGATGTTTGTATTGTAAGTATTACTGTGTATGTAGACTTACCAAGGATGTTTGTATTGTAAGTATTATTGTGTATGTCGACTTCCCAAGGGTGTTTGCATTGTTATTATTACTGTGTATGTCGACCTACCAAGGATGTTTATATTGCGAGTATTACTGTGTAAATAGACTTACCAAGGATGTTTGTATTGTAAGTATTACTGTGTATGTCGACTTACCAAGGATGTTTGTATTGTAAGTATTATTGTGCATGTCGACTTACCAAGGATGTTTGTATTGTAAGTATTACTGTGCATGTCGACTTACCAAGGATGTTTGTATTGTAAGTATTACTATGTATGTCGACTTACCAAGGATGTTTGTATTGTAAGTATTATTGTGCATGTCGACTTACCAAGGATATTTGTATTGTAAGTATTACTGTGTATGTCGACTTACCAAGGATGTTTGTATTGTAAGTATTACTGTGTATGTAGACATATCAAGGGTGTTTGTATTGTAAGTATTATTGTGTATGTCGACTTACCAAGGATGTTTGTGTTGTAAGTATTACTGTGTATGTCGACTTACCAAGGATGTTTGTATTGTAAGTATTACTGTGAATGTAGACTTACCAAGGGTGTTTGTATTGTAAGTATTACTGTGTATATAGACTTACCAAGGGTATTTGTATTGTAAGTATTACTGTGTATGTCGACTTACCAAGGATGTTTCTATTGTAAGTATTACTTTGTATGTAGACGTATCAAGGTTGTTTGTATTGTAAGTATTACTGTGTATGTCGATTTATTAAGGATGTTTGTATTGTAAGTATTACTGTGTATGTAGACGTATCACGGATGTTTGTATTGTAAGTATTGCTGTGTATGTAGACGTATCAAGGGTGTTTGTATTGTAAGTATTACTGTGTATGTCGACTTACCAAGGATGTTTGTATTGTAAATATTACTGTGTATGTAGACTTACCAAGGATGTTTGTATTGTAAGTATTACTGTATATGTAGACTTACCAATGATGTTTGTATTGTAAGTATTACTGTGTATGTAGACTTACCAAGGTTGTTTTTATTGTAAGTATTACTGTGCATGTCGACTTACCAAGGGTGTTTGTATTGTAAGTATTACTGTGTATGTCGACTTACCAAGGATGTTTGTATTGTAAGTATTACTGTGTATGTAGACTTATCAAGGGTGTTTGTATTGTAAGTATTACTGTGTATGTCGACTTACCAAGGATGTTTGTATTGTAAGTATTACTGTGTATGTCGACTTACCAAGGATGTTTGAATTGTAAGTATTACTGTGCATGTCGACTTACCAAGGGTGTTTGTATTGTAAGTATTACTGTGCATGTCGACTTACCAAGGATTTTTGCATTGTAAGTATTACTGTATGTAGACTTACCAAGGATGTTTGTATTGTAAGTATTACTGTGAATGTAGACTTACCAAGGGTGTTTGTATTGTAAGTATTACTCTGTATGTAGACTTACCAAGGGTGTTTGTATTGTAAGTATTAATGTGAATGTCAACTTACCAAGGATGTTTCTATTGTAAGTATTACTGTGTATGTAGACTTACCAAGGATATTTGTATTGTAAGTATTACTGTGTATGTCGACTTACCAAGGATGTTTGTATTGTAAGTATTACTGTGTATGTAGACTTACCAAGGTTGTTTGTATTGTAAGTATTACTGTGTATGTAAACTTACCAAGGATGTTTGTATTGTAAATATTACTGTGTATGTCGACTTCCCAAGGATGTTTGTATTGTAAGTATTACTGTGTATGTCGACTTCCCAAGGGTGTTTGCATTGTAAGTATTACTGTGTATGTCGACCTACCAAGGATGTTTATATTGCGAGTATTACTGTGTATGTCGACTTACCAAGGATGTTTGTATTGTAAGTATTACTGTGCATGTCGACTTACCAAGGATGTTTCTATTGTAAGTATTACTAAGTATGTCGACTTACCAAGGGTGTTTGTATTGTAAGTATTACTGTGTATGTCGACTTACCAAGGATGTTTGTATTGTAAGTATTACTGTGTATGTAGACTTATCAAGGGTGTTTGTATTGTAAGTATTACTGTGTATGTCGACTTACCAAGGATGTTTGTATTGTAAGTATTACTGTGTATGTCGACTTACCAAGGATGTTTGAATTGTAAGTATTACTGTGCATGTCGACTTACCAAGGGTGTTTGTATTGTAAGTATTACTGTGCATGTCGACTTACCAAGGATTTTTGCATTGTAAGTATTACTGTATGTAGACTTACCAAGGATGTTTGTATTGTAAGTATTACTGTGAATGTAGACTTACCAAGGGTGTTTGTATTGTAAGTATTACTCTGTATGTAGACTTACCAAGGGTGTTTGTATTGTAAGTATTAATGTGTATGTCAACTTACCAAGGATGTTTCTATTGTAAGTATTACTGTGTATGTAGACGTATCAAGGTTGTTTGCATTGTAAGTATTACTGTGTATGTCCATTTATTAAGGATGTTTGTATTGTAAGTATTACTGTGTATGTAGACGTATCACGGATGTTTGTATTGTAAGTATTGCTGTGTATGTAGATGTATCAAGGGTGTTTGTATTGTAAGTATTACTGTGTATGTCGACCTACCAAGGATGTTTGTATTGTAAATATTACTGTGTATGTAGACTTACCAAGGATGTTTGTATTGTAAGTATTACTTTGTATTTAGACTTAGCAATGATTTTGTGTTGTAAGTATTACTGTGTATGTCGACTTATCAAGGGTGTTTGTATTGTAAGTATTACTATGTATGTAGACTTACCAAGGATGTTTGTATTGTAAGTATTACTGTGTATGTCGACTTACCAAGGATGTTTGTATTGTAAGTATTACTCTGCATGTCGACTTACCAAGGGTGTTTGTATTGTAAGTATTACTGTGCATGTCGACTTACCAAGGATGTTTGCATTGTAAGTATTACTGTATGTAGACTTACCAAGGATGTTTGTATTGTAAGTATTACTGTGAATGTAGACTTACCAAGGGTGTTTGTATTGTAAGTATTACTCTGTATGTAGACTTACCAAGGGTGTTTGTATTGTAAGTATTACTGTGTATGTCGACTTACCAAGGATGTTTCTATTGTAAGTATTACTGTGTATGTAGACGTATCAATGTTGTTTGTATTGTAAGCATTACTGTGTATGTCGACCTACCAAGGATGTTTATATTGCGAGTATTACTGTGTATATAGACTTACCAAGGATGTTTGTATTGTAAGTATTACTGTGTATGTCGACTTACCAAGGATGTTTGTATTGTAAGTATTACTGTGCATGTCGACTTACCAAGGATGTTTGTATTGTAAGTATTACTATGTATATCGACTTACCAAGGGTGTTTGTATTGTAAGTATTACTGTGTATGTCGACTTACCAAGGATGTTTGTATTGTAAGTATTACTGTGTATGTAGACTTATCAAGGGTGTTTGTATTGTAAGTATTACTGTGTATGTCGACTTACCAAGGATGTTTGTATTGTAAGTATTACTGTGTATGTCGACTTACCAAGGATGTTTCTATTGTAAGTATTACTGTGTATGTAGACGTATCAAGGTTGTTTGTATTGTAAGTATTACTGTGTATGTCGATTTATTAAGGATGTTTGTATTGTAAGTATTACGGTGTATGTAGACGTATCACGGATGTTTGTATTGTAAGTATTGCTGTGTATGTAGACGTATCAAGGGTGTTTGTATTGTAAGTATTACTGTGTATGTCGACTTACCAAGGATGTTTGTATTGTAAATATTACTGTGTATGTAGACTTACCAAGGATGTTTGTATTGTAAGTATTACTGTATATGTAGACTTACCAAGGTTGTTTGTATTGTCAGTATTACTGTGTATGTAGACTTACCAAGGATGTTTGTATTGTAAATATTACTGTGTATGTCGACTTCCCACGGGTGTTTGCATTGTAAGTATTACTGTGTATGTCGACCTACCAAGGATGTTTATATTGCGAGTATTACTGTGTATATAGACTTACCAAGGATGTTTGTATTGTAAGTATTACTGTGCATGTCGACTTACCAAGGATGTTTGTATTGTAAGTATTATTGTGCATGTCGACTTACCAAGGATGTTTGTATTGTAAGTATTACTGTGTATGTCGACTTACCAAGGATGTTTGTATTGTAAGTATTACTGTGCATGTCGACTTACCAAGGATGTTTGTATTGTACGTATTACTGTGCATGTCGACTTACCAAGGATGTTTGTATTGTAAGTATTACTGTGTATGTCGACTTACCAAGGGTGTTTGTATTGTAAGTATTACTGTGCATGTCGACTTACCAAGGATTTTTGCATTGTAAGTATTACTGTATGTAGACTTACCAAGGATGTTTGTATTGTAAGTATTACTGTGAACTTAGACTTTCCAAGGGTGTTTGTATTGTAAGTATTACTCTGTATGTAGACTTACCAAGGGTGTTTGTATTGTAAGTATTACTGTGTATGTCGACTTACCAAGGATGTTTCTATTGTAAGTATTACTGTGTATGTAGACGTATCTAGGTTGTTTGTATTGTAAGTATTACTGTGTATGTCGATTTATTAAGGATGTTTGTATTGTAAGTATTACTGTGTATGTAAATTTAGCAATGATTTTGTGTTGTAAGTATTACTGTGTATGTCGACTTATCAAGGGTGTTTGTATTGTAAGTATTACTATGTATGTAGACTTACCAAGGATGTTTGTATTGTAAGTATTACTGTGTATGTAGACTTACCAACGATATTTGTATTGTAAGTATTACTGTGTATGTCGACTTACCAAGGATGTTTGTATTGTAAGTATTACTGTGTATGTAGACTTACCAAGGTTGTTTGTATTGTAAGTATTACTGTGTATGTAAACTTACCAAGGATGTTTGTATTGTAAATATTACTGTGTATGTCGACTTCCCAAGGATGTTTGTATTGTAAGTATTACTGTGTATGTCGACTTCCCAAGGGTGTTTGCATTGTAAGTATTACTGTGTATGTCGACCTACCAAGGATGTTTATATTGCGAGTATTACTGTGTATGTCGACTTACCAAGGATGTTTGTATTGTAAGTATTACTGTGCATGTCGACTTACCAAGGATGTTTCTATTGTAAGTATTACTATGTATGTCGACTTACCAAGGGTGTTTGTATTGTAAGTATTACTGTGTATGTCGACTTACCAAGGATGTTTGTATTGTAAGTATTACTGTGTATGTAGACTTATCAAGGGTGTTTGTATTGTAAGTATTACTGTGTATGTCGACTTACCAAGGATGTTTGTATTGTAAGTATTACTGTGTATGTCGACTTACCAAGGATGTTTGAATTGTAAGTATTACTGTGCATGTCGACTTACCAAGGGTGTTTGTATTGTAAGTATTACTGTGCATGTCGACTTACCAAGGATTTTTGCATTGTAAGTATTACTGTATGTAGACTTACCAAGGATGTTTGTATTGTAAGTATTACTGTGAATGTAGACTTACCAAGGGTGTTTGTATTGTAAGTATTACTCTGTATGTAGACTTACCAAGGGTGTTTGTATTGTAAGTATTAATGTGTATGTCAACTTACCAAGGATGTTTCTATTGTAAGTATTACTGTGTATGTAGACGTATCAAGGTTGTTTGCATTGTAAGTATTACTGTGTATGTCCATTTATTAAGGATGTTTGTATTGTAAGTATTACTGTGTATGTAGACGTATCACGGATGTTTGTATTGTAAGTATTGCTGTGTATGTAGATGTATCAAGGGTGTTTGTATTGTAAGTATTACTGTGTATGTCGACCTACCAAGGATGTTTGTATTGTAAATATTACTGTGTATGTAGACTTACCAAGGATGTTTGTATTGTAAGTATTACTTTGTATTTAGACTTAGCAATGATTTTGTGTTGTAAGTATTACTGTGTATGTCGACCTATCAAGGGTGTTTGTATTGTAAGTATTACTATGTATGTAGACTTACCAAGGATGTTTGTATTGTAAGTATTACTGTGTATGTCGACTTACCAAGGATGTTTGTATTGTAAGTATTACTCTGCATGTCGACTTACCAAGGGTGTTTGTATTGTAAGTATTACTGTGCATGTCGACTTACCAAGGATGTTTGCATTGTAAGTATTACTGTATGTAGACTTACCAAGGATGTTTGTATTGTAAGTATTACTGTGAATGTAGACTTACCAAGGGTGTTTGTATTGTAAGTATTACTCTGTATGTAGACTTACCAAGGGTGTTTGTATTGTAAGTATTACTGTGTATGTCGACTTACCAAGGATGTTTCTATTGTAAGTATTACTGTGTATGTAGACGTATCAATGTTGTTTGTATTGTAAGTATTACTGTGTATGTCGACCTACCAAGGATGTTTATATTGCGAGTATTACTGTGTATATAGACTTACCAAGGATGTTTGTATTGTAAGTATTACTGTGTATGTCGACTTACCAAGGATGTTTGTATTGTAAGTATTATTGTGCATGTCGACTTACCAAGGATGTTTGTATTGTAAGTATTACTGTGTATGTCGACTTACCAAGGATGTTTGTATTGTAAGTATTACTGTGCATGTCGACTTACCAAGGATGTTTGTATTGTAAGTATTACTATGTATATCGACTTACCAAGGGTGTTTGTATTGTAAGTATTACTGTGTATGTCGACTTACCAAGGATGTTTGTATTGTAAGTATTACTGTGTATGTAGACTTATCAAGGGTGTTTGTATTGTAAGTATTACTGTGTATGTCGACTTACCAAGGATGTTTGTATTGTAAGTATTACTGTGTATGTCGACTTACCAAGGATGTTTCTATTGTAAGTATTACTGTGTATGTAGACGTATCAAGGTTGTTTGTATTGTAAGTATTACTGTGTATGTCGATTTATTAAGGATGTTTGTATTGTAAGTATTACGGTGTATGTAGACGTATCACGGATGTTTGTATTGTAAGTATTGCTGTGTATGTAGACGTATCAAGGGTGTTTGTATTGTAAGTATTACTGTGTATGTCGACTTACCAAGGATGTTTGTATTGTAAATATTACTGTGTATGTAGACTTACCAAGGATGTTTGTATTGTAAGTATTACTGTATATGTAGACTTACCAAGGTTGTTTGTATTGTCAGTATTACTGTGTATGTAGACTTACCAAGGATGTTTGTATTGTAAATATTACTGTGTATGTCGACTTCCCACGGGTGTTTGCATTGTAAGTATTACTGTGTATGTCGACTTACCAAGGATGTTTATATTGCGAGTATTACTGTGTATATAGACTTACCAAGGATGTTTGTATTGTAAGTATTACTGTGCATGTCGACTTACCAAGGATGTTTGTATTGTAAGTATTATTGTGCATGTCGACTTACCAAGGATGTTTGTATTGTAAGTATTACTGTGTATGTCGACTTACCAAGGATGTTTGTATTGTAAGTATTACTCTGCATGTCGACTTACCAAGGATGTTTGTATTGTACGTATTACTGTGTATGTCGACTTACCAAGGATGTTTGTATTGTAAGTATTACTGTGTATGTCGACTTACCAAGGGTGTTTGTATTGTAAGTATTACTGTGCATGTCGACTTACCAAGGATTTTTGCATTGTAAGTATTACTGTATGTAGACCTACCAAGGATGTTTGTATTGTAAGTATTACTGTGAACTTAGACTTTCCAAGGGTGTTTGTATTGTAAGTATTACTCTGTATGTAGACTTACCAAGGGTGTTTGTATTGTAAGTATTACTGTGTATGTCGACTTACCAAGGATGTTTCTATTGTAAGTATTACTGTGTATGTAGACGTATCTAGGTTGTTTGTATTGTAAGTATTACTGTGTATGTCGATTTATTAAGGATGTTTGTATTGTAAGTATTACTGTGTATGTAAATTTAGCAATGATTTTGTGTTGTAAGTATTACTGTGTATGTCGACTTATCAAGGGTGTTTGTATTGTAAGTATTACTATGTATGTAGACTTACCAAGGATGTTTGTATTGTAAGTATTACTGTGTATGTAGACTTACCAAGGATATTTGTATTGTAAGTATTACTGTGTATGTCGACTTACCAAGGATGTTTGTATTGTAAGTATTACTGTGTATGTAGACTTACCAAGGTTGTTTGTATTGTAAGTATTACTGTGTATGTAAACTTACCAAGGATGTTTGTATTGTAAATATTACTGTGTATGTCGACTTCCCAAGGATGTTTGTATTGTAAGTATTACTGTGTATGTCGACTTCCCAAGGGTGTTTGCATTGTAAGTATTACTGTGTATGTCGACCTACCAAGGATGTTTATATTGCGAGTATTACTGTGTATGTCGACTTACCAAGGATGTTTGTATTGTAAGTATTACTGTGCATGTCGACTTACCAAGGATGTTTCTATTGTAAGTATTACTATGTATGTCGACTTACCAAGGGTGTTTGTATTGTAAGTATTACTGTGTATGTCGACTTACCAAGGATGTTTGTATTGTAAGTATTACTGTGTATGTAGACTTATCAAGGGTGTTTGTATTGTAAGTATTACTGTGTATGTCGACTTACCAAGGATGTTTGTATTGTAAGTATTACTGTGTATGTCGACTTACCAAGGATGTTTGAATTGTAAGTATTACTGTGCATGTCGACTTACCAAGGGTGTTTGTATTGTAAGTATTACTGTGCATGTCGACTTACCAAGGATTTTTGCATTGTAAATATTACTGTATGTAGACTTACCAAGGATGTTTGTATTGTAAGTATTACTGTGAATGTAGACTTACCAAGGGTGTTTGTATTGTAAGTATTACTCTGTATGTAGACTTACCAAGGGTGTTTGTATTGTAAGTATTAATGTGTATGTCAACTTACCAAGGATGTTTCTATTGTAAGTATTACTGTGTATGTAGACGTATCAAGGTTGTTTGCATTGTAAGTATTACTGTGTATGTCCATTTATTAAGGATGTTTGTATTGTAAGTATTACTGTGTATGTAGACGTATCACGGATGTTTGTATTGTAAGTATTGCTGTGTATGTAGATGTATCAAGGGTGTTTGTATTATAAGTATTACTGTGTATGTCGACCTACCAAGGATGTTTGTATTGTAAATATTACTGTGTATGTAGACTTACCAAGGATGTTTGTATTGTAAGTATTACTTTGTATTTAGACTTAGCAATGATTTTGTGTTGTAAGTATTACTGTGTATGTCGACTTATCAAGGGTGTTTGTATTGTAAGTATTACTATGTATGTAGACTTACCAAGGATGTTTGTATTGTAAGTATTACTGTGTATGTCGACTTACCAAGGATGTTTGTATTGTAAGTATTACTCTGCATGTCGACTTACCAAGGGTGTTTGTATTGTAAGTATTACTGTGCATGTCGACTTACCAAGGATGTTTGCATTGTAAGTATTACTGTATGTAGACTTACCAAGGATGTTTGTATTGTAAGTATTACTGTGAATGTAGACTTACCAAGGGTGTTTGTATTGTAAGTATTACTCTGTATGTAGACTTACCAAGGGTGTTTGTATTGTAAGTTTTACTGTGTATGTCGACTTACCAAGGATGTTTCTATTGTAAGTATTACTGTGTATGTAGACGTATCAATGTTGTTTGTATTGTAAGTATTACTGTGTATGTCGACCTACCAAGGATGTTTATATTGCGAGTATTACTGTGTATATAGACTTACCAAGGATGTTTGTATTGTAAGTATTACTGTGTATGTCGACTTACCAAGGATGTTTGTATTGTAAGTATTATTGTGCATGTCGACTTACCAAGGATGTTTGTATTGTAAGTATTACTGTGTATGTCGATTTACCAAGGATGTTTGTATTGTAAGTATTACTGTGCATGTCGACTTACCAAGGATGTTTGTATTGTAAGTATTACTATGTATATCGACTTACCAAGGGTGTTTGTATTGTAAGTATTACTGTGTATGTCGACTTACCAAGGATGTTTGTATTGTAAGTATTACTGTGTATGTAGACTTATCAAGGGTGTTTGTATTGTAAGTATTACTGTGTATGTCGACTTACCAAGGATGTTTGTATTGTAAGTATTACTGTGTATGTCGACTTACCAAGGATGTTTCTATTGTAAGTATTACTGTGTATGTAGCCGTATCAAGGTTGTTTGTATTGTAAGTATTACTGTGTATGTCGATTTATTAAGGATGTTTGTATTGTAGGTATTACGGTGTATGTAGACGTATCACGGATGTTTGTATTGTAAGTATTGCTGTGTATGTAGACGTATCAAGGGTGTTTGTATTGTAAGTATTACTGTGTATGTCGACTTACCAAGGATGTTTGTATTGTAAATATTACTGTGTATGTAGACTTACCAAGGATGTTTGTATTGTAAGTATTACTGTATATGTAGACTTACTAAGGTTGTTTGTATTGTCAGTATTACTGTGTATGTAGACTTACCAAGGATGTTTGTATTGTAAATATTACTGTGTATGTCGACTTCCCACGGGTGTTTGCATTGTAAGTATTACTGTGTATGTCGACCTACCAAGGATGTTTATATTGCGAGTATTACTGTGTATATAGACTTACCAAGGATGTTTGTATTGTAAGTATTACTGTGCATGTCGACTTACCAAGGATGTTTGTATTGTAAGTATTATTGTGCATGTCGACTTACCAAGGATGTTTGTATTGTAAGTATTACTGTGTATGTCGACTTACCAAGGATGTTTGTATTGTAAGTATTACTGTGCATGTCGACTTACCAAGGATGTTTGTATTGTACGTATTACTGTGTATGTCGACTTACCAAGGATGTTTGTATTGTAAGTATTACTGTGTATGTCGACTTACCAAGGGTGTTTGTATTGTAAGTATTACTGTGCATGTCGACTTACCAAGGATTTTTGCATTGTAAGTATTACTGTATGTAGACTTACCAAGGATGTTTGTATTGTAAGTATTACTGTGAACTTAGACTTTCCAAGGGTGTTTGTATTGTAAGTATTACTCTGTATGTAGACTTACCAAGGGTGTTTGTATTGTAAGTATTACTGTGTATGTCGACTTACCAAGGATGTTTCTATTGTAAGTATTACTGTGTATGTAGACGTATCTAGGTTGTTTGTATTGTAAGTATTACTGTGTATGTCGATTTATTAAGGATGTTTGTATTGTAAGTATTACTGTGTATGTAAATTTAGCAATGATTTTGTGTTGTAAGTATTACTGTGTATGTCGACTTATCAAGGGTGTTTGTATTGTAAGTATTACTATGTATGTAGACTTACCAAGGATGTTTGTATTGTAAGTATTACTGTGTATGTAGACTTACCAAGGATATTTGTATTGTAAGTATTACTGTGTATGTCGACTTACCAAGGATGTTTGTATTGTAAGTATTACTGTGTATGTCGACTTACCAAGGATGTTTGTATTGTAAGTATTACTGTGTATGTAGACTTATCAAGGGTGTTTGTATTGTAAGTATTACTGTGTATGTCGACTTACCAAGGATGTTTGTATTGTAAGTATTACTGTGTATGTCGACTTACCAAGGATGTTTGAATTGTAAGTATTACTGTGCATGTCGACTTACCAAGGGTGTTTGTATTGTAAGTATTACTGTGCATGTCGACTTACCAAGGATTTTTGCATTGTAAGTATTACTGTATGTAGACTTACCAAGGATGTTTGTATTGTAAGTATTACTGTGAATGTAGACTTACCAAGGGTGTTTGTATTGTAAGTATTACTCTGTATGTAGACTTACCAAGGGTGTTTGTATTGTAAGTATTAATGTGAATGTCAACTTACCAAGGATGTTTCTATTGTAAGTATTACTGTGTATGTAGACGTATCAAGGTTGCTTGCATTGTAAGTATTACTGTGTATGTCCATTTATTAAGGATGTTTGTATTGTAAGTATTACTGTGTATGTAGACGTATCACGGATGTTTGTATTGTAAGTATTGCTGTGTATGTAGACGTATCAAGGATGTTTGTATTGTAAGTATTACTGTGTATGTAGACTTACCAAGGTTGTTTGTATTGTAAGTATTACTGTGTATGTAAACTTACCAAGGATGTTTGTATTGTAAATATTACTGTGTATGTCGACTTCCCAAGGATGTTTGTATTGTAAGTATTACTGTGTATGTCGACTTCCCAAGGGTGTTTGCATTGTAAGTATTACTGTGTATGTCGACCTACCAAGGATGTTTATATTGCGAGTATTACTGTGTATGTCGACTTACCAAGGATGTTTGTATTGTAAGTATTACTGTGCATGTCGACTTACCAAGGATGTTTCTATTGTAAGTATTACTATGTATGTCGACTTACCAAGGGTGTTTGTATTGTAAGTATTACTGTGTATGTCGACTTACCAAGGATGTTTGTATTGTAAGTATTACTGTGTATGTAGACGTATCAATGTTGTTTGTATTGTAAGTATTACTGTGTATGTCGACTTACCAAGGATGTTTATATTGCGAGTATTACTGTGTATATAGACTTACCAAGGATGTTTGTATTGTAAGTATTACTGTGTATGTCGACTTACCAAGGATGTTTGTATTGTAAGTATTATTGTGCATGTCGACTTACCAAGGATGTTTGTATTGTAAGTATTACTGTGTATGTCGACTTACCAAGGATGTTTGTATTGTAAGTATTACTGTGCATGTCGACTTACCAAGGATGTTTGTATTGTAAGTATTACTATGTATATCGACTTACCAAGGGTGTTTGTATTGTAAGTATTACTGTGTATGTCGACTTACCAAGGATGTTTGTATTGTAAGTATTACTGTGTATGTAGACTTATCAAGGGTGTTTGTATTGTAAGTATTACTGTGTATGTCGACTTACCAAGGATGTTTGTATTGTAAGTATTACTGTGTAAGTCGACTTACCAAGGATGTTTCTATTGTAAGTATTACTGTGTATGTAGACGTATCAAGGTTGTTTGTATTGTAAGTATTACTGTGTATGTCGATTTATTAAGGATGTTTGTATTGTAAGTATTACGGTGTATGTAGACGTATCACGGATGTTTGTATTGTAAGTATTGCTGTGTATGTAGACGTATCAAGGGTGTTTGTATTGTAAGTATTACTGTGTATGTCGACTTACCAAGGATGTTTGTATTGTAAATATTACTGTGTATGTAGACTTACCAAGGATGTTTGTATTGTAAGTATTACTGTATATGTAGACTTACCAAGGTTGTTTGTATTGTCAGTATTACTGTGTATGTAGACTTACCAAGGATGTTTGTATTGTAAATATTACTGTGTATGTCGACTTCCCACGGGTGTTTGCATTGTAAGTATTACTGTGTATGTCGACCTACCAAGGATGTTTATATTGCGAGTATTACTGTGTATATAGACTTACCAAGGATGTTTGTATTGTAAGTATTACTGTGCATGTCGACTTACCAAGGATGTTTGTATTGTAAGTATTATTGTGCATGTCGACTTACCAAGGATGTTTGTATTGTAAGTATTACTGTGTATGTCGACTTACCAAGGATGTTTGTATTGTAAGTATTACTGTGCATGTCGACTTACCAAGGATGTTTGTATTGTACGTATTACTGTGTATGTCGACTTACCAAGGATGTTTGTATTGTAAGTATTACTGTGTATGTCGACTTACCAAGGGTGTTTGTATTGTAAGTATTACTGTGCATGTCGACTTACCAAGGATTTTTGCATTGTAAGTATTACTGTATGTAGACTTACCAAGGATGTTTGTATTGTAAGTATTACTGTGAACTTAGACTTTCCAAGGGTGTTTGTATTGTAAGTATTACTCTGTATGTAGACTTACCAAGGGTGTTTGTATTGTAAGTATTACTGTGTATGTCGACTTACCAAGGATGTTTCTATTGTAAGTATTACTGTGTATGTAGACGTATCTAGGTTGTTTGTATTGTAAGTATTACTGTGTATGTCGATTTATTAAGGATGTTTGTATTGTAAGTATTACTGTGTATGTAAATTTAGCAATGATTTTGTGTTGTAAGTATTACTGTGTATGTCGACTTATCAAGGGTGTTTGTATTGTAAGTATTACTATGTATGTAGACTTACCAAGGATGTTTGTATTGTAAGTATTACTGTGTATGTAGACTTACCAAGGATATTTGTATTGTAAGTATTACTGTGTATGTCGACTTACCAAGGATGTTTGTATTGTAAGTATTACTGTGTATGTAGACTTACCAAGGTTGTTTGTATTGTAAGTATTACTGTGTATGTAAACTTACCAAGGATGTTTGTATTGTAAATATTACTGTGTATGTCGACTTCCCAAGGATGTTTGTATTGTAAGTATTACTGTGTATGTCGACTTCCCAAGGGTGTTTGCATTGTAAGTATTACTGTGTATGTCGACCTACCAAGGATGTTTATATTGCGAGTATTACTGTGTATGTCGACTTACCAAGGATGTTTGTATTGTAAGTATTACTGTGCATGTCGACTTACCAAGGATGTTTCTATTGTAAGTATTACTATGTATGTCGACTTACCAAGGGTGTTTGTATTGTAAGTATTACTGTGTATGTCGACTTACCAAGGATGTTTGTATTGTAAGTATTACTGTGTATGTAGACTTATCAAGGGTGTTTGTATTGTAAGTATTACTGTGTATGTCGACTTACCAAGGATGTTTGTATTGTAAGTATTACTGTGTATGTCGACTTACCAAGGATGTTTGAATTGTAAGTATTACTGTGCATGTCGACTTACCAAGGGTGTTTGTATTGTAAGTATTACTGTGCATGTCGACTTACCAAGGATTTTTGCATTGTAAGTATTACTGTATGTAGACTTACCAAGGATGTTTGTATTGTAAGTATTACTGTGAATGTAGACTTACCAAGGGTGTTTGTATTGTAAGTATTACTCTGTATGTAGACTTACCAAGGGTGTTTGTATTGTAAGTATTAATGTGTATGTCAACTTACCAAGGATGTTTCTATTGTAAGTATTACTGTGTATGTAGACGTATCAAGGTTGTTTGCATTGTAAGTATTACTGTGTATGTCCATTTATTAAGGATGTTTGTATTGTAAGTATTACTGTGTATGTAGACGTATCACGGATGTTTGTATTGTAAGTATTGCTGTGTATGTAGATGTATCAAGGGTGTTTGTATTGTAAGTATTACTGTGTATGTCGACCTACCAAGGATGTTTGTATTGTAAATATTACTGTGTATGTAGACTTACCAAGGATGTTTGTATTGTAAGTATTACTTTGTATTTAGACTTAGCAATGATTTTGTGTTGTAAGTATTACTGTGTATGTCGACTTATCAAGGGTGTTTGTATTGTAAGTATTACTATGTATGTAGACTTACCAAGGATGTTTGTATTGTAAGTATTACTGTGTATGTCGACTTACCAAGGATGTTTGTATTGTAAGTATTACTCTGCATGTCGACTTACCAAGGGTGTTTGTATTGTAAGTATTACTGTGCATGTCGACTTACCAAGGATGTTTGCATTGTAAGTATTACTGTATGTAGACTTACCAAGGATGTTTGTATTGTAAGTATTACTGTGAATGTAGACTTACCAAGGGTGTTTGTATTGTAAGTATTACTCTGTATGTAGACTTACCAAGGGTGTTTGTATTGTAAGTATTACTGTGTATGTCGACTTACCAAGGATGTTTCTATTGTAAGTATTACTGTGTATGTAGACGTATCAATGTTGTTTGTATTGTAAGTATTACTGTGTATGTCGACCTACCAAGGATGTTTATATTGCGAGTATTACTGTGTATATAGACTTACCAAGGATGTTTGTATTGTAAGTATTACTGTGTATGTCGACTTACCAAGGATGTTTGTATTGTAAGTATTATTGTGCATGTCGACTTACCAAGGATGTTTGTATTGTAAGTATTACTGTGTATGTCGACTTACCAAGGATGTTTGTATTGTAAGTATTACTGTGCATGTCGACTTACCAAGGATGTTTGTATTGTAAGTATTACTATGTATATCGACTTACCAAGGGTGTTTGTATTGTAAGTATTACTGTGTATGTCGACTTACCAAGGATGTTTGTATTGTAAGTATTACTGTGTATGTAGACTTATCAAGGGTGTTTGTATTGTAAGTATTACTGTGTATGTCGATTTATTAAGGATGTTTGTATTGTAAGTATTACGGTGTATGTAGACGTATCACGGATGTTTGTATTGTAAGTATTGCTGTGTATGTAGACGTATCAAGGGTGTTTGTATTGTAAGTATTACTGTGTATGTCGACTTACCAAGGATGTTTGTATTGTAAATATTACTGTGTATGTAGACTTACCAAGGATGTTTGTATTGTAAGTATTACTGTATATGTAGACTTACCAAGGTTGTTTGTATTGTCAGTATTACTGTGTATGTAGACTTACCAAGGATGTTTGTATTGTAAATATTACTGTGTATGTCGACTTCCCACGGGTGTTTGCATTGTAAGTATTACTGTGTATGTCGACCTACCAAGGATGTTTATATTGCGAGTATTACTGTGTATATAGACTTACCAAGGATGTTTGTATTGTAAGTATTACTGTGCATGTCGACTTACCAAGGATGTTTGTATTGTAAGTATTATTGTGCATGTCGACTTACCAAGGATGTTTGTATTGTAAGTATTACTGTGTATGTCGACTTACCAAGGATGTTTGTATTGTAAGTATTACTGTGCATGTCGACTTACCAAGGATGTTTGTATTGTACGTATTACTGTGTATGTCGACTTACCAAGGATGTTTGCATTGTAAGTATTACTGTGTATGTCGACTTACCAAGGGTGTTTGTATTGTAAGTATTACTGTGCATGTCGACTTACCAAGGATTTTTGCATTGTAAGTATTACTGTATGTAGACTTACCAAGGATGTTTGTATTGTAAGTATTACTGTGAACTTAGACTTTCCAAGGGTGTTTGTATTGTAAGTATTACTCTGTATGTAGACTTACCAAGGGTGTTTGTATTGTAAGTATTACTGTGTATGTCGACTTACCAAGGATGTTTCTATTGTAAGTATTACTGTGTATGTAGACGTATCTAGGTTGTTTGTATTGTAAGTATTACTGTGTATGTCGATTTATTAAGGATGTTTGTATTGTAAGTATTACTGTGTATGTAAATTTAGCAATGATTTTGTGTTGTAAGTATTACTGTGTATGTCGACTTATCAAGGGTGTTTGTATTGTAAGTATTACTATGTATGTAGACTTACCAAGGATGTTTGTATTGTAAGTATTACTGTGTATGTAGACTTACCAAGGATATTTGTATTGTAAGTATTACTGTGTATGTCGACTTACCAAGGATGTTTGTATTGTAAGTATTACTGTGTATGTCGACTTACCAAGGATGTTTGTATTGTAAGTATTACTGTGTATGTAGACTTATCAAGGGTGTTTGTATTGTAAGTATTACTGTGTATGTCGACTTCCCAAGGATGTTTGTATTGTAAGTATTACTGTGTATGTCGACTTCCCAAGGGTGTTTGCATTGTAAGTATTACTGTGTATGTCGACCTACCAAGGATGTTTATATTGCGAGTATTACTGTGTATGTCGACTTACCAAGGATGTTTGTATTGTAAGTATTACTGTGCATGTCGACTTACCAAGGATGTTTCTATTGTAAGTATTACTATGTATGTCGACTTACCAAGGGTGTTTGTATTGTAAGTATTACTGTGTATGTCGACTTACCAAGGATGTTTGTATTGTAAGTATTACTGTGTATGTAGACTTATCAAGGGTGTTTGTATTGTAAGTATTACTGTGTATGTCGACTTACCAAGGATGTTTGTATTGTAAGTATTACTGTGTATGTCGACTTACCAAGGATGTTTGAATTGTAAGTATTACTGTGCATGTCGACTTACCAAGGGTGTTTGTATTGTAAGTATTACTGTGCATGTCGACTTACCAAGGATTTTTGCATTGTAAGTATTACTGTATGTAGACTTACCAAGGATGTTTGTATTGTAAGTATTACTGTGAATGTAGACTTACCAAGGGTGTTTGTATTGTAAGTATTACTCTGTATGTAGACTTACCAAGGGTGTTTGTATTGTAAGTATTAATGTGTATGTCAACTTACCAAGGATGTTTCTATTGTAAGTATTACTGTGTATGTAGACGTATCAAGGTTGTTTGCATTGTAAGTATTACTGTGTATGTCCATTTATTAAGGATGTTTGTATTGTAAGTATTACTGTGTATGTAGACGTATCACGGATGTTTGTATTGTAAGTATTGCTGTGTATGTAGATGTATCAAGGGTGTTTGTATTGTAAGTATTACTGTGTATGTCGACCTACCAAGGATGTTTGTATTGTAAATATTACTGTGTATGTAGACTTACCAAGGATGTTTGTATTGTAAGTATTACTTTGTATTTAGACTTAGCAATGATTTTGTGTTGTAAGTATTACTGTGTATGTCGACTTATCAAGGGTGTTTGTATTGTAAGTATTACTATGTATGTAGACTTACCAAGGATGTTTGTATTGTAAGTATTACTGTGTATGTCGACTTACCAAGGATGTTTGTATTGTAAGTATTACTCTGCATGTCGACTTACCAAAGGTGTTTGTATTGTAAGTATTACTGTGCATGTCGACTTACCAAGGATGTTTGCATTGTAAGTATTACTGTATGTAGACTTACCAAGGATGTTTGTATTGTAAGTATTACTGTGAATGTAGACTTACCAAGGGTGTTTGTATTGTAAGTATTACTCTGTATGTAGACTTACCAAGGGTTTTTGTATTGTAAGTATTACTGTGTATGTCGACTTACCAAGGATGTTTCTATTGTAAGTATTACTGTGTATGTAGACGTATCAATGTTGTTTGTATTGTAAGTATTACTGTGTATGTCGACCTACCAAGGATGTTTATATTGCGAGTATTACTGTGTATATAGACTTACCAAGGATGTTTGTATTGTAAGTATTACTGTGTATGTCGACTTACCAAGGATGTTTGTATTGTAAGTATTATTGTGCATGTCGACTTACCAAGGATGTTTGTATTGTAAGTATTACTGTGTATGTCGACTTACCAAGGATGTTTGTATTGTAAGTATTACTGTGCATGTCGACTTACCAAGGATGTTTGTATTGTAAGTATTACTATGTATATCGACTTACCAAGGGTGTTTGTATTGTAAGTATTACTGTGTATGTCGACTTACCAAGGATGTTTGTATTGTAAGTATTACTGTGTATGTAGACTTATCAAGGGTGTTTGTATTGTAAGTATTACTGTGTATGTCGACTTACCAAGGATGTTTGTATTGTAAGTATTACTGTGTATGTCGACTTACCAAGGATGTTTCTATTGTAAGTATTACTGTGTATGTAGACGTATCAAGGTTGTTTGTATTGTAAGTATTACTGTGTATGTCGATTTATTAAGGATGTTTGTATTGTAAGTATTACGGTGTATGTAGACGTATCACGGATGTTTGTATTGTAAGTATTGCTGTGTATGTAGACGTATCAAGGGTGTTTGTATTGTAAGTATTACTGTGTATGTCGACTTACCAAGGATGTTTGTATTGTAAATATTACTGTGTATGTAGACTTACCAAGGATGTTTGTATTGTAAGTATTACTGTATATGTAGACTTACCAAGGTTGTTTGTATTGTCAGTATTACTGTGTATGTAGACTTACCAAGGATGTTTGTATTGTAAATATTACTGTGTATGTCGACTTCCCACGGGTGTTTGCATTGTAAGTATTACTGTGTATGTCGACCTACCAAGGATGTTTATATTGCGAGTATTACTGTGTATATAGACTTACCAAGGATGTTTGTATTGTAAGTATTACTGTGCATGTCGACTTACCAAGGATGTTTGTATTGTAAGTATTATTGTGCATGTCGACTTACCAAGGATGTTTGTATTGTAAGTATTACTGTGTATGTCGACTTACCAAGGATGTTTGTATTGTAAGTATTACTGTGTATGTCGACTTACCAAGGGTGTTTGTATTGTAAGTATTACTGTGCATGTCGACTTACCAAGGATTTTTGCATTGTAAGTATTACTGTATGTAGACTTACCAAGGATGTTTGTATTGTAAGTATTACTGTGAACTTAGACTTTCCAAGGGTGTTTGTATTGTAAGTATTACTCTGTATGTAGACTTACCAAGGGTGTTTGTATTGTAAGTATTACTGTGTATGTCGACTTACCAAGGATGTTTCTATTGTAAGTATTACTGTGTATGTAGACGTATCTAGGTTGTTTGTATTGTAAGTATTACTGTGTATGTCGATTTATTAAGGATGTTTGTATTGTAAGTATTACTGTGTATGTAAATTTAGCAATGATTTTGTGTTGTAAGTATTACTGTGTATGTCGACTTATCAAGGGTGTTTGTATTGTAAGTATTACTATGTATGTAGACTTACCAAGGATGTTTGTATTGTAAGTATTACTGTGTATGTAGACTTACCAAGGATATTTGTATTGTAAGTATTACTGTGTATGTCGACTTACCAAGGATGTTTGTATTGTAAGTATTACTGTGTATGTCGACTTACCAAGGATGTTTGTATTGTAAGTATTACTGTGTATGTAGACTTATCAAGGGTGTTTGTATTGTAAGTATTACTGTGTATGTCGACTTACCAAGGATGTTTGTATTGTAAGTATTACTGTGTATGTCGACTTACCAAGGATGTTTGAATTGTAAGTATTACTGTGCATGTCGACTTACCAAGGGTGTTTGTATTGTAAGTATTACTGTGCATGTCGACTTACCAAGGATTTTTGCATTGTAAGTATTACTGTATGTAGACTTACCAAGGATGTTTGTATTGTAAGTATTACTGTGAATGTAGACTTACCAAGGGTGTTTGTATTGTAAGTATTACTCTGTATGTAGACTTACCAAGGGTGTTTGTATTGTAAGTATTAATGTGAATGTCAACTTACCAAGGATGTTTCTATTGTAAGTATTACTGTGTATGTAGACGTATCAAGGTTGTTTGCATTGTAAGTATTACTGTGTATGTCCATTTATTAAGGATGTTTGTATTGTAAGTATTACTGTGTATGTAGACGTATCACGGATGTTTGTATTGTAAGTATTGCTGTGTATGTAGACGTATCAAGGATGTTTGTATTGTAAGTATTACTGTGTATGTAGACTTACCAAGGTTGTTTGTATTGTAAGTATTACTGTGTATGTAAACTTACCAAGGATGTTTGTATTGTAAATATTACTGTGTATGTCGACTTCCCAAGGATGTTTGTATTGTAAGTATTACTGTGTATGTCGATTTCCCAAGGGTGTTTGCATTGTAAGTATTACTGTGTATGTCGACCTACCAAGGATGTTTATATTGCGAGTATTACTGTGTATGTCGACTTACCAAGGATGTTTGTATTGTAAGTATTACTGTGCATGTCGACTTACCAAGGATGTTTCTATTGTAAGTATTACTATGTATGTCGACTTACCAAGGGTGTTTGTATTGTAAGTATTACTGTGTATGTCGACTTACCAAGGATGTTTGTATTGTAAGTATTACTGTGTATGTAGACGTATCAATGTTGTTTGTATTGTAAGTATTACTGTGTATATAGACTTACCAAGGATGTTTGTATTGTAAGTATTACTGTGTATGTCGACTTACCAAGGATGTTTGTATTGTAAGTATTATTGTGCATGTCGACTTACCAAGGATGTTTGTATTGTAAGTATTACTGTGTATGTCGACTTACCAAGGATGTTTGTATTGTAAGTATTACTGTGCATGTCGACTTACCAAGGATGTTTGTATTGTAAGTATTACTATGTATATCGACTTACCAAGGGTGTTTGTATTGTAAGTATTACTGTGTATGTCGACTTACCAAGGATGTTTGTATTGTAAGTATTACTGTGTATGTAGACTTATCAAGGATGTTTGTATTGTAAGTATTACTGTGTATGTCGACTTACCAAGGATGTTTGTATTGTAAGTATTACTGTGTATGTCGACTTACCAAGGATGTTTCTATTGTAAGTATTACTGTGTATGTAGACGTATCAAGGTTGTTTGTATTGTAAGTATTACTGTGTATGTCGATTTATTAAGGATGTTTGTATTGTAAGTATTACGGTGTATGTAGACGTATCACGGATGTTTGTATTGTAAGTATTGCTGTGTATGTAGACGTATCAAGGGTGTTTGTATTGTAAGTATTACTGTGTATGTCGACTTACCAAGGATGTTTGTATTGTAAATATTACTGTGTATGTAGACTTACCAAGGATGTTTGTATTGTAAGTATTACTGTATATGTAGACTTACCAAGGTTGTTTGTATTGTCAGTATTACTGTGTATGTAGACTTACCAAGGATGTTTGTATTGTAAATATTACTGTGTATGTCGACTTCCCACGGGTGTTTGCATTGTAAGTATTACTGTGTATGTCGACCTACCAAGGATGTTTATATTGCGAGTATTACTGTGTATATAGACTTACCAAGGATGTTTGTATTGTAAGTATTACTGTGCATGTCGACTTACCAAGGATGTTTGTATTGTAAGTATTATTGTGCATGTCGACTTACCAAGGATGTTTGTATTGTAAGTATTACTGTGTATGTCGACTTACCAAGGATGTTTGTATTGTAAGTATTACTGTGCATGTCGACTTACCAAGGATGTTTGTATTGTACGTATTACTGTGTATGTCGACTTACCAAGGATGTTTGTATTGTAAGTATTACTGTGTATGTCGACTTACCAAGGGTGTTTGTATTGTAAGTATTACTGTGCATGTCGACTTACCAAGGATTTTTGCATTGTAAGTATTACTGTATGTAGACTTACCAAGGATGTTTGTATTGTAAGTATTACTGTGAACTTAGACTTTCCAAGGGTGTTTGTATTGTAAGTATTACTCTGTATGTAGACTTACCAAGGGTGTTTGTATTGTAAGTATTACTGTGTATGTCGACTTACCAAGGATGTTTCTATTGTAAGTATTACTGTGTATGTAGACGTATCTAGGTTGTTTGTATTGTAAGTATTACTGTGTATGTCGATTTATTAAGGATGTTTGTATTGTAAGTATTACTGTGTATGTAAATTTAGCAATGATTTTGTGTTGTAAGTATTACTGTGTATGTCGACTTATCAAGGGTGTTTGTATTGTAAGTATTACTATGTATGTAGACTTACCAAGGATGTTTGTATTGTAAGTATTACTGTGTATGTAGACTTACCAAGGATATTTGTATTGTAAGTATTACTGTGTATGTCGACTTACCAAGGATGTTTGTATTGTAAGTATTACTGTGTATGTCGACTTACCAAGGATGTTTGTATTGTAAGTATTACTGTGTATGTAGACTTATCAAGGGTGTTTGTATTGTAAGTATTACTGTGTATGTCGACTTACCAAGGATGTTTGTATTGTAAGTATTACTGTGTATGTCGACTTACCAAGGATGTTTGAATTGTAAGTATTACTGTGCATGTCGACTTACCAAGGGTGTTTGTATTGTAAGTATTACTGTGCATGTCGACTTACCAAGGATTTTTGCATTGTAAGTATTACTGTATGTAGACTTACCAAGGATGTTTGTATTGTAAGTATTACTGTGAATGTAGACTTACCAAGGGTGTTTGTATTGTAAGTATTACTCTGTATGTAGACTTACCAAGGGTGTTTGTATTGTAAGTATTAATGTGAATGTCAACTTACCAAGGATGTTTCTATTGTAAGTATTACTGTGTATGTAGACGTATCAAGGTTGTTTGCATTGTAAGTATTACTGTGTATGTCCATTTATTAAGGATGTTTGTATTGTAAGTATTACTGTGTATGTAGACGTATCACGGATGTTTGTATTGTAAGTATTGCTGTGTATGTAGACGTATCAAGGATGTTTGTATTGTAAGTATTACTGTGTATGTAGACTTACCAAGGTTGTTTGTATTGTAAGTATTACTGTGTATGTAAACTTACCAAGGATGTTTGTATTGTAAATATTACTGTGTATGTCGACTTCCCAAGGATGTTTGTATTGTAAGTATTACTGTGTATGTCGACTTCCCAAGGGTGTTTGCATTGTAAGTATTACTGTGTATGTCGACCTACCAAGGATGTTTATATTGCGAGTATTACTGTGTACGTCGACTTACCAAGGATGTTTGTATTGTAAGTATTACTGTGCATGTCGACTTACCAAGGATGTTTCTATTGTAAGTATTACTATGTATGTCGACTTACCAAGGGTGTTTGTATTGTAAGTATTACTGTGTATGTCGACTTACCAAGGATGTTTGTATTGTAAGTATTACTGTGTATGTAGACGTATCAATGTTGTTTGTATTGTATGTATTACTGTGTATGTCGACCTACCAAGGATGTTTATATTGCGAGTATTACTGTGTATATAGACTTACCAAGGATGTTTGTATTGTAAGTATTACTGTGTATGTCGACTTACCAAGGATGTTTGTATTGTAAGTATTATTGTGCATGTCGACTTACCAAGGATGTTTGTATTGTAAGTATTACTGTGTATGTCGACTTACCAAGGATGTTTGTATTGTAAGTATTACTGTGTATGTCGACTTACCAAGGTTGTTTGTATTGTAAATATTACTCTGTATGTAGACTTACCAAGGGTGTTTGTATTGTAAGTATTAATGTGTATGTCAACTTACCAAGGATGTTTCTATTGTAAGTATTACTGTGTATGTAGACGTATCAAGGTTGTTTGCATTGTAAGTATTACTGTGTATGTCCATTTATTAAGGATGTTTGTATTGTAAGTATTACTGTGTATGTAGACGTATCACGGATGTTTGTATTGTAAGTATTGCTGTGTATGTAGATGTATCAAGGGTGTTTGTATTGTAAGTATTACTGTGTATGTCGACCTACCAAGGATGTTTGTATTGTAAATATTACTGTGTATGTAGACTTACCAAGGATGTTTGTATTGTAAGTATTACTTTGTATTTAGACTTAGCAATGATTTTGTGTTGTAAGTATTACTGTGTATGTCGACTTATCAAGGGTGTTTGTATTGTAAGTATTACTATGTATGTAGACTTACCAAGGATGTTTGTATTGTAAGTATTACTGTGTATGTCGACTTACCAAGGATGTTTGTATTGTAAGTATTACTCTGCATGTCGACTTACCAAAGGTGTTTGTATTGTAAGTATTACTGTGCATGTCGACTTACCAAGGATGTTTGCATTGTAAGTATTACTGTATGTAGACTTACCAAGGATGTTTGTATTGTAAGTATTACTGTGAATGTAGACTTACCAAGGGTGTTTGTATTGTAAGTATTACTCTGTATGTAGACTTACCAAGGGTGTTTGTATTGTAAGTATTACTGTGTATGTCGACTTACCAAGGATGTTTCTATTGTAAGTATTACTGTGTATGTAGACGTATCAATGTTGTTTGTATTGTAAGTATTACTGTGTATGTCGACCTACCAAGGATGTTTATATTGCGAGTATTACTGTGTATATAGACTTACCAAGGATGTTTGTATTGTAAGTATTACTGTGTATGTCGACTTACCAAGGATGTTTGTATTGTAAGTATTATTGTGCATGTCGACTTACCAAGGATGTTTGTATTGTAAGTATTACTGTGTATGTCGACTTACCAAGGATGTTTGTATTGTAAGTATTACTGTGCATGTCGACTTACCAAGGATGTTTGTATTGTAAGTATTACTATGTATATCGACTTACCAAGGGTGTTTGTATTGTAAGTATTACTGTGTATGTCGACTTACCAAGGATGTTTGTATTGTAAGTATTACTGTGTATGTAGACTTATCAAGGGTGTTTGTATTGTAAGTATTACTGTGTATGTCGACTTACCAAGGATGTTTGTATTGTAAGTATTACTGTGTATGTCGACTTACCAAGGATGTTTCTATTGTAAGTATTACTGTGTATGTAGACGTATCAAGGTTGTTTGTATTGTAAGTATTACTGTGTATGTCGATTTATTAAGGATGTTTGTATTGTAAGTATTACGGTGTATGTAGACGTATCACGGATGTTTGTATTGTAAGTATTGCTGTGTATGTAGACGTATCAAGGGTGTTTGTATTGTAAGTATTACTGTGTATGTCGACTTACCAAGGATGTTTGTATTGTAAATATTACTGTGTATGTAGACTTACCAAGGATGTTTGTATTGTAAGTATTACTGTATATGTAGACTTACCAAGGTTGTTTGTATTGTCAGTATTACTGTGTATGTAGACTTACCAAGGATGTTTGTATTGTAAATATTACTGTGTATGTCGACTTCCCACGGGTGTTTGCATTGTAAGTATTACTGTGTATGTCGACCTACCAAGGATGTTTATATTGCGAGTATTACTGTGTATATAGACTTACCAAGGATGTTTGTATTGTAAGTATTACTGTGCATGTCGACTTACCAAGGATGTTTGTATTGTAAGTATTATTGTGCATGTCGACTTACCAAGGATGTTTGTATTGTAAGTATTACTGTGTATGTCGACTTACCAAGGATGTTTGTATTGTAAGTATTACTGTGCATGTCGACTTACCAAGGATGTTTGTATTGTACGTATTACTGTGTATGTCGACTTACCAAGGATGTTTGTATTGTAAGTATTACTGTGTATGTCGACTTACCAAGGGTGTTTGTATTGTAAGTATTACTGTGCATGTCGACTTACCAAGGATTTTTGCATTGTAAGTATTACTGTATGTAGACTTACCAAGGATGTTTGTATTGTAAGTATTACTGTGAACTTAGACTTTCCAAGGGTGTTTGTATTGTAAGTATTACTCTGTATGTAGACTTACCAAGGGTGTTTGTATTGTAAGTATTACTGTGTATGTCGACTTACCAAGGATGTTTCTATTGTAAGTATTACTGTGTATGTAGACGTATCTAGGTTGTTTGTATTGTAAGTATTACTGTGTATGTCGATTTATTAAGGATGTTTGTATTGTAAGTATTACTGTGTATGTAAATTTAGCAATGATTTTGTGTTGTAAGTATTACTGTGTATGTCGACTTATCAAGGGTGTTTGTATTGTAAGTATTACTATGTATGTAGACTTACCAAGGATGTTTGTATTGTAAGTATTACTGTGTATGTAGACTTACCAAGGATATTTGTATTGTAAGTATTACTGTGTATGTCGACTTACCAAGGATGTTTGTATTGTAAGTATTACTGTGTATGTCGACTTACCAAGGATGTTTGTATTGTAAGTATTACTGTGTATGTAGACTTATCAAGGGTGTTTGTATTGTAAGTATTACTGTGTATGTCGACTTACCAAGGATGTTTGTATTGTAAGTATTACTGTGTATGTCGACTTACCAAGGATGTTTGAATTGTAAGTATTACTGTGCATGTCGACTTACCAAGGGTGTTTGTATTGTAAGTATTACTGTGCATGTCGACTTACCAAGGATTTTTGCATTGTAAGTATTACTGTATGTAGACTTACCAAGGATGTTTGTATTGTAAGTATTACTGTGAATGTAGACTTACCAAGGGTGTTTGTATTGTAAGTATTACTCTGTATGTAGACTTACCAAGGGTGTTTGTATTGTAAGTATTAATGTGAATGTCAACTTACCAAGGATGTTTCTATTGTAAGTATTACTGTGTATGTAGACGTATCAAGGTTGTTTGCATTGTAAGTATTACTGTGTATGTCCATTTATTAAGGATGTTTGTATTGTAAGTATTACTGTGTATGTAGACGTATCACGGATGTTTGTATTGTAAGTATTGCTGTGTATGTAGACGTATCAAGGATGTTTGTATTGTAAGTATTACTGTGTATGTAGACTTACCAAGGTTGTTTGTATTGTAAGTATTACTGTGTATGTAAACTTACCAAGGATGTTTGTATTGTAAATATTACTGTGTATGTCGACTTCCCAAGGATGTTTGTATTGTAAGTATTACTGTGTATGTCGATTTCCCAAGGGTGTTTGCATTGTAAGTATTACTGTGTATGTCGACCTACCAAGGATGTTTATATTGCGAGTATTACTGTGTATGTCGACTTACCAAGGATGTTTGTATTGTAAGTATTACTGTGCATGTCGACTTACCAAGGATGTTTCTATTGTAAGTATTACTATGTATGTCGACTTACCAAGGGTGTTTGTATTGTAAGTATTACTGTGTATGTCGACTTACCAAGGATGTTTGTATTGTAAGTATTACTGTGTATGTAGACGTATCAATGTTGTTTGTATTGTAAGTATTACTGTGTATGTCGACCTACCAAGGATGTTTATATTGCGAGTATTACTGTGTATATAGACTTACCAAGGATGTTTGTATTGTAAGTATTACTGTGTATGTCGACTTACCAAGGATGTTTGTATTGTAAGTATTATTGTGCATGTCGACTTACCAAGGATGTTTGTATTGTAAGTATTACTGTGTATGTCGACTTACCAAGGATGTTTGTATTGTAAGTATTACTGTGCATGTCGACTTACCAAGGATGTTTGTATTGTAAGTATTACTATGTATATCGACTTACCAAGGGTGTTTGTATTGTAAGTATTACTGTGTATGTCGACTTACCAAGGATGTTTGTATTGTAAGTATTACTGTGTATGTAGACTTATCAAGGATGTTTGTATTGTAAGTATTACTGTGTATGTCGACTTACCAAGGATGTTTGTATTGTAAGTATTACTGTGTATGTCGACTTACCAAGGATGTTTCTATTGTAAGTATTACTGTGTATGTAGACGTATCAAGGTTGTTTGTATTGTAAGTATTACTGTGTATGTCGATTTATTAAGGATGTTTGTATTGTAAGTATTACGGTGTATGTAGACGTATCACGGATGTTTGTATTGTAAGTATTGCTGTGTATGTAGACGTATCAAGGGTGTTTGTATTGTAAGTATTACTGTGTATGTCGACTTACCAAGGATGTTTGTATTGTAAATATTACTGTGTATGTAGACTTACCAAGGATGTTTGTATTGTAAGTATTACTGTATATGTAGACTTACCAAGGTTTTTTGTATTGTCAGTATTACTGTGTATGTAGACTTACCAAGGATGTTTGTATTGTAAATATTACTGTGTATGTCGACTTCCCACGGGTGTTTGCATTGTAAGTATTACTGTGTATGTCGACCTACCAAGGATGTTTATATTGCGAGTATTACTGTGTATATAGACTTACCAAGGATGTTTGTATTGTAAGTATTACTGTGCATGTCGACTTACCAAGGATGTTTGTATTGTAAGTATTATTGTGCATGTCGACTTACCAAGGATGTTTGTATTGTAAGTATTACTGTGTATGTCGACTTACCAAGGATGTTTGTATTGTAAGTATTACTGTGCATGTCGACTTACCAAGGATGTTTGTATTGTACGTATTACTGTGTATGTCGACTTACCAAGGATGTTTGTATTGTAAGTATTACTGTGTATGTCGACTTACCAAGGGTGTTTGTATTGTAAGTATTACTGTGCATGTCGACTTACCAAGGATTTTTGCATTGTAAGTATTACTGTATGTAGACTTACCAAGGATGTTTGTATTGTAAGTATTACTGTGAACTTAGACTTTCCAAGGGTGTTTGTATTGTAAGTATTACTCTGTATGTAGACTTACCAAGGGTGTTTGTATTGTAAGTATTACTGTGTATGTCGACTTACCAAGGATGTTTCTATTGTAAGTATTACTGTGTATGTAGACGTATCTAGGTTGTTTGTATTGTAAGTATTACTGTGTATGTCGATTTATTAAGGATGTTTGTATTGTAAGTATTACTGTGTATGTAAATTTAGCAATGATTTTGTGTTGTAAGTATTACTGTGTATGTCGACTTATCAAGGGTGTTTGTATTGTAAGTATTACTATGTATGTAGACTTACCAAGGATGTTTGTATTGTAAGTATTACTGTGTATGTAGACTTACCAAGGATATTTGTATTGTAAGTATTACTGTGTATGTCGACTTACCAAGGATGTTTGTATTGTAAGTATTACTGTGTATGTCGACTTACCAAGGATGTTTGTATTGTAAGTATTACTGTGTATGTAGACTTATCAAGGGTGTTTGTATTGTAAGTATTACTGTGTATGTCGACTTACCAAGGATGTTTGTATTGTAAGTATTACTGTGTATGTCGACTTACCAAGGATGTTTGAATTGTAAGTATTACTGTGCATGTCGACTTACCAAGGGTGTTTGTATTGTAAGTATTACTGTGCATGTCGACTTACCAAGGATTTTTGCATTGTAAGTATTACTGTATGTAGACTTACCAAGGATGTTTGTATTGTAAGTATTACTGTGAATGTAGACTTACCAAGGGTGTTTGTATTGTAAGTATTACTCTGTATGTAGACTTACCAAGGGTGTTTGTATTGTAAGTATTAATGTGAATGTCAACTTACCAAGGATGTTTCTATTGTAAGTATTACTGTGTATGTAGACGTATCAAGGTTGTTTGCATTGTAAGTATTACTGTGTATGTCCATTTATTAAGGATGTTTGTATTGTAAGTATTACTGTGTATGTAGACGTATCACGGATGTTTGTATTGTAAGTATTGCTGTGTATGTAGACGTATCAAGGATGTTTGTATTGTAAGTATTACTGTGTATGTAGACTTACCAAGGTTGTTTGTATTGTAAGTATTACTGTGTATGTAAACTTACCAAGGATGTTTGTATTGTAAATATTACTGTGTATGTCGACTTCCCAAGGATGTTTGTATTGTAAGTATTACTGTGTATGTCGACTTCCCAAGGGTGTTTGCATTGTAAGTATTACTGTGTATGTCGACCTACCAAGGATGTTTATATTGCGAGTATTACTGTGTATGTCGACTTACCAAGGATGTTTGTATTGTAAGTATTACTGTGCATGTCGACTTACCAAGGATGTTTCTATTGTAAGTATTACTATGTATGTCGACTTACCAAGGGTGTTTGTATTGTAAGTATTACTGTGTATGTCGACTTACCAAGGATGTTTGTATTGTAAGTATTACTGTGTATGTAGACGTATCAATGTTGTTTGTATTGTATGTATTACTGTGTATGTCGACCTACCAAGGATGTTTATATTGCGAGTATTACTGTGTATATAGACTTACCAAGGATGTTTGTATTGTAAGTATTACTGTGTATGTCGACTTACCAAGGATGTTTGTATTGTAAGTATTACTGTGTATGTCGACTTACCAAGGATGTTTGTATTGTAAGTATTACTGTGCATGTCGACTTACCAAGGATGTTTGTATTGTAAGTATTACTATGTATATCGACTTACCAAGGGTGTTTGTATTGTAAGTATTACTGTGTATGTCGACTTACCAAGGATGTTTGTATTGTAAGTATTACTGTGTATGTAGACTTATCAAGGATGTTTGTATTGTAAGTATTACTGTGTATGTCGACTTACCAAGGATGTTTGTATTGTAAGTATTACTGTGTATGTCGACTTACCAAGGATGTTTCTATTGTAAGTATTACTGTGTATGTAGACGTATCAAGGTTGTTTGTATTGTAAGTATTACTGTGTATGTCGATTTATTAAGGATGTTTGTATTGTAAGTATTACGGTGTATGTAGACGTATCACGGATGTTTGTATTGTAAGTATTGCTGTGTATGTAGACGTATCAAGGGTGTTTGTATTGTAAGTATTACTGTGTATGTCGACTTACCAAGGATGTTTGTATTGTAAATATTACTGTGTATGTAGACTTACCAAGGATGTTTGTATTGTAAGTATTACTGTATATGTAGACTTACCAAGGTTGTTTGTATTGTCAGTATTACTGTGTATGTAGACTTACCAAGGATGTTTGTATTGTAAATATTACTGTGTATGTCGACTTCCCACGGGTGTTTGCATTGTAAGTATTACTGTGTATGTCGACCTACCAAGGATGTTTATATTGCGAGTATTACTGTGTATATAGACTTACCAAGGATGTTTGTATTGTAAGTATTACTGTGCATGTCGACTTACCAAGGATGTTTGTATTGTAAGTATTATTGTGCATGTCGACTTACCAAGGATGTTTGTATTGTAAGTATTACTGTGTATGTCGACTTACCAAGGATGTTTGTATTGTAAGTATTACTGTGCATGTCGACTTACCAAGGATGTTTGTATTGTACGTATTACTGTGTATGTCGACTTACCAAGGATGTTTGTATTGTAAGTATTACTGTGTATGTCGACTTACCAAGGGTGTTTGTATTGTAAGTATTACTGTGCATGTCGACTTACCAAGGATTTTTGCATTGTAAGTATTACTGTATGTAGACTTACCAAGGATGTTTGTATTGTAAGTATTACTGTGAACTTAGACTTTCCAAGGGTGTTTGTATTGTAAGTATTACTCTGTATGTAGACTTACCAAGGGTGTTTGTATTGTAAGTATTACTGTGTATGTCGACTTACCAAGGATGTTTCTATTGTAAGTATTACTGTGCATGTAGACGTATCTAGGTTGTTTGTATTGTAAGTATTACTGTGTATGTCGATTTATTAAGGATGTTTGTATTGTAAGTATTACTGTGTATGTAAATTTAGCAATGATTTTGTGTTGTAAGTATTACTGTGTATGTCGACTTATCAAGGGTGTTTGTATTGTAAGTATTACTATGTATGTAGACTTACCAAGGATGTTTGTATTGTAAGTATTACTGTGTATGTAGACTTACCAAGGATATTTGTATTGTAAGTATTACTGTGTATGTCGACTTACCAAGGATGTTTGTATTGTAAGTATTACTGTGTATGTAGACTTACCAAGGTTGTTTGTATTGTAAGTATTACTGTGTATGTAAACTTACCAAGGATGTTTGTATTGTAAATATTACTGTGTATGTCGACTTCCCAAGGATGTTTGTATTGTAAGTATTACTGTGTATGTCGACTTCCCAAGGGTGTTTGCATTGTAAGTATTACTGTGTATGTCGACCTACCAAGGATGTTTATATTGCGAGTATTACTGTGTATGTCGACTTACCAAGGATGTTTGTATTGTAAGTATTACTGTGCATGTCGACTTACCAAGGATGTTTCTATTGTAAGTATTACTATGTATGTCGACTTACCAAGGGTGTTTGTATTGTAAGTATTACTGTGTATGTCGACTTACCAAGGATGTTTGTATTGTAAGTATTACTGTGTATGTAGACTTATCAAGGGTGTTTGTATTGTAAGTATTACTGTGTATGTCGACTTACCAAGGATGTTTGTATTGTAAGTATTACTGTGTATGTCGACTTACCAAGGATGTTTGAATTGTAAGTATTACTGTGCATGTCGACTTACCAAGGGTGTTTGTATTGTAAGTATTACTGTGCATGTCGACTTACCAAGGATTTTTGCATTGTAAGTATTACTGTATGTAGACTTACCAAGGATGTTTGTATTGTAAGTATTACTGTGAATGTAGACTTACCAAGGGTGTTTGTATTGTAAGTATTACTCTGTATGTAGACTTACCAAGGGTGTTTGTATTGTAAGTATTAATGTGTATGTCAACTTACCAAGGATGTTTCTATTGTAAGTATTACTGTGTATGTAGACGTATCAAGGTTGTTTGCATTGTAAGTATTACTGTGTATGTCCATTTATTAAGGATGTTTGTATTGTAAGTATTACTGTGTATGTAGACGTATCACGGATGTTTGTATTGTAAGTATTGCTGTGTATGTAGATGTATCAAGGGTGTTTGTATTGTAAGTATTACTGTGTATGTCGACCTACCAAGGATGTTTGTATTGTAAATATTACTGTGTATGTAGACTTACCAAGGATGTTTGTATTGTAAGTATTACTTTGTATTTAGACTTAGCAATGATTTTGTGTTGTAAGTATTACTGTGTATGTCGACTTATCAAGGGTGTTTGTATTGTAAGTATTACTATGTATGTAGACTTACCAAGGATGTTTGTATTGTAAGTATTACTGTGTATGTCGACTTACCAAGGATGTTTGTATTGTAAGTATTACTCTGCATGTCGACTTACCAAGGGTGTTTGTATTGTAAGTATTACTGTGCATGTCGACTTACCAAGGATGTTTGCATTGTAAGTATTACTGTATGTAGACTTACCAAGGATGTTTGTATTGTAAGTATTACTGTGAATGTAGACTTACCAAGGGTGTTTGTATTGTAAGTATTACTCTGTATGTAGACTTACCAAGGGTGTTTGTATTGTAAGTATTACTGTGTATGTCGACTTACCAAGGATGTTTCTATTGTAAGTATTACTGTGTATGTAGACGTATCAATGTTGTTTGTATTGTAAGTATTACTGTGTATGTCGACCTACCAAGGATGTTTATATTGCGAGTATTACTGTGTATATAGACTTACCAAGGATGTTTGTATTGTAAGTATTACTGTGTATGTCGACTTACCAAGGATGTTTGTATTGTAAGTATTATTGTGCATGTCGACTTACCAAGGATGTTTGTATTGTAAGTATTACTGTGTATGTCGACTTACCAAGGATGTTTGTATTGTAAGTATTACTGTGCATGTCGACTTACCAAGGATGTTTGTATTGTAAGTATTACTATGTATATCGACTTACCAAGGGTGTTTGTATTGTAAGTATTACTGTGTATGTCGACTTACCAAGGATGTTTATATTGTAAGTATTACTGTGTATGTAGACTTATCAAGGGTGTTTGTATTGTAAGTATTACTGTGTATGTCGACTTACCAAGGATGTTTGTATTGTAAGTATTACTGTGTATGTCGACTTACCAAGGATGTTTCTATTGTAAGTATTACTGTGTATGTAGACGTATCAAGGTTGTTTGTATTGTAAGTATTACTGTGTATGTCGATTTATTAAGGATGTTTGTATTGTAAGTATTACGGTGTATGTAGACGTATCACGGATGTTTGTATTGTAAGTATTGCTGTGTATGTAGACGTATCAAGGGTGTTTGTATTGTAAGTATTACTGTGTATGTCGACTTACCAAGGATGTTTGTATTGTAAATATTACTGTGTATGTAGACTTACCAAGGATGTTTGTATTGTAAGTATTACTGTATATGTAGACTTACCAAGGTTGTTTGTATTGTCAGTATTACTGTGTATGTAGACTTACCAAGGATGTTTGTATTGTAAATATTACTGTGTATGTCGACTTCCCACGGGTGTTTGCATTGTAAGTATTGCTGTGTATGTAGACGTATCAAGGGTGTTTGTATTGTAAGTATTACTGTGTATGTCGACCTACCAAGGATGTTTGTATTGTAAATATTACTGTGTATGTAGACTTACCAAGGATGTTTGTATTGTAAGTATTACTTTGTATTTAGACTTAGCAATGATTTTGTGTTGTAAGTATTACTGTGTATGTCGACTTATCAAGGGTGTTTGTATTGTAAGTATTACTATGTATGTAGACTTACCAAGGATGTTTGTATTGTAAGTATTACTGTGTATGTCGACTTACCAAGGATGTTTGTATTGTAAGTATTACTGTGCATGTCGACTTACCAAGGGTGTTTGTATTGTAAGTATTACTGTGCATGTCGACTTACCAAGGATGTTTGCATTGTAAGTATTACTGTATGTAGACTTACCAAGGATGTTTGTATTGTAAGTATTACTGTGAATGTAGACTTACCAAGGGTGTTTGTATTGTAAGTATTACTCTGTATGTAGACTTACCAAGGGTGTTTGTATTGTAAGTATTACTGTGTATGTCGACTTACCAAGGATGTTTCTATTGTAAGTATTACTGTGTATGTAGACGTATCAATGTTGTTTGTATTGTAAGTATTACTGTGTATGTCGATTTATTAAGGATGTTTGTATTGTAAGTATTACTGTGTATGTAGACGTATCACGGATGTTTGTATTGTAAGTATTGCTGTGTATGTCGACTTACCAAGGATATTTGCATTTTAAGTATTACTGTGCATGTCGTCTTACCAAGGGTGTTTGCATTGTAAGTATTACTGTGTATGTCGACCTACCAAGGATGTTTATATTGCGAGTATTACTGTGTATATAGACTTACCAAGGATGTTTGTATTGTAAGTATTACTGTGCATGTCGACTTACCAAGGATGTTTGTATTGTAAGTATTATTGTGCATGTCGACTTACCAAGGATGTTTGTATTGTAAGTATTACTGTGTATGTCGACTTACCAAGGATGTTTGTATTGTAAGTGTTACTGTGCATGTCGACTTACCAAGGTTGTTTGTATTGTACGTATTACTGTGTATGTCGACTTACCAAGGATGTTTGTATTGTAAGTATTACTGTGTATGTCGACTTACCAAGGGTGTAGGTATTGTAAGTATTACTGTGCATGTCGACTTACCAAGGATCTTTGCATTGTAAGTATTACTGTATGTAGACTTACCAAGGATGTTTGTATTGTAAGTATTACTGTGAACTTAGACTTACCAAGGGTATTTGTATTGTAAGTATTACTCTGTATGTAGACTTACCAAGGGTGTTTGTATTGTAAGTATTACTGTGTATGTCGACTTACCAAGGATGTTTCTATTGTAAGTATTACTGTGTATGTAGACGTATCTAGGTTGTTTGTATTGTAAGTATTACTGTGTATGTCGATTTATTAAGGATGTTTGTATTGTAAGTATTACTGTGTATGTAGACGTATCACGGATGTTTGTATTGTAAGTATTGCTGTGTATGTAGACGTATCAAGGGTGTTTGTATTGTAAGTATTACTGTGTATGCCGACTTACCAAGGATGTTTGTATTGTAAATATTACTGTGTATGTAGACTTACCAAGGATGTTTGTATTGTAAGTATTAATGTGTATGTAAATTTAGCAATGATTTTGTGTTGTAAGTATTACTGTGTATGTCGACTTATCAAGGGTGTTTGTATTGTAAGTATTACTATGTATGTAGACTTACCAAGGATGTTTGTATTGTAAGTATTACTGTGTATGTAGACTTACCAAGGATGTTTGTATTGTAAGTATTACTGTGTATGTCGACTTACCAAGGATGTTTGTATTGTAAGTATTACTGTGTATGTAGACTTACCAAGGTTGTTTGTATTGTAAGTATTACTGTGTATGTAAACTTACCAAGGATGTTTGTATTGTAAATATTACAGTGTATGTCGACTTCCCAAGGATGTTTGTATTGTAAGTATTACTGTGTATGTCGACTTCCCAAGGGTGTTTGCATTGTCAGTATTACTGTGTATGTCGACCTACCAAGGATGTTTATATTGCGAGTATTACTGTGTATGTCGACTTACCAAGGATGTTTGTATTGTAAGTATTACTGTGCATGTCGACTTACCAAGGATGTTTCTATTGTAAGTATTACTATGTATGTCGACTTACCAAGGGTGTTTGTATTGTAAGTATTACTGTGTATGTCGACTTACCAAGGATGTTTGTATTGTAAGTATTACTGTGTATGTAGATTTATCAAGGGTGTTTGTATTGTAAGTATTACTGTGTATGTCGACTTACCAAGGATGTTTGTATTGTAAGTATTACTGTGTATGTCGACTTACCAAGGATGTTTGAATTGTAAGTATTACTGTGCATGTCGACTTACCAAGGGTGTTTGTATTGTAAGTATTACTGTGCATGTCGACTTACCAAGGATTTTTGCATTGTAAGTATTACTGTATGTAGACTTACCAAGGATGTTTGTATTGTAAGTATTACTGTGAATGTAGACTTATTAAGGGTGTTTGTATTGTAAGTATTACTCTGTATGTAGACTTACCAAGGGTGTTTGTATTGTAAGTATTAATGTGAATGTCAACTTACCAAGGATGTTTCTATTGTAAGTATTACTGTGTATGTAGACGTATCAAGGTTGTTTGCATTGTAAGTATTACTGTGTATGTCCATTTATTAAGGATGTTTGTATTGTAAGTATTACTGTGTATGTAGACGTATCACGGATGTTTGTATTGTAAGTATTGCTCTGTATGTAGACGTATCAAGGGTGTTTGTATTGTAAGTATTACTGTGTATGTCGACCTACCAAGGATGTTTGTATTGTAAATATTACTGTGTATGTAGACTTACGAAGGATGTTTGTATTGTAAGTATTACTTTGTATTTAGACTTAGCAATGATTTTGTGTTGTAAGTATTACTGTGTATGTCGACTTATCAAGGGTGTTTGTATTGTAAGTATTACTATGTATGTAGACTTACCAAGGATGTTTGTATTGTAAGTATTACTGTGTATGTCGACTTACCAAGGATGTTTGTATTGTAAGTATTACTGTGTATGTCGACTTACCAAGGGTGTTTGTATTGTAAGTATTACTGTGCATGTCGACTTACCAAGGATGTTTGCATTGTAAGTATTACTGTATGTAGACTTACCAAGGATGTTTGTATTGTAAGTATTACTGTGAATGTAGACTTACCAAGGGTGTTTGTATTGTAAGTATTACTCTGTATGTAGACTTACCAAGGGTGTTTGTATTGTAAGTATTACTGTGTATGTCGACTTACCAAGGATGTTTCTATTGTAAGTATTACTGTGTATGTAGACGTATCAATGTTGTTTGTATTGTAAGTATTACTGTGTATGTCGATTTATTAAGGATGTTTGTATTGTAAGTATTACTGTGTATGTAGACGTATCACGGATGTTTGTATTGTAAGTATTGCTGTGTATGTCGACTTACCAAGGATATTTGCATCTTAAGTATTACTGTGCATGTCGTCTTACCAAGGGTGTTTGTATTGTAAGTATTACTGTGTATGTAGACTTACCAAGGGTGTTTGTATTGTAAGTATTACTGTGTATGTCGACTTACCAAGGATGTTTCTATTGTAAGTATTACTGTGTATGTAGTCGTATCAATGTTGTTTGTATTGTAAGTATTACTGTGTATGTCGATTTATTAAGGATGTTTGTATTGTAAGTATTACTGTGTATGTAGACGTATCACGGATGTTTGTATTGTAAGTATTACTGTGTATGTCGACTTACCAAGGATATTTGCATTTTAAGTATTACTGTGTATGTATACTTCCCAAGGGTGTTTGTATTGTAAGTATTACTGTGTATGTCGTCTTACCAGGTAAGTTTGTATTGTAAGTATTACTGTGTATGTCGACTTCACAAGGGTGTTTGCATTGTAAGTATTACGTTGTATGTGGACCTACCAAGGATGTTTGTATTGCAAGTATTTTGTGTATTTAGATTTACCAAGGATGTTTGTATTGTAAGTATTACTGTGTATGTCGACTTACCAAGGATGTTTGTATTGTAAGTATTACTGTGCATGTCGATTTACCAAGGATGTTTGTATTGTAAGTATTACTGTGTATGTCGACTTACCAAGGATGTTTGTATTGTAAGTATTACTGTGTATGTCAACTTACCAAGGATGTTTGTATTGTAAGTATTACTGTGTATGCAGACTTATCAAGGATGTTTGTATTGTAAGTATTACTGTGTATGTCGACTTACCAAGGATGTTTGTATTGTAAGTATTACTGTGCATGTCGACTTACCAAGGATGTTTGTATTGTAATTATTACTGTGCATGTCGACTTACCAAGGATGTTTGCATTGTAAGTATTACTGTATGTAGACTTACCAAGGATGTTTGTATTGTAAGTATTACTGTGTATGTAGACTTACCAAGGGTGTTTGTATTGTAAGTATTACTGTGTATGTAGACCTACCAAGGTTGTTTGTATTGTAAGTATTACTGTGTATGTAGACTTACCAAGGATGTTTGTATTGTAAATATTACTGTGTATGTCGACTTCCCAAGGATGTTTGTATTGTAAGTATTACTGTGTATGTCGACTTCCCAAGGGTGTTTGCATTGTTAGTATTACTGTGTATGTCGACCTACCAAGGATGTTTATATTGCGAGTATTACTGTGTAAATAGACTTACCAAGGATGTTTGTATTGTAAGTATTACTGTGTATGTCGACTTACCAAGGATGTTTGTATTGTAAGTATTATTGTGCATGTCGACTTACCAAGGATGTTTGTATTGTAAGTATTACTGTGCATGTCGACTAACCAAGGATGTTTGTATTGTAAGTATTACTATGTATGTCGACTTACCAAGGATGTTTGTATTGTAAGTATTATTGTGCATGTCGACTTACCAAGGATATTTGTATTGTAAGTATTACTGTGTATGTCGACTTACCAAGGATGTTTGTATTGTAAGTATTACTGTGTATGTAGACATATCAAGGGTGTTTGTATTGTAAGTATTATTGTGTATGTCGACTTACCAAGGATGTTTGTGTTGTAAGTATTACTGTGTATGTCGACTTACCAAGGATGTTTGTATTGTAAGTATTACTGTGAATGTAGACTTACCAAGGGTGTTTGTATTGTAAGTATTACTGTGTATATAGACTTACCAAGGGTATTTGTATTGTAAGTATTACTGTGTATGTCGACTTACCAAGGATGTTTCTATTGTAAGTATTACTTTGTATGTAGACGTATCAAGGTTGTTTGTATTGTAAGTATTACTGTGTATGTCGATTTATTAAGGATGTTTGTATTGTAAGTATTACTGTGTATGTAGACGTATCACGGATGTTTGTATTGTAAGTATTGCTGTGTATGTAGACGTATCAAGGGTGTTTGTATTGTAAGTATTACTGTGTATGTCGACTTACCAAGGATGTTTGTATTGTAAATATTACTGTGTATGTAGACTTACCAAGGATGTTTGTATTGTAAGTATTACTGTGTATGTAGACTTACCAAGGTTGTTTTTATTGTAAGTATTACTGTGCATGTCGACTTACCAAGGATGTTTGTATTGTAATTATTACTGTGCATGTCGACTTACCAAGAATGTTTGCATTGTAAGTATTACTGTATGTAGACTTACCAAGGATGTTTGTATTGTAAGTATTACTGTGTATGTAGACTTACCAAGGTTGTTTTTATTGTAAGTATTACTGTGCATGTCGACTTACCAAGGATGTTTGTATTGTAATTATTACTGTGCATGTCGACTTACCAAGAATGTTTGCATTGTAAGTATTACTGTATGTAGACTTACCAAGGATGTTTGTATTGTATGTATTACTGTGTATGTAGACTTACCAAGGGTGTTTGTATTGTAAGTATTACTCTGTATGTAGACTTACCAAGGGTGTTTGTATTGTAAGTATTACTGTGTATGTCGACTTACCAAGGATGTTTCTATTGTAAGTATTACTGTGTATGTAGACGTATCAATGTTGTTTGTATTGTAAGTATTACTGTGTATGTCGATTTATTAAGGATGTTTGTATTGTAAGTATTACTGTGTATGTAGACGTATCACGGATGTTTGTATTGTAAGTATTGCTGTGTATGTCGACTTACCAAGGATATTTGCATTTTAAGTATTACTGTGCATGTCGTCTTACCAAGGGTGTTTGCATTGTAAGTATTACTGTGTATGTCGACCTACCAAGGATGTTTATATTGCGAGTATTACTGTGTATATAGACTTACCAAGGATGTTTGTATTGTAAGTATTACTGTGCATGTCGACTTACCAAGGATGTTTGTATTGTAAGTATTATTGTGCATGTCGACTTACCAAGGATGTTTGTATTGTAAGTATTACTGTGTATGTCGACTTACCAAGGATGTTTGTATTGTAAGTGTTACTGTGCATGTCGACTTACCAAGGTTGTTTGTATTGTACGTATTACTGTGTATGTCGACTTACCAAGGATGTTTGTATTGTAAGTATTACTGTGTATGTCGACTTACCAAGGGTGTAGGTATTGTAAGTATTACTGTGCATGTCGACTTACCAAGGATCTTTGCATTGTAAGTATTACTGTATGTAGACTTACCAAGGATGTTTGTATTGTAAGTATTACTGTGAACTTAGACTTACCAAGGGTATTTGTATTGTAAGTATTACTCTGTATGTAGACTTACCAAGGGTGTTTGTATTGTAAGTATTACTGTGTATGTCGACTTACCAAGGATGTTTCTATTGTAAGTATTACTGTGTATGTAGACGTATCTAGGTTGTTTGTATTGTAAGTATTACTGTGTATGTCGATTTATTAAGGATGTTTGTATTGTAAGTATTACTGTGTATGTAGACGTATCACGGATGTTTGTATTGTAAGTATTGCTGTGTATGTAGACGTATCAAGGGTGTTTGTATTGTAAGTATTACTGTGTATGCCGACTTACCAAGGATGTTTGTATTGTAAATATTACTGTGTATGTAGACTTACCAAGGATGTTTGTATTGTAAGTATTAATGTGTATGTAAATTTAGCAATGATTTTGTGTTGTAAGTATTACTGTGTATGTCGACTTATCAAGGGTGTTTGTATTGTAAGTATTACTATGTATGTAGACTTACCAAGGATGTTTGTATTGTAAGTATTACTGTGTATGTAGACTTACCAAGGATGTTTGTATTGTAAGTATTACTGTGTATGTCGACTTACCAAGGATGTTTGTATTGTAAGTATTACTGTGTATGTAGACTTACCAAGGTTGTTTGTATTGTAAGTATTACTGTGTATGTAAACTTACCAAGGATGTTTGTATTGTAAATATTACAGTGTATGTCGACTTCCCAAGGATGTTTGTATTGTAAGTATTACTGTGTATGTCGACTTCCCAAGGGTGTTTGCATTGTCAGTATTACTGTGTATGTCGACCTACCAAGGATGTTTATATTGCGAGTATTACTGTGTATGTCGACTTACCAAGGATGTTTGTATTGTAAGTATTACTGTGCATGTCGACTTACCAAGGATGTTTCTATTGTAAGTATTACTATGTATGTCGACTTACCAAGGGTGTTTGTATTGTAAGTATTACTGTGTATGTCGACTTACCAAGGATGTTTGTATTGTAAGTATTACTGTGTATGTAGATTTATCAAGGGTGTTTGTATTGTAAGTATTACTGTGTATGTCGACTTACCAAGGATGTTTGTATTGTAAGTATTACTGTGTATGTCGACTTACCAAGGATGTTTGAATTGTAAGTATTACTGTGCATGTCGACTTACCAAGGGTGTTTGTATTGTAAGTATTACTGTGCATGTCGACTTACCAAGGATTTTTGCATTGTAAGTATTACTGTATGTAGACTTACCAAGGATGTTTGTATTGTAAGTATTACTGTGAATGTAGACTTACCAAGGGTGTTTGTATTGTAAGTATTACTCTGTATGTAGACTTACCAAGGGTGTTTGTATTGTAAGTATTAATGTGAATGTCAACTTACCAAGGATGTTTCTATTGTAAGTATTACTGTGTATGTAGACGTATCAAGGTTGTTTGCATTGTAAGTATTACTGTGTATGTCCATTTATTAAGGATGTTTGTATTGTAAGTATTACTGTGTATGTAGACGTATCACGGATGTTTGTATTGTAAGTATTGCTCTGTATGTAGACGTATCAAGGGTGTTTGTATTGTAAGTATTACTGTGTATGTCGACCTACCAAGGATGTTTGTATTGTAAATATTACTGTGTATGTAGACTTACGAAGGATGTTTGTATTGTAAGTATTACTTTGTATTTAGACTTAGCAATGATTTTGTGTTGTAAGTATTACTGTGTATGTCGACTTATCAAGGGTGTTTGTATTGTAAGTATTACTATGTATGTAGACTTACCAAGGATGTTTGTATTGTAAGTATTACTGTGTATGTCGACTTACCAAGGATGTTTGTATTGTAAGTATTACTGTGTATGTCGACTTACCAAGGGTGTTTGTATTGTAAGTATTACTGTGCATGTCGACTTACCAAGGATGTTTGCATTGTAAGTATTACTGTATGTAGACTTACCAAGGATGTTTGTATTGTAAGTATTACTGTGAATGTAGACTTACCAAGGGTGTTTGTATTGTAAGTATTACTCTGTATGTAGACTTACCAAGGGTGTTTGTATTGTAAGTATTACTGTGTATGTCGACTTACCAAGGATGTTTCTATTGTAAGTATTACTGTGTATGTAGACGTATCAATGTTGTTTGTATTGTAAGTATTACTGTGTATGTCGATTTATTAAGGATGTTTGTATTGTAAGTATTACTGTGTATGTAGACGTATCACGGATGTTTGTATTGTAAGTATTGCTGTGTATGTCGACTTACCAAGGATATTTGCATCTTAAGTATTACTGTGCATGTCGTCTTACCAAGGGTGTTTGTATTGTAAGTATTACTGTGTATGTAGACTTACCAAGGGTGTTTGTATTGTAAGTATTACTGTGTATGTCGACTTACCAAGGATGTTTCTATTGTAAGTATTACTGTGTATGTAGTCGTATCAATGTTGTTTGTATTGTAAGTATTACTGTGTATGTCGATTTATTAAGGATGTTTGTATTGTAAGTATTACTGTGTATGTAGACGTATCACGGATGTTTGTATTGTAAGTATTACTGTGTATGTCGACTTACCAAGGATATTTGCATTTTAAGTATTACTGTGTATGTATACTTCCCAAGGGTGTTTGTATTGTAAGTATTACTGTGTATGTCGTCTTACCAGGTAAGTTTGTATTGTAAGTATTACTGTGTATGTCGACTTCACAAGGGTGTTTGCATTGTAAGTATTACGTTGTATGTGGACCTACCAAGGATGTTTGTATTGCAAGTATTTTGTGTATTTAGATTTACCAAGGATGTTTGTATTGTAAGTATTACTGTGTATGTCGACTTACCAAGGATGTTTGTATTGTAAGTATTACTGTGCATGTCGATTTACCAAGGATGTTTGTATTGTAAGTATTACTGTGTATGTCGACTTACCAAGGATGTTTGTATTGTAAGTATTACTGTGTATGTCAACTTACCAAGGATGTTTGTATTGTAAGTATTACTGTGTATGCAGACTTATCAAGGATGTTTGTATTGTAAGTATTACTGTGTATGTCGACTTACCAAGGATGTTTGTATTGTAAGTATTACTGTGCATGTCGACTTACCAAGGATGTTTGTATTGTAATTATTACTGTGCATGTCGACTTACCAAGGATGTTTGCATTGTAAGTATTACTGTATGTAGACTTACCAAGGATGTTTGTATTGTAAGTATTACTGTGTATGTAGACTTACCAAGGGTGTTTGTATTGTAAGTATTACTGTGTATGTAGACCTACCAAGGTTGTTTGTATTGTAAGTATTACTGTGTATGTAGACTTACCAAGGATGTTTGTATTGTAAATATTACTGTGTATGTCGACTTCCCAAGGATGTTTGTATTGTAAGTATTACTGTGTATGTCGACTTCCCAAGGGTGTTTGCATTGTTAGTATTACTGTGTATGTCGACCTACCAAGGATGTTTATATTGCGAGTATTACTGTGTAAATAGACTTACCAAGGATGTTTGTATTGTAAGTATTACTGTGTATGTCGACTTACCAAGGATGTTTGTATTGTAAGTATTATTGTGCATGTCGACTTACCAAGGATGTTTGTATTGTAAGTATTACTGTGCATGTCGACTAACCAAGGATGTTTGTATTGTAAGTATTACTATGTATGTCGACTTACCAAGGATGTTTGTATTGTAAGTATTATTGTGCATGTCGACTTACCAAGGATATTTGTATTGTAAGTATTACTGTGTATGTCGACTTACCAAGGATGTTTGTATTGTAAGTATTACTGTGTATGTAGACATATCAAGGGTGTTTGTATTGTAAGTATTATTGTGTATGTCGACTTACCAAGGATGTTTGTGTTGTAAGTATTACTGTGTATGTCGACTTACCAAGGATGTTTGTATTGTAAGTATTACTGTGAATGTAGACTTACCAAGGGTGTTTGTATTGTAAGTATTACTGTGTATATAGACTTACCAAGGGTATTTGTATTGTAAGTATTACTGTGTATGTCGACTTACCAAGGATGTTTCTATTGTAAGTATTACTTTGTATGTAGACGTATCAAGGTTGTTTGTATTGTAAGTATTACTGTGTATGTCGATTTATTAAGGATGTTTGTATTGTAAGTATTACTGTGTATGTAGACGTATCACGGATGTTTGTATTGTAAGTATTGCTGTGTATGTAGACGTATCAAGGGTGTTTGTATTGTAAGTATTACTGTGTATGTCGACTTACCAAGGATGTTTGTATTGTAAATATTACTGTGTATGTAGACTTACCAAGGATGTTTGTATTGTAAGTATTACTGTGTATGTAGACTTACCAAGGTTGTTTTTATTGTAAGTATTACTGTGCATGTCGACTTACCAAGGATGTTTGTATTGTAATTATTACTGTGCATGTCGACTTACCAAGAATGTTTGCATTGTAAGTATTACTGTATGTAGACTTACCAAGGATGTTTGTATTGTATGTATTACTGTGTATGTAGACTTACCAATGGTGTTTGTATTGTAAGTATTACTGTGTATGTAGACTTACCAAGGGTGTTTGTATTGTAAGTATTACTGTGTATGTCGACTTACCAAGGATGTTTGTATTGTAAATATTACTGTGTATTTAGACTTACCAAGGATGTTTGTATTGTAAGTATTACTGTGTATGTAGACTTACCAATGATGTTTGTATTGTAAGTATTACTGTGTATGTAGACTTACCAAGGTTGTTTGTATTGTAAGTATTACTGTGTATGTAGACTTACCAAGGATGTTTGTATTGTAAATATTACTGTGTATGTCGACTTCCCAAGGATGTTTGTATTGTAAGTATTACTGTGTATGTCGACTTCCCAAGGGTGTTTGCATTGTAAGTATTACTGTGTATGTCGACCTACCAAGGATGTTTATATTGTAAGTATTACTGTGTATATAGACTTACCAAGGATGTTTGTATTGTAAGTATTACTGTGTATGTCGACTTACCAAGGATGTTTGTATTGTAAGTATTATTGTGCATGTCGACTTACCAAGGATGTTTGTATTGTAAGTATTACTGTGTATGTCGACTTACCAAGGATGTTTGTATTGTAAGTATTACTGTGCATGTCGACTTACCAAGGATGTTTGTATTTTAAGTATTACTATGTATGTCGACTTACCAAGGATGTTTGTATTGTAAGTATTATTGTGCATGTCGACTTACCAAGGATGTTTGTATTGTAAGTATTACTGTGTATGTCGACTTACCAAGGATGTTTGTATTGTAAGTATTACTGTGTATGTAGACTTATCAAGGGTGTTTGTATTGTAAATATTACTGTGTATGTCGACTTACCAAGGATGTTTGTATTGTAAGTATTACTGTGTATGTCGACCTACCAAGGATGTTTGTATTGTAAGTATTATTGTGAATGTAGACTTACCAAGAGTGTTTGTTTTGTAAGTATTACTCTGTATGTAGACTTACCAAGGGTGTTTGTATTGTAAGTATTACTGTGTATGTCGACTTACCAAGGATGTTTCTATTGTAAGTATTACTGTGTATGTAGACGTATCAAGGTTGTTTGTATTGTAAGTATTACTGTGTATGTCCATTTATTAAGGATGTTTGTATTGTAAGTATTACTGTGTATGTAGACGTATCACGGATGTTTGTATTGTAAGTATTGCTGTGTATGTAGACGTATCAAGGGTGTTTGTATTGTAAGTATTACTGTGTATGTCGACTTACCAAGGATGTTTGTATTGTAAATATTACTGTGTATGTAGACTTATCAAGGATGTTTGTATTGTAAGTATTACTGTATATGTAGACTTACCAATGGTGTTTGTATTGTAAGTATTACTGTGTATGTAGACTTACCAAGGTTGTTTTTATTGTAAGTATTACTGTGTATGTAGACTTACCAAGGATGTTTGTATTGTAAATATTACTGTGTATGTCGACTTCCCAAGGATGTTTGTATTGCAAGTATTACTGTGTATGTCCACTTCCCAAGGGTGTTTGCATTGTAAGTATTACTGTGTATGTCGACCTACCAAGGATGTTTATATTGCGAGTATTACTGTGTATATAGACTTACCAAGGATGTTTGTATTGTAAGTATTACTGTGTATGTCGACTTACCAAGGATGTTTGTATTGTAAGTATTATTGTGCATGTCGACTTACCAAGGATGTTTGTATTGTAAGTATTACTGTGTATGTCGACTTACCAAGGATGTTTGTATTGTAAGTATTACTATGTATGTCGACTTACCAAGGTTGTTTGTATTGTAAGTATTACTGTGCATGTCGACTTACCAAGGATTTTTGCATTGTAAGTATTACTGTATGTAGACTTACCAAGGATGTTTGTATTGTAAGTATTACTGTGAATGTAGACTTACCAAGGGTGTTTGTATTGTAAGTATTACTCTGTATGTAGACTTATCAAGGGTGTTTGTATTGTAAGTATTACTGTGTATGTCGACTTACCAAGGATGTTTCTATTGTAAGTATTACTGTGTATGTAGACGTATCAAGGTTGTTTGTATTGTAAGTATTACTGTGTATGTAGATTTACCAAGGATGTTTGTATTGTAAGTATTACTGTGTATGTCAACTTACCAAGGATGTTTGTATTGTAAGTATTACTGTGTATGCAGACTTACCAAGGATGTTTGTATTGTAATTATTACTGTTCATGTCGACTTACCAAGGATGTTTGCATTGTAAGTATTACTGTATGTAGACTTACCAAGGATGTTTGTATTGTAAGTATTACTGTGTATGTAGACTTACCAAGGATGTTTGTATTGTAAGTATTACTGTGTATGTAGACTTACCAAGGATGTTTGTATTGTAAATATTACTGTGTATGTAGACTTACCAAGGATGTTTGTATTGTAAGTATTACTGTGTATGTAGACTTACCAATGATGTTTGTATTGTAAGTATTACTGTGTATGTAGACTTACCAAGGTTGTTTGTATTGTAAGTATTACTGTGTATGTAGAATTACCAAGGATGTTTGTATTGTAAATATTACTGTGTATGTCGACTTCCAAAGGATGTTTGTATTGTAAGTATTACTGTGTATGTCGACTTCCCCAGGGTGTTTGCATTGTAAGTATTACTGTGTATGTCGACCTACCAAGGATGTTTATATTGCGAGTATTACTGTGTATGTCGACTTACCAAGGATGTTTGTATTGTAGGTATTACTGTGTATGTCAACTTACCAAGGATGTTTGTATTGTAAGTATTACTGTGTATGCAGACTTACCAAGGATGTTTGTATTGTAATTATTACTGTGCATGTCGACTTACCAAGGATGTTTGCATTGTAAGTATTACTGTATGTAGACTTACCAAGGATGTTTGTATTGTAAGTATTACTGTGTATGTAGACTTACCAAGGATGTTTGTATTGTAAGTATTATTGTGTATGTCGACTTCCCAAGGGTGTTTGCATTGTTATTATTACTGTGTATGTCGACCTACCAAGGATGTTTATATTGCGAGTATTACTGTGTAAATAGACTTACCAAGGATGTTTGTATTGTAAGTATTACTGTGTATGTCGACTTACCAAGGATGTTTGTATTGTAAGTATTATTGTGCATGTCGACTTACCAAGGATGTTTGTATTGTAAGTATTACTGTGCATGTCGACTTACCAAGGATGTTTGTATTGTAAGTATTACTATGTATGTCGACTTACCAAGGATGTTTGTATTGTAAGTATTATTGTGCATGTCGACTTACCAAGGATATTTGTATTGTAAGTATTACTGTGTATGTCGACTTACCAAGGATGTTTGTATTGTAAGTATTACTGTGTATGTAGACATATCAAGGGTGTTTGTATTGTAAGTATTATTGTGTATGTCGACTTACCAAGGATGTTTGTGTTGTAAGTATTACTGTGTATGTCGACTTACCAAGGATGTTTGTATTGTAAGTATTACTGTGAATGTAGACTTACCAAGGGTGTTTGTATTGTAAGTATTACTGTGTATATAGACTTACCAAGGGTATTTGTATTGTAAGTATTACTGTGTATGTCGACTTACCAAGGATGTTTCTATTGTAAGTATTACTTTGTATGTAGACGTATCAAGGTTGTTTGTATTGTAAGTATTACTGTGTATGTCGATTTATTAAGGATGTTTGTATTGTAAGTATTACTGTGTATGTAGACGTATCACGGATGTTTGTATTGTAAGTATTGCTGTGTATGTAGACGTATCAAGGGTGTTTGTATTGTAAGTATTACTGTGTATGTCGACTTACCAAGGATGTTTGTATTGTAAATATTACTGTGTATGTAGACTTACCAAGGATGTTTGTATTGTAAGTATTACTGTATATGTAGACTTACCAATGATGTTTGTATTGTAAGTATTACTGTGTATGTAGACTTACCAAGGTTGTTTTTATTGTAAGTATTACTGTGCATGTCGACTTACCAAGGGTGTTTGTATTGTAAGTATTACTGTGTATGTCGACTTACCAAGGATGTTTGTATTGTAAGTATTACTGTGTATGTAGACTTATCAAGGGTGTTTGTATTGTAAGTATTACTGTGTATGTCGACTTACCAAGGATGTTTGTATTGTAAGTATTACTGTGTATGTCGACTTACCAAGGATGTTTGAATTGTAAGTATTACTGTGCATGTCGACTTACCAAGGGTGTTTGTATTGTAAGTATTACTGTGCATGTCGACTTACCAAGGATTTTTGCATTGTAAGTATTACTGTATGTAGACTTACCAAGGATGTTTGTATTGTAAGTATTACTGTGAATGTAGACTTACCAAGGGTGTTTGTATTGTAAGTATTACTCTGTATGTAGACTTACCAAGGGTGTTTGTATTGTAAGTATTAATGTGAATGTCAACTTACCAAGGATGTTTCTATTGTAAGTATTACTGTGTATGTAGACTTATCAAGGTTGTTTGCATTGTAAGTATTACTGTGTATGTCCATTTATTAAGGATGTTTGTATTGTAAGTATTACTGTGTATGTAGACGTATCACGGATGTTTGTATTGTAAGTATTGCTGTGTATGTAGACGTATCAAGGGTGTTTGTATTGTAAGTATTACTTTGTATTTAGACTTAGCAATGATTTTGTGTTGTAAGTATTACTGTGTATGTCGACTTATCAAGGGTGTTTGTATTGTAAGTATTACTATGTATGTAGACTTACCAAGGATGTTTGTATTGTAAGTATTACTGTGTATGTCGACTTACCAAGGATGTTTGTATTGTAAGTATTACTGTGTATGTCGACTTACCAAGGGTGTTTGTATTGTAAGTATTACTGTGCATATCGACTTACCAAGGATGTTTGCATTGTAAGTATTACTGTATGTAGACTTACCAAGGATGTTTGTATTGTAAGTATTACTGTGAATGTAGACTTACCAAGGGTGTTTGTATTGTAAGTATTACTGTGTATGTCGACTTACCAAGGATGTTTGTATTGTAAGTATTACTGTGTATGTAGACGTATCACGGATGTTTGTATTGTAAGTATTGCTGTGTATGTCGACTTACCAAGGATATTTGCATTTTAAGTATTACTGTGCATGTCGTCTTACCAAGGGTGTTTGCATTGTAAGTATTACTGTGTATGTAGACTTACCAAGGGTGTTTGTATTGTAAGTATTACTGTGTATGTCGACTTACCAAGGATGTTTCTATTGTAAGTATTACTGTGTATGTAGACGTATCAATGTTGTTTGTATTGTAAGTATTACTGTGTATGTCGATTTATTAAGGATGTTTGTATTGTAAGTATTACTGTGTATGTAGACGTATCACGGATGTTTGTATTGTAAGTATTACTGTGTATGTCGACTTACCAAGGATATTTGCATTTTAAGTATTACTGTGTATGTATACTTCCCAAGGGTGTTTGTATTGTAAGTATTACTGTGTATGTCGTCTTACCAGGTAAGTTTGTATTGTAAGTATTACTGTGTATGTCGACTTCACAAGGGTGTTTGCATTGTAAGTATTACTTTGTATGTGGACCTACCAAGGATGTTTGTATTGCAAGTATTTTGTGTATTTAGATTTACCAAGGATGTTTGTATTGTAAGTATTACTGTGTATGTCGACTTACCAAGGATGTTTGTATTGTAAGTATTACTGTGCATGTCGATTTACCAAGGATGTTTGTATTGTAAGTATTACTGTGTATGTCGACTTACCAAGGATGTTTGTATTGTAAGTATTACTGTGTATGTCAACTTACCAAGGATGTTTGTATTGTAAGTATTACTGTGTATGCAGACTTATCAAGGGTGTTTGTATTGTAAGTATTACTGTGTATGTCGACTTTCCAAGGATGTTTGTATTGTAAGTATTACTGTGTATGTCGACTTACCAAGGATGTTTGTATTGTAAGTATTACTGTGCATGTCGACTTACCAAGGATGTTTGTATTGTAATTATTACTGTGCATGTCGACTTACCAAGGATGTTTGCATTGTAAGTATTACTGTATGTAGACTTACCAAGGATGTTTGTATTGTAAGTATTACTGTGTATGCAGACTTATCAAGGGTGTTTGTATTGTAAGTATTACTGTGTATGTAGACTTACCAAGTTTGTTTGTATTGTAAGTATTACTGTGTATGTAGACTTACCAAGGATGTTTGTATTGTAAATATTACTGTGTATGTCGACTTCCCAAGGATGTTTGTATTGTAAGTATTACTGTGTATGTCGACTTCCCAAGGGTGTTTGCATTGTTAGTATTACTGTGTATGTCGACCTACCAAGGATGTTTATATTGCGAGTATTACTGTGTAAATAGACTTACCAAGGATGTTTGTATTGTAAGTATTACTGTGTATGTCGACTTACCAAGGATGTTTGTATTGTAAGTATTATTGTGCATGTCGACTTACCAAGGATGTTTGTATTGTAAGTATTACTGTGCATGTCGACTTACCAAGGATGTTTGTATTGTAAGTATTACTATGTATGTCGACTTACCAAGGATGTTTGTATTGTAAGTATTATTGTGCATGTCGACTTACCAAGGATATTTGTATTGTAAGTATTACTGTGTATGTCGACTTACCAAGGATGTTTGTATTGTAAGTATTACTATGTATGTAGACATATCAAGGGTGTTTGTATTGTAAGTATTATTGTGTATGTCGACTTACCAAGGATGTTTGTGTTGTAAGTATTACTGTGTATGTCGACTTACCAAGGATGTTTGTATTGTAAGTATTATTGTGAATGTAGACTTACCAAGAGTGTTTGTTTTGTAAGTATTACTCTGTATGTAGACTTACCAAGGGTGTTTGTATTGTAAGTATTACTGTGTATGTCGACTTACCAAGGATGTTTCTATTGTAAGTATTACTGTGTATGTAGACGTATCAAGGTTGTTTGTATTGTAAGTATTACTGTGTATGTCCATTTATTAAGGATGTTTGTATTGTAAGTATTACTGTGTATGTAGACGTATCACGGATGTTTGTATTGTAAGTATTGCTGTGTATGTAGACGTATCAAGGGTGTTTGTATTGTAAGTATTACTGTGTATGTCGACTTACCAAGGATGTTTGTATTGTAAATATTACTGTGTATGTAGACTTATCAAGGATGTTTGTATTGTAAGTATTACTGTATATGTAGACTTACCAATGGTGTTTGTATTGTAAGTATTACTGTGTATGTAGACTTACCAAGGTTGTTTTTATTGTAAGTATTACTGTGTATGTAGACTTACCAAGGATGTTTGTATTGTAAATATTACTGTGTATGTCGACTTCCCAAGGATGTTTGTATTGCAAGTATTACTGTGTATGTCCACTTCCCAAGGGTGTTTGCATTGTAAGTATTACTGTGTATGTCGACCTACCAAGGATGTTTATATTGCGAGTATTACTGTGTATATAGACTTACCAAGGATGTTTGTATTGTAAGTATTACTGTGCATGTCGACTTACCAAGGATGTTTGCATTGTAAGTATTACTGTATGTAGACTTACCAAGGATGTTTGTATTGTAAGTATTACTGTGTATGCAGACTTATCAAGGGTGTTTGTATTGTAAGTATTACTGTGTATGTAGACTTACCAAGTTTGTTTGTATTGTAAGTATTACTGTGTATGTAGACTTACCAAGGATGTTTGTATTGTAAATATTACTGTGTATGTCGACTTCCCAAGGATGTTTGTATTGTAAGTATTACTGTGTATGTCGACTTCCCAAGGGTGTTTGCATTGTTAGTATTACTGTGTATGTCGACCTACCAAGGATGTTTATATTGCGAGTATTACTGTGTAAATAGACTTACCAAGGATGTTTGTATTGTAAGTATTACTGTGTATGTCGACTTACCAAGGATGTTTGTATTGTAAGTATTATTGTGCATGTCGACTTACCAAGGATGTTTGTATTGTAAGTATTACTGTGCATGTCGACTTACCAAGGATGTTTGTATTGTAAGTATTACTATGTATGTCGACTTACCAAGGATGTTTGTATTGTAAGTATTATTGTGCATGTCGACTTACCAAGGATATTTGTATTGTAAGTATTACTGTGTATGTCGACTTACCAAGGATGTTTGTATTGTAAGTATTACTATGTATGTAGACATATCAAGGGTGTTTGTATTGTAAGTATTATTGTGTATGTCGACTTACCAAGGATGTTTGTGTTGTAAGTATTACTGTGTATGTCGACTTACCAAGGATGTTTGTATTGTAAGTATTATTGTGAATGTAGACTTACCAAGAGTGTTTGTTTTGTAAGTATTACTCTGTATGTAGACTTACCAAGGGTGTTTGTATTGTAAGTATTACTGTGTATGTCGACTTACCAAGGATGTTTCTATTGTAAGTATTACTGTGCATGTCGACTTACCAAGGATTTTTGCATTGTAAGTATTACTGTATGTAGACTTACCAAGGATGTTTGTATTGTAAGTATTACTGTGAATGTAGACTTACCAAGGGTGTTTGTATTGTAAGTATTACTCTGTATGTAGACTTACCAAGGGTGTTTGTATTGTAAGTATTAATGTGAATGTCAACTTACCAAGGATGTTTCTATTGTAAGTATTACTGTGTATGTAGACTTATCAAGGTTGTTTGCATTGTAAGTATTACTGTGTATGTCCATTTATTAAGGATGTTTGTATTGTAAGTATTACTGTGTATGTAGACGTATCACGGATGTTTGTATTGTAAGTATTGCTGTGTATGTAGACGTATCAAGGGTGTTTGTATTGTAAGTATTACTTTGTATTTAGACTTAGCAATGATTTTGTGTTGTAAGTATTACTGTGTATGTCGACTTATCAAGGGTGTTTGTATTGTAAGTATTACTATGTATGTAGACTTACCAAGGATGTTTGTATTGTAAGTATTACTGTGTATGTCGACTTACCAAGGATGTTTGTATTGTAAGTATTACTGTGTATGTCGACTTACCAAGGGTGTTTGTATTGTAAGTATTACTGTGCATATCGACTTACCAAGGATGTTTGCATTGTAAGTATTACTGTATGTAGACTTACCAAGGATGTTTGTATTGTAAGTATTACTGTGAATGTAGACTTACCAAGGGTGTTTGTATTGTAAGTATTACTGTGTATGTCGACTTACCAAGGATGTTTGTATTGTAAGTATTACTGTGTATGTAGACGTATCACGGATGTTTGTATTGTAAGTATTGCTGTGTATGTCGACTTACCAAGGATATTTGCATTTTAAGTATTACTGTGCATGTCGTCTTACCAAGGGTGTTTGCATTGTAAGTATTACTGTGTATGTAGACTTACCAAGGGTGTTTGTATTGTAAGTATTACTGTGTATGTCGACTTACCAAGGATGTTTCTATTGTAAGTATTACTGTGTATGTAGACGTATCAATGTTGTTTGTATTGTAAGTATTACTGTGTATGTCGATTTATTAAGGATGTTTGTATTGTAAGTATTACTGTGTATGTAGACGTATCACGGATGTTTGTATTGTAAGTATTACTGTGTATGTCGACTTACCAAGGATATTTGCATTTTAAGTATTACTGTGTATGTATACTTCCCAAGGGTGTTTGTATTGTAAGTATTACTGTGTATGTCGTCTTACCAGGTAAGTTTGTATTGTAAGTATTACTGTGTATGTCGACTTCACAAGGGTGTTTGCATTGTAAGTATTACTTTGTATGTGGACCTACCAAGGATGTTTGTATTGCAAGTATTTTGTGTATTTAGATTTACCAAGGATGTTTGTATTGTAAGTATTACTGTGTATGTCGACTTACCAAGGATGTTTGTATTGTAAGTATTACTGTGCATGTCGATTTACCAAGGATGTTTGTATTGTAAGTATTACTGTGTATGTCGACTTACCAAGGATGTTTGTATTGTAAGTATTACTGTGTATGTCAACTTACCAAGGATGTTTGTATTGTAAGTATTACTGTGTATGCAGACTTATCAAGGGTGTTTGTATTGTAAGTATTACTGTGTATGTCGACTTTCCAAGGATGTTTGTATTGTAAGTATTACTGTGTATGTCGACTTACCAAGGATGTTTGTATTGTAAGTATTACTGTGCATGTCGACTTACCAAGGATGTTTGTATTGTAATTATTACTGTGCATGTCGACTTACCAAGGATGTTTGCATTGTAAGTATTACTGTATGTAGACTTACCAAGGATGTTTGTATTGTAAGTATTACTGTGTATGCAGACTTATCAAGGTGTTTGTATTGTAAGTATTACTGTGTATGTAGACTTACCAAGTTTGTTTGTATTGTAAGTATTACTGTGTATGTAGACTTACCAAGGATGTTTGTATTGTAAATATTACTGTGTATGTCGACTTCCCAAGGATGTTTGTATTGTAAGTATTACTGTGTATGTCGACTTCCCAAGGGTGTTTGCATTGTTAGTATTACTGTGTATGTCGACCTACCAAGGATGTTTATATTGCGAGTATTACTGTGTAAATAGACTTACCAAGGATGTTTGTATTGTAAGTATTACTGTGTATGTCGACTTACCAAGGATGTTTGTATTGTAAGTATTATTGTGCATGTCGACTTACCAAGGATGTTTGTATTGTAAGTATTACTGTGCATGTCGACTTACCAAGGATGTTTGTATTGTAAGTATTACTATGTATGTCGACTTACCAAGGATGTTTGTATTGTAAGTATTATTGTGCATGTCGACTTACCAAGGATATTTGTATTGTAAGTATTACTGTGTATGTCGACTTACCAAGGATGTTTGTATTGTAAGTATTACTATGTATGTAGACATATCAAGGGTGTTTGTATTGTAAGTATTATTGTGTATGTCGACTTACCAAGGATGTTTGTGTTGTAAGTATTACTGTGTATGTCGACTTACCAAGGATGTTTGTATTGTAAGTATTATTGTGAATGTAGACTTACCAAGAGTGTTTGTTTTGTAAGTATTACTCTGTATGTAGACTTACCAAGGGTGTTTGTATTGTAAGTATTACTGTGTATGTCGACTTACCAAGGATGTTTCTATTGTAAGTATTACTGTGTATGTAGACGTATCAAGGTTGTTTGTATTGTAAGTATTACTGTGTATGTCCATTTATTAAGGATGTTTGTATTGTAAGTATTACTGTGTATGTAGACGTATCACGGATGTTTGTATTGTAAGTATTGCTGTGTATGTAGACGTATCAAGGGTGTTTGTATTGTAAGTATTACTGTGTATGTCGACTTACCAAGGATGTTTGTATTGTAAATATTACTGTGTATGTAGACTTATCAAGGATGTTTGTATTGTAAGTATTACTGTATATGTAGACTTACCAATGGTGTTTGTATTGTAAGTATTACTGTGTATGTAGACTTACCAAGGTTGTTTTTATTGTAAGTATTACTGTGTATGTAGACTTACCAAGGATGTTTGTATTGTAAATATTACTGTGTATGTCGACTTCCCAAGGATGTTTGTATTGCAAGTATTACTGTGTATGTCCACTTCCCAAGGGTGTTTGCATTGTAAGTATTACTGTGTATGTCGACCTACCAAGGATGTTTATATTGCGAGTATTACTGTGTATATAGACTTACCAAGGATGTTTGTATTGTAAGTATTACTGTGCATGTCGACTTACCAAGGATGTTTGCATTGTAAGTATTACTGTATGTAGACTTACCAAGGATGTTTGTATTGTAAGTATTACTGTGTATGCAGACTTATCAAGGGTGTTTGTATTGTAAGTATTACTGTGTATGTAGACTTACCAAGTTTGTTTGTATTGTAAGTATTACTGTGTATGTAGACTTACCAAGGATGTTTGTATTGTAAATATTACTGTGTATGTCGACTTCCCAAGGATGTTTGTATTGTAAGTATTACTGTGTATGTCGACTTCCCAAGGGTGTTTGCATTGTTAGTATTACTGTGTATGTCGACCTACCAAGGATGTTTATATTGCGAGTATTACTGTGTAAATAGACTTACCAAGGATGTTTGTATTGTAAGTATTACTGTGTATGTCGACTTACCAAGGATGTTTGTATTGTAAGTATTATTGTGCATGTCGACTTACCAAGGATGTTTGTATTGTAAGTATTACTGTGCATGTCGACTTACCAAGGATGTTTGTATTGTAAGTATTACTATGTATGTCGACTTACCAAGGATGTTTGTATTGTAAGTATTATTGTGCATGTCGACTTACCAAGGATATTTGTATTGTAAGTATTACTGTGTATGTCGACTTACCAAGGATGTTTGTATTGTAAGTATTACTATGTATGTAGACATATCAAGGGTGTTTGTATTGTAAGTATTATTGTGTATGTCGACTTACCAAGGATGTTTGTGTTGTAAGTATTACTGTGTATGTCGACTTACCAAGGATGTTTGTATTGTAAGTATTATTGTGAATGTAGACTTACCAAGAGTGTTTGTTTTGTAAGTATTACTCTGTATGTAGACTTACCAAGGGTGTTTGTATTGTAAGTATTACTGTGTATGTCGACTTACCAAGGATGTTTCTATTGTAAGTATTACTGTGTATGTAGACGTATCAAGGTTGTTTGTATTGTAAGTATTACTGTGTATGTCCATTTATTAAGGATGTTTGTATTGTAAGTATTACTGTGTATGTAGACGTATCACGGATGTTTGTATTGTAAGTATTGCTGTGTATGTAGACGTATCAAGGGTGTTTGTATTGTAAGTATTACTGTGTATGTCGACTTACCAAGGATGTTTGTATTGTAAATATTACTGTGTATGTAGACTTATCAAGGATGTTTGTATTGTAAGTATTACTGTATATGTAGACTTACCAATGGTGTTTGTATTGTAAGTATTACTGTGTATGTAGACTTACCAAGGTTGTTTTTATTGTAAGTATTACTGTGTATGTAGACTTACCAAGGATGTTTGTATTGTAAATATTACTGTGTATGTCGACTTCCCAAGGATGTTTGTATTGCAAGTATTACTGTGTATGTCCACTTCCCAAGGGTGTTTGCATTGTAAGTATTACTGTGTATGTCGACCTACCAAGGATGTTTATATTGCGAGTATTACTGTGTATATAGACTTACCAAGGATGTTTGTATTGTAAGTATTACTGTGTATGTCGACTTACCAAGGATGTTTGTATTGTAAGTATTATTGTGCATGTCGACTTACCAAGGATGTTTGTATTGTAAGTATTACTGTGTATGTCGACTTACCAAGGATGTTTGTATTGTAAGTATTACTGTGCATGTCGACTTACCAAGGATGTTTGTATTGTAAGTATTACTATGTATGTCGACTTACCAAGGTTGTTTGTATTGTAAGTATTACTGTGCATGTCGACTTACCAAGGATTTTTGCATTGTAAGTATTACTGTATGTAGACTTACCAAGGATGTTTGTATTGTAAGTATTACTGTGAATGTAGACTTACCAAGGGTGTTTGTATTGTAAGTATTACTCTGTATGTAGACTTATCAAGGGTGTTTGTATTGTAAGTATTACTGTGTATGTCGACTTACCAAGGATGTTTCTATTGTAAGTATTACTGTGTATGTAGACGTATCAAGGTTGTTTGTATTGTAAGTATTACTGTGTATGTAGATTTACCAAGGATGTTTGTATTGTAAGTATTACTGTGTATGTCAACTTACCAAGGATGTTTGTATTGTAAGTATTACTGTGTATGCAGACTTACCAAGGATGTTTGTATTGTAATTATTACTGTTCATGTCGACTTACCAAGGATGTTTGCATTGTAAGTATTACTGTATGTAGACTTACCAAGGATGTTTGTATTGTAAGTATTACTGTGTATGTAGACTTACCAAGGATGTTTGTATTGTAAGTATTACTGTGTATGTAGACTTACCAAGGATGTTTGTATTGTAAATATTACTGTGTATGTAGACTTACCAAGGATGTTTGTATTGTAAGTATTACTGTGTATGTAGACTTACCAATGATGTTTGTATTGTAAGTATTACTGTGTATGTAGACTTACCAAGGTTGTTTGTATTGTAAGTATTACTGTGTATGTAGAATTACCAAGGATGTTTGTATTGTAAATATTACTGTGTATGTCGACTTCCAAAGGATGTTTGTATTGTAAGTATTACTGTGTATGTCGACTTCCCCAGGGTGTTTGCATTGTAAGTATTACTGTGTATGTCGACCTACCAAGGATGTTTATATTGCGAGTATTACTGTGTATGTCGACTTCCCAAGGGTGTTTGCATTGTTATTATTACTGTGTATGTCGACCTACCAAGGATGTTTATATTGCGAGTATTACTGTGTAAATAGACTTACCAAGGATGTTTGTATTGTAAGTATTACTGTGTATGTCGACTTACCAAGGATGTTTGTATTGTAAGTATTATTGTGCATGTCGACTTACCAAGGATGTTTGTATTGTAAGTATTACTGTGCATGTCGACTTACCAAGGATGTTTGTATTGTAAGTATTACTATGTATGTCGACTTACCAAGGATGTTTGTATTGTAAGTATTATTGTGCATGTCGACTTACCAAGGATATTTGTATTGTAAGTATTACTGTGTATGTCGACTTACCAAGGATGTTTGTATTGTAAGTATTACTGTGTATGTAGACATATCAAGGGTGTTTGTATTGTAAGTATTATTGTGTATGTCGACTTACCAAGGATGTTTGTGTTGTAAGTATTACTGTGTATGTCGACTTACCAAGGATGTTTGTATTGTAAGTATTACTGTGAATGTAGACTTACCAAGGGTGTTTGTATTGTAAGTATTACTGTGTATATAGACTTACCAAGGGTATTTGTATTGTAAGTATTACTGTGTATGTCGACTTACCAAGGATGTTTCTATTGTAAGTATTACTTTGTATGTAGACGTATCAAGGTTGTTTGTATTGTAAGTATTACTGTGTATGTCGATTTATTAAGGATGTTTGTATTGTAAGTATTACTGTGTATGTAGACGTATCACGGATGTTTGTATTGTAAGTATTGCTGTGTATGTAGACGTATCAAGGGTGTTTGTATTGTAAGTATTACTGTGTATGTCGACTTACCAAGGATGTTTGTATTGTAAATATTACTGTGTATGTAGACTTACCAAGGATGTTTGTATTGTAAGTATTACTGTATATGTAGACTTACCAATGATGTTTGTATTGTAAGTATTACTGTGTATGTAGACTTACCAAGGTTGTTTTTATTGTAAGTATTACTGTGCATGTCGACTTACCAAGGGTGTTTGTATTGTAAGTATTACTGTGTATGTCGACTTACCAAGGATGTTTGTATTGTAAGTATTACTGTGTATGTAGACTTATCAAGGGTGTTTGTATTGTAAGTATTACTGTGTATGTCGACTTACCAAGGATGTTTGTATTGTAAGTATTACTGTGTATGTCGACTTACCAAGGATGTTTGAATTGTAAGTATTACTGTGCATGTCGACTTACCAAGGGTGTTTGTATTGTAAGTATTACTGTGCATGTCGACTTACCAAGGATTTTTGCATTGTAAGTATTACTGTATGTAGACTTACCAAGGATGTTTGTATTGTAAGTATTACTGTGAATGTAGACTTACCAAGGGTGTTTGTATTGTAAGTATTACTCTGTATGTAGACTTACCAAGGGTGTTTGTATTGTAAGTATTAATGTGAATGTCAACTTACCAAGGATGTTTCTATTGTAAGTATTACTGTGTATGTAGACTTATCAAGGTTGTTTGCATTGTAAGTATTACTGTGTATGTCCATTTATTAAGGATGTTTGTATTGTAAGTATTACTGTGTATGTAGACGTATCACGGATGTTTGTATTGTAAGTATTGCTGTGTATGTAGACGTATCAAGGGTGTTTGTATTGTAAGTATTACTTTGTATTTAGACTTAGCAATGATTTTGTGTTGTAAGTATTACTGTGTATGTCGACTTATCAAGGGTGTTTGTATTGTAAGTATTACTATGTATGTAGACTTACCAAGGATGTTTGTATTGTAAGTATTACTGTGTATGTCGACTTACCAAGGATGTTTGTATTGTAAGTATTACTGTGTATGTCGACTTACCAAGGGTGTTTGTATTGTAAGTATTACTGTGCATATCGACTTACCAAGGATGTTTGCATTGTAAGTATTACTGTATGTAGACTTACCAAGGATGTTTGTATTGTAAGTATTACTGTGAATGTAGACTTACCAAGGGTGTTTGTATTGTAAGTATTACTGTGTATGTCGACTTACCAAGGATGTTTGTATTGTAAGTATTACTGTGTATGTAGACGTATCACGGATGTTTGTATTGTAAGTATTGCTGTGTATGTCGACTTACCAAGGATATTTGCATTTTAAGTATTACTGTGCATGTCGTCTTACCAAGGGTGTTTGCATTGTAAGTATTACTGTGTATGTAGACTTACCAAGGGTGTTTGTATTGTAAGTATTACTGTGTATGTCGACTTACCAAGGATGTTTCTATTGTAAGTATTACTGTGTATGTAGACGTATCAATGTTGTTTGTATTGTAAGTATTACTGTGTATGTCGATTTATTAAGGATGTTTGTATTGTAAGTATTACTGTGTATGTAGACGTATCACGGATGTTTGTATTGTAAGTATTACTGTGTATGTCGACTTACCAAGGATATTTGCATTTTAAGTATTACTGTGTATGTATACTTCCCAAGGGTGTTTGTATTGTAAGTATTACTGTGTATGTCGTCTTACCAGGTAAGTTTGTATTGTAAGTATTACTGTGTATGTCGACTTCACAAGGGTGTTTGCATTGTAAGTATTACTTTGTATGTGGACCTACCAAGGATGTTTGTATTGCAAGTATTTTGTGTATTTAGATTTACCAAGGATGTTTGTATTGTAAGTATTACTGTGTATGTCGACTTACCAAGGATGTTTGTATTGTAAGTATTACTGTGCATGTCGATTTACCAAGGATGTTTGTATTGTAAGTATTACTGTGTATGTCGACTTACCAAGGATGTTTGTATTGTAAGTATTACTGTGTATGTCAACTTACCAAGGATGTTTGTATTGTAAGTATTACTGTGTATGCAGACTTATCAAGGGTGTTTGTATTGTAAGTATTACTGTGTATGTCGACTTTCCAAGGATGTTTGTATTGTAAGTATTACTGTGTATGTCGACTTACCAAGGATGTTTGTATTGTAAGTATTACTGTGCATGTCGACTTACCAAGGATGTTTGTATTGTAATTATTACTGTGCATGTCGACTTACCAAGGATGTTTGCATTGTAAGTATTACTGTATGTAGACTTACCAAGGATGTTTGTATTGTAAGTATTACTGTGTATGCAGACTTATCAAGGGTGTTTGTATTGTAAGTATTACTGTGTATGCAGACTTACCAAGTTTGTTTGTATTGTAAGTATTACTGTGTATGTAGACTTACCAAGGATGTTTGTATTGTAAATATTACTGTGTATGTCGACTTCCCAAGGATGTTTGTATTGTAAGTATTACTGTGTATGTCGACTTCCCAAGGGTGTTTGCATTGTTAGTATTACTGTGTATGTCGACCTACCAAGGATGTTTATATTGCGAGTATTACTGTGTAAATAGACTTACCAAGGATGTTTGTATTGTAAGTATTACTGTGTATGTCGACTTACCAAGGATGTTTGTATTGTAAGTATTATTGTGCATGTCGACTTACCAAGGATGTTTGTATTGTAAGTATTACTGTGCATGTCGACTTACCAAGGATGTTTGTATTGTAAGTATTACTATGTATGTCGACTTACCAAGGATGTTTGTATTGTAAGTATTATTGTGCATGTCGACTTACCAAGGATATTTGTATTGTAAGTATTACTGTGTATGTCGACTTACCAAGGATGTTTGTATTGTAAGTATTACTATGTATGTAGACATATCAAGGGTGTTTGTATTGTAAGTATTATTGTGTATGTCGACTTACCAAGGATGTTTGTGTTGTAAGTATTACTGTGTATGTCGACTTACCAAGGATGTTTGTATTGTAAGTATTATTGTGAATGTAGACTTACCAAGAGTGTTTGTTTTGTAAGTATTACTCTGTATGTAGACTTACCAAGGGTGTTTGTATTGTAAGTATTACTGTGTATGTCGACTTACCAAGGATGTTTCTATTGTAAGTATTACTGTGTATGTAGACGTATCAAGGTTGTTTGTATTGTAAGTATTACTGTGTATGTCCATTTATTAAGGATGTTTGTATTGTAAGTATTACTGTGTATGTAGACGTATCACGGATGTTTGTATTGTAAGTATTGCTGTGTATGTAGACGTATCAAGGGTGTTTGTATTGTAAGTATTACTGTGTATGTCGACTTACCAAGGATGTTTGTATTGTAAATATTACTGTGTATGTAGACTTATCAAGGATGTTTGTATTGTAAGTATTACTGTATATGTAGACTTACCAATGGTGTTTGTATTGTAAGTATTACTGTGTATGTAGACTTACCAAGGTTGTTTTTATTGTAAGTATTACTGTGTATGTAGACTTACCAAGGATGTTTGTATTGTAAATATTACTGTGTATGTCGACTTCCCAAGGATGTTTGTATTGCAAGTATTACTGTGTATGTCCACTTCCCAAGGGTGTTTGCATTGTAAGTATTACTGTGTATGTCGACCTACCAAGGATGTTTATATTGCGAGTATTACTGTGTATATAGACTTACCAAGGATGTTTGTATTGTAAGTATTACTGTGCATGTCGACTTACCAAGGATGTTTGCATTGTAAGTATTACTGTATGTAGACTTACCAAGGATGTTTGTATTGTAAGTATTACTGTGTATGCAGACTTATCAAGGGTGTTTGTATTGTAAGTATTACTGTGTATGTAGACTTACCAAGTTTGTTTGTATTGTAAGTATTACTGTGTATGTAGACTTACCAAGGATGTTTGTATTGTAAATATTACTGTGTATGTCGACTTCCCAAGGATGTTTGTATTGTAAGTATTACTGTGTATGTCGACTTCCCAAGGGTGTTTGCATTGTTAGTATTACTGTGTATGTCGACCTACCAAGGATGTTTATATTGCGAGTATTACTGTGTAAATAGACTTACCAAGGATGTTTGTATTGTAAGTATTACTGTGTATGTCGACTTACCAAGGATGTTTGTATTGTAAGTATTATTGTGCATGTCGACTTACCAAGGATGTTTGTATTGTAAGTATTACTGTGCATGTCGACTTACCAAGGATGTTTGTATTGTAAGTATTACTATGTATGTCGACTTACCAAGGATGTTTGTATTGTAAGTATTATTGTGCATGTCGACTTACCAAGGATATTTGTATTGTAAGTATTACTGTGTATGTCGACTTACCAAGGATGTTTGTATTGTAAGTATTACTATGTATGTAGACATATCAAGGGTGTTTGTATTGTAAGTATTATTGTGTATGTCGACTTACCAAGGATGTTTGTGTTGTAAGTATTACTGTGTATGTCGACTTACCAAGGATGTTTGTATTGTAAGTATTATTGTGAATGTAGACTTACCAAGAGTGTTTGTTTTGTAAGTATTACTCTGTATGTAGACTTACCAAGGGTGTTTGTATTGTAAGTATTACTGTGTATGTCGACTTACCAAGGATGTTTCTATTGTAAGTATTACTGTGCATGTCGACTTACCAAGGATTTTTGCATTGTAAGTATTACTGTATGTAGACTTACCAAGGATGTTTGTATTGTAAGTATTACTGTGAATGTAGACTTACCAAGGGTGTTTGTATTGTAAGTATTACTCTGTATGTAGACTTACCAAGGGTGTTTGTATTGTAAGTATTAATGTGAATGTCAACTTACCAAGGATGTTTCTATTGTAAGTATTACTGTGTATGTAGACTTATCAAGGTTGTTTGCATTGTAAGTATTACTGTGTATGTCCATTTATTAAGGATGTTTGTATTGTAAGTATTACTGTGTATGTAGACGTATCACGGATGTTTGTATTGTAAGTATTGCTGTGTATGTAGACGTATCAAGGGTGTTTGTATTGTAAGTATTACTTTGTATTTAGACTTAGCAATGATTTTGTGTTGTAAGTATTACTGTGTATGTCGACTTATCAAGGGTGTTTGTATTGTAAGTATTACTATGTATGTAGACTTACCAAGGATGTTTGTATTGTAAGTATTACTGTGTATGTCGACTTACCAAGGATGTTTGTATTGTAAGTATTACTGTGTATGTCGACTTACCAAGGGTGTTTGTATTGTAAGTATTACTGTGCATATCGACTTACCAAGGATGTTTGCATTGTAAGTATTACTGTATGTAGACTTACCAAGGATGTTTGTATTGTAAGTATTACTGTGAATGTAGACTTACCAAGGGTGTTTGTATTGTAAGTATTACTGTGTATGTCGACTTACCAAGGATGTTTGTATTGTAAGTATTACTGTGTATGTAGACGTATCACGGATGTTTGTATTGTAAGTATTGCTGTGTATGTCGACTTACCAAGGATATTTGCATTTTAAGTATTACTGTGCATGTCGTCTTACCAAGGGTGTTTGCATTGTAAGTATTACTGTGTATGTAGACTTACCAAGGGTGTTTGTATTGTAAGTATTACTGTGTATGTCGACTTACCAAGGATGTTTCTATTGTAAGTATTACTGTGTATGTAGACGTATCAATGTTGTTTGTATTGTAAGTATTACTGTGTATGTCGATTTATTAAGGATGTTTGTATTGTAAGTATTACTGTGTATGTAGACGTATCACGGATGTTTGTATTGTAAGTATTACTGTGTATGTCGACTTACCAAGGATATTTGCATTTTAAGTATTACTGTGTATGTATACTTCCCAAGGGTGTTTGTATTGTAAGTATTACTGTGTATGTCGTCTTACCAGGTAAGTTTGTATTGTAAGTATTACTGTGTATGTCGACTTCACAAGGGTGTTTGCATTGTAAGTATTACTTTGTATGTGGACCTACCAAGGATGTTTGTATTGCAAGTATTTTGTGTATTTAGATTTACCAAGGATGTTTGTATTGTAAGTATTACTGTGTATGTCGACTTACCAAGGATGTTTGTATTGTAAGTATTACTGTGCATGTCGATTTACCAAGGATGTTTGTATTGTAAGTATTACTGTGTATGTCGACTTACCAAGGATGTTTGTATTGTAAGTATTACTGTGTATGTCAACTTACCAAGGATGTTTGTATTGTAAGTATTACTGTGTATGCAGACTTATCAAGGGTGTTTGTATTGTAAGTATTACTGTGTATGTCGACTTTCCAAGGATGTTTGTATTGTAAGTATTACTGTGTATGTCGACTTACCAAGGATGTTTGTATTGTAAGTATTACTGTGCATGTCGACTTACCAAGGATGTTTGTATTGTAATTATTACTGTGCATGTCGACTTACCAAGGATGTTTGCATTGTAAGTATTACTGTATGTAGACTTACCAAGGATGTTTGTATTGTAAGTATTACTGTGTATGCAGACTTATCAAGGTGTTTGTATTGTAAGTATTACTGTGTATGTAGACTTACCAAGTTTGTTTGTATTGTAAGTATTACTGTGTATGTAGACTTACCAAGGATGTTTGTATTGTAAATATTACTGTGTATGTCGACTTCCCAAGGATGTTTGTATTGTAAGTATTACTGTGTATGTCGACTTCCCAAGGGTGTTTGCATTGTTAGTATTACTGTGTATGTCGACCTACCAAGGATGTTTATATTGCGAGTATTACTGTGTAAATAGACTTACCAAGGATGTTTGTATTGTAAGTATTACTGTGTATGTCGACTTACCAAGGATGTTTGTATTGTAAGTATTATTGTGCATGTCGACTTACCAAGGATGTTTGTATTGTAAGTATTACTGTGCATGTCGACTTACCAAGGATGTTTGTATTGTAAGTATTACTATGTATGTCGACTTACCAAGGATGTTTGTATTGTAAGTATTATTGTGCATGTCGACTTACCAAGGATATTTGTATTGTAAGTATTACTGTGTATGTCGACTTACCAAGGATGTTTGTATTGTAAGTATTACTATGTATGTAGACATATCAAGGGTGTTTGTATTGTAAGTATTATTGTGTATGTCGACTTACCAAGGATGTTTGTGTTGTAAGTATTACTGTGTATGTCGACTTACCAAGGATGTTTGTATTGTAAGTATTATTGTGAATGTAGACTTACCAAGAGTGTTTGTTTTGTAAGTATTACTCTGTATGTAGACTTACCAAGGGTGTTTGTATTGTAAGTATTACTGTGTATGTCGACTTACCAAGGATGTTTCTATTGTAAGTATTACTGTGTATGTAGACGTATCAAGGTTGTTTGTATTGTAAGTATTACTGTGTATGTCCATTTATTAAGGATGTTTGTATTGTAAGTATTACTGTGTATGTAGACGTATCACGGATGTTTGTATTGTAAGTATTGCTGTGTATGTAGACGTATCAAGGGTGTTTGTATTGTAAGTATTACTGTGTATGTCGACTTACCAAGGATGTTTGTATTGTAAATATTACTGTGTATGTAGACTTATCAAGGATGTTTGTATTGTAAGTATTACTGTATATGTAGACTTACCAATGGTGTTTGTATTGTAAGTATTACTGTGTATGTAGACTTACCAAGGTTGTTTTTATTGTAAGTATTACTGTGTATGTAGACTTACCAAGGATGTTTGTATTGTAAATATTACTGTGTATGTCGACTTCCCAAGGATGTTTGTATTGCAAGTATTACTGTGTATGTCCACTTCCCAAGGGTGTTTGCATTGTAAGTATTACTGTGTATGTCGACCTACCAAGGATGTTTATATTGCGAGTATTACTGTGTATATAGACTTACCAAGGATGTTTGTATTGTAAGTATTACTGTGCATGTCGACTTACCAAGGATGTTTGCATTGTAAGTATTACTGTATGTAGACTTACCAAGGATGTTTGTATTGTAAGTATTACTGTGTATGCAGACTTATCAAGGGTGTTTGTATTGTAAGTATTACTGTGTATGTAGACTTACCAAGTTTGTTTGTATTGTAAGTATTACTGTGTATGTAGACTTACCAAGGATGTTTGTATTGTAAATATTACTGTGTATGTCGACTTCCCAAGGATGTTTGTATTGTAAGTATTACTGTGTATGTCGACTTCCCAAGGGTGTTTGCATTGTTAGTATTACTGTGTATGTCGACCTACCAAGGATGTTTATATTGCGAGTATTACTGTGTAAATAGACTTACCAAGGATGTTTGTATTGTAAGTATTACTGTGTATGTCGACTTACCAAGGATGTTTGTATTGTAAGTATTATTGTGCATGTCGACTTACCAAGGATGTTTGTATTGTAAGTATTACTGTGCATGTCGACTTACCAAGGATGTTTGTATTGTAAGTATTACTATGTATGTCGACTTACCAAGGATGTTTGTATTGTAAGTATTATTGTGCATGTCGACTTACCAAGGATATTTGTATTGTAAGTATTACTGTGTATGTCGACTTACCAAGGATGTTTGTATTGTAAGTATTACTATGTATGTAGACATATCAAGGGTGTTTGTATTGTAAGTATTATTGTGTATGTCGACTTACCAAGGATGTTTGTGTTGTAAGTATTACTGTGTATGTCGACTTACCAAGGATGTTTGTATTGTAAGTATTATTGTGAATGTAGACTTACCAAGAGTGTTTGTTTTGTAAGTATTACTCTGTATGTAGACTTACCAAGGGTGTTTGTATTGTAAGTATTACTGTGTATGTCGACTTACCAAGGATGTTTCTATTGTAAGTATTACTGTGTATGTAGACGTATCAAGGTTGTTTGTATTGTAAGTATTACTGTGTATGTCCATTTATTAAGGATGTTTGTATTGTAAGTATTACTGTGTATGTAGACGTATCACGGATGTTTGTATTGTAAGTATTGCTGTGTATGTAGACGTATCAAGGGTGTTTGTATTGTAAGTATTACTGTGTATGTCGACTTACCAAGGATGTTTGTATTGTAAATATTACTGTGTATGTAGACTTATCAAGGATGTTTGTATTGTAAGTATTACTGTATATGTAGACTTACCAATGGTGTTTGTATTGTAAGTATTACTGTGTATGTAGACTTACCAAGGTTGTTTTTATTGTAAGTATTACTGTGTATGTAGACTTACCAAGGATGTTTGTATTGTAAATATTACTGTGTATGTCGACTTCCCAAGGATGTTTGTATTGCAAGTATTACTGTGTATGTCCACTTCCCAAGGGTGTTTGCATTGTAAGTATTACTGTGTATGTCGACCTACCAAGGATGTTTATATTGCGAGTATTACTGTGTATATAGACTTACCAAGGATGTTTGTATTGTAAGTATTACTGTGTATGTCGACTTACCAAGGATGTTTGTATTGTAAGTATTATTGTGCATGTCGACTTACCAAGGATGTTTGTATTGTAAGTATTACTGTGTATGTCGACTTACCAAGGATGTTTGTATTGTAAGTATTACTGTGCATGTCGACTTACCAAGGATGTTTGTATTGTAAGTATTACTATGTATGTCGACTTACCAAGGTTGTTTGTATTGTAAGTATTACTGTGCATGTCGACTTACCAAGGATTTTTGCATTGTAAGTATTACTGTATGTAGACTTACCAAGGATGTTTGTATTGTAAGTATTACTGTGAATGTAGACTTACCAAGGGTGTTTGTATTGTAAGTATTACTCTGTATGTAGACTTATCAAGGGTGTTTGTATTGTAAGTATTACTGTGTATGTCGACTTACCAAGGATGTTTCTATTGTAAGTATTACTGTGTATGTAGACGTATCAAGGTTGTTTGTATTGTAAGTATTACTGTGTATGTAGATTTACCAAGGATGTTTGTATTGTAAGTATTACTGTGTATGTCAACTTACCAAGGATGTTTGTATTGTAAGTATTACTGTGTATGCAGACTTACCAAGGATGTTTGTATTGTAATTATTACTGTTCATGTCGACTTACCAAGGATGTTTGCATTGTAAGTATTACTGTATGTAGACTTACCAAGGATGTTTGTATTGTAAGTATTACTGTGTATGTAGACTTACCAAGGATGTTTGTATTGTAAGTATTACTGTGTATGTAGACTTACCAAGGATGTTTGTATTGTAAATATTACTGTGTATGTAGACTTACCAAGGATGTTTGTATTGTAAGTATTACTGTGTATGTAGACTTACCAATGATGTTTGTATTGTAAGTATTACTGTGTATGTAGACTTACCAAGGTTGTTTGTATTGTAAGTATTACTGTGTATGTAGAATTACCAAGGATGTTTGTATTGTAAATATTACTGTGTATGTCGACTTCCAAAGGATGTTTGTATTGTAAGTATTACTGTGTATGTCGACTTCCCCAGGGTGTTTGCATTGTAAGTATTACTGTGTATGTCGACCTACCAAGGATGTTTATATTGCGAGTATTACTGTGTATGTCGACTTCCCAAGGGTGTTTGCATTGTTATTATTACTGTGTATGTCGACCTACCAAGGATGTTTATATTGCGAGTATTACTGTGTAAATAGACTTACCAAGGATGTTTGTATTGTAAGTATTACTGTGTATGTCGACTTACCAAGGATGTTTGTATTGTAAGTATTATTGTGCATGTCGACTTACCAAGGATGTTTGTATTGTAAGTATTACTGTGCATGTCGACTTACCAAGGATGTTTGTATTGTAAGTATTACTATGTATGTCGACTTACCAAGGATGTTTGTATTGTAAGTATTATTGTGCATGTCGACTTACCAAGGATATTTGTATTGTAAGTATTACTGTGTATGTCGACTTACCAAGGATGTTTGTATTGTAAGTATTACTGTGTATGTAGACATATCAAGGGTGTTTGTATTGTAAGTATTATTGTGTATGTCGACTTACCAAGGATGTTTGTGTTGTAAGTATTACTGTGTATGTCGACTTACCAAGGATGTTTGTATTGTAAGTATTACTGTGAATGTAGACTTACCAAGGGTGTTTGTATTGTAAGTATTACTGTGTATATAGACTTACCAAGGGTATTTGTATTGTAAGTATTACTGTGTATGTCGACTTACCAAGGATGTTTCTATTGTAAGTATTACTTTGTATGTAGACGTATCAAGGTTGTTTGTATTGTAAGTATTACTGTGTATGTCGATTTATTAAGGATGTTTGTATTGTAAGTATTACTGTGTATGTAGACGTATCACGGATGTTTGTATTGTAAGTATTGCTGTGTATGTAGACGTATCAAGGGTGTTTGTATTGTAAGTATTACTGTGTATGTCGACTTACCAAGGATGTTTGTATTGTAAATATTACTGTGTATGTAGACTTACCAAGGATGTTTGTATTGTAAGTATTACTGTATATGTAGACTTACCAATGATGTTTGTATTGTAAGTATTACTGTGTATGTAGACTTACCAAGGTTGTTTTTATTGTAAGTATTACTGTGCATGTCGACTTACCAAGGGTGTTTGTATTGTAAGTATTACTGTGTATGTCGACTTACCAAGGATGTTTGTATTGTAAGTATTACTGTGTATGTAGACTTATCAAGGGTGTTTGTATTGTAAGTATTACTGTGTATGTCGACTTACCAAGGATGTTTGTATTGTAAGTATTACTGTGTATGTCGACTTACCAAGGATGTTTGAATTGTAAGTATTACTGTGCATGTCGACTTACCAAGGGTGTTTGTATTGTAAGTATTACTGTGCATGTCGACTTACCAAGGATTTTTGCATTGTAAGTATTACTGTATGTAGACTTACCAAGGATGTTTGTATTGTAAGTATTACTGTGAATGTAGACTTACCAAGGGTGTTTGTATTGTAAGTATTACTCTGTATGTAGACTTACCAAGGGTGTTTGTATTGTAAGTATTAATGTGAATGTCAACTTACCAAGGATGTTTCTATTGTAAGTATTACTGTGTATGTAGACTTATCAAGGTTGTTTGCATTGTAAGTATTACTGTGTATGTCCATTTATTAAGGATGTTTGTATTGTAAGTATTACTGTGTATGTAGACGTATCACGGATGTTTGTATTGTAAGTATTACTGTGTATGTCGACTTATCAAGGGTGTTTGTATTGTAAGTATTACTATGTATGTAGACTTACCAAGGATGTTTGTATTGTAAGTATTACTGTGTATGTCGACTTACCAAGGATGTTTGTATTGTAAGTATTACTGTGTATGTCGACTTACCAAGGGTGTTTGTATTGTAAGTATTACTGTGCATATCGACTTACCAAGGATGTTTGCATTGTAAGTATTACTGTATGTAGACTTACCAAGGATGTTTGTATTGTAAGTATTACTGTGAATGTAGACTTACCAAGGGTGTTTGTATTGTAAGTATTACTGTGTATGTCGACTTACCAAGGATGTTTGTATTGTAAGTATTACTGTGTATGTAGACGTATCACGGATGTTTGTATTGTAAGTATTGCTGTGTATGTCGACTTACCAAGGATATTTGCATTTTAAGTATTACTGTGCATGTCGTCTTACCAAGGGTGTTTGCATTGTAAGTATTACTGTGTATGTAGACTTACCAAGGGTGTTTGTATTGTAAGTATTACTGTGTATGTCGACTTACCAAGGATGTTTCTATTGTAAGTATTACTGTGTATGTAGACGTATCAATGTTGTTTGTATTGTAAGTATTACTGTGTATGTCGATTTATTAAGGATGTTTGTATTGTAAGTATTACTGTGTATGTAGACGTATCACGGATGTTTGTATTGTAAGTATTACTGTGTATGTCGACTTACCAAGGATATTTGCATTTTAAGTATTACTGTGTATGTATACTTCCCAAGGGTGTTTGTATTGTAAGTATTACTGTGTATGTCGTCTTACCAGGTAAGTTTGTATTGTAAGTATTACTGTGTATGTCGACTTCACAAGGGTGTTTGCATTGTAAGTATTACTTTGTATGTGGACCTACCAAGGATGTTTGTATTGCAAGTATTTTGTGTATTTAGATTTACCAAGGATGTTTGTATTGTAAGTATTACTGTGTATGTCGACTTACCAAGGATGTTTGTATTGTAAGTATTACTGTGCATGTCGATTTACCAAGGATGTTTGTATTGTAAGTATTACTGTGTATGTCGACTTACCAAGGATGTTTGTATTGTAAGTATTACTGTGTATGTCAACTTACCAAGGATGTTTGTATTGTAAGTATTACTGTGTATGCAGACTTATCAAGGGTGTTTGTATTGTAAGTATTACTGTGTATGTCGACTTTCCAAGGATGTTTGTATTGTAAGTATTACTGTGTATGTCGACTTACCAAGGATGTTTGTATTGTAAGTATTACTGTGCATGTCGACTTACCAAGGATGTTTGTATTGTAATTATTACTGTGCATGTCGACTTACCAAGGATGTTTGCATTGTAAGTATTACTGTATGTAGACTTACCAAGGATGTTTGTATTGTAAGTATTACTGTGTATGCAGACTTATCAAGGTGTTTGTATTGTAAGTATTACTGTGTATGTAGACTTACCAAGTTTGTTTGTATTGTAAGTATTACTGTGTATGTAGACTTACCAAGGATGTTTGTATTGTAAATATTACTGTGTATGTCGACTTCCCAAGGATGTTTGTATTGTAAGTATTACTGTGTATGTCGACTTCCCAAGGGTGTTTGCATTGTTAGTATTACTGTGTATGTCGACCTACCAAGGATGTTTATATTGCGAGTATTACTGTGTAAATAGACTTACCAAGGATGTTTGTATTGTAAGTATTACTGTGTATGTCGACTTACCAAGGATGTTTGTATTGTAAGTATTATTGTGCATGTCGACTTACCAAGGATGTTTGTATTGTAAGTATTACTGTGCATGTCGACTTACCAAGGATGTTTGTATTGTAAGTATTACTATGTATGTCGACTTACCAAGGATGTTTGTATTGTAAGTATTATTGTGCATGTCGACTTACCAAGGATATTTGTATTGTAAGTATTACTGTGTATGTCGACTTACCAAGGATGTTTGTATTGTAAGTATTACTATGTATGTAGACATATCAAGGGTGTTTGTATTGTAAGTATTATTGTGTATGTCGACTTACCAAGGATGTTTGTGTTGTAAGTATTACTGTGTATGTCGACTTACCAAGGATGTTTGTATTGTAAGTATTATTGTGAATGTAGACTTACCAAGAGTGTTTGTTTTGTAAGTATTACTCTGTATGTAGACTTACCAAGGGTGTTTGTATTGTAAGTATTACTGTGTATGTCGACTTACCAAGGATGTTTCTATTGTAAGTATTACTGTGTATGTAGACGTATCAAGGTTGTTTGTATTGTAAGTATTACTGTGTATGTCCATTTATTAAGGATGTTTGTATTGTAAGTATTACTGTGTATGTAGACGTATCACGGATGTTTGTATTGTAAGTATTGCTGTGTATGTAGACGTATCAAGGGTGTTTGTATTGTAAGTATTACTGTGTATGTCGACTTACCAAGGATGTTTGTATTGTAAATATTACTGTGTATGTAGACTTATCAAGGATGTTTGTATTGTAAGTATTACTGTATATGTAGACTTACCAATGGTGTTTGTATTGTAAGTATTACTGTGTATGTAGACTTACCAAGGTTGTTTTTATTGTAAGTATTACTGTGTATGTAGACTTACCAAGGATGTTTGTATTGTAAATATTACTGTGTATGTCGACTTCCCAAGGATGTTTGTATTGCAAGTATTACTGTGTATGTCCACTTCCCAAGGGTGTTTGCATTGTAAGTATTACTGTGTATGTCGACCTACCAAGGATGTTTATATTGCGAGTATTACTGTGTATATAGACTTACCAAGGATGTTTGTATTGTAAGTATTACTGTGCATGTCGACTTACCAAGGATGTTTGCATTGTAAGTATTACTGTATGTAGACTTACCAAGGATGTTTGTATTGTAAGTATTACTGTGTATGCAGACTTATCAAGGGTGTTTGTATTGTAAGTATTACTGTGTATGTAGACTTACCAAGTTTGTTTGTATTGTAAGTATTACTGTGTATGTAGACTTACCAAGGATGTTTGTATTGTAAATATTACTGTGTATGTCGACTTCCCAAGGATGTTTGTATTGTAAGTATTACTGTGTATGTCGACTTCCCAAGGGTGTTTGCATTGTTAGTATTACTGTGTATGTCGACCTACCAAGGATGTTTATATTGCGAGTATTACTGTGTAAATAGACTTACCAAGGATGTTTGTATTGTAAGTATTACTGTGTATGTCGACTTACCAAGGATGTTTGTATTGTAAGTATTATTGTGCATGTCGACTTACCAAGGATGTTTGTATTGTAAGTATTACTGTGCATGTCGACTTACCAAGGATGTTTGTATTGTAAGTATTACTATGTATGTCGACTTACCAAGGATGTTTGTATTGTAAGTATTATTGTGCATGTCGACTTACCAAGGATATTTGTATTGTAAGTATTACTGTGTATGTCGACTTACCAAGGATGTTTGTATTGTAAGTATTACTATGTATGTAGACATATCAAGGGTGTTTGTATTGTAAGTATTATTGTGTATGTCGACTTACCAAGGATGTTTGTGTTGTAAGTATTACTGTGTATGTCGACTTACCAAGGATGTTTGTATTGTAAGTATTATTGTGAATGTAGACTTACCAAGAGTGTTTGTTTTGTAAGTATTACTCTGTATGTAGACTTACCAAGGGTGTTTGTATTGTAAGTATTACTGTGTATGTCGACTTACCAAGGATGTTTCTATTGTAAGTATTACTGTGTATGTAGACGTATCAAGGTTGTTTGTATTGTAAGTATTACTGTGTATGTCCATTTATTAAGGATGTTTGTATTGTAAGTATTACTGTGTATGTAGACGTATCACGGATGTTTGTATTGTAAGTATTGCTGTGTATGTAGACGTATCAAGGGTGTTTGTATTGTAAGTATTACTGTGTATGTCGACTTACCAAGGATGTTTGTATTGTAAATATTACTGTGTATGTAGACTTATCAAGGATGTTTGTATTGTAAGTATTACTGTATATGTAGACTTACCAATGGTGTTTGTATTGTAAGTATTACTGTGTATGTAGACTTACCAAGGTTGTTTTTATTGTAAGTATTACTGTGTATGTAGACTTACCAAGGATGTTTGTATTGTAAATATTACTGTGTATGTCGACTTCCCAAGGATGTTTGTATTGCAAGTATTACTGTGTATGTCCACTTCCCAAGGGTGTTTGCATTGTAAGTATTACTGTGTATGTCGACCTACCAAGGATGTTTATATTGCGAGTATTACTGTGTATATAGACTTACCAAGGATGTTTGTATTGTAAGTATTACTGTGTATGTCGACTTACCAAGGATGTTTGTATTGTAAGTATTATTGTGCATGTCGACTTACCAAGGATGTTTGTATTGTAAGTATTACTGTGTATGTCGACTTACCAAGGATGTTTGTATTGTAAGTATTACTGTGCATGTCGACTTACCAAGGATGTTTGTATTGTAAGTATTACTATGTATGTCGACTTACCAAGGTTGTTTGTATTGTAAGTATTACTGTGCATGTCGACTTACCAAGGATTTTTGCATTGTAAGTATTACTGTATGTAGACTTACCAAGGATGTTTGTATTGTAAGTATTACTGTGAATGTAGACTTACCAAGGGTGTTTGTATTGTAAGTATTACTCTGTATGTAGACTTATCAAGGGTGTTTGTATTGTAAGTATTACTGTGTATGTCGACTTACCAAGGATGTTTCTATTGTAAGTATTACTGTGTATGTAGACGTATCAAGGTTGTTTGTATTGTAAGTATTACTGTGTATGTAGATTTACCAAGGATGTTTGTATTGTAAGTATTACTGTGTATGTCAACTTACCAAGGATGTTTGTATTGTAAGTATTACTGTGTATGCAGACTTACCAAGGATGTTTGTATTGTAATTATTACTGTTCATGTCGACTTACCAAGGATGTTTGCATTGTAAGTATTACTGTATGTAGACTTACCAAGGATGTTTGTATTGTAAGTATTACTGTGTATGTAGACTTACCAAGGATGTTTGTATTGTAAGTATTACTGTGTATGTAGACTTACCAAGGATGTTTGTATTGTAAATATTACTGTGTATGTAGACTTACCAAGGATGTTTGTATTGTAAGTATTACTGTGTATGTAGACTTACCAATGATGTTTGTATTGTAAGTATTACTGTGTATGTAGACTTACCAAGGTTGTTTGTATTGTAAGTATTACTGTGTATGTAGAATTACCAAGGATGTTTGTATTGTAAATATTACTGTGTATGTCGACTTCCAAAGGATGTTTGTATTGTAAGTATTACTGTGTATGTCGACTTCCCCAGGGTGTTTGCATTGTAAGTATTACTGTGTATGTCGACCTACCAAGGATGTTTATATTGCGAGTATTACTGTGTATGTCGACTTCCCAAGGGTGTTTGCATTGTTATTATTACTGTGTATGTCGACCTACCAAGGATGTTTATATTGCGAGTATTACTGTGTAAATAGACTTACCAAGGATGTTTGTATTGTAAGTATTACTGTGTATGTCGACTTACCAAGGATGTTTGTATTGTAAGTATTATTGTGCATGTCGACTTACCAAGGATGTTTGTATTGTAAGTATTACTGTGCATGTCGACTTACCAAGGATGTTTGTATTGTAAGTATTACTATGTATGTCGACTTACCAAGGATGTTTGTATTGTAAGTATTATTGTGCATGTCGACTTACCAAGGATATTTGTATTGTAAGTATTACTGTGTATGTCGACTTACCAAGGATGTTTGTATTGTAAGTATTACTGTGTATGTAGACATATCAAGGGTGTTTGTATTGTAAGTATTATTGTGTATGTCGACTTACCAAGGATGTTTGTGTTGTAAGTATTACTGTGTATGTCGACTTACCAAGGATGTTTGTATTGTAAGTATTACTGTGAATGTAGACTTACCAAGGGTGTTTGTATTGTAAGTATTACTGTGTATATAGACTTACCAAGGGTATTTGTATTGTAAGTATTACTGTGTATGTCGACTTACCAAGGATGTTTCTATTGTAAGTATTACTTTGTATGTAGACGTATCAAGGTTGTTTGTATTGTTAGTATTACTGTGTATGTCGATTTATTAAGGATGTTTGTATTGTAAGTATTACTGTGTATGTAGACGTATCACGGATGTTTGTATTGTAAGTATTGCTGTGTATGTAGACGTATCAAGGGTGTTTGTATTGTAAGTATTACTGTGTATGTCGACTTACCAAGGATGTTTGTATTGTAAATATTACTGTGTATGTAGACTTACCAAGGATGTTTGTATTGTAAGTATTACTGTATATGTAGACTTACCAATGATGTTTGTATTGTAAGTATTACTGTGTATGTAGACTTACCAAGGTTGTTTTTATTGTAAGTATTACTGTGCATGTCGACTTACCAAGGGTGTTTGTATTGTAAGTATTACTGTGTATGTCGACTTACCAAGGATGTTTGTATTGTAAGTATTACTGTGTATGTAGACTTATCAAGGGTGTTTGTATTGTAAGTATTACTGTGTATGTCGACTTACCAAGGATGTTTGTATTGTAAGTATTACTGTGTATGTCGACTTACCAAGGATGTTTGAATTGTAAGTATTACTGTGCATGTCGACTTACCAAGGGTGTTTGTATTGTAAGTATTACTGTGCATGTCGACTTACCAAGGATTTTTGCATTGTAAGTATTACTGTATGTAGACTTACCAAGGATGTTTGTATTGTAAGTATTACTGTGAATGTAGACTTACCAAGGGTGTTTGTATTGTAAGTATTACTCTGTATGTAGACTTACCAAGGGTGTTTGTATTGTAAGTATTAATGTGAATGTCAACTTACCAAGGATGTTTCTATTGTAAGTATTACTGTGTATGTAGACTTATCAAGGTTGTTTGCATTGTAAGTATTACTGTGTATGTCCATTTATTAAGGATGTTTGTATTGTAAGTATTACTGTGTATGTAGACGTATCACGGATGTTTGTATTGTAAGTATTGCTGTGTATGTAGACGTATCAAGGCTGTTTGTATTGTAAGTATTACTTTGTATTTAGACTTAGCAATGATTTTGTGTTGTAAGTATTACTGTGTATGTCGACTTATCAAGGGTGTTTGTATTGTAAGTATTACTATGTATGTAGACTTACCAAGGATGTTTGTATTGTAAGTATTACTGTGTATGTCGACTTACCAAGGATGTTTGTATTGTAAGTATTACTGTGTATGTCGACTTACCAAGGGTGTTTGTATTGTAAGTATTACTGTGCATGTCGACTTACCAAGGATGTTTGCATTGTAAGTATTACTGTATGTAGACTTACCAAGGATGTTTGTATTGTAAGTATTACTGTGAATGTAGACTTACCAAGGGTGTTTGTATTGTAAGTATTACTGTGTATGTCGACTTACCAAGGATGTTTGTATTGTAAGTATTACTGTGTATGTAGACGTATCACGGATGTTTGTATTGTAAGTATTGCTGTGTATGTCGACTTACCAAGGATATTTGCATTTTAAGTATTACTGTGCATGTCGTCTTACCAAGGGTGTTTGCATTGTAAGTATTACTGTGTATGTAGACTTACCAAGGGTGTTTGTATTGTAAGTATTACTGTGTATGTCGACTTACCAAGGATGTTTCTATTGTAAGTATTACTGTGTATGTAGACGTATCAATGTTGTTTGTATTGTAAGTATTACTGTGTATGTAGACGTATCACGGATGTTTGTATTGTAAGTATTACTGTGTATGTCGACTTACCAAGGATATTTGCATTTTAAGTATTACTGTGTATGTATACTTCCCAAGGGTGTTTGTATTGTAAGTATTACTGTGTATGTCGTCTTACCAGGTAAGTTTGTATTGTAAGTATTACTGTGTATGTCGACTTCACAAGGGTGTTTGCATTGTAAGTATTACTTTGTATGTGGACCTACCAAGGATGTTTGTATTGCAAGTATTTTGTGTATTTAGATTTACCAAGGATGTTTGTATTGTAAGTATTACTGTGTATGTCGACTTACCAAGGATGTTTGTATTGTAAGTATTACTGTGCATGTCGATTTACCAAGGATGTTTGTATTGTAAGTATTACTGTGTATGTCGACTTACCAAGGATGTTTGTATTGTAAGTATTACTGTGTATGTCAACTTACCAAGGATGTTTGTATTGTAAGTATTACTGTGTATGCAGACTTATCAAGGGTGTTTGTATTGTAAGTATTACTGTGTATGTCGACTTTCCAAGGATGTTTGTATTGTAAGTATTACTGTGTATGTCGACTTACCAAGGATGTTTGTATTGTAAGTATTACTGTGCATGTCGACTTACCAAGGATGTTTGTATTGTAATTATTACTGTGCATGTCGACTTACCAAGGATGTTTGCATTGTAAGTATTACTGTATGTAGACTTACCAAGGATGTTTGTATTGTAAGTATTACTGTGTATGCAGACTTATCAAGGGTGTTTGTATTGTAAGTATTACTGTGTATGTAGACTTACCAAGTTTGTTTGTATTGTAAGTATTACTGTGTATGTAGACTTACCAAGGATGTTTGTATTGTAAATATTACTGTGTATGTCGACTTCCCAAGGATGTTTGTATTGTAAGTATTACTGTGTATGTCGACTTCCCAAGGGTGTTTGCATTGTTAGTATTACTGTGTATGTCGACCTACCAAGGATGTTTATATTGCGAGTATTACTGTGTAAATAGACTTACCAAGGATGTTTGTATTGTAAGTATTACTGTGTATGTCGACTTACCAAGGATGTTTGTATTGTAAGTATTATTGTGCATGTCGACTTACCAAGGATGTTTGTATTGTAAGTATTACTGTGCATGTCGACTTACCAAGGATGTTTGTATTGTAAGTATTACTATGTATGTCGACTTACCAAGGATGTTTGTATTGTAAGTATTATTGTGCATGTCGACTTACCAAGGATATTTGTATTGTAAGTATTACTGTGTATGTCGACTTACCAAGGATGTTTGTATTGTAAGTATTACTATGTATGTAGACATATCAAGGGTGTTTGTATTGTAAGTATTATTGTGTATGTCGACTTACCAAGGATGTTTGTGTTGTAAGTATTACTGTGTATGTCGACTTACCAAGGATGTTTGTATTGTAAGTATTACTGTGAATGTAGACTTACCAAGGGTGTTTGTATTGTAAGTATTACTGTGTATATAGACTTACCAAGGGTATTTGTATTGTAAGTATTACTGTGTATGTCGACTTACCAAGGATGTTTCTATTGTAAGTATTACTTTGTATGTAGACGTATCAAGGTTGTTTGTATTGTAAGTATTACTGTGTATGTCGATTTATTAAGGATGTTTGTATTGTAAGTATTACTGTGTATGTAGACGTATCACGGATGTTTGTATTGTAAGTATTGCTGTGTATGTAGACGTATCAAGGGTGTTTGTATTGTAAGTATTACTGTGTATGTCGACTTACCAAGGATGTTTGTATTGTAAATATTACTGTGTATGTAGACTTACCAAGGATGTTTGTATTGTAAGTATTACTGTATATGTAGACTTACCAATGATGTTTGTATTGTAAGTATTACTGTGTATGTAGACTTACCAAGGTTGTTTTTATTGTAAGTATTACTGTGCATGTCGACTTACCAAGGATGTTTGTATTGTAATTATTACTGTGCATGTCGACTTACCAAGAATGTTTGCATTGTAAGTATTACTGTATGTAGACTTACCAAGGATGTTTGTATTGTAAGTATTACTGTGTATGTAGACTTACCAATGGTGTTTGTATTGTAAGTATTACTGTGTATGTAGACTTACCAAGGGTGTTTGTATTGTAAGTATTACTGTGTATGTCGACTTACCAAGGATGTTTGTATTGTAAATATTACTGTGTATGTAGACTTACCAAGGATGTTTGTATTGTAAGTATTACTGTGTATGTAGACTTACCAATGATGTTTGTATTGTAAGTATTACTGTGTATGTAGACTTACCAAGGATGTTTGTATTGTAAATATTACTGTGTATGTCGACTTCCCAAGGATGTTTGTATTGTAAGTATTACTGTGTATGTCGACTTCCCAAGGGTGTTTGCATTGTAAGTATTACTGTGTATGTCGACCTACCAAGGATGTTTATATTGTAAGTATTACTGTGTATATAGACTTACCAAGGATGTTTGTATTGTAAGTATTACTGTGTATGTCGACTTACCAAGGATGTTTGTATTGTAAGTATTATTGTGCATGTCGACTTACCAAGGATGTTTGTATTGTAAGTATTACTGTGTATGTCGACTTACCAAGGATGTTTGTATTGTAAGTATTACTGTGCATGTCGACTTACCAAGGATGTTTGTATTTTAAGTATTACTATGTATGTCGACTTACCAAGGATGTTTGTATTGTAAGTATTATTGTGCATGTCGACTTACCAAGGATGTTTGTATTGTAAGTATTACTGTGTATGTCGACTTACCAAGGATGTTTGTATTGTAAGTATTACTGTGTATGTAGACTTATCAAGGGTGTTTGTATTGTAAATATTACTGTGTATGTCGACTTACCAAGGATGTTTGTATTGTAAGTATTACTGTGTATGTCGACTTACCAAGGATGTTTGTATTGTAAGTATTATTGTGAATGTAGACTTACCAAGAGTGTTTGTTTTGTAAGTATTACTCTGTATGTAGACTTACCAAGGGTGTTTGTATTGTAAGTATTACTGTGTATGTCGACTTACCAAGGATGTTTCTATTGTAAGTATTACTGTGTATGTAGACGTATTAAGGTTGTTTGTATTGTAAGTATTACTGTGTATGTCCATTTATTAAGGATGTTTGTATTGTAAGTATTACTGTGTATGTAGACGTATCACGGATGTTTGTATTGTAAGTATTGCTGTGTATGTAGACGTATCAAGGGTGTTTGTATTGTAAGTATTACTGTGTATGTCGACTTACCAAGGATGTTTGTATTGTAAATATTACTGTGTATGTAGACTTATCAAGGATGTTTGTATTGTAAGTATTACTGTATATGTAGACTTACCAATGATGTTTGTATTGTAAGTATTACTGTGTATGTAGACTTACTAAGGATGTTTTTATTGTAAGTATTACTGTGTATGTAGACTTACCAAGGATGTTTGTATTGTAAATATTACTGTGTATGTCGACTTCCCAAGGATGTTTGTATTGTAAGTATTACTGTGTATGTCCACTTCCCAAGGGTGTTTGCATTGTAAGTATTACTGTGTATGTCGACCTACCAATGATGTTTATATTGCGAGTATTACTGTGTATATAGACTTACCAAGGATGTTTGTATTGTAAGTATTACTGTGTATGTCGATTTACCAAGGATGTTTGTATTGTAAGTATTATTGTGCATGTCGACTTACCAAGGATGTTTGTATTGTAAGTATTACTTTGTATGTCGACTTACTAAGGATGTTTGTATTGTAAGTATTACTGTGCATGTCGACTTACCAAGGATGTTTGTATTGTAAGTATTACTATGTATGTCGACTTACCAAGGGTGTTTGTATTGTAAGTATTACTGTGCATGTCGACTTACCAAGGATTTTTGCATTGTAAGTATTACTGTATGTAGACTTACCAAGGATGTTTGTATTGTAAGTATTACTGTGAATGTAGACTTACCAAGGGTGTTTGTATTGTAAGTATTACTCTGTATGTAGACTTATCAAGGGTGTTTGTATTGTAAGTATTACTGTGTATGTCGACTTACCAAGGATGTTTCTATTGTAAGTATTACTGTGTATGTAGACGTATCAAGGTTGTTTGTATTGTAAGTATTACTGTGTATGTAGATTTACCAAGGATGTTTGTATTGTAAGTATTACTGTGTATGTCAACTTACCAAGGATGTTTGTATTGTAAGTATTACTGTGTATGCAGACTTACCAAGGATGTTTGTATTGTAATTATTACTGTGCATGTCGACTTACCAAGGATGTTTGCATTGTAAGTATTACTGTATGTAGACTTACCAAGGATGTTTGTATTGTAAGTATTACTGTGTATGTAGACTTACCAAGGATGTTTGTATTGTAAGTATTACTGTGTATGTAGACTTACCAAGGTTGTTTGTATTGTAAGTATTACTGTGTATGTAGAATTACCAAGGATGTTTGTATTGTAAATATTACTGTGTATGTCGACTTCCAAAGGATGTTTGTATTGTAAGTATTACTCTGTATGTCGACTTCCCCAGGGTGTTTGCATTGTAAGTATTACTGTGTATGTCGACCTACCAAGGATGTTTATATTGCGAGTATTACTGTGTATGTCGACTTACCAAGGATGTTTGTATTGTAGGTATTACTGTGTATGTCAACTTACCAAGGATGTTTGTATTGTAAGTATTACTGTGTATGCAGACTTACCAAGGATGTTTGTATTGTAATTATTACTGTGCATGTCGACTTACCAAGGATGTTTGCATTGTAAGTATTACTGTATGTAGACTTACCAAGGATGTTTGTATTGTAAGTATTACTGTGTATGTAGACTTACCAAGGATGTTTGTATTGTAAGTATTACTGTGTATGTAGACTTACCAAGGATGTTTGTATTGTAAGTATTACTGTGTATGTCAACTTACCAAGGATGTTTGTATTGTAAGTATTACTGTGTATGCAGACTTACCAAGGATGTTTGTATTGTAATTATTACTGTGTATGTCGACTTACCAAGGATGTTTGCATTGTAAGTATTACTGTATGTAGACTTACCAAGGATGTTTGTATTGTAAGTATTACTGTGTATGTAGACTTACCAAGGATGTTTGTATTGTAAGTATTACTGTGTATGTAGGCTTACCAAGGGTGTTTGCATTGTAAGTATTACTGTGTATGTCGACTTACCAAGGATGTTTGTATTGTAAATATTACTGTGTATGTAGACTTACCAAGGATGTTTGTATTGTAAGTATTACTGTGTATGTAGACTTACCAATGATGTTTGTATTGTAAGTATTACTGTGTATGTAGACTTACCAAGGTTGTTTGTATTGTAAGTATTACTGTGTATGTAAACTTACCGAGGATGTTTGTATTGTAAATATTACTGTGTATGTCGACTTCCAAAGAATGTTTGTATTGTAAGTATTACTGTGTATGTCGACTTCCCCAGGGTGTTTGCATTGTAAGTATTACTGTGTATGTCGACCTACCAAGGATGTTTATATTGCGAGTATTACTGTGTATGTCGACTTACCAAGGATGTTTGTATTGTAAGTATTACTGTGCATGTCGACTTACCAAGGATGTTTGTATTGTAAGTATTACTGTGTATGTCGACTTACCAAGGGTGTTTGTATTGTAAGTATTACTGTGTATGTCGACTTACCAAGGATGTTTGTATTGTAAGTGTTACTGTGTATGTAGACTTATCAAGGGTGTTTGTATTGTAAGTATTACTGTGTATGTCGACTTACCAAGGATGTTTGTTTTGTAAGTATTACTGTGTATGTCGACTTACCAAGGATGTTTGTATTGTAAGTATTACTGTGCATGTCGACTTACCAAGGGTGTTTGTATTGTAAGTATTACTGTGCATGTCGACTTACCAAGGATTTTTGCATTGTAAGTATTACTGTATGTAGACTTACCAAGGATGTTTGTATTGTAAGTATTACTGTGAATGTAGACTTACCAAGGGTGTTTGTATTGTAAGTATTACTCTGTATGTAGACTTACCAAGGGTGTTTGTATTATAAGTATCACTGTGTATGTCGACTTACCAAGGATGTTTCTATTGTAAGTATTACTGTGTATGTAGACGTATCAAGGTTGTTTGTATTGTAAGTATTACTGTGTATGTCGATTTATTAAGGATGTTTGTATTGTAAGTATTACTGTGTATGTAGAGGTATCACGGATGTTTGTATTGTAAGTATTGCTGTGTATGTAGACGTATCAAGGGTGTTTGTATTGTAAGTATTACTGTGTATGTCGACTTACCAAAGATATTTGTATTGTAAATATTACTGTGTATGTAGACTTACCAAGGATGTTTGTATTGTAAGTATTAATGTGTATGTAGACTTAGCAATGATTTTGTGTTGTAAGTATTACTGTGTATGTCGACTTATCAAGGGTGTTTGTATTGTAAGTATTACTGTGTATGTAGACTTACCAATGATGTTTGTATTGTAAGTATTACTGTGTATGTAGACTTACCAAGGTTGTTTGTATTGTAAGTATTACTGTGTATGTAGACTTACCGAGGATGTTTGTATTGTAAATATTACTGTGTATGTCGACTTCCAAAGAATGTTTGTATTGTAAGTATTACTGTGTATGTCGACTTCCCCAGGGTGTTTGCATTGTAAGTATTACTGTGTATGTCGACCTACCAAGGATGTTTATATTGCGAGTATTACTGTGTATGTCGACTTACCAAGGATGTTTGTATTGTAAGTATTACTGTGCATGTCGACTTACCAAGGATGTTTGTATTGTAAGTATTACTGTGTATGTCGACTTACCAAGGGTTTTTGTATTGTAAGTATTACTGTGTATGTCGACTTACCAAGGATGTTTGTATTGTAAGTATTACTGTGTATGTAGACTTATCAAGGGTGTTTGTATTGTAAGTATTACTGTGTATGTCGACTTACCAAGGATGTTTGTTTTGTAAGTATTACTGTGTATGTCGACTTACCAAGGATGTTTGTATTGTAAGTATTACTGTGCATGTCGACTTACCAAGGGTGTTTGTATTGTAAGTATTACTGTGCATGTCGACTTACCAAGGATTTTTGCATTGTAAGTATTACTGTATGTAGACTTACCAAGGATGTTTGTATTGTAAGTATTACTGTGAATGTAGACTTACCAAGGGTGTTTGTATTGTAAGTATTACTCTGTATGTAGACTTACCAAGGGTGTTTGTATTGTAAGTATCACTGTGTATGTCGACTTACCAAGGATGTTTCTATTGTAAGTATTACTGTGTATGTAGACGTATCAAGGTTGTTTGTATTGTAAGTATTACTGTGTATGTCGATTTATTAAGGATGTTTGTATTGTAAGTATTACTGTGTATGTAGAGGTATCACGGATGTTTGTATTGTAAGTATTGCTGTGTATGTAGACGTATCAAGGGTGTTTGTATTGTAAGTATTACTGTGTATGTCGACTTACCAAGGATATTTGTATTGTAAATATTACTGTGTATGTAGACTTACCAAGGATGTTTGTATTGTAAGTATTAATGTGTATGTAGACTTAGCAATGATTTTGTGTTGTAAGTATTACTGTGTATGTCGACTTATCAAGGGTGTTTGTATTGTAAGTATTACTATGTATGTAGACTTATCAAGGATGTTTGTATTGTAAGTATTACTGTGTATGTCGACTTACCAAGGATGTTTGTATTGTAAGTATTACTGTGCATGTCGACTTACCAAGGATGTTTGTATTGTAAGTATTACTGTGCATGTCGACTTACCAAGGATGTTTGTATTGTAAGTATTACTGTGTATGTCGAATTACCAAGGATGTTTATATTGCGAGTATTACTGTGTATGTCGACTTACCAAGGATGTTTGTATTGTAAGTATTACTGTGTATGTCGACTTACCAAGGATGTTTTTATTGTAAGTATTACTGTGTATGTCGACTTGCCAAGGATGTTTGTATTGTAAGTATTACTGTGAATGTCGACTTACCAAGGGTGTTTGTATTGTAAGTATTATTGTGCATGTCGACTTACCAAGGATTTTTGCATTGTAAGTATTACTCTATGTAGACTTACCAAGGGTGTTTGTATTGTAAATATTACTCTGTATGTAGACTTACCAAGGATGTTTGTATTGTGAGTATTACTGTGTATGTCAACTTACCAAGGATGTTTCTATTGTAAGTATTACTGTGTATGTCGATTTATTAAGGATGTTTGTATTGTAAGTATTACTGTGTATGTAGACGTATCACGGATGTTTGTATTGTAAGTATTGCTGTGTATGTAGACTTATCAAGGATGTTTGTATTGTAAGTATTATTGTGCATGTCGACTTACCAAGGATTTTTGCATTGTAAGTATTACTGTGAATGTAAACTTACCAAGGGTGTTTGTATTGTAAATATTACTCTGTATGTAGACTTACCAAGGATGTTTGTATTGTGAGTATTACTGTGTATGTCAACTTACCAAGGATGTTTCTATTGTAAGTATTACTGTGTATGTAGACGTATCAAGGTTGTTTCTATTGTAAGTATTACTGTGTATGTCGATTTATTAAGGATGTTTGTATTGTAAGTATTACTGTGTATGTAGACGTATCACGGATGTTTGTATTGTAAGTATTGCTGTGTATGTAGACTTATCAAGGATGTTTGTATTGTAAGTATTACTGTGTATGTCGACTTACCAAGGATGTTTGTATTGTAAATATTACTGTGTATGTAGACTTACCAAGGATGTTTGTATTGTAAGTATTACTGTGTATGTAGACTTAGCAATGATTTTGTGTTGTAAGTATTACTGTGTATGTCGACTTATCAAGGGTGTTTGTATTGTAAGTATTAATATATATGTAGACTTACCAAGGATGTTTGTATTGTAAGTATTACTGTGTATGTCGACTTACCAAGGATGTTTGTATTGTAAGTATTACTGTGCATGTCGACTTACCAAGGGTGTTTGTATTGTAAGTATTACTGTGCATGTCGACTTACCAAGGATTTTTGCATTGTAAGTATTACTGTATGTAGACTTACCAAGGATGTTTGTATTGTAAGTATTACTGTGAATGTAGACTTACCAAGGGTGTTTGTATTGTAAGTATTACTCTGTATGTAGACTTACCAAGGGTGTTTGTATTGTAAGTATTACTGTGTATGTCGACTTACCAAGGATGTTTCTATTGTAAGTATTACTGTGTATGTAGACGTATCAAGGTTGTTTGTATTGTAAGTATTACTGTGTATGTCGATTTATTAAGGATGTTTGTATTGTAAGTATTACTGTGTATGTAGACGTATCACGGATGTTTGTATTGTAAGTATTGCTGTGTATGTAGACGTATCAAGGGTGTTTGTATTGTAAGTATTACTGTGTATGTAGACTTACCAAGGATGTTTGTATTGTAAGTATTACTGTGTATGTAGATTTACCAATGATGTTTGTATTGTAAGTATTACTGTGTATGTAGACTTACCAAGGATGTTTGTATTGTAAGTATTACTGTGTATGTAGACTTATCAAGGGTGTTTGTATTGTAAATATTACTGTGTATGTCGACTTACCAATGATGTTTGTATTGTAAGTATTACTGTGTATGTCGACTTACCAAGGATGTTTGTATTGTAAGTATTATTGTGAATGTAGACTTACCAAGAGTGTTTGTTTTGTAAGTATTACTCTGTATGTAGACTTACCAAGGGTGTTTGTATTGTAAGTATTACTGTGTATGTCGACTTACCAAGGATGTTTCTATTGTAAGTATTACTGTGTATGTAGACGTATCAAGGTTGTTTGTATTGTAAGTATTACTGTGTATGTAGACGTATCACGGATGTTTGTATTCTAAGTATTGCTGTGTATGTAGACGTATCAAGGGTGTTTGTATTGTAAATATTACTGTGTATGTAGACTTATCAAGGATGTTTGTATTGTAAGTATTACTGTATATGTAGACGTACCAATGATGTTTGTATTGTAAGTATTACTGTGTATGTAGACTTACCAAGGTTGTTTTTATTGTAAGTATTACTGTGTATGTAGACTTACCAAGCATGTTTGTATTGTAAATATTACTGTGTATGTCGACTTCCCAAGGATGTTTGTATTGTAAGTATTACTGTGTATGTCCACTTCCCAAGGGTGTTTGCATTGTAAGTATTACTGTGTATGACGACCTACCAAGGATGTTTATATTGCGAGTATTACTGTGTATATAGACTTACCAAGGATGTTTGTATTGTAAGTATTACTGTGTATGTCGACTTACCAAGGATGTTTGTATTGTAAGTATTATTGTGTATGTCGACTTACCAAGGATGTTTGTATTGTAAGTATTACTGTGTATGTCGACTTACCAAGGATGTTTGTATTGTAAGTATTACTGTGCATGTCGACTTACCAAGGATGTTTGTATTGTAAGTATTACTATGTATGTCGACTTACCAAGGGTGTTTGTATTGTAAGTATTACTGTGCATGTCGACTTACCAAGGATTTTTGCATTGTAAGTATTACTGTATGTAGACTTACCAAGGATGTTTGTATTGTAAGTATGACTGTGAATGTAGACTTACCAAGGGTGTTTGTATTGTAAGTATTACTCTGTATGTAGACTTATCAAGGGTGTTTGTATTGTAAGTATTACTGTGTATGTCGACTTACCAAGGATGTTTCTATTGTAAGTATTACTGTGTATGTAGACTTACCAAGGATGTTTGTATTGTAAGTATTACTGTGTATGTCAACTTACCAAGGATGTTTGTATTGTAAGTATTACTGTGTATGTAGACTTACCAAGGATGTTTGTATTGTAATTATTACTGTGCATGTCGACTTACCAAGGATGTTTGCATTGTAAGTATTACTGTATGTAGACTTACCAAGGATGTTTGTATTGTAAGTACTACTGTGTATGTAGACTTACCAAGGATGTTTGTATTGTAAGTATTACTGTGTATGTAGACTTACCAAGGGTGTTTGCATTGTAAGTATTACTGTGTATGTCGACTTACCAAGGATGTTTGTATTGTAAATATTACTGTGTATGTAGACTTACCAAGGATGTTTGTATTGTAAGTATTACTGTGTATGTAGACTTACCAATGATGTTTGTATTGTAAGTATTACTGTGTATGTAGACTTACCAAGGTTGTTTGTATTGTAAGTATTACTGTGTATGTAGACTTACCAAGGATGTTTGTATTGTAAATATTACTGTGTATGTCGACTTCCAAAGGATGTTTGTATTGTAAGTATTACTGTGTATGTCGACTTCCCAAGGGTGTTTGCATTGTAAGTATTACTGTGTATGTCGACCTACCAAGGATGTTTATATTGCGAGTATTACTGTGTATGTCGACTTACCAAGGATGTTTGTATTGTAAGTATTACTGTGTATGTCAACTTACCAAGGATGTTTGTATTGTAAGTATTACTGTGTATGCAGACTTACCAAGGATGTTTGTATTGTAATTATTACTGTGCATGTCGACTTACTAAGGATGTTTGCATTGTAAGTATTACTGTATGTAGACTTACCAAGGATGTTTGTATTGTAAGTATTACTGTGTATGTCGACTTACCAAGGATGTTTGTATTGTAAGTATTACTGTGTATGTAGACTTACCAAGGATGTTTGTATTGTAAGTATTACTGTGTATGTCAACTTACCAAGGATGTGTGTATTGTAAGTATTACTGTGTATGCAGACTTACCAAGGATGTTTGTATTGTAATTATTACTGTGCATGTCGACTTACCAAGGATGTTTGCATTGTAAGTATTACTGTATGTAGACTTACCAAGGATGTTTGTATTGTAAGTACTACTGTGTATGTAGACTTACCAAGGATGTTTGTATTGTAAGTATTACTGTGTATGTAGACTTACCAAGGGTGTTTGCATTGTAAGTATTACTGTGTATGTCGACTTACCAAGGATGTTTGTATTGTAAATATTACTGTGTATGTAGACTTACCAAGGATGTTTGTATTGTAAGTATTACTGTGTATGTAGACTTACCAATGATGTTTGTATTGTAAGTATTACTGTGTATGTAGACTTACCAAGGTTGTTTGTATTGTAAGTATTACTGTGTATGTAGACTTACCAAGGATGTTTGTATTGTAAATATTACTGTGTATGTCGACTTCCAAAGGATGTTTGTATTGTAAGTATTACTGTGTATGTCGACTTCCCCAGGGTGTTTGCATTGTAAGTATTACTGTGTATGTCGACCTACCAAGGATGTTTATATTGCGAGTATTACTGTGTATGTCGACTTACCAAGGATGTTTGTATTGTAAGTATTACTGTGTATGTCAACTTACCAAGGATGTTTGTATTGTAAGTATTACTGTGTATGCAGACTTACCAAGGATGTTTGTATTGTAATTATTACTGTGCATGTCGACTTACTAAGGATGTTTGCATTGTAAGTATTACTGTATGTAGACTTACCAAGGATGTTTGTATTGTAAGTATTACTGTGTATGTCGACTTACCAAGGATGTTTGTATTGTAAGTATTACTGTATATGTAGACTTACCAAGGATGTTTGTATTGTAAGTATTACTGTGTATGTCAACTTACCAAGGATGTGTGTATTGTAAGTATTACTGTGTATGCAGACTTACCAAGGATGTTTGTATTGTAATTATTACTGTGCATGTCGACTTACCAAGGATGTTTGCATTGTAAGTATTACTGTATGTAGACTTACCAAGGATGTTTGTATTGTAAGTATTACTGTGTATGTAGACTTACCAAGGATGTTTGTATTGTAAGTATTACTGTGTATGTAGACTTACCAAGGGTGTTTGCATTGTAAGTATTACTGTGTATGTCGACTTACCAAGGATGTTTGTATTGTAAATATTACTGTGTATGTAGACTTACCAAGGATGTTTGTATTGTAAGTATTACTGTGTATGTAGACTTACCAATGATGTTTGTATTGTAAGTATTACTGTGTATGTAGACTTACCAAGGTTGTTTGTATTGTAAGTATTACTGTGTATGTAGACTTACCGAGGATGTTTGTATTGTAAATATTACTGTGTATGTCGACTTCCAAAGAATGTTTGTATTGTAAGTATTACTGTGTATGTCGACTTCCCCAGGGTGTTTGCATTGTAAGTATTACTGTGTATGTCGACCTACCAAGGATGTTTATATTGCGAGTATTACTGTGTATGTCGACTTACCAAGGATGTTTGTATTGTAAGTATTACTGTGTATGTCGACTTACCAAGGGTGTTTGTATTGTAAGTATTACTGTGTATGTCGACTTACCAAGGATGTTTGTATTGTAAGTATTACTGTGTATGTAGACTTATCAAGGGTGTTTGTATTGTAAGTATTACTGTGTATGTCGACTTACCAAGGATGTTTGTATTGTAAGTATTACTGTGTATGTCGACTTACCAAGGATGTTTGTATTGTAAGTATTACTGTGCATGTCGACTTACCAAGGGTGTTTGTATTGTAAGTATTACTGTGCATGTCGACTTACGAAGGATTTTTGCATTGTAAGTATTACTATATGTAGACTTACCAAGGATGTTTGTATTGTAAGTATTACTGTGAATGTAGACTTACCATGGGTGTTTGTATTTTAAGTATTACTCTGTATGTAGACTTACCAAGGGTGTTTGTATTGTAAGTATCACTGTGTATGTCGACTTACCAAGGATGTTTCTATTGTAAGTATTACTGTGTATGTAGACGTATCAAGGTTGTTTGTATTGTAAGTATTACTGTGTATGTCGATTTATTAAGGATGTTTGTATTGTAAGTATTACTGTGTATGTAGAGGTATCACGGATGTTTGTATTGTAAGTATTGCTGTGTATGTAGACGTATCAAGGGTGTTTGTATTGTAAGTATTACTGTGTATGTCGACTTACCAAGGATATTTGTATTGTAAATATTACTGTGTATGTAGACTTACCAAGGATGTTTGTATTGTAAGTATTAATGTGTATGTAGACTTAGCAATGATTTTGTGTTGTAAGTATTACTGTGTATGTCGACTTATCAAGGGTGTTTGTATTGTAAGTATTACTATGTATGTAGACTTATCAAGGATGTTTGTATTGTAAGTATTACTGTGTATGTCGACTTACCAAGGATGTTTGTATTGTAAGTATTACTGTGCATGTCGACTTACCAAGGATGTTTGTATTGTAAGTATTACTGTGCATGTCGACTTACCAAGGATGTTTGTATTGTAAGTATTACTGTGTATGTCGAATTACCAAGGATGTTTATATTGCGAGTATTACTGTGTATGTCGACTTACCAAGGATGTTTCTATTGTAAGTATTACTGTGTATGTCGATTTATTAAGGATGTTTGTATTGTAAGTATTACTGTGTATGTAGACGTATCACGGATGTTTGTATTGTAAGTATTGCTGTGTATGTAGACTTATCAAGGATGTTTGTATTGTAAGTATTATTGTGCATGTCGACTTACCAAGGATTTTTGCATTGTAAGTATTACTGTGAATGTAAACTTACCAAGGGTGTTTGTATTGTAAATATTACTCTGTATGTAGACTTACCAAGGATGTTTGTATTGTGAGTATTACTGTGTATGTCAACTTACCAAGGATGTTTCTATTGTAAGTATTACTGTGTATGTAGACGTATCAAGGTTGTTTCTATTGTAAGTATTACTGTGTATGTCGATTTATTAAGGATGTTTGTATTGTAAGTATTACTGTGTATGTAGACGTATCACGGATGTTTGTATTGTAAGTATTGCTGTGTATGTAGACTTATCAAGGATGTTTGTATTGTAAGTATTACTGTGTATGTCGACTTACCAAGGATGTTTGTATTGTAAATATTACTGTGTATGTAGACTTACCAAGGATGTTTGTATTGTAAGTATTACTGTGTATGTAGACTTAGCAATGATTTTGTGTTGTAAGTATTACTGTGTATGTCGACTTATCAAGGGTGTTTGTATTGTAAGTATTAATATATATGTAGACTTACCAAGGATGTTTGTATTGTAAGTATTACTGTGTATGTCGACTTACCAAGGATGTTTGTATTGTAAGTATTACTGTGCATGTCGACTTACCAAGGGTGTTTGTATTGTAAGTATTACTGTGCATGTCGACTTACCAAGGATTTTTGCATTGTAAGTATTACTGTATGTAGACTTACCAAGGATGTTTGTATTGTAAGTATTACTGTGAATGTAGACTTACCAAGGGTGTTTGTATTGTAAGTATTACTCTGTATGTAGACTTACCAAGGGTGTTTGTATTGTAAGTATTACTGTGTATGTCGACTTACCAAGGATGTTTCTATTGTAAGTATTACTGTGTATGTAGACGTATCAAGGTTGTTTGTATTGTAAGTATTACTGTGTATGTCGATTTATTAAGGATGTTTGTATTGTAAGTATTACTGTGTATGTAGACGTATCACGGATGTTTGTATTGTAAGTATTGCTGTGTATGTAGACGTATCAAGGGTGTTTGTATTGTAAGTATTACTGTGTATGTAGACTTACCAAGGATGTTTGTATTGTAAGTATTACTGTGTATGTAGATTTACCAATGATGTTTGTATTGTAAGTATTACTGTGTATGTAGACTTACCAAGGATGTTTGTATTGTAAGTATTACTGTGTATGTAGACTTATCAAGGGTGTTTGTATTGTAAATATTACTGTGTATGTCGACTTACCAATGATGTTTGTATTGTAAGTATTACTGTGTATGTCGACTTACCAAGGATGATTGTATTGTAAGTATTATTGTGAATGTAGACTTACCAAGAGTGTTTGTTTTGTAAGTATTACTCTGTATGTAGACTTACCAAGGGTGTTTGTATTGTAAGTATTACTGTGTATGTCGACTTACCAAGGATGTTTCTATTGTAAGTATTACTGTGTATGTAGACGTATCAAGGTTGTTTGTATTGTAAGTATTACTGTGTATGTAGACGTATCACGGATGTTTGTATTGTAAGTATTGCTGTGTATGTAGACGTATCAAGGGTGTTTGTATTGTAAGTATTACTGTGTATGTCGACTTACCAAGGATGTTTGTATTGTAAATATTACTGTGTATGTAGACTTATCAAGGATGTTTGTATTGTAAGTATTACTGTATATGTAGACTTACCAATGATGTTTGTATTGTAAGTATTACTGTGTATGTAGACTTACCTAGGTTGTTTTTATTGTAAGTATTACTGTGTATGTAGACTTACCAAGGATGTTTGTATTGTAAATATTACTGTGTATGTCGACTTCCCAAGGATGTTTGTATTGTAAGTATTACTGTGTATGTCCACTTCCCAAGGGTGTTTGCATTGTAAGTATTACTGTGTATGACGACCTACCAAGGATGTTTATATTGCGAGTATTACTGTGTATATAGACTTACCAAGGATGTTTGTATTGTAAGTATTACTGTGTATGTCGACTAACCAAGGATGTTTGTATTGTAAGTATTATTGTGTATGTCGACTTACCAAGGATGTTTGTATTGTAAGTATTACTGTGTATGTCGACTTACCAAGGATGTTTGTATTGTAAGTATTACTGTGCATGTCGACTTACCAAGGATGTTTGTATTGTAAGTATTACTATGTATGTCGACTTACCAAGGGTGTTTGTATTGTAAGTATTACTGTGCATGTCGACTTACCAAGGATTTTTGCATTGTAAGTATTACTGTATGTAGACTTACCAAGGATGTTTGTATTGTAAGTATGACTGTGAATGTAGACTTACCAAGGGTGTTTGTATTGTAAGTATTACTCTGTATGTAGACTTATCAAGGGTGTTTGTATTGTAAGTATTACTGTGTATGTCGACTTACCAAGGATGTTTCTATTGTAAGTATTACTGTGTATGTAGACGTATCAAGGTTGTTTGCATTGTAAGTATTACTGTGTATGTCGACTTACCAAGGATGTTTGTATTGTAAATATTACTGTGTATGTAGACTTACCAAGGATGTTTGTATTGTAAGTATTACTGTGTATGTCAACTTACCAAGGATGTTTGTATTGTAAGTATTACTGTGTATGTAGACTTACCAAGGATGTTTGTATTGTAATTATTACTGTGCATGTCGACTTACCAAGGATGTTTGCATTGTAAGTATTACTGTATGTAGACTTACCAAGGATGTTTGTATTGTAAGTACTACTGTGTATGTAGACTTACCAAGGATGTTTGTATTGTAAGTATTACTGTGTATGTAGACTTACCAAGGGTGTTTGCATTGTAAGTATTACTGTGTATGTCGACTTACCAAGGATGTTTGTATTGTAAATATTACTGTGTATGTAGACTTACCAAGGATGTTTGTATTGTAAGTATTACTGTGTATGTAGACTTACCAATGATGTTTGTATTGTAAGTATTACTGTGTATGTAGACTTACCAAGGTTGTTTGTATTGTAAGTATTACTGTGTATGTAGACTTACCAAGGATGTTTGTATTGTAAATATTACTGTGTATGTCGACTTCCAAAGGATGTTTGTATTGTAAGTATTACTGTGTATGTCGACTTCCCCAGGGTGTTTGCATTGTAAGTATTACTGTGTATGTCGACCTACCAAGGATGTTTATATTGCGAGTATTACTGTGTATGTCGACTTACCAAGGATGTTTGTATTGTAAGTATTACTGTGTATGTCAACTTACCAAGGATGTTTGTATTGTAAGTATTACTGTGTATGCAGACTTACCAAGGATGTTTGTATTGTAATTATTACTGTGCATGTCGACTTACTAAGGATGTTTGCATTGTAAGTATTACTGTATGTAGACTTACCAAGGATGTTTGTATTGTAAGTATTACTGTGTATGTCGACTTACCAAGGATGTTTGTATTGTAAGTATTACTGTGTATGTAGACTTACCAAGGATGTTTGTATTGTAAGTATTACTGTGTATGTCAACTTACCAAGGATGTGTGTATTGTAAGTATTACTGTGTATGCAGACTTACCAAGGATGTTTGTATTGTAATTATTACTGTGCATGTCGACTTACCAAGGATGTTTGCATTGTAAGTATTACTGTATGTAGACTTACCAAGGATGTTTGTATTGTAAGTATTACTGTGTATGTAGACTTACCAAGGATGTTTGTATTGTAAGTATTACTGTGTATGTAGACTTACCAAGGGTGTTTGCATTGTAAGTATTACTGTGTATGTCGACTTACCAAGGATGTTTGTATTGTAAATATTACTGTGTATGTAGACTTACCAAGGATGTTTGTATTGTAAGTATTACTGTGTATGTAGACTTACCAATGATGTTTGTATTGTAAGTATTACTGTGTATGTAGACTTACCAAGGTTGTTTGTATTGTAAGTATTACTGTGTATGTAGACTTACCGAGGATGTTTGTATTGTAAATATTACTGTGTATGTCGACTTCCAAAGAATGTTTGTATTGTAAGTATTACTGTGTATGTCGACTTCCCCAGGGTGTTTGCATTGTAAGTATTACTGTGTATGTCGACCTACCAAGGATGTTTATATTGCGAGTATTACTGTGTATGTCGACTTACCAAGGATATTTGTATTGTAAGTATTACTGTGCATGTCGACTTACCAAGGATGTTTGTATTGTAAGTATTACTGTGTATGTCGACTTACCAAGGGTGTTTGTATTGTAAGTATTACTGTGTATGTCGACTTACCAAGGATGTTTGTATTGTAAGTATTACTGTGTATGTAGACTTATCAAGGGTGTTTGTATTGTAAGTATTACTGTGTATGTCGACTTACCAAGGATGTTTGTATTGTAAGTATTACTGTGTATGTCGACTTACCAAGGATGTTTGTATTGTAAGTATTACTGTGCATGTCGACTTACGAAGGATTTTTGCATTGTAAGTATTACTGTATGTAGACTTACCAAGGATGTTTGTATTGTAAGTATTACTGTGAATGTAGACTTACCATGGGTGTTTGTATTTTAAGTATTACTCTGTATGTAGACTTACCAAGGGTGTTTGTATTGTAAGTATTACTGTGTATGTCGACTTACCAAGGATGTTTCTATTGTAAGTATTACTGTGTATGTAGACGTATCAAGGTTGTTTGTATTGTAAGTATTACTGTGTATGTCGATTTATTAAGGATGTTTGTATTGTAAGTATTACTGTGTATGTAGAGGTATCACGGATGTTTGTATTGTAAGTATTGCTGTGTATGTAGACGTATCAAGGGTGTTTGTATTGTAAGTATTACTGTGTATGTCGACTTACCAAGGATGTTTGTATTGTAAGTATTATTGTGAATGTAGACTTACCAAGAGTGTTTGTTTTGTAAGTATTACTCTGTATGTAGACTTACCAAGGGTGTTTGTATTGTAAGTATTACTGTGTATGTCGACTTACCAAGGATGTTTCTATTGTAAGTATTACTGTGTATGTAGACGTATCAAGGTTGTTTGTATTGTAAGTATTACTGTGTATGTAGACGTATCACGGATGTTTGTATTGTAAGTATTGCTGTGTATGTAGACGTATCAAGGGTGTTTGTATTGTAAGTATTACTGTGTATGTCGACTTACCAAGGATGTTTGTATTGTAAATATTACTGTGTATGTAGACTTATCAAGGATGTTTGTATTGTAAGTATTACTGTATATGTAGACTTACCAATGATGTTTGTATTGTAAGTATTACTGTGTATGTAGACTTACCAAGGATGTTTGTATTGTAAATATTACTGTGTATGTCGACTTCCCAAGGATGTTTGTATTGTAAGTATTACTGTGTATGTCCACTTCCCAAGGGTGTTTGCATTGTAAGTATTACTGTGTATGACGACCTACCAAGGATGTTTATATTGCGAGTATTACTGTGTATATAGACTTACCAAGGATGTTTGTATTGTAAGTATTACTGTGTATGTCGACTTACCAAGGATGTTTGTATTGTAAGTATTATTGTGTATGTCGACTTACCAAGGATGTTTGTATTGTAAGTATTACTGTGTATGTCGACTTACCAAGGATGTTTGTATTGTAAGTATTACTGTGCATGTCGACTTACCAAGGATGTTTGTATTGTAAGTATTACTATGTATGTCGACTTACCAAGGGTGTTTGTATTGTAAGTATTACTGTGCATGTCGACTTACCAAGGATTTTTGCATTGTAAGTATTACTGTATGTAGACTTACCAAGGATGTTTGTATTGTAAGTATGACTGTGAATGTAGACTTACCAAGGGTGTTTGTATTGTAAGTATTACTCTGTATGTAGACTTATCAAGGGTGTTTGTATTGTAAGTATTACTGTGTATGTCGACTTACCAAGGATGTTTCTATTGTAAGTATTACTGTGTATGTAGACGTATCAAGGTTGTTTGCATTGTAAGTATTACTGTGTATGTCGACTTACCAAGGATGTTTGTATTGTAAATATTACTGTGTATGTAGACTTACCAAGGATGTTTGTATTGTAAGTATTACTGTGTATGTCAACTTACCAAGGATGTTTGTATTGTAAGTATTACTGTGTATGTAGACTTACCAAGGATGTTTGTATTGTAATTATTACTGTGCATGTCGACTTACCAAGGATGTTTGCATTGTAAGTATTACTGTATGTAGACTTACCAAGGATGTTTGTATTGTAAGTACTACTGTGTATGTAGACTTACCAAGGATGTTTGTATTGTAAGTATTACTGTGTATGTAGACTTACCAAGGGTGTTTGCATTGTAAGTATTACTGTGTATGTCGACTTACCAAGGATGTTTGTATTGTAAATATTACTGTGTATGTAGACTTACCAAGGATGTTTGTATTGTAAGTATTACTGTGTATGTAGACTTACCAATGATGTTTGTATTGTAAGTATTACTGTGTATGTAGACTTACCAAGGTTGTTTGTATTGTAAGTATTACTGTGTATGTAGACTTACCAAGGATGTTTGTATTGTAAATATTACTGTGTATGTCGACTTCCAAAGGATGTTTGTATTGTAAGTATTACTGTGTATGTCGACTTCCCCAGGGTGTTTGCATTGTAAGTATTACTGTGTATGTCGACCTACCAAGGATGTTTATATTGCGAGTATTACTGTGTATGTCGACTTACCAAGGATGTTTGTATTGTAAGTATTACTGTGTATGTCAACTTACCAAGGATGTTTGTATTGTAAGTATTACTGTGTATGCAGACTTACCAAGGATGTTTGTATTGTAATTATTACTGTGCATGTCGACTTACTAAGGATGTTTGCATTGTAAGTATTACTGTATGTAGACTTACCAAGGATGTTTGTATTGTAAGTATTACTGTGTATGTCGACTTACCAAGGATGTTTGTATTGTAAGTATTACTGTGTATGTAGACTTACCAAGGATGTTTGTATTGTAAGTATTACTGTGTATGTCAACTTACCAAGGATGTGTGTATTGTAAGTATTACTGTGTATGCAGACTTACCAAGGATGTTTGTATTGTAATTATTACTGTGCATGTCGACTTACCAAGGATGTTTGCATTGTAAGTATTACTGTATGTAGACTTACCAAGGATGTTTGTATTGTAAGTATTACTGTGTATGTAGACTTACCAAGGATGTTTGTATTGTAAGTATTACTGTGTATGTAGACTTACCAAGGGTGTTTGCATTGTAAGTATTACTGTGTATGTCGACTTACCAAGGATGTTTGTATTGTAAATATTACTGTGTATGTAGACTTACCAAGGATGTTTGTATTGTAAGTATTACTGTGTATGTAGACTTACCAATGATGTTTGTATTGTAAGTATTACTGTGTATGTAGACTTACCAAGGTTGTTTGTATTGTAAGTATTACTGTGTATGTAGACTTACCGAGGATGTTTGTATTGTAAATATTACTGTGTATGTCGACTTCCAAAGAATGTTTGTATTGTAAGTATTACTGTGTATGTCGACTTCCCCAGGGTGTTTGCATTGTAAGTATTACTGTGTATGTCGACCTACCAAGGATGTTTATATTGCGAGTATTACTGTGTATGTCGACTTACCAAGGATGTTTGTATTGTAAGTATTACTGTGTATGTCGACTTACCAAGGGTGTTTGTATTGTAAGTATTACTGTGTATGTCGACTTACCAAGGATGTTTGTATTGTAAGTATTACTGTGTATGTAGACTTATCAAGGGTGTTTGTATTGTAAGTATTACTGTGTATGTCGACTTACCAAGGATGTTTGTATTGTAAGTATTACTGTGTATGTCGACTTACCAAGGATGTTTGTATTGTAAGTATTACTGTGCATGTCGACTTACCAAGGGTGTTTGTATTGTAAGTATTACTGTGCATGTCGACTTACGAAGGATTTTTGCATTGTAAGTATTACTATATGTAGACTTACCAAGGATGTTTGTATTGTAAGTATTACTGTGAATGTAGACTTACCATGGGTGTTTGTATTTTAAGTATTACTCTGTATGTAGACTTACCAAGGGTGTTTGTATTGTAAGTATTACTGTGTATGTCGACTTACCAAGGATGTTTCTATTGTAAGTATTACTGTGTATGTAGACGTATCAAGGTTGTTTGTATTGTAAGTATTACTGTGTATGTCGATTTATTAAGGATGTTTGTATTGTAAGTATTACTGTGTATGTCGACCTACCAAGGATGTTTATATTGCGAGTATTACTGTGTATGTCGACTTACCAAGGATGTTTGTATTGTAAGTATTACTGTGTATGTCAACTTACCAAGGATGTTTGTATTGTAAGTATTACTGTGTATGCAGACTTACCAAGGATGTTTGTATTGTAATTATTACTGTGCATGTCGACTTACTAAGGATGTTTGCATTGTAAGTATTACTGTATGTAGACTTACCAAGGATGTTTGTATTGTAAGTATTACTGTGTATGTCGACTTACCAAGGATGTTTGTATTGTAAGTATTACTGTGTATGTAGACTTACCAAGGATGTTTGTATTGTAAGTATTACTGTGTATGTCAACTTACCAAGGATGTGTGTATTGTAAGTATTACTGTGTATGCAGACTTACCAAGGATGTTTGTATTGTAATTATTACTGTGCATGTCGACTTACCAAGGATGTTTGCATTGTAAGTATTACTGTATGTAGACTTACCAAGGATGTTTGTATTGTAAGTATTACTGTGTATGTAGACTTACCAAGGATGTTTGTATTGTAAGTATTACTGTGTATGTAGACTTACCAAGGGTGTTTGCATTGTAAGTATTACTGTGTATGTCGACTTACCAAGGATGTTTGTATTGTAAATATTACTGTGTATGTAGACTTACCAAGGATGTTTGTATTGTAAGTATTACTGTGTATGTAGACTTACCAATGATGTTTGTATTGTAAGTATTACTGTGTATGTAGACTTACCAAGGTTGTTTGTATTGTAAGTATTACTGTGTATGTAGACTTACCGAGGATGTTTGTATTGTAAATATTACTGTGTATGTCGACTTCCAAAGAATGTTTGTATTGTAAGTATTACTGTGTATGTCGACTTCCCCAGGGTGTTTGCATTGTAAGTATTACTGTGTATGTCGACCTACCAAGGATGTTTATATTGCGAGTATTACTGTGTATGTCGACTTACCAAGGATATTTGTATTGTAAGTATTACTGTGCATGTCGACTTACCAAGGATGTTTGTATTGTAAGTATTACTGTGTATGTCGACTTACCAAGGGTGTTTGTATTGTAAGTATTACTGTGTATGTCGACTTACCAAGGATGTTTGTATTGTAAGTATTACTGTGTATGTAGACTTATCAAGGGTGTTTGTATTGTAAGTATTACTGTGTATGTCGACTTACCAAGGATGTTTGTATTGTAAGTATTACTGTGTATGTCGACTTACCAAGGATGTTTGTATTGTAAGTATTACTGTGCATGTCGACTTACGAAGGATTTTTGCATTGTAAGTATTACTGTATGTAGACTTACCAAGGATGTTTGTATTGTAAGTATTACTGTGAATGTAGACTTACCATGGGTGTTTGTATTTTAAGTATTACTCTGTATGTAGACTTACCAAGGGTGTTTGTATTGTAAGTATTACTGTGTATGTCGACTTACCAAGGATGTTTCTATTGTAAGTATTACTGTGTATGTAGACGTATCAAGGTTGTTTGTATTGTAAGTATTACTGTGTATGTCGATTTATTAAGGATGTTTGTATTGTAAGTATTACTGTGTATGTAGAGGTATCACGGATGTTTGTATTGTAAGTATTGCTGTGTATGTAGACGTATCAAGGGTGTTTGTATTGTAAGTATTACTGTGTATGTCGACTTACCAAGGATGTTTGTATTGTAAGTATTATTGTGAATGTAGACTTACCAAGAGTGTTTGTTTTGTAAGTATTACTCTGTATGTAGACTTACCAAGGGTGTTTGTATTGTAAGTATTACTGTGTATGTCGACTTACCAAGGATGTTTCTATTGTAAGTATTACTGTGTATGTAGACGTATCAAGGTTGTTTGTATTGTAAGTATTACTGTGTATGTAGACGTATCACGGATGTTTGTATTGTAAGTATTGCTGTGTATGTAGACGTATCAAGGGTGTTTGTATTGTAAGTATTACTGTGTATGTCGACTTACCAAGGATGTTTGTATTGTAAATATTACTGTGTATGTAGACTTATCAAGGATGTTTGTATTGTAAGTATTACTGTATATGTAGACTTACCAATGATGTTTGTATTGTAAGTATTACTGTGTATGTAGACTTACCAAGGATGTTTGTATTGTAAATATTACTGTGTATGTCGACTTCCCAAGGATGTTTGTATTGTAAGTATTACTGTGTATGTCCACTTCCCAAGGGTGTTTGCATTGTAAGTATTACTGTGTATGACGACCTACCAAGGATGTTTATATTGCGAGTATTACTGTGTATATAGACTTACCAAGGATGTTTGTATTGTAAGTATTACTGTGTATGTCGACTTACCAAGGATGTTTGTATTGTAAGTATTATTGTGTATGTCGACTTACCAAGGATGTTTGTATTGTAAGTATTACTGTGTATGTCGACTTACCAAGGATGTTTGTATTGTAAGTATTACTGTGCATGTCGACTTACCAAGGATGTTTGTATTGTAAGTATTACTATGTATGTCGACTTACCAAGGGTGTTTGTATTGTAAGTATTACTGTGCATGTCGACTTACCAAGGATTTTTGCATTGTAAGTATTACTGTATGTAGACTTACCAAGGATGTTTGTATTGTAAGTATGACTGTGAATGTAGACTTACCAAGGGTGTTTGTATTGTAAGTATTACTCTGTATGTAGACTTATCAAGGGTGTTTGTATTGTAAGTATTACTGTGTATGTCGACTTACCAAGGATGTTTCTATTGTAAGTATTACTGTGTATGTAGACGTATCAAGGTTGTTTGCATTGTAAGTATTACTGTGTATGTCGACTTACCAAGGATGTTTGTATTGTAAATATTACTGTGTATGTAGACTTACCAAGGATGTTTGTATTGTAAGTATTACTGTGTATGTCAACTTACCAAGGATGTTTGTATTGTAAGTATTACTGTGTATGTAGACTTACCAAGGATGTTTGTATTGTAATTATTACTGTGCATGTCGACTTACCAAGGATGTTTGCATTGTAAGTATTACTGTATGTAGACTTACCAAGGATGTTTGTATTGTAAGTACTACTGTGTATGTAGACTTACCAAGGATGTTTGTATTGTAAGTATTACTGTGTATGTAGACTTACCAAGGGTGTTTGCATTGTAAGTATTACTGTGTATGTCGACTTACCAAGGATGTTTGTATTGTAAATATTACTGTGTATGTAGACTTACCAAGGATGTTTGTATTGTAAGTATTACTGTGTATGTAGACTTACCAATGATGTTTGTATTGTAAGTATTACTGTGTATGTAGACTTACCAAGGTTGTTTGTATTGTAAGTATTACTGTGTATGTAGACTTACCAAGGATGTTTGTATTGTAAATATTACTGTGTATGTCGACTTCCAAAGGATGTTTGTATTGTAAGTATTACTGTGTATGTCGACTTCCCCAGGGTGTTTGCATTGTAAGTATTACTGTGTATGTCGACCTACCAAGGATGTTTATATTGCGAGTATTACTGTGTATGTCGACTTACCAAGGATGTTTGTATTGTAAGTATTACTGTGTATGTCAACTTACCAAGGATGTTTGTATTGTAAGTATTACTGTGTATGCAGACTTACCAAGGATGTTTGTATTGTAATTATTACTGTGCATGTCGACTTACTAAGGATGTTTGCATTGTAAGTATTACTGTATGTAGACTTACCAAGGATGTTTGTATTGTAAGTATTACTGTGTATGTCGACTTACCAAGGATGTTTGTATTGTAAGTATTACTGTGTATGTAGACTTACCAAGGATGTTTGTATTGTAAGTATTACTGTGTATGTCAACTTACCAAGGATGTGTGTATTGTAAGTATTACTGTGTATGCAGACTTACCAAGGATGTTTGTATTGTAATTATTACTGTGCATGTCGACTTACCAAGGATGTTTGCATTGTAAGTATTACTGTATGTAGACTTACCAAGGATGTTTGTATTGTAAGTATTACTGTGTATGTAGACTTACCAAGGATGTTTGTATTGTAAGTATTACTGTGTATGTAGACTTACCAAGGGTGTTTGCATTGTAAGTATTACTGTGTATGTCGACTTACCAAGGATGTTTGTATTGTAAATATTACTGTGTATGTAGACTTACCAAGGATGTTTGTATTGTAAGTATTACTGTGTATGTAGACTTACCAATGATGTTTGTATTGTAAGTATTACTGTGTATGTAGACTTACCAAGGTTGTTTGTATTGTAAGTATTACTGTGTATGTAGACTTACCGAGGATGTTTGTATTGTAAATATTACTGTGTATGTCGACTTCCAAAGAATGTTTGTATTGTAAGTATTACTGTGTATGTCGACTTCCCCAGGGTGTTTGCATTGTAAGTATTACTGTGTATGTCGACCTACCAAGGATGTTTATATTGCGAGTATTACTGTGTATGTCGACTTACCAAGGATGTTTGTATTGTAAGTATTACTGTGTATGTCGACTTACCAAGGGTGTTTGTATTGTAAGTATTACTGTGTATGTCGACTTACCAAGGATGTTTGTATTGTAAGTATTACTGTGTATGTAGACTTATCAAGGGTGTTTGTATTGTAAGTATTACTGTGTATGTCGACTTACCAAGGATGTTTGTATTGTAAGTATTACTGTGTATGTCGACTTACCAAGGATGTTTGTATTGTAAGTATTACTGTGCATGTCGACTTACCAAGGGTGTTTGTATTGTAAGTATTACTGTGCATGTCGACTTACGAAGGATTTTTGCATTGTAAGTATTACTATATGTAGACTTACCAAGGATGTTTGTATTGTAAGTATTACTGTGAATGTAGACTTACCATGGGTGTTTGTATTTTAAGTATTACTCTGTATGTAGACTTACCAAGGGTGTTTGTATTGTAAGTATTACTGTGTATGTCGACTTACCAAGGATGTTTCTATTGTAAGTATTACTGTGTATGTAGACGTATCAAGGTTGTTTGTATTGTAAGTATTACTGTGTATGTCGATTTATTAAGGATGTTTGTATTGTAAGTATTACTGTGTATGTAGAGGTATCACGGATGTTTGTATTGTAAGTATTGCTGTGTATGTAGACGTATCAAGGGTGTTTGTATTGTAAGTATTACTGTGTATGTCGACCTACCAAGGATATTTGTATTGTAAATATTACTGTGTATGTAGACTTACCAAGGATGTTTGTATTGTAAGTATTAATGTGTATGTAGACTTAGCAATGATTTTGTGTTGTAAGTATTACTGTGTATGTCGACTTATCAAGGGTGTTTGTATTGTAAGTATTACTATGTATGTAGACTTATCAAGGATGTTTGTATTGTAAGTATTACTGTGTATGTCGACTTACCAAGGATGTTTGTATTGTAAGTATTACTGTGGATGTCGACTTACCAAGGATGTTTGTATTGTAAGTATTACTGTGCATGTCGACTTACCAAGGATGTTTGTATTGTAAGTATTACTGTGTATGTCGACTTACCAAGGATGTTTATATTGCGAGTATTACTGTGTATGTCGACTTACCAAGGATGTTTGTATTGTAAGTATTACTGTGTATGTCGACTTACCAAGGATGTTTGTATTGTAAGTATTACTGTGTATGTCGACTTGCCAAGGATGTTTGTATTGTAAGTATTACTGTGAATGTCGACTTACCAAGGGTGTTTGTATTGTAAGTATTACTGTGCATGTCGACTTACCAAGGATTTTTGCATTGTAAGTATCACTCTATGTAGACTTACCAAGGATGTTTGTATTGTAAGTATTACTGTGAATGTAGACTTACCAAGGGTGTTTGTATTGTAAGTATTACTCTGTATGTAGACTTACCAAGGATGTTTGTATTGTGAGTATTACTGTGTATGTCAACTTACCAAGGATGTTTCTATTGTAAGTATTAATGTGTATGTAGACGTATCAAGGTTGTTTCTATTGTAAGTATTACTGTGTATGTAGACGTATCACGGATGTTTGTATTGTAAGTATTGCTGTGTATGTAGACTTATCAAGGATGTTTGTATTGTAAGTATTACTGTGTATGTCGACTTACCAAGGATGTTTGTATTGTAAATATTACTGTGTATGTAGACTTACCAAGGATGTTTGTATTGTAAGTATTACTGTGTATGTAGACTTAGCAATGATTTTGTGTTGTAAGTATTACTGTGTATGTCGACTTATCAAGGGTGTTTGTATTGTAAGTATTAATATGTATGTAGACTTACCAAGGATGTTTGTATTGTAAGTATTACTGTGTATGTCGACTTACCAAGGATGTTTGTATTGTAAGTATTACTGTGCATGTCGACTTACCAAGGGTGTTTGTATTGTAAGTATTACTGTGCATGTCGACTTACCAAGGATTTTTGCATTGTAAGTATTACTGTATGTAGACTTACCAAGGATGTTTCTATTGTAAGTATTACTGTGAATGTAGACTTACCAAGGGTGTTTGTATTGTAAGTATTACTCTGTATGTAGACTTACCAAGGGTGTTTGTATTGTAAGTATTACTGTGTATGTCGACTTACCAAGGATGTTTGTATTGTAAGTATTACTGTGCATGTCGACTTACCAAGGGTGTTTGTATTGTAAGTATTACTGTGCATGTCGACTTACGAAGGATTTTTGCATTGTAAGTATTACTATATGTAGACTTACCAAGGATGTTTGTATTGTAAGTATTACTGTGAATGTAGACTTACCATGGGTGTTTGTATTTTAAGTATTACTCTGTATGTAGACTTACCAAGGGTGTTTGTATTGTAAGTATCACTGTGTATGTCGACTTACCAAGGATGTTTCTATTGTAAGTATTACTGTGTATGTAGACGTATCAAGGTTGTTTGTATTGTAAGTATTACTGTGTATGTAGAGGTATCACGGATGTTTGTATTGTAAGTATTGCTGTGTATGTAGACGTATCAAGGGTGTTTGTATTGTAAGTATTACTGTGTATGTCGACTTACCAAGGATATTTGTATTGTAAATATTACTGTGTATGTAGACTTACCAAGGATGTTTGTATTGTAAGTATTAATGTGTATGTAGACTTAGCAATGATTTTGTGTTGTAAGTATTACTGTGTATGTCGACTTATCAAGGGTGTTTGTATTGTAAGTATTACTATGTATGTAGACTTATCAAGGATGTTTGTATTGTAAGTATTACTGTGTATGTCGACTTACCAAGGATGTTTGTATTGTAAGTATTACTGTGCATGTCGACTTACCAAGGATGTTTGTATTGTAAGTATTACTGTGCATGTCGACTTACCAAGGATGTTTGTATTGTAAGTATTACTGTGTATGTCGAATTACCAAGGATGTTTATATTGCGAGTATTACTGTGTATGTCGACTTACCAAGGATGTTTGTATTGTAAGTATTACTGTGTATGTCGACTTACCAAGGATGTTTTTATTGTAAGTATTACTGTGTATGTCGACTTGCCAAGGATGTTTGTATTGTAAGTATTACTGTGAATGTCGACTTACCAAGGGTGTTTGTATTGTAAGTATTATTGTGCATGTCGACTTACCAAGGATTTTTGCATTGTAAGTATTACTCTATGTAGACTTACCAAGGGTGTTTGTATTGTAAATATTACTCTGTATGTAGACTTACCAAGGATGTTTGTATTGTGAGTATTACTGTGTATGTCAACTTACCAAGGATGTTTCTATTGTAAGTATTACTGTGTATGTCGATTTATTAAGGATGTTTGTATTGTAAGTATTACTGTGTATGTAGACGTATCACGGATGTTTGTATTGTAAGTATTGCTGTGTATGTAGACTTATCAAGGATGTTTGTATTGTAAGTATTATTGTGCATGTCGACTTACCAAGGATTTTTGCATTGTAAGTATTACTGTGAATGTAAACTTACCAAGGGTGTTTGTATTGTAAATATTACTCTGTATGTAGACTTACCAAGGATGTTTGTATTGTGAGTATTACTGTGTATGTCAACTTACCAAGGATGTTTCTATTGTATGTATTACTGTGTATGTAGACGTATCAAGGTTGTTTCTATTGTAAGTATTACTGTGTATGTCGATTTATTAAGGATGTTTGTATTGTAAGTATTACTGTGTATGTAGACGTATCACGGATGTTTGTATTGTAAGTATTGCTGTGTATGTAGACTTATCAAGGATGTTTGTATTGTAAGTATTACTGTGTATGTCGACTTACCAAGGATGTTTGTATTGTAAATATTACTGTGTATGTAGACTTACCAAGGATGTTTGTATTGTAAGTATTACTGTGTATGTAGACTTAGCAATGATTTTGTGTTGTAAGTATTACTGTGTATGTCGACTTATCAAGGGTGTTTGTATTGTAAGTATTAATATATATGTAGACTTACCAAGGATGTTTGTATTGTAAGTATTACTGTGTATGTCGACTTACCAAGGATGTTTGTATTGTAAGTATTACTGTGCATGTCGACTTACCAAGGGTGTTTGTATTGTAAGTATTACTGTGCATGTCGACTTACCAAGGATTTTTGCATTGTAAGTATTACTGTATGTAGACTTACCAAGGATGTTTGTATTGTAAGTATTACTGTGAATGTAGACTTACCAAGGGTGTTTGTATTGTAAGTATTACTCTGTATGTAGACTTACCAAGGGTGTTTGTATTGTAAGTATTACTGTGTATGTCGACTTACCAAGGATGTTTCTATTGTAAGTATTACTGTGTATGTAGACGTATCAAGGTTGTTTGTATTGTAAGTATTACTGTGTATGTCGATTTATTAAGGATGTTTGTATTGTAAGTATTACTGTGTATGTAGACGTATCACGGATGTTTGTATTGTAAGTATTGCTGTGTATGTAGACGTATCAAGGGTGTTTGTATTGTAAGTATTACTGTGTATGTAGACTTACCAAGGATGTTTGTATTGTAAGTATTACTGTGTATGTAGATTTACCAATGATGTTTGTATTGTAAGTATTACTGTGTATGTAGACTTACCAAGGATGTTTGTATTGTAAGTATTACTGTGTATGTAGACTTATCAAGGGTGTTTGTATTGTAAATATTACTGTGTATGTCGACTTACCAATGATGTTTGTATTGTAAGTATTACTGTGTATGTCGACTTACCAAGGATGTTTGTATTGTAAGTATTATTGTGAATGTAGACTTACCAAGAGTGTTTGTTTTGTAAGTATTACTCTGTATGTAGACTTACCAAGGGTGTTTGTATTGTAAGTATTACTGTGTATGTCGACTTACCAAGGATGTTTCTATTGTAAGTATTACTGTGTATGTAGACGTATCAAGGTTGTTTGTATTGTAAGTATTACTGTGTATGTAGACGTATCACGGATGTTTGTATTGTAAGTATTGCTGTGTATTTAGACGTATCAAGGGTGTTTGTATTGTAAGTATTACTGTGTATGTCGACTTACCAAGGATGTTTGTATTGTAAGTATTAATATGTATGTAGACTTACCAAGGATGTTTGTATTGTAAGTATTACTGTGTATGTCGACTTACCAAGGATGTTTGTATTGTAAGTATTACTGTGCATGTCGACTTACCAAGGGTGTTTGTATTGTAAGTATTACTGTGCATGTCGACTTACCAAGGATTTTTGCATTGTAAGTATTACTGTATGTAGACTTACCAAGGATGTTTCTATTGTAAGTATTACTGTGAATGTAGACTTACCAAGGGTGTTTGTATTGTAAGTATTACTCTGTATGTAGACTTACCAAGGGTGTTTGTATTGTAAGTATTACTGTGTATGTCGACTTACCAAGGATGTTTGTATTGTAAGTATTACTGTGCATGTCGACTTACCAAGGGTGTTTGTATTGTAAGTATTACTGTGCATGTCGACTTACGAAGGATTTTTGCATTGTAAGTATTACTATATGTAGACTTACCAAGGATGTTTGTATTGTAAGTATTACTGTGAATGTAGACTTACCATGGGTGTTTGTATTTTAAGTATTACTCTGTATGTAGACTTACCAAGGGTGTTTGTATTGTAAGTATCACTGTGTATGTCGACTTACCAAGGATGTTTCTATTGTAAGTATTACTGTGTATGTAGACGTATCAAGGTTGTTTGTATTGTAAGTATTACTGTGTATGTAGAGGTATCACGGATGTTTGTATTGTAAGTATTGCTGTGTATGTAGACGTATCAAGGGTGTTTGTATTGTAAGTATTACTGTGTATGTCGACTTACCAAGGATATTTGTATTGTAAATATTACTGTGTATGTAGACTTACCAAGGATGTTTGTATTGTAAGTATTAATGTGTATGTAGACTTAGCAATGATTTTGTGTTGTAAGTATTACTGTGTATGTCGACTTATCAAGGGTGTTTGTATTGTAAGTATTACTATGTATGTAGACTTATCAAGGATGTTTGTATTGTAAGTATTACTGTGTATGTCGACTTACCAAGGATGTTTGTATTGTAAGTATTACTGTGCATGTCGACTTACCAAGGATGTTTGTATTGTAAGTATTACTGTGCATGTCGACTTACCAAGGATGTTTGTATTGTAAGTATTACTGTGTATGTCGAATTACCAAGGATGTTTATATTGCGAGTATTACTGTGTATGTCGACTTACCAAGGATGTTTGTATTGTAAGTATTACTGTGTATGTCGACTTACCAAGGATGTTTTTATTGTAAGTATTACTGTGTATGTCGACTTGCCAAGGATGTTTGTATTGTAAGTATTACTGTGAATGTCGACTTACCAAGGGTGTTTGTATTGTAAGTATTATTGTGCATGTCGACTTACCAAGGATTTTTGCATTGTAAGTATTACTCTATGTAGACTTACCAAGGGTGTTTGTATTGTAAATATTACTCTGTATGTAGACTTACCAAGGATGTTTGTATTGTGAGTATTACTGTGTATGTCAACTTACCAAGGATGTTTCTATTGTAAGTATTACTGTGTATGTCGATTTATTAAGGATGTTTGTATTGTAAGTATTACTGTGTATGTAGACGTATCACGGATGTTTGTATTGTAAGTATTGCTGTGTATGTAGACTTATCAAGGATGTTTGTATTGTAAGTATTATTGTGCATGTCGACTTACCAAGGATTTTTGCATTGTAAGTATTACTGTGAATGTAAACTTACCAAGGGTGTTTGTATTGTAAATATTACTCTGTATGTAGACTTACCAAGGATGTTTGTATTGTGAGTATTACTGTGTATGTCAACTTACCAAGGATGTTTCTATTGTATGTATTACTGTGTATGTAGACGTATCAAGGTTGTTTCTATTGTAAGTATTACTGTGTATGTCGATTTATTAAGGATGTTTGTATTGTAAGTATTACTGTGTATGTAGACGTATCACGGATGTTTGTATTGTAAGTATTGCTGTGTATGTAGACTTATCAAGGATGTTTGTATTGTAAGTATTACTGTGTATGTCGACTTACCAAGGATGTTTGTATTGTAAATATTACTGTGTATGTAGACTTACCAAGGATGTTTGTATTGTAAGTATTACTGTGTATGTAGACTTAGCAATGATTTTGTGTTGTAAGTATTACTGTGTATGTCGACTTATCAAGGGTGTTTGTATTGTAAGTATTAATATATATGTAGACTTACCAAGGATGTTTGTATTGTAAGTATTACTGTGTATGTCGACTTACCAAGGATGTTTGTATTGTAAGTATTACTGTGCATGTCGACTTACCAAGGGTGTTTGTATTGTAAGTATTACTGTGCATGTCGACTTACCAAGGATTTTTGCATTGTAAGTATTACTGTATGTAGACTTACCAAGGATGTTTGTATTGTAAGTATTACTGTGAATGTAGACTTACCAAGGGTGTTTGTATTGTAAGTATTACTCTGTATGTAGACTTACCAAGGGTGTTTGTATTGTAAGTATTACTGTGTATGTCGACTTACCAAGGATGTTTCTATTGTAAGTATTACTGTGTATGTAGACGTATCAAGGTTGTTTGTATTGTAAGTATTACTGTGTATGTCGATTTATTAAGGATGTTTGTATTGTAAGTATTACTGTGTATGTAGACGTATCACGGATGTTTGTATTGTAAGTATTGCTGTGTATGTAGACGTATCAAGGGTGTTTGTATTGTAAGTATTACTGTGTATGTAGACTTACCAAGGATGTTTGTATTGTAAGTATTACTGTGTATGTAGATTTACCAATGATGTTTGTATTGTAAGTATTACTGTGTATGTAGACTTACCAAGGATGTTTGTATTGTAAGTATTACTGTGTATGTAGACTTATCAAGGGTGTTTGTATTGTAAATATTACTGTGTATGTCGACTTACCAATGATGTTTGTATTGTAAGTATTACTGTGTATGTCGACTTACCAAGGATGTTTGTATTGTAAGTATTATTGTGAATGTAGACTTACCAAGAGTGTTTGTTTTGTAAGTATTACTCTGTATGTAGACTTACCAAGGGTGTTTGTATTGTAAGTATTACTGTGTATGTCGACTTACCAAGGATGTTTCTATTGTAAGTATTACTGTGTATGTAGACGTATCAAGGTTGTTTGTATTGTAAGTATTACTGTGTATGTAGACGTATCACGGATGTTTGTATTGTAAGTATTGCTGTGTATTTAGACGTATCAAGGGTGTTTGTATTGTAAGTATTACTGTGTATGTCGACTTACCAAGGATGTTTGTATTGTAAATATTACTGTGTATGTAGACTTATCAAGGATGTTTGTATTGTAAGTATTACTGTATATGTAGACTTACCAATGATGTTTGTATTGTAAGTATTACTGTGTATGTAGACTTACCAAGGTTGTTTTTATTGTAAGTATTACTGTGTATGTAGACTTACCAAGGATGTTTGTATTGTAAATATTACTGTGTATGTCGACTTCCCAAGGATGTTTGTATTGTAAGTATTACTGTGTATGTCCACTTCCCAAGGGTGTTTGCATTGTAAGTATTACTGTGTATGACGACCTACCAAGGATGTTTATATTGCGAGTATTACTGTGTATATAGACTTACCAAGGATGTTTGTATTGTAAGTATTACTGTGTATGTCGACTTACCAAGGATGTTTGTATTGTAAGTATTATTGTGTATGTCGACTTACCAAGGATGTTTGTATTGTAAGTATTACTGTGTATGTCGACTTACCAAGGATGTTTGTATTGTAAGTATTACTGTGCATGTCGACTTACCAAGGATGTTTGTATTGTAAGTATTACTATGTATGTCGACTTACCAAGGGTGTTTGTATTGTAAGTATTACTGTGCATGTCGACTTACCAAGGATTTTTGCATTGTAAGTATTACTGTATGTAGACTTACCAAGGATGTTTGTATTGTAAGTATGACTGTGAATGTAGACTTACCAAGGGTGTTTGTATTGTAAGTATTACTCTGTATGTAGACTTATCAAGGGTGTTTGTATTGTAAGTATTACTGTGTATGTCGACTTACCAAGGATGTTTCTATTGTAAGTATTACTGTGTATGTAGACGTATCAATGTTGTTTGCATTGTAAGTATTACTGTGTATGTCGACTTACCAAGGATGTTTGTATTGTAAATATTACTGTGTATGTAGACTTACCAAGGATGTTTGTATTGTAAGTATTACTGTGTATGTCAACTTACCAAGGATGTTTGTATTGTAAGTATTACTGTGTATGTAGACTTACCAAGGATGTTTGTATTGTAATTATTACTGTGCATGTCGACTTACCAAGGATGTTTGCATTGTAAGTATTACTGTATGTAGACTTACCAAGGATGTTTGTATTGTAAGTACTACTGTGTATGTAGACTTACCAAGGATGTTTGTATTGTAAGTATTACTGTGTATGTAGACTTACCAAGGGTGTTTGCATTGTAAGTATTACTGTGTATGTCGACTTACCAAGGATGTTTGTATTGTAAATATTACTGTGTATGTAGACTTACCAAGGATGTTTGTATTGTAAGTATTACTGTGTATGTAGACTTACCAATGATGTTTGTATTGTAAGTATTACTGTGTATGTAGACTTACCAAGGTTGTTTGTATTGTAAGTATTACTGTGTATGTAGACTTACCAAGGATGTTTGTATTGTAAATATTACTGTGTATGTCGACTTCCAAAGGATGTTTGTATTGTAAGTATTACTGTGTATGTCGACTTCCCCAGGGTGTTTGCATTGTAAGTATTACTGTGTATGTCGACCTACCAAGGATGTTTATATTGCGAGTATTACTGTGTATGTCGACTTACCAAGGATGTTTGTATTGTAAGTATTACTGTGTATGTCGACTTACCAAGGATGTTTGTATTGTAAGTATTACTGTGTATGCAGACTTACCAAGGATGTTTGTATTGTAATTATTACTGTGCATGTCGACTTACTAAGGATGTTTGCATTGTAAGTATTACTGTATGTAGACTTACCAAGGATGTTTGTATTGTAAGTATTACTGTGTATGTCGACTTACCAAGGATGTTTGTATTGTGAGTATTACTGTGTATGTAGACTTACCAAGGATGTTTGTATTGTAAGTATTACTGTGTATGTCAACTTACCAAGGATGTGTGTATTGTAAGTATTACTGTGTATGCAGACTTACCAAGGATGTTTGTATTGTAATTATTACTGTGCATGTCGACTTACCAAGGATGTTTGCATTGTAAGTATTACTGTATGTAGACTTACCAAGGATGTTTGTATTGTAAGTATTACTGTGTATGTAGACTTACCAAGGATGTTTGTATTGTAAGTATTACTGTGTATGTAGACTTACCAAGGGTGTTTGCATTGTAAGTATTACTGTGTATGTCGACTTACCAAGGATGTTTGTATTGTAAATATTACTGTGTATGTAGACTTACCAAGGATGTTTGTATTGTAAGTATTACTGTGTATGTAGACTTACCAATGATGTTTGTATTGTAAGTATTACTGTGTATGTAGACTTACCAAGGTTGTTTGTATTGTAAGTATTACTGTGTATGTAGACTTACCGAGGATGTTTGTATTGTAAATATTACTGTGTATGTCGACTTCCAAAGAATGTTTGTATTGTAAGTATTACTGTGTATGTCGACTTCCCCAGGGTGTTTGCATTGTAAGTATTACTGTGTATGTCGACCTACCAAGGATGTTTATATTGCGAGTATTACTGTGTATGTCGACTTACCAAGGATATTTGTATTGTAAGTATTACTGTGCATGTCGACTTACCAAGGATGTTTGTATTGTAAGTATTACTGTGTATGTCGACTTACCAAGGGTGTTTGTATTGTAAGTATTACTGTGTATGTCGACTTACCAAGGAGGTTTGTATTGTAAGTATTACTGTGTATGTAGACTTATCAAGGGTGTTTGTATTGTAAGTATTACTGTGTATGTCGACTTACCAAGGATGTTTGTATTGTAAGTATTACTGTGTATGTCGACTTACCAAGGATGTTTGTATTGTAAGTATTACTGTGCATGTCGACTTACGAAGGATTTTTGCATTGTAAGTATTACTATATGTAGACTTACCAAGGATGTTTGTATTGTAAGTATTACTGTGAATGTAGACTTACCATGGGTGTTTGTATTTTAAGTATTACTCTGTATGTAGACTTACCAAGGGTGTTTGTATTGTAAGTATTACTGTGTATGTCGACTTACCAAGGATGTTTCTATTGTAAGTATTACTGTGTATGTAGACGTATCAAGGTTGTTTGTATTGTAAGTATTACTGTGTATGTCGATTTATTAAGGATGTTTGTATTGTAAGTATTGCTGTGTATGTAGACGTATCAAGGGTGTTTGTATTGTAAGTATTACTGTGTATGTCGACTTACCAAGGATGTTTGTATTGTAAGTATTATTGTGAATGTAGACTTACCAAGAGTGTTTGTTTTGTAAGTATTACTCTGTATGTAGACTTACCAAGGGTGTTTGTATTGTAAGTATTACTGTGTATGTCGACTTACCAAGGATGTTTCTATTGTAAGTATTACTGTGTATGTAGACGTATCAAGGTTGTTTGTATTGTAAGTATTACTGTGTATGTAGACGTATCACGGATGTTTGTATTGTAAGTATTGCTGTGTATGTCGACTTACCAAGGATGTTTGTATTGTAAATATTACTGTGTATGTAGACTTATCAAGGATGTTTGTATTGTAAGTATTACTGTATATGTAGACTTACCAATGATGTTTGTATTGTAAGTATTACTGTGTATGTAGACTTACCAAGGTTGTTTTTATTGAAAGTATTATTGTGTATGTAGACTTACCAAGGATGTTTGTATTGTAAATATTACTGTGTATGTCGACTTCCCAAGGATGTTTGTATTGTAAGTATTACTGTGTATGTCCACTTCCCAAGGGTGTTTGCATTGTAAGTATTACTGTGTATGACGACCTACCAAGGATGTTTATATTGCGAGTATTACTGTGTATATAGACTTACCAAGGATGTTTGTATTGTAAGTATTACTGTGTATGTCGACTTACCAAGGATGTTTGTATTGTAAGTATTATTGTGTATGTCGACTTACCAAGGATGTTTGTATTGTAAGTATTACTGTGTATGTCGACTTACCAAGGATGTTTGTATTGTAAGTATTACTGTGCATGTCGACTTACCAAGGATGTTTGTATTGTAAGTATTACTATGTATGTCGACTTACCAAGGGTGTTTGTATTGTAAGTATTACTGTGCATGTCGACTTACCAAGGATTTTTGCATTGTAAGTATTACTGTATGTAGACTTACCAAGGATGTTTGTATTGTAAGTATGACTGTGAATGTAGACTTACCAAGGGTGTTTGTATTGTAAGTATTACTCTGTATGTAGACTTATCAAGGGTGTTTGTATTGTAAGTATTACTGTGTATGTCGACTTACCAAGGATGTTTCTATTGTAAGTATTACTGTGTATGTAGACGTATCAAGGTTGTTTGCATTGTAAGTATTACTGTGTATGTCGACTTACCAAGGATGTTTGTATTGTAAATATTACTGTGTATGTAGACTTACCAAGGATGTTTGTATTGTAAGTATTACTGTGTATGTCAACTTACCAAGGATGTTTGTATTGTAAGTATTACTGTGTATGTAGACTTACCAAGGATGTTTGTATTGTAATTATTACTGTGCATGTCGACTTACCAAGGATGTTTGCATTGTAAGTATTACTGTATGTAGACTTACCAAGGATGTTTGTATTGTAAGTACTACTGTGTATGTAGACTTACCAAGGATGTTTGTATTGTAAGTATTACTGTGTATGTAGACTTACCAAGGGTGTTTGCATTGTAAGTATTACTGTGTATGTCGACTTACCAAGGATGTTTGTATTGTAAATATTACTGTGTATGTAGACTTACCAAGGATGTTTGTATTGTAAGTATTACTGTGTATGTAGACTTACCAATGATGTTTGTATTGTAAGTATTACTGTGTATGTCGACTTACCAAGGTTGTTTGTATTGTAAGTATTACTGTGTATGTCAACTTACCAAGGATGTTTGTATTGTAAGTATTACTGTGTATGCAGACTTACCAAGGATGTTTGTATTGTAATTATTACTGTGCATGTCGACTTACTAAGGATGTTTGCATTGTAAGTATTACTGTATGTAGACTTACCAAGGATGTTTGTATTGTAAGTATTACTGTGTATGTCGACTTACCAAGGATGTTTGTATTGTAAGTATTACTGTGTATGTAGACTTACCAAGGATGTTTGTATTGTAAGTATTACTGTGTATGTCAACTTACCAAGGATGTGTGTATTGTAAGTATTACTGTGTATGCAGACTTACCAAGGATGTTTGTATTGTAATTATTACTGTGCATGTCAACTTACCAAGGATGTTTGCATTGTAAGTATTACTGTATGTAGACTTACCAAGGATGTTTGTATTGTAAGTATTACTGTGTATGTAGACTTACCAAGGATGTTTGTATTGTAAGTATTACTGTGTATGTAGACTTACCAAGGGTGTTTGCATTGTAAGTATTACTGTGTATGTCGACTTACCAAGGATGTTTGTATTGTAAGTATTACTGTGTATGTAGACTTACCAATGATGTTTGTATTGTAAGTATTACTGTGTATGTAGACTTACCAAGGTTGTTTGTATTGTAAGTATTACTGTGTATGTAGACTTACCGAGGATGTTTGTATTGTAAATATTACTGTGTATGTCGACTTCCAAAGAATATTTGTATTGTAAGTATTACTGTGTATGTCGACTTCCCCAGGGTGTTTGCATTGTAAGTATTACTGTGTATGTCGACCTACCAAGGATGTTTATATTGCGAGTATTACTGTGTATGTCGACTTACCAAGGATGTTTGTATTGTAAGTATTACTGTGCATGTCGACTTACCAAGGATGTTTGTATTGTAAGTATTACTGTGTATGTCGACTTACCAAGGGTGTTTGTATTGTAAGTATTACTGTGTATGTCGACTTACCAAGGATGTTTGTATTGTAAGTATTACTGTGTATGTAGACTTATCAAGGGTGTTTGTATTGTAAGTATTACTGTGTATGTCGACTTACCAAGGATGTTTGTATTGTAAGTATTACTGTGTATGTCGACTTACCAAGGATGTTTGTATTGTAAGTATTACTGTGCATGTCGACTTACCAAGGGTGTTTGTATTGTAAGTATTACTGTGCATGTCGACTTACGAAGGATTTTTGCATTGTAAGTATTACTATATGTAGACTTACCAAGGATGTTTGTATTGTAAGTATTACTGTGAATGTAGACTTACCATGGGTGTTTGTATTTTAAGTATTACTCTGTATGTAGACTTACCAAGGGTGTTTGTATTGTAAGTATTACTGTGTATGTCGACTTACCAAGGATGTTTCTATTGTTAGTATTACTGTGTATGTAGACGTATCAAGGTTGTTTGTATTGTAAGTATTACTGTGTATGTCGATTTATTAAGGATGTTTGTATTGTAAGTATTACTGTGTATGTAGAGGTATCACGGATGTTTGTATTGTAAGTATTGCTGTGTATGTAGACGTATCAAGGGTGTTTGTATTGTAAGTATTACTGTGTATGTCGACCTACCAAGGATATTTGTATTGTAAATATTACTGTGTATGTAGACTTACCAAGGATGTTTGTATTGTAAGTATTAATGTGTATGTAGACTTAGCAATGATTTTGTGTTGTAAGTATTACTGTGTATGTCGACTTATCAAGGGTGTTTGTATTGTAAGTATTACTATGTATGTAGACTTATCAAGGATGTTTGTATTGTAAGTATTACTGTGTATGTCGACTTACCAAGGATGTTTGTATTGTAAGTATTACTGTGGATGTCGACTTACCAAGGATGTTTGTATTGTAAGTATTACTGTGCATGTCGACTTACCAAGGATGTTTGTATTGTAAGTATTACTGTGTATGTCGACTTACCAAGGATGTTTATATTGCGAGTATTACTGTGTATGTCGACTTACCAAGGATGTTTGTATTGTAAGTATTACTGTGTATGTCGACTTACCAAGGATGTTTGTATTGTAAGTATTACTGTGTATGTCGACTTGCCAAGGATGTTTGTATTGTAAGTATTACTGTGAATGTCGACTTACCAAGGGTGTTTGTATTGTAAGTATTACTGTGCATGTCGACTTACCAAGGATTTTTGCATTGTAAGTATCACTCTATGTAGACTTACCAAGGATGTTTGTATTGTAAGTATTACTGTGAATGTAGACTTACCAAGGGTGTTTGTATTGTAAGTATTACTCTGTATGTAGACTTACCAAGGATGTTTGTATTGTGAGTATTACTGTGTATGTCAACTTACCAAGGATGTTTCTATTGTAAGTATTAATGTGTATGTAGACGTATCAAGGTTGTTTCTATTGTAAGTATTACTGTGTATGTCGATTTATTAAGGATGTTTGTATTGTAAGTATTACTGTGTATGTAGACGTATCACGGATGTTTGTATTGTAAGTATTGCTGTGTATGTAGACTTATCAAGGATGTTTGTATTGTAAGTATTACTGTGTATGTCGACTTACCAAGGATGTTTGTATTGTAAATATTACTGTGTATGTAGACTTACCAAGGATGTTTGTATTGTAAGTATTACTGTGTATGTAGACTTAGCAATGATTTTGTGTTGTAAGTATTACTGTGTATGTCGACTTATCAAGGGTGTTTGTATTGTAAGTATTAATATGTATGTAGACTTACCAAGGATGTTTGTATTGTAAGTATTACTGTGTATGTCGACTTACCAAGGATGTTTGTATTGTAAGTATTACTGTGCATGTCGACTTACCAAGGGTGTTTGTATTGTAAGTATTACTGTGCATGTCGACTTACCAAGGATTTTTGCATTGTAAGTATTACTGTATGTAGACTTACCAAGGATGTTTCTATTGTAAGTATTACTGTGAATGTAGACTTACCAAGGGTGTTTGTATTGTAAGTATTACTCTGTATGTAGACTTACCAAGGGTGTTTGTATTGTAAGTATTACTGTGTATGTCGACTTACCAAGGATGTTTGTATTGTAAGTATTACTGTGTATGTAGACGTATCAAGGTTGTTTGTATTGTAAGTATTACTGTGTATGTCGATTTATTAAGGATGTTTGTATTGTAAGTATTACTGTGTATGTAGACGTATCACGGATGTTTGTATTGTAAGTATTGCTGTGTATGTAGACGTATCAAGGGTGTTTGTATTGTAAGTATTACTGTGTATGTCGACTTACCAAGGATGTTTGTATTGTAAATATTACTGTGTATGTAGACTTACCAAGGATGTTTGTATTGTAAGTATTACTGTGTATGTAGATTTACCAATGATGTTTGTATTGTAAGTATTACTGTGTATGTAGACTTACCAAGGATGTTTATATTGCGAGTATTACTGTGGATATAGACTTACCAAGGATGTTTGTATTGTAAGTATTATTGTGCATGTCGACTTACCAAGGATGTTTGTATTGTAAGTATTACTGTGTATGTCGACTTACCAAGGATGTTTGTATTGTAAGTATTATTGTGCATGTCGACTTACCAAGGATGTTTGTATTGTAAGTATTACTGTGTATGTCGACTTACCAAGGATGTTTGTATTGTAAGTATTACTGTGCATGTCGACTTACCAAGGATGTTTGTATTGTAAGTATTACTATGTATGTCGACTTACCAAGGGTGTTTGTATTGTAAGTATTACTGTGTATGTCGACTTACCAAGGATGTTTGTATTGTAAGTATTACTGTGTATGTAGACTTATCAAGGGTGTTTGTATTGTAAGTATTACTGTGTATGTCGACTTACCAAGGATGTTTGTATTATAAGTATTACTGTGTATGTCGACTTACCAAGGATGTTTGTATTGTAAGTATTACTGTGAATGTAGACTTACCAAGGGTGTTTGTATTGTAGGTATTACTCTGTATGCAGACTTACCAAGGGTGTTTGTATTGTAAGTATTACTGTGTATGTCGACTTACCAAGGATGTTTCTATTGTAAGTATTACTGTGTATGTAGACGTATCAAGGTTGTTTGTATTGTAAATATTACTGTGTATGTCGATTTATTAAGGATGTTTGTATTGTAAGTATTATTGTGAATGTAGACGTATCACGGATGTTTGTATTGTAAGTATTGCTGTGTATGTAGACGTATCAAGGGTGTTTGTATTGTAAGTATTACTGTGTATGTCGACTTACCAAGGATGTTTGTATTGTAAATATTACTGTGTATGTAGACTTACCAAGGATGTTTGTATTGTAAGTATTACTGTATATGTAGACTTACCAATGATGTTTGTATTGTAAGTATTACTGTGTATGTAGACTTACCAAGGTTGTTTGTATTGTAAGTATTACTGTGTATGTAGACTTACCAAGGATGTTTGTATTGTAAATATTACTGTCTATGTCGACTTCCCAAGAGTGTTTGCATTGTAAGTATTACTGTGTATGTCGACCTACCAAGGATGTTTATATTGCGAGTATTACTGTGTATATAGACTTACCAAGGATGTTTGTATTGTAAGTATCACTGTGTATGTCGACTTACCAAGGATGTTTGTATTGTAAGTATTATTGTGCATGTCGACTTACCAAGAATGTTTGTATTGTAAGTATTACTGTGTATGTCGACCTACCAAGAATGTTTGTATTGTAAGTATTACTGTGCATGTCGACTTACCAAGGATGTTTGTATTGTACGTATTACTGTGTATGTCGACTTACCAAGGATGTTTGTATTGTAAGTATTACTGTGCATGTCGACTTACCAAGGGTGTTTGTATTGTAAGTATTACTGTGCATGTCGACTTAACAAGGATTTTTGCATTGTAAGTATTACTGTATGTAGACTTACCAAGGATGTTTGTATTGTAAGTATTACTGTGAATGTAGACTTACCAAGGGTGTTTGTATTGTAAGTATTACTCTGTATGTAGACTTACCAAGGGTGTTTGTATTGTAAGTATTACTGTGTATGTCGACTTACCAAGGATGTTTCAATTGTAAGTATTACTGTGTATGTAGACCTACCAAGGATGTTTATATTGCGAGTATTACTGTGTATGTCGACTTACCAAGGATGTTTGTATTGTAAGTATTACTGTGTATGTCGACTTACCAAGGATGTTTGTATTGTAAGTATTACTGTGTATGTAGACTTACCAAGGATGTTTGTATTGTAAGTATTACTGTGTATGTCAACTTACCAAGGATGTGTGTATTGTAAGTATTACTGTGTATGCAGACTTATCAAGGATGTTTGTATTGTAATTATTACTGTGCATGTCGACTTACCAAGGATGTTTGCATTGTAAGTATTACTGTATGTAGACTTACCAAGGATGTTTGTATTGTAAGTATTACTGTGTATGTAGACTTACCAAGGATGTTTGTATTGTAAGTATTACTGTGTATGTAGACTTACCAAGGGTGTTTGCATTGTAAGTATTACTGTGTATGTCGACTTACCAAGGATGTTTGTATTGTAAATATTACTGTGTATGTAGACTTACCAAGGATGTTTGTATTGTAAGTATTACTGTGTATGTAGACTTACCAATGATGTTTGTATTGTAAGTATTACTGTGTATGTAGACTTACCAAGGTTGTTTGTATTGTAAGTATTACTGTGTATGTAGACTTACCTAGGATGTTTGTATTGTAAATATTACTGTGTATGTCGACTTCCAAAGAATGTTTGTATTGTAAGTATTACTGTGTATGTCGACTTCCCCAGGGTGTTTGCATTGTAAGTATTACTGTGTATGTCGACCTACCAAGGATGTTTATATTGCGAGTATTACTGTGTATGTCGACTTACCAAGGATGTTTGTATTGTAAGTATTACTGTGCATGTCGACTTACCAAGGATGTTTGTATTGTAAGTATTACTGTGTATGTCGACTTACCAAGGATGTTTGTATTGTAAGTATTACTGTGTATGTAGACTTATCAAGGGTGTTTGTATTGTAAGTATTACTGTGTATGTCGACTTACCAAGGATGTTTGTATTGTAAGTATTACTGTGTATGTCGACTTACCAAGGATGTTTGTATTGTAAGTATTACTGTGCATGTCGACTTACCAAGGGTGTTTGTATTGTAAGTATTACTGTGCATGTCGACTTACGAAGGATTTTTGTATTGTAAGTATTACTGTGTATGTAGACTTAGCAATGATTTTGTGTTGTAAGTATTGCTGTGTATGTAGACGTATCAAGGGTGTTTGTATTGTAAGTATTACTGTGTATGTCGACCTACCAAGGATATTTGTATTGTAAATATTACTGTGTATGTAGACTTACCAAGGATGTTTGTATTGTAAGTATTAATGTGTATGTAGACTTAGCAATGATTTTGTGTTGTAAGTATTACTGTGTATGTCGACTTATCAAGGGTGTTTGTATTGTAAGTATTACTATGTATGTAGACTTATCAAGGATGTTTGTATTGTAAGTATTACTGTGTATGTCGACTTACCAAGGATGTTTGTATTGTAAGTATTACTGTGGATGTCGACTTACCAAGGATGTTTGTATTGTAAGTATTACTGTGCATGTCGACTTACCAAGGATGTTTGTATTGTAAGTATTACTGTGTATGTCGACTTACCAAGGATGTTTATATTGCGAGTATTACTGTGTATGTCGACTTACCAAGGATGTTTGTATTGTAAGTATTACTGTGTATGTCGACTTACCAAGGATGTTTGTATTGTAAGTATTACTGTGTATGTCGACTTGCCAAGGATGTTTGTATTGTAAGTATTACTGTGCATGTCGACTTACCAAGGATTTTTGCATTGTAAGTATTACTCAATGTAGACTTACCAAGGATGTTTGTATTGTAAGTATTACTGTGAATGTAGACTTACCAAGGGTGTTTGTATTGTAAGTATTACTCTGTATGTAGACTTACCAAGGATGTTTGTATTGTGAGTATTACTGTGTATGTCAACTTACCAAGGATGTTTCTATTGTAAGTATTACTGTGTATGTAGACGTATCAAGGTTGTTTCTATTGTAAGTATTACTGTGTATGTCGATTTATTAAGGATGTTTGTATTGTAAGTATTACTGTGTATGTAGACGTATCACGGATGTTTGTATTGTAAGTATTGCTGTGTATGTAGACTTATCAAGGATGTTTGTATTGTAAGTATTACTGTGTATGTCGACTTACCAAGGATGTTTGTATTGTAAATATTACTGTGTATGTAGACTTACCAAGGATGTTTGTATTGTAAGTATTACTGTGTATGTAGACTTAGCAATGATTTTGTGTTGTAAGTATTACTGTGTATGTCGACTTATCAAGGGTGTTTGTATTGTAAGTATTAATATGTATGTAGACTTACCAAGGATGTTTGTATTGTAAGTATTACTGTGTATGTCGACTTACCAAGGATGTTTGTATTGTAAGTATTACTGTGCATGTCGACTTACCAAGGGTGTTTGTATTGTAAGTATTACTGTGCATGTCGACTTACCAAGGATTTTTGCATTGTAAGTATTACTGTATGGAGACTTACCAAGGATGTTTCTATTGTAAGTATTACTGTGAATGTAGACTTACCAAGGGTGTTTGTATTGTAAGTATTACTCTGTATGTAGACTTACCAAGGGTGTTTGTATTGTAAGAATTACTGTGTATGTCGACTTACCAAGGATGTTTGTATTGTAAGTATTACTGTGTATGTAGACGTATCAAGGTTGTTTGTATTTTAAGTATTACTGTGTATGTCGATTTATTAAGGATGTTTGTATTGTAAGTATTACTGTGTATGTAGACGTATCACGGATGTTTGTATTGTAAGTATTGCTGTGTATGTAGACGTATCAAAGGTGTTTGTATTGTAAGTATTACTGTGTATGTCGATTTACCAAGGATGTTTGTATTGTAAATATTACTGTGTATGTAGACTTACCAAGGATGTTTGTATTGTAAGTATTACTGTGTATGTAGATTTACCAATGATGTTTGTATTGTAAGTATTACTGTGTATGTAGACTTACCAAGGATGTTTATATTGCGAGTATTACTGTGGATATAGACTTACCAAGGATGTTTGTATTGTAAGTATTACTGTGTATGTCGACTTACCAAGGATGTTTGTATTGTAAGTATTATTGTGCATGTCGACTTACCAAGGATGTTTGTATTGTAAGTATTACTGTGTATGTCGACTTACCAAGGATGTTTGTATTGTAAGTATTACTGTGCATGTCGACTTACCAAGGATGTTTGTATTGTAAGTATTACTATGTATGTCGACTTACCAAGGGTGTTTGTATTGTAAGTATTACTGTGTATGTCGACTTACCAAGGATGTTTGTATTGTAAGTATTACTGTGTATGTAGACTTATCAAGGGTGTTTGTATTGTAAGTATTACTGTGTATGTCGACTTACCAAGGATGTTTGTATTATAAGTATTACTGTGTATGTCGACTTACCAAGGATGTTTGTATTGTAAGTATTACTGTGAATGTAGACTTACCAAGGGTGTTTGTATTGTAGGTATTACTCTGTATGTAGACTTACCAAGGGTGTTTGTATTGTAAGTATTACTGTGTATGTCGACTTACCAAGGATGTTTCTATTGTAAGTATTACTGTGTATGTAGACGTATCAAGGTTGTTTGTATTGTAAATATTACTGTGTATGTCGATTTATTAAGGATGTTTGTATTGTAAGTATTATTGTGTATGTAGACGTATCACGGATGTTTGTATTGTAAGTATTGCTGTGTATGTAGACGTATCAAGGGTGTTTGTATTGTAAGTATTACTGTGTATGTCGACTTACCAAGGATGTTTGTATTGTAAATATTACTGTGTATGTAGACTTACCAAGGATGTTTGTATTGTAAGTATTACTGTATATGTAGACTTACCAATGATGTTTGTATTGTAAGTATTACTGTGTATGTAGACTTACCAAGGTTGTTTGTATTGTAAGTATTACTGTGTATGTAGACTTACCAAGGATGTTTGTATTGTAAATATTACTGTGTATGTCGACTTCCCAAGGATGTTTGTATTGTAAGTATTACTGTGTATGTCGACTTCCCAAGAGTGTTTGCATTGTAAGTATTACTGTGTATGTCGACCTACCAAGGATGTTTATATTGCGAGTATTACTGTGTATATAGACTTACCAAGGATGTTTGTATTGTAAGTATTACTGTGTATGTCGACTTACCAAGGATGTTTGTATTGTAAGTATTATTGTGCATGTCGACTTACCAAGAATGTTTGTATTGTAAGTATTACTGTGTATGTCGACTTACCAAGAATGTTTGTATTGTAAGTATTACTGTGCATGTCGACTTACCAAGGATGTTTGTATTGTAAGTATTACTATGTTTGTCGACTTACCAAGGGTGTTTGCATTGTAAGTATTACTGTGTATGTTGACTTACCAAGGATGTTTGTATTGTAAGTATTACTGTGTATGTAGACTTATCAAGGGTGTTTGTATTGTAAGTATTACTGTGTATGTCGACTTACCAAGGATGTTTGTATTGTACGTATTACTGTGTATGTCGACTTACCAAGGATGTTTGTATTGTAAGTATTACTGTGCATGTCGACTTACCAAGGGTGTTTGTATTGTAAGTATTACTGTGCATGTCGACTTACCAAGGATTTTTGCATTGTAAGTATTACTGTATGTAGACTTACCAAGGATGTTTGTATTGTAAGTATTACTGTGAATGTAGACTTACCAAGGGTGTTTGTATTGTAAGTATTACTCTGTATGTAGACTTACCAAGGGTGTTTGTATTGTAAGTATTACTGTGTATGTCGACTTACCAAGGATGTTTCAATTGTAAGTATTACTGTGTATGTAGACGTATCAAGGTTGTTTGTATTGTAAGTATTACTGTGTATGTCGATTTATTAAGGATGTTTGTATTGTAAGTATTACTGTGTATGTAGACGTATCACGGATGTTTGTATTGTAAGTATTGCTGTGTATGTAGACGTATCAAGGGTGTTTGTATTGTAAGTATTACTGTGTATGTCGACTTACCAAGGATGTTTGTATTGTAAATATTACTGTTTATGTAGACTTACCAAGGATGTTTGTATTGTAAGTATTACTGTGTATGTAGACTTAGCAATGATTTTGTGTTGTAAGTATTACTGTGTATGTCGACTTATCAAGGGTGTTTGTATTGTAAGTATTACTATGTATGTAGACTTACCAAGGATGTTTGTATTATAAGTATTACTGTGTATATAGACTTACCAAGGATGTTTGTATTGTAAGTATTACTGTGTATGTCGACTTACCAAGGATGTTTGTATTGTAAGTATTACTGTGTATGTCGACTCACCAAGGATATTTGTATTTTAAGTACTACTGTGCATGTCGACTTACCAAGGATGTTTGTATTGTAAGTATTACTGTGCATGTCGACTTACCAAGGGTGTTTGTATTGTAAGTATTACTGTGTATGTATACTTCACAAGGGTGTTTGCATTGTAAGTATTACTTTGTATGTCGACCTACCAAGGATGTTTGTATTGCAAGTATTTTGTGTATTTAGATTTACCAAGGATGTTTGTATTGTAAGTATTACTGTGTATGTCGACTTACCAAGGATGTTTGTATTGTAAGTATTACTGTGCATGTCGATTTACCAAGGATGTTTGTATTGTAAGTATTACTGTGTATGTCGACTTACCAAGGATGTTTGTATTGTAAGTATTACTGTGTATGTCGACTTACCAAGGATGTTTGTATTGTAAGTATTACTGTGTATGTAGACTTACCAAGGGTGTTTGTATTGTAAGTATTACTGTGTATGTAGACTTACCAAGGGTGTTTGTATTGTAAGTATTACTGTGTATGTCGACTTACCAAGGATGTTTGTATTGTAAGTATTACTGTGCATGTCGACTTACCAAGGATGTTTGTATTGTAAGTATTACTGTGTATGTCGACTTACCAATGATGTTTGTATTGTAAGTATTACTGTGCATGTCGACTTACCAAGGATGTTTGTATTGTAAGTATTACTGTGTATGTCGACTTACCAAAGATGTTTGCATTGTAAGTATTAATGTATGTAGACTTACCAAGGATGTTTGTATTGTAAGTATTACTGTGTATGTAGACTTACCAAGGATGTTTGTATTGTAAGTATTACTGTGCATGTCGACTTACCAAGGATGTTTGTATTGTAAGTATTACTGTGTATGTCAACTTACCAAGGATGTTTGTATTGTAAGTATTACTGTGTATGCAGACTTATCAAGGGTGTTTGTATTGTAAGTATTACTCTGTATGTCGACTTACCAAGGATGTTTGTATTGTAAGTATTACTGTGTATGTCGACTTACCAAAGATGTTTGTATTGTAAGTATTACTGTGCATGTCGACTTACCAAGGATGTTTGTATTGTAATTATTACTGTGCATGTCGACTTACCAAGGATGTTTGCATTGTAAGTATTACTGTATGTAGACTTACCAAGGATGTTTGTATTGTAAGTATTACTGTGTATGTCGACTTACCAAGGATGTTTGTATTGTAAGTATTACTGTGTATGTAGACTTACCAAGGGTGTTTGTATTGTAAGTATTACTGTGTATGTAGACTTACCAAGGGTGTTTGTATTGTAAGTATTACTGTGTATGTCGAATTACCAAGGATGTTTGTATTGTAAGTATTACTGTGCATGTCGACTTACCAAGGATGTTTGTATTGTAAGTATTACTGTGTATGTCGACTTACCAATGATGTTTGTATTGTAAGTATTACTGTGCATGTCGACTTACCAAGGATGTTTGTATTGTAAGTATTACTGTGTATGTCGACTTACCAAAGATGTTTGCATTGTAAGTATTACGGTATGTAGACTTACCAAGAGATGTTTGTATTGTAAGTATTACTGTGTATGTAGACTTACCAAGGATGTTTGTATTGTAAGTATTACTGTGCATGTCGACTTACCAAGGGTGTTTGTATTGTAAGTATTACTGTGTATGTCAACTTACCAAGGATGTTTGTATTGTAAGTATTACTGTGTATGCAGACTTATCAAGGGTGTTTGTATTGTAAGTATTACTCTGTATGTCGACTTACCAAGGATGTTTGTATTGTAAGTATTACTGTGTATGTCGACTTACCAAAGATGTTTGTATTGTAAGTATTACTGTGCATGTCGACTTACCAAGGATGTTTGTATTGTAATTATTACTGTGCATGTCGACTTACCAAGGATGTTTGCATTGTAAGTATTACTGTATGTAGACTTACCAAGGATGTTTGTATTGTAAGTATTACTGTGTATGTAGACTTACCAAGGGTGTTTGTATTGTAAGTATTACTGTGTATGTAGACTTACCAAGGGTGTTTGTATTGTAAGTATTACTGTGTATGTCGACTTACCAAGGATGTTTGTATTGTAAGTATTACTGTGCATGTCGACTTACCAAGGATGTTTGTATTGTAAGTATTACTGTGTATGTCGTCTTACCAAGAATGTTTGTATTGTAAGTATTACTGTGCATGTCGACTTACCAAGGATGTTTGTATTGTAAGTATTACTGTGTATGTCAACTTACCAAAGATGTTTGCATTGTAAGTATTACTGTATGTAGACTTATCAAGGATGTTTGTATCGTAAGTATTACTGTGTATGTAGACTTGCCAAGGGTGTTTGTATTATAAGTATTACTGTGTATGTAGACTTATCAAGGATGCTTGTATTGTAAGTATTACTGTGTATGTAGACTTACCAAGGATGTTTGTATTGTAAGTATTACTGTGTATGTCGACTTACCAAAACTGTTTGCATTGTAAGTATTACTGTATGTAGACTTACCAAGGGTGTTTGTATTGTAAGTATTACTGTGTATGTAGACTTATCAAGGATGTTTGTATTGTAAGTATTACTGTGTATGTAAACTTACCAAGGGTGTTTGTATTGTAAGTATTACTGTGTATATAGACTTACCAAGCGTGTTTGTATTGTAAGTATTATTGTATATGTAGAATTACCAAGGATGTTTGTATTGTAAGTATTACTGTATGTAGACTTACCAAGGATGTTTGTATTGTAAGTATTACTGTGTATGTAGAATTACCAAGGATGTTTTTATTGTAAGTATCACTGTGTATGTCGTCTTACCAAGAATGTTTGTATTGTAAGTATTACTGTGCATGTCGACTTACCAAGGATGTTTGTATTGTAAGTATTAATGTGTATGTCAACTTACCAAAGATGTTTGCATTGTAAGTATTACTGTATGTAGACTTATCAAGGATGTTTGTATCGTAAGTATTACTGTGTATGTAGACTTGTAAAGGGTGTTTGTATTATAAGTATTACTGTGTATGTAGACTTACCAAGGATGTTTGTATTGTAAGTATTACTGTGTATGTCGACTTACCAAAACTGTTTGCATTGTAAGTATTACTGTATGTAGACTTACCAAGGGTGTTTGTATTGTAAGTATTACTGTGTATGTAGACTTATCAAGGATGTTTGTATTGTAAGTATTACTGTGTATGTAAACTTACCAAGGGTGTTTGTATTGTAAGTATTACTGTGTATATAGACTTACCAAGCGTGTTTGTATTGTAAGTATTATTGTATATGTAGAATTACCAAGGATGTTTGTATTGTAAGTATTACTGTATGTAGACTTACCAAGGATGTTTGTATTGTAAGTATTACTGTGTATGTAGAATTACCAAGGATGTTTTTATTGTAAGTATCACTGTGTATGTCGACTTACCAAGGGTGTTGGTATTGTAAGTATTACTGTGTGTCGACTTACCAAGGATGTTTGTATTGTAAGTATTACTGTGTATGTCGACTTACCAAGGACGCCTGGCAGTTCATTATTGGATGAATCAACTCTGTACATTTCATAGCTGCAACAAATGTAATATATATATATATATATGTTTTAATGTATTCGATTGCAAGATATGTTGCTACAACCCAAATAAAACAAATCGCAAGCTATTGTCTTAGTATTGACGACTTAGTCGGTCCCCCTAATTAAAGAACCGTTAGAGGAAACCGAAGAGACCATCAAGAATGGACAATCCAGAGACACTGGCAACAGTTGTCACACAGAAAACAGGACGAAGACAAAGAAATAAATAACAACGCAGAACAAACAACACAAAACAATGCAGAAAACCAAAATGATGGACAACACTGACCGCGGGTGAACATCGGTGCTCATGTCAGGTAAACATCATCTGTTCTTATAAGGTTTTTGTTTTGTTTTGCATTGTTTTGTTTTGTTTTTTATTTTGTTTTGTCCTTTAGTGTAGAAATCATCTTTAGGCATATTTAAATAGTTGACTTGAAGCAGAATAATTGCTATTGTTGAAGAAAGCAGTAGTATCCAGAGCAATCACTGTCACAGGTGGGTATTTTAAACTAGAGGCTCAGGTGAGCCTGTATCGCTCACCTGACATAAATAAGTCCTCTTAAGAATGTCTGCATGCTGAATACATCTAAGTTACTATTCAAATCCCATACTGCCATAGGGTTCTATGTTAAAACTATGTCTGCTCATGGCAGCCATCATGGATGGAGGTCGTGGTCACCGGACACAATTTTGAAAGTATACTACCCAAGGACCATCCATGCCATGTTTGCTTTAAATTGGCTGACTGGTTTCAGAAGAGAAGACTTTTAACATTTTTTCCCATAGGGTCCTATGTTAAAAACTATGTCTGCTGACGGCGGCCATTTTGAACAGAGATCGGGATCACTGAACACAATTTTGGAAGTTGACCACCTAAGGACCATCGATGACATGTTTGCTAGATTGGCTTACTAGTTTCAGAGGAGAAGATTTTAAAACATTTTTTCCCATAGGGTCCTATGTTAAAACTACAGTATGTCTGCTGAAGGTGGCCATCTTGGATGGAGGTCAGGGTCACTGGACACAATTTTGAAAATTGACCACTTAAGGACCATCCATGCCATGTTTGCTTTAAATTGGCTTACTGGTTTCAGAGAAGAAGATTTTTAAATATATTTCCCATAGGGTCCTATGTTAAAATTATGTTCGCTGTTGGTTGCCATCTTGGATAAAGGTCGGGGTCACAGGACATAATTTTGAAAGTTGACCACCTAAGGACCATTCATCCCATGTTTGCTTTAAACTGACTTACTGGTTTCAGAGGAGAAGACTTTTAAATTTTTTTTCCATAGGGTCCTATGTTAAAATTAAGTCGAGTCATGGAGGCCATCTTGAATTTCCGATCAGCAAACGATTCACAAGTTCAGTACAGGACCACCCAATGATCATTCCTGCAAAGCCACAATTCAATTGGCTTAGTGGTTTCTAACAAGAAGATTTTTAAAATTTTGACTTATCAGAACACATTATAGGCCCTGGCAGCCGTGTTGGATTTCCGATCAGCACCAAAAACACAAATCTTGTATATGACCATCCAATGAACATTTCTGCCAAGTTTGATTCAAATCTGTTTTGTGGTTTCAGAAAAAAAGATGAAAATGTGAAATTCCCATAGGGTCCAATGTTAAACTAAGTCGAGTCATGGCGGCCATCTTGAATTTCCGATTGGCAAACGATTCACAAGTTCAGTACAGGACCACCCAATGATCATTCCTGCAAAGTCACAATTCAATTGGCTTAGTGGTTTCTAACAAGAAGATGTTTTAAATTTCGACCAATCAGAACACATTATAGGCCCTGGCAGCCATGTTGGATTTCCGATCAGCACCAAAAACACAAATCTTGTATATGACCATCCAATGAACATTTCTGCCAAGTTTGGTTCAAATCTGTTTTGTGGTTTCAGAAAAAAAGATGAAAATGTGAAATTCCCATAGGGTCCAATGTTAAACTAAGTCGAGTCATGGCGGCCATCTTGAATTTCCGATTGGCAAACGATTCACAAGTTTAGTACAGGACCACCAAATGATCATTCCTGCAAAGTCACAATTCAATTGGCTTAGTGGTTTCTAACAAGAAGATTTTTAAAATTTCAACCAATCAGAACACATTATGGGCCCTGGCAGCAATGTTGGATTTCTGATCAGCGCCAAAAACAACAATCTTGTATATGACCATCCAATGAACATTTCTGCCAAGTTTGATTCAAATCTGTTTTGTGGTTTCAGAAAAAAAGATGAAAATGTGAAATTCCCATAGGGTCCTATGTTAAACTAAGTCGAGTCATGGCGGCCATCTTGAATTTCCGATCGGCAAACGATTCACAATTTTAGTAC